>CM060412.1:149981557-150587104 GCA_030545235.1 Helianthus tuberosus
CTTAACCTTTCTAAATTCGTTTAAGCTTAGTTAATTAGCTAAAAGTCAAACCGTCGTAATTAAGGTTTGACTTCGTGATTAATTAAAATGTGCTCAGTCTAATTACGAATTAAAAGTACCTATAAGTAGGTAATTATGTGGGTAATAAACCCTTAAAAGGGTACTTTCAGATTCCCACTCTAACTATGTTAATTGTCGAGTCAAAGCTTACTTTAAAATGTCAACAGAATGTTTATTTCCAAATTAAAGCATAATTAGCAATATAAGATACATGTAACCTGTTTGATCATTAATGTAACTTGGTAATTAATGTAAGAACATGTCCCAACATGTTCAACTCGACAATTTTCAATTTAGGCTCGGTTCGGGACCGAAAGTCGCATAGTTTGACTTATGCTTTGACTTTCAGTTCTGACCCGTTTAAGCATAGTTTAGAAATTCCTTAGAGCTTTATTAGGACCAAGTTACCTATAAGTATAACCCTCTGTGATTATACAACTTGGTTCATTAGTTATCCGATTCATATGCGTGATTCCGTTAAATGCTTAAATGTTGACTATTATGCCCTTTTGACCTTAAAACGTGATTTTTGAAAAATTAAAAGAGTAGAAACTTTAGTTACTGATTTATAAACTTGCACCTAAAATTTGACATCAGTTTGAGGTCTAGATTAAGAGTTATGCTCGTTAGCGTAATTTGAAAGCTTTTAGTAATTAAATGGCGTAATTAGCATATAGCCTATCTAAACCCACTTTTGATACCAAAACTTTTTACCCACTGATATAAAATAATATTTTAAGATTTTTGAAGATTTTTATTTATTTTTAGGCTGAGCATAACTTAGAGTTCTAAGTATGATTCGGTTAATGCCGGTTTTGCCCTTTTAAGCCATAAAACGAGTTTTACAAATCCTTTTGACCCCAAACCTTTTTCTACTGATCTAATATAATAAATAAAGTATTTTGAGCCTTCTGGAATTATAAAAATATCATCTTTCCTTTGAAAACCCGGAAATGGCTCCAAATTGCCTTT
This sequence comes from Helianthus tuberosus, assembly GCA_030545235.1. Taxonomy (NCBI): domain Eukaryota; kingdom Viridiplantae; phylum Streptophyta; class Magnoliopsida; order Asterales; family Asteraceae; genus Helianthus; species Helianthus tuberosus. The sequence continues at coordinate 149,982,590 of CM060412.1, forward strand.
TTAGGCATTTTTTAACGCATAGTATGTATTAAAATTATTTTATACACATAAGGTTTGATACCTACTGATATTTTAAGTAAAGTATTATATTTTTACAGTAAGCTAAAGTCTTACACTCAGGTTTCCAGTTTTGACCTTTTAGGCCTATGTGAAATTACCAAAATACCCTTAAGAGGCATAGTTTGGTTATAAAGGATAGATTTCACATATATATGATACCCTACTGATATAACCTAGTAAATTGAGTAATTTTACTGATTACATCAGACCCGAAACTTAGGTTCATATTTAAACTCTTTTATAACCTTCTGAATGACCAAAATACCCCTACGGGGTGTAATGTGAGTCTAAATCCGTTTTGGGCATAATATAAGATATCTTTCTGATGTCACAACATAATTAAAGCATAATAACTTAGGAAACTTGCATATGACTCATTTGGTTACTCGTTACGCACTTTTCGCGGTCGGATCGGCGTATGTAACTAGTTTGCATATATTAACCGAAACGGGTCAAACCATATCCTTTTTGTCTCAAAATCCAGAATGTGTTTAGATTACCCATAATATACAAGTCTTCAAACTTGTCGGGTCAAAACCACATTCTAATCCGGTCTTCGCCTTATCATGCGTTTGAACCGTATCTTTCTGTAAGACTAACCGGTTTAAGCTTAGGCTTAATTAAAGACCCGTTAGCATTCTAATTGGTTATTTATACCATCATTCCGGACTAGAGCCTTCCGGTAAATGGTACCTACGCTTACTTAAGTGAATACGGCTGAGTTATTAAATTCTTACTATTTAAGTCAGGAGCTAGCTCAGGTAAATACTCTTAACTTATTTTCCCTATACGGGCTTGGGATACGGTATTATAATAATACCGCTTGGTCGGGTATTGAATATTTAATCTTATTGTGGTTAAATTATTGAGGTAACCCGGTTTAATCTGTATTGTTTGAAATAAAGACCTTTAGGGGTTAATGACCATGTCCCGGATATCCTTGACATCATTGTGTTATAAAATGGCCACGCCTTATACACGGGGTGTAGGCATACACCTGACAGTTGTTTAAGGAAAAACGATATCTCACTCTCTTGTGGGCCTATACTTGTGGCGTGTCTGTTAATCTAACTCGGTTTCTACATCGGGCCCTAAACGTATAACGAACATGTAAATCTGTATACAAGATTATAACTATAATTGTCCCAAGTTATAAAGAGTTTGTGCCACGTGCGTTCAAATCAATTTTTATTAAACCTTTTCAAAATGGGTCGGTTGAGTGTATTTACCAGTGTAAACTGACGTATTTTCCAAAAAGGTTAAGTGACAGGTACTGAACGTAATTGGCTGGAAGCTCAGGGCGTTAATAAGGAATCTTGCAAGTTCTAGGCGTCTAAAGTCTGTTGATAAATGTTTATGTTTTAAGATCCGCCTGTGGATCCTTTACTTTCCGTTGTAATACTGGATATTACTTTATATTCGGATTGTAATATATTTATCTTTTGCTTCCGCTGTGCATTCATATATATTGTGTTGTTTGACTATGATGATATCAACTACGTCACGATACTCCCCTACCGGGCCCACCGGTGAAACGTGGAAAATAGGGGTGTGACAACTTATTTGTTTGTTTTGCCCAAACAATTTCTCGGATCTTTCATTATAACAAACCAACATATGAAACCCTCGTATTCTAAAATGTCATTTGTCAATAATAACAAAAGACCGAGTAACCATACTACAATGTATTACCAAGCCTTATTTGGTTATTCGACCCGTTTTGCTCATCTAAGGAATCCTCCATTTTGATGACTACCAACGAGGTCTAACCAGATTCTTGGCCTATTATTCGACAAAGCGAACATCATTGCTTTAACCCAACTCAACTTTTAATACACAATCCGATTACATATATGCTAAATATCGAAATTTACCCAAATGTAACGAATCAAGTTACATACCTTTAGTGCACGCCCTTCAACCGCAAATCACCACCGGCTTGTCCGCTCGACGCTCCGGTATCCTTTCCTATAGAGTTCAATTATACCTCGTTTAGAACTCTTTCAAATCACATATCGCATAATTGCCAAAATACCACAATTAAGCGTTTTAATCTTCAAAATTCCAGTTTCAAGCCTTCTTTGAGGCATTTCATCAAACACTTTAAGGGCAGATTTTTACATGTTTACATAGCAAGTCCTTAGCTTATCATTTAGCCCGTATTTACATCAATCAAACCGTTTTACCTAATTGTTAGCTTCTATAATTCTGAATACACTTTAAAATTTTCAAATTACACTAGAATAACATCAGTTTTCCTAGTGTTTATCAATTTACACATAACCCACTAATCACCTACAATGGTGTTCATAGTTTTCACTAAAATTTCACATGATTTCAACTTGTATTTGTCTAGGGTTTGTCCCTAGACACTATATGGTTCCTAATTCATCATAAAACAAACATGCAACCATAAATTTCAGATTATCCCAATTTCATGAGAATTTCAAGTTGAGAGCTTTCATCAAATTTTACATACCTTGTAATCCTCTTGTGATGAGGATCAATAATCTATGCTCGGTTTTTGTTTTTGATCAGATTTGGACCTTCAATTTGATTGTTTTGTGCATGTTAGGGTTTTTGGAAGCTCTGGTCGCCCCCCTGATGTCTGGTTCGACCTCACACACCAAAGTGTGTTTGAGTTTTTATTTTTTTTGTGTTTTATCAAATATTAGTTTCAATTTTAACACATTTGGTCCCTTGCCTTTTGTTTTTATTTTATTTTAACCTTTAACTACTCATATGTCTTTAACTAACTAGGCTAGTGTTAATCCTAGTTAGTTTATCTTACTAATTTATTTGCAAACTAATTGCAATTTAAGAAATTTGCATTTTCGGGATGTTACACATATATATTCTAGAAATATATATTGGTGAACTTTTATTAAAGATAATATTCCGGAATAATTAATACGAAATTAAGTATAAGATACCCCCATCCTTGGGAAGGAAATACAAGTATAAACACTTGAAAAGTATTAAGTTAAAATATATTGTTTTAACAATTATTCCAAAAACTAATAAATATAATTTAAGTTAAAATATTTAATATTTTAACAAATAATTATAACTTGGAATAATAATGAAGACACTTTGAAACATAACTCAAACACACTAATTAATACCAAGTCAAGGCACGACCCGCTCGTCTAATAGGTCTTAGTACGATGTTGGTAGTCGTGTACGCCAGGCAGAGCTTTGAGTTACTGTGATTCGAAGACGCAAGACTGTGAGTTCATGACCCCCTTTTCTTTTAACTGTTTTCGGTTTTATAACTTCGGGGGTGAAGTACATGTTACAAACTGTTTACAAACGTTTATATGTGGTATGGTTAGCTAAGGAAGAATACTGCTTGATCATGTGAGTGGTGGGTATAACGCTTAAGACCATTAATCCTCGTTGTAGGACCGAGGGACATGAGTGATAGATCTATTTGGGTGTAGCGAGCCCACACCCATGTGGACCAGGGTGGCCCATGAGGTGACTATGTCTTATTCCCGGAGACAAATTTGCTAGGTTTGAGTTTTCCTGCATCACTTCACACATATCAATGGCCTTGCAAACCATTGGTGATCTGTTTTCCTTGTTGCTTTCATACCAGGAGTTTACAAACTTTCAATGATTACTAAGGTTTAATCACAAACACACACATGAACTCGCTCAACTTTTGTTGATGTTTTCAAACTACATGTATTTCAGGGAATTAAATGTGGATCTGGTGGGCGTTCGGAAGTTCCAAGTGTTGTTGAGAATAAAAGATGTCATCCATGGTCTTGGGGTTTGGTTAGGGTGTCCTATCCTGGACAAGACACCTCTCCCAAATCCTGGTGTTATTTAATGTCCTTTGTCGAGTTTTTGTGAACTCTTAAACAAGTTGCATGTTTAGTACTCGAATTTGAATTCTATGTTTTAAAACAATGTTGTTGTTATGTTTTTAAAACTTATTTAATGGATGACCATCTTTAGTTTTATCATATAGTGGTTGTTATGATTAAATGCAATGATATTAAGAAAGTCACACATAATCACGCTTCCGCAAAAGTCAAGGTGTGACACCTTTAAGGATGGTAAGATTCAAGAAATTAGTAATGAAGATAGGGTGTTTGATGAGTCCGCCTACAAGGTGTTTGATGAAATGCTTGAAAGGTTTAGTGGCGAAATTAAGGTTCAAATCCATGATGAATATGAGAATGATAATGAGAAATTTGAAAATGAAATGGTCTTTTTAAATGAAGATTTGAGTATTCAAAAATTGTGTGATAGTATTGATTCACGCAAATATGAAAACAAGGATGTGAAATTGAAGTGTTTGGATGCTTTGCAAGAAGTTGTGTCAGTAGTGGATAATAATGAGATTTTTGAAATGCCTAAGATGGATAGCAGTGAAATAAACGGGGAGGTTGACTTGTGTTTTGATCAAGTGTTTGAGGAGACGTCTAAGAAGGTTAGTAATGAGAAAAAAGTAACTTTGGGTCCTATGCTTCTCTGTACATCAAGCAAGGTTCGAGAGAAACCTGAAAAGAACTCAACGAAAGAATCAGTCCCTCTTGATGAAATAGATTTTGGCGATTATCATGCAGAACTGATTTCGGAGAGCAAACTTGAAGGGACCAAATTCGGTGTTCAGTTTGAAGAAGAAGAGAGTTCAGGTCGAACTATATACCTTCTTGATAACACTTAGAACACAAGTGATGAAAAGAATATAGACCTTGGGAACGCACAAGAAAATCACCAGGGAATTAACAAATGGTTGTGCAGCTCAAGTTATTTACAGGGTTTAGTTCATGTACTTGTTTTTCATTCGGAAAACAAAAGCTATGAATTTGAGCAAAGGAATGAATTGAAAATGATGGATAAATCTGCTTTTACAGTTCTTTTTGATGGTGTAGATATGAATGTCAAGTTTAAAATGATCAACCATGAGATAATAAAAGTGGAATCAGGTCTTGTGTTCCTTTCAAGTGTAACAGGCAAAGATCTTTTCAAAATGAAGGCAAGGGTGTACATGTGGCACAAATGGAAATCCAAAGTAGATTTCAATACAAAGTTTTTTCCATTTTCAGATGAAGAACTTGAAGTAAAGATAGGAAATAGAGTTGCAGTCAATATTCAATTTCTATTTCAAAGGACTTCGACCAAGAGGACACTTGTTGGCCATTTTAAAATTGGGGAGTATTGTGTGTTGTTCCAGATGGATTTATGCAGCAAATCCAAGGCTGATGGATGCCCTATGTTGAACTTCTGGTTAATCGATAATAATGCTACTAAAAGGAGTGGTAGGATGACAAATGGTGAATGTATTGAGTTGATCAGGATGGTATTCACTGATTTTAGTTGCTATTATCCTTCAACGGTAAATGTTATTCCAGAAAACGTTGTCTTTCTTTTGAGTAGTTTGTGCTGGAAGTTTCTATGGTACTGCTGGAATTATACAGATGATATGTTGCTGCATATGAGGGTGATTATATCATCAGCTTCAAGAGTTGACTTCAAGATTTATCTGGATGGCTGGTCAGGGCTTCATGGAATTATTGCTACCAGCCTATACTTGAATATGATAATTGCGAAGCATGAAGCTATAAAAGGATACATTGAGAAGATTATGAAGTTGGGTAATCTTATCATTTCATCAGTTTTATACCTTTACTGTCGGGAGTCGGAAAAGTTAAATAAAACAGAGAACAGATATGTGTGGGTCAATCACTATTTTCAAACAAGCGAGGAGACATGGAAAACTTTTACCACATCATGGCATATTAATTGTGTGCTGTGTATGAAGTTTTATAAATTAAACAGGACACAAATTATGAAGATCTATAACAACTGGGAAATGAAGTCAGATGTTGAACATCATTGTTGGCATTGCAACAGGCTATAGAAGTTGAGAAAGTAGTAGATATTTTTGGTGGTAGTGTTAATACTAAAAAGGTTACCAGCTACATTGAGGGTCAATTGCTTGCAAGGGTCAACAACTGGATTAAGTTGAGGGTGACCAAAAGTCCACAGCTTCCTATGTGACATGGAAGCTTCATTTAGAGTAAAAAAAGGCATACTTTTCCTAACTTCTTATTTTTGAGGTAAAAAATGCTTATAGGGTGAAGTATTGTTATATGTCAAATAGTAGAGGGGTTGTCTTGTAATTGTATCTTAGCATAGGGTGTGCTTTATTAGTTGTAATTGGGTTTGTACTTAACTCGAGAATGAACCATAATTAAGGTAGCGTATGATTTTGAGTATCTTCTTCTCTTTGTGATTCTTTCTCATCTATCTTCGCTCATAAACTCTTGATCACCATTTTTACACGTAACAGGGTGTGAAGGTGGGTAGTCCTCAAAGGATGATCTGTCACATAGGCATCCACGTAAGCGGATGTGAGGATGAGCCTAATGGGATGGACCTACGGTGTGGGGATGGGCCTCTATATATGTGTGTGTATAAAGAAGAAAGAGGAGGCCCGACACAAGCATCGGAGGGGTGACGGAATGATACATGTATGTGGAATTTGAGACTTTAGTTTTCTTATGTCAAAGTTGGATCCCAAAGCTAAATAAGGAATTCAATATGGACACAAACACTAAATGATACATGTATGTGGAATTTGCATGTCAGTTTTAAAATTATTTTAGCAACGGAATATAAACATACAACAATTTGTGAGAAAACCTATTGCAAAATTTCCACCTTGGTATAAACCACAAAACAAAACATAGGAAGGGGCGAACTCACCTTAGCCCGCGAGTGGGTGGCTGCACCCCTTGAAAAAAAATTAGTGTTATTTTTTGTGAAAAATCCCGACCGCACCTTTTGGAAAATTCTGACCGCACCTCTTAGAAAAAAATGTTAGGAATTTATATAAAAAAGAAATTTGTGAACACGGATTTAAACCTGACCCAATTATGTAAACAAGTTAGCCCACTAATCTCTTTATATAAAACTTGTATTCCTATAACCCAATATCAAGCCCAATTATATAAGTTTATGCTAAAGCCCAACCCAAATAACTAAATCAATTAAACAAAACATAACCCAAAAAACCCACTCAACCATTCATCTCCTCCCTCCCGCCCTGGCGCCCTCCCCTCTCTGCTGCCAGCGACCAAGAAACAGAAACATCAGTGCAGACTCTGTTCGATCCATCAGCCACAGCCCACAAATCTTGCCGCACAATACCGCACACCGCACACTCTTGAGTTTGTAGAGGTACCTTGATTTCATTCTTCAAAAATCTAAATAAAGTTGTTGTCCGTTGGATCATCTTCTGTTTACAAAAATTGCTTCTACAATTCTACAGAAATTGCTTCTATTCTACTGTTTGAATATGAAGATTAATAAGGCTGTTGATTGTTGAAGACAGCTTTAACATTTAATAATGAAATCTATATAAAGCTGCTGATTGTTGAAGACAGCTTTAACATTTAATAATGAAATCTAAATATTATTAAATATTAAAGCCAAACCACCGTTTATTATTAAATAATGAAATCGAAATCACTTTTTTTTGTTGATTTAATTGTTGAACTATGAAATTTACTTTTAAAAAAAAAAATGTAGAACTCATTATTAAATATTACTTGTGTTCTTTTTTTACATGACTCGACCCGACCTGAACCGATTTTTTTATGTATATATCTAGACATCTAAAATTTTTAAAATTTTCCGCACCCCAATGGAAAAATTCTTGGGTCTGCCACTAAACTTAGGGTGTTGTTTTATTTAAACTGATATCTCTAGAACTTGATATATGTAACTTCTTGATGTGGATGAATGAATCCTGTAAACGGTATTCACACACAAGGAAACAAGGCTTAAGTATGTGTTAGCCAATAATCACGGAACTCCAAGGTCAAAGTTTGACTCGTTCCACTTATGGTGGCTGATCCATCCTGCTTGTCACGTGTCAGTTGAATATCAACTATAGAGCAGAAGCAAAAATAAATAGTTAAATCTCATGATATTTGTTGCTACAACAAATACAAGACCAAGGCCTGTAGCGATATCTCCGTGGTAAAAGGGTTCAAGGTTTCGGTCAGGGGCGGACCTAGGTTATGCCCAAGGTGGGCGGGCGCACCCCTTGAAAAAAAAATTAGTGTATATTTTAGGCAAAAAAACCCTACCGCACCCCTTGAAAATATGCTTGAGCCACTCATCTGCACCCCCAGCAAATAATTCATGGGTCCGCCACTGGTTTTGGTTATCCTAACGCAGGTCGTGGGGTCCCCCTACGTTTGTAGCACGTGGAGGTGGATCACTGTGTTATTATTCACTTTGAATTCAGGATTAAAGGATGTTCAACCCATAATGTCTATGTTAAGTGAGATAATATTGTAGTGAGCCGAGAATAGAACAAGCATGGAACAAGTTCTAGAGAGGAGAAGTAAGATCAGAGATCAAGGGTGATTTGAGTTGTCTGGAATGCCCCTCCTGGATGGTAAAAGGCTGTGATTTATAGGGAAATGATCTTCTATAAGATGAAGCCTTTGACCAGTGATCCTTGGCTACAGTGAGGGACTTGCCCATTTTGGAAGGTTGAAGGGTTTGGACCTACGGGTAAAAGAGTGTGGTCTCCCACATGCTCTAGTTGCGGCTGGGCAGAAGGGTTCACACGCAAAGGGTGATGTGACAAGGCTCTGACTCGTCCTTTTTACTGTTCATGATAGCTGACCATTTTCAAACCTTTTAACCTTTTAAGCTGTTGTGTACTATAATCAGTTTATTAAGGTTTGAGCTACCCACGTCATCAGCCCCCCAAAGTCAAAGGTGTTTGAGGTGTAGGCTCAAAGGCTTCTGACTTTTGTACACTGCTTTTATTGCTTAAAGGCTTTGAGGCTTCAAGGCTTTGAAGGGTTCTGGGCGGTTGAGTTTTGAGATTTAAATTTTGAAATGACAGTCGATAGCAGTTTTTTGCCTATTGCGTGATAATAACTTCCTAGACTTCATTTTCTTTTTTCTTCCGATCATCTCTCGTGGGTGCTAGGAAGGATTTGTTTGTGAGTTATTCTCTCCCCACTCAAGAGGAAGTTGAGGCTTTTTGTAAAGAATGGGGGATCGATCTAAAGTTTAATCCGGTGGCTCTGGGTTTAGATAAATCAATCGATCAGTGTCCCGCTGGTTTGATTACTCTTTATTGCTGTCATTTCGAGTTTTCCAACTTGCGTCATCCATTTTTGGTTTTTGTTCTGAATGTTTTAAAGTATTATCGTGTGTCGTTTGGTCAGTTGCGTCCTCAAGGTCTTGCTGGGATTTTACACTTTGAGGTTTTGTGATAGGGTATGACCCACCGTTGTTGTTCTACCGTTTCTTCCAGTTAGCCAAGAACGACGATTGGGTCACGTTTGAGACATCCCAAGTTGATGCTTGTTTGATTTCCTCTATGGTTACTACCCTTGGTTCTTGGAAGGACCGATTTTTCTGGATTTCTTAGTCTATTGTTCCCTTCAAGCTTGTTTTGGAGGCACACTGATGCTGTGTTAAACAAGTTTGAGCCATCTGAGTCTGAACTAGATAGTTGGTTGTTAAAAGCCATTAGGAAGTGTCCTTCGAGGCTTCGTCCCTTTCTTGAACACCTTTTAGTGTTGATGGGTGTGAGCATCTTGTGGGACAAGCCAGATCGTGACCCTGTGCTCATAAGGGATGATCAGGGTATGATGTTTTGCCTTATGCTTTATCAAGAGTGATGATACCTCTGATGTTGTGTTTGGGGATACTGAGGCTACACTCGGTGAAGATGCTGTTGCCAGGAACACTGAACATAGGTTCGAGGGTTCAGGCTACGTGAATGTCTCAATCGTCAAGGGTTTTACCAAGGTTTTTGCTTCCAAAGTCTCTCGCCATTCAAACCGTCGTTTGATAAAGGTTGCCGACCAACCATCGGCTTCTTAGCCAGTGGAACTGAGCAATGACATAGAGGCTTCAGATGATTTAGAAGTTGGGGTTGCGGGAAAATTTATGAGAGATAAAGAGTTACCATTGGTGATTGGTAAGGGGAGCAAGGCGGCAGGTAAAAAGGTTGTGAGTTTGAAGGGTTTCAGGAAGGGTGGTGAAGGTTCCACCAATGTTAATCCAGAAGAGGTTTATGTGCCAGATTGGAAGGTTACAGTTGGTGACAGCTTCAAGTCTTCATCCGTTTGTGAGAATGTTCTTACCCATTTTGCTCCTTCTACTGTTTGAGGTTCTTGCTCCTCTTTGGACGATGAACTGATGATTTCGAAAATGATGATGGGTGCTTGTAAACCTGTTGCCTTGCTTCCAGAGGGTGTATCCCGATTTCGCAAAAGGATGTGAGAATATGAGGTCTTCTCGAAGAAGAGAGATGAGATGAAGGCTTTACAAGCTACTTTGAAGAAGGAGACAGAGGGTTATGTTGAGAAGGATAAAAACTGATGTTTAGGATTGATGAGCTTTCTTCCCAGCACAAGACTGAGATGGTTGAGTTAGAAAAACGCTTGGAGGCTTACAAGGTTCAAGTCAGGGTCGATAAGGCTGCCTTGGAAGTTCAGAAAAAAAAGCCTTCTTATAGGAGAAAGAAGGGTTAAAGGCTTCACTTGCCCAGGCAATTGGTGATAATAAATGGCTCATTGAGCATGGATTCCAGCAAGTGGTTACTTATCTTCTCCATTCGTCGGAGTTTGAAAAAGTCTTGGGTGATGTGTACACCGAGCTTCTTGCTCATGGGAGACAACAAGGTTTGTTTACTGGTTACAAAGCTTTGTGAACCTGGGGAGCCTTAGGAAAAGTCTTTTTCAACCCAAAGCCTTCGAAGTCTTCAAGTAAACAGTTTTGAAGATTGAGCATATGATTTACCCTTATGTGGGTGAAGTCTCCAAGTGTTTTGGTAAACCTTTTCCTGTCTTACAGGAGCTAAAACCTCAGGGCCTTAGTGAGGCTATTTGTAATGAAGTGTTGAAGTCCCTCTCGAAGAAACATCCTTGCTCCAGAGATAGCGAGGAAACGTGTTCTAAAGGTGGTAAGGGCTCAAAGGGTTCAAGCCTTGAAGCCTCCGAGACAACGAGTGTCATAGGAGGAAAAAGAGGAAGGCTAAAAACACCCAAGATGATGGAGTTTCGAAGAAGGATGATGCAGCAAAGTCTACCATCTCTGTTGCTGCCAAGTGAAGAAAAAACCTTAATTCATAGCTTTCTTAGCATGTCGAACAATGTTATGGGTTGTTTGTTTGAACAACTTTTTATTTTAGGGGAACCGTCTAGGTCCCTTGGTGGTTAAAGCCTGGAAGGCTTGTGGACAGTGTTTTATGTTTGATGGCCAGTATGGCCTTTGCTATGTCTAGCTTACTATTCTTAACTTGTTATGTTTGCTTTGTTTATCTTGATGTGTTGTTCTATTTTCTCCCTTGAGTTTTCATTGGTTTTGTATGTTGTCTTTGTTTTAGGCGGTGCATCTTATGTTATTTATACCTTGAATGGTTCAGTGTTACAGTCACTTAGCCTTAGGATATTTTTAACAAAAAGATGCAACCTCTATCCTATGTATGACATTCACTTAGAGTCTTTTTGGTTTGTAGGTGTCACACCCCGATATTTCCACATATTACCGGTGGGCCCGGTAGGGAGTATTGTGACGTAGTTGATATCATAGACAATTTATATTATCATAGTTTAATACACAGCGGAAGTCGAAAGATAAAATCATTACAAACCGAGTGAAAGTAATATCATTTATTACAAAAAGGTTGTAAAGGATCCACATGCGGATCAAAGTTAAAAGAAACGTTGTTCAGCAGATTTATAACATCCAAGCTTGCAAGACTCTTTATTGATGCTAGGAGTAGCCAGCCTATTCCGTTTAGTACCTGCACTTAGCCTTTTGGAAAATACGTCAGTTTACACTGGTAAATACAATTGTAACAACTCTCATCAAAAGTCATAATTATTAAATTAATTTGACCAATAGGAAACCCTAATTAAGAGATTCTGCGCAAACCCTAAAATTTTCAGAACAATCGGAATCCGGATCAGGGCCCCTAAAACTCAGGGGGGGGGGGGTAAACCCTAGTGACGATTATCCTAAAATCTCGTTGTCTAAAATTGAAATTACAAAACTGTCAACTCAGCAGGCCTAGTCCCACACGTGGCAACACTATGGTCCTTAGGTGTCCCTTGCGCACCGTAGGGGTATCAGTGCTACGGTGCGCAAGGCTGGTCAAAATCTGGGTATAAATAGAGGACTTTGGGACTTGATTCTGGGCGCTTGAACGACGAACAAAGTCGAAAAATACACTGAGATAAGCTCTATTTACCACAATTAACACACACGGATCACTAATCGACGCCGCAATCAGGGTATTAACTCGATCGCTATTACGATTCATTGTCCGATCGATCAATGTACTCAATGGATGTTTAAGTGCTGCCCACATTAGGGTGATGCTTTGTCATTAGTCGTTAATTCGATGGATGTTTAAGCATAGCACTTTGTCATTCGTTGTGAGGGTTGATCTCGTGAGTTATCGTAAATGCTGTATTGATTACTAAACCCTAATTGTGTGCCTGTTATTAAATTTAGGTTAAAAAGGCTAATCAGTAGGCTAGACTCTGCTCAAATTAAATCTGCACTGTGAGTCATTCTCTTTTTATCAACTGTTTTACAATACCTCAAATTATTTTCAAGGTTATAATTACAGGGACTAAGTCGTGGATATCTTGAATTACTGGTTAGTGGGGTATTGTGCACATTACTAATTTTCTCCCAGTTAGGTTCATTGACCTACTAGGGATAATCACTGTTAGGTTCATTGACCTACAGGGATAATCATCACTACTTAGGTTCATTGACCTAAATAGTGGTATGACCATCGTCACCATTGTGACTTGTCACCATTGTGACAGAGCGCCAGATAAATAAGATAGAAGCCATTGTAATCGCTCTTATGCTGTAATTAATAACTATGCATCATTATGCAAAATAGAAGGATTCACTCAGTATTTCCCGCTGACAAAACCTTTTTCAAACATGTTTCAGGTAATCTATTATGATCCAGGAAAAGTGCCATATAGCACTACAAGCTCAAAGAAGTGGCACAGTATAAAATAAAGAAACATGTTTTGTAAAATAAAGGATTTCTTCGTGAAATCTCAAGATTGTAAATTACCGGGTTTTATTCCGCGTTGTGAAATAAAATAATCGGGAAATATTTACATTTTAAAAGATCCTGATGAAAACTTCCGTTCTCAAACTCAATTAATTAAATACCACGGGATTTCTCTCCCGCGGCTCCTGAAATGGGTCAAACCGGGTCGGGGGCCGTGACAACAATTAACCGACTCATTTTGAAAATGTTTAAGAAAATTGATTTGAAGGCACAAGGCACAAAGTAATCTTTTATAACTTGGGATAATTATTTATATATAAACTTGTAAAAGAATTACATGTTTGTTATACGTTCAGTAGCCCGGGCTGAATACCGGGTTAAAGATTAATAGACACACCACATGATATAATCCCGCGGTGAGTTATTCTTAAACCGTCGGTTATACCTTTTTATATATATGCACCGGCAGGTGTATGCCTACACCCCGTGCATAGGTCGTGGCCATTTCATTGAATGATGCCAAGGATATCCGGGACATGGTCATTAACCCCCCAAAGGTTTTAAGCAAACAAAACAGTTTAAGCGGGTCATCTCAATAAATTAACCTTTATATGATTAAAAATTCAATGCCCAGCCAAGCGGTATTTTATATACCTTACCCCAAGCCCGTATAAGGGAAAATAAGTTAAAAGTATTTACCTGAGCAAGTATATATCACAATCAGCGAGTGCAAGTATCTTGTACTGGTCTCCTAATCTGGAACGAAGGTTTTAATAACCTATTAGATTCCTAACGGGTCTTAATTAAGTCTATACTTAGACCGGTTAGTTTTAAAGGAAGATATACGGTTCAAAACGCACGATTAAGCGAAGACCGGATTAGAGTGTGGTTTAGACCCGAAAAGTTTTTATACTTGTATAATATGGGTAAACTAAACACATTCTGGATTTTTAGATAAAAACGATAAGGTTTGACCCGTTTTTGCTAATTTATGCAAACTAGTTACATAAACCGCACCGAACGCGAATAATACGTAACGGGTAACCAAAAGAGTCATGAACATGTTTCCTGAGTTAATATGCCTTAAATATGTTGTGATATCAGTAAGATACCTTCCATTATGCCCAAAATGGATTTAAACTCAAATTATGCCCCGTAGGGGTATTTTGGTCATTTTAAAGGTTATAAAAGAGTTTAAATACTAATCTAAGTTTCAGGTCTGATACAATCAGTAAAAATATTTATTTTTATAATTCATAACAGTAGGGTATTGCATATATGTGAAATTTATCTTTTATAACCAAACTATGCACCGTAGGGGCATTTTGGTAATTTCACATAAGCTTTAAAGGTCAAAATCAGAATTCTGAGTTCAAAACTTTTGCTTACTGTTTAATTATAAAAATTTATTTAAAACATCAGTAGGTATTAAGTTTCATATGCCAAAAATGGTTTTAACTCATACTATGCGCTTAAAACGCGTAAAAGTCGGTTTTAAGCGATTTTCGGGTTTAAATAGGAAATCTGAGTTTTTTATCAGTTTATAAAGTTCAAAATATTTTATTTATCATGTAAAATCAGTAGCAAAAAGTTTTGTATCAATATGTTATGTAAAACTCATTTTATTCAAGAAAAGGGTAAAACCGACAATTACCGAATTATAGCAAGAACCTTATGTTATGCTCAGCTTAAAAATAAATAAAAATATTCAAAAATCCCAAAATATTATATTACATCAGTGGGTAAAAAGTTTGGTGTCAAAATTTGGGTTTAGATGGGCTTTATGCTAATTACGTCGTTTAATTAATAAAAAGCTTTCTAATTACGCTATTCAGCATAACTCTTAATCTAGACCTCAAACTGATGTCAAATTTTTAGGACAAGTTTATAAATAAGTAATAAAGGTTTTTGTCCTGTCACATTTTCAAAAATCTCGTTTTAAGGTCAAAAGGGCATTATGGTCAACATTTAGGCATATTACGGAAACATGCACATGAATCGAATAACTAATGAACCAAGTTGTATAACCTCAAAGGGTTACACTAATCTATAACCTGGTACTAATAGAGCTCTAAGGAATTTCTAAAATATGCTACATTGGGTCAGAACTGAAAGTCAAAGCAAAAGTCTACTTTTGCGACTTTCGGTTCCGAACCGAGCTTAAACTGAAAATTGTCGGGTTGAACATGTTTAGACATGTTCTTACATTAATTACCAAGTTATACGAGTGATAAAATAGGTTCCATGGCTTCTACATTGTTAATTCTGCGTTTAAATGAAAATTTGCTTTCTGTTGACTTTTTATAATTAACTTTGACCCGACAATTGACCTGGTTAGAGTGGGAATTAGAGGGTGCCCTTTTAAAGGTTTATTACCCACATAATTACCAACTCAAAGCTACTTTCAATTCGTGAATTGACTGGACCATTAGTGATTAATCACTAAGTCAAACCTTAATTACGACGGGTTTGACTTTAGGCCATTAAACTAATAAAGCTGAATTAAGAAAGGTCAAGGACACTTACAAAAGTCCTAAGCACGATTATGGAACCTAAGGGAACTTGTTTGATGAGCAGAGAGCTCCAGAGAATGCCTTGAATGATTTTCAAATGTGCAAGTTCATAATGTTGCAACTAGAACTCTTTATATTGGGGTTTTAATTGATCAAGATCATGACAAACAAGTCTATGCATGATCCCTGATGCATAACAAGTGTCCCTAAGCATGCAAAACTGTTGGCCACGCTCCTGGAATCGAAAAATGGTAATTTGAGGCAGTGCAGCAGCTGTTACAGGCATCTGTCCAAAGGTTTGGAGCTGGCAACTTTCAGGCGGCCCGCGTAAGGTTTGATTAACCTTTACGCGGCCCGCGACAAACTCAGAAACTGGAAAACATGTTTTATTTGTTGCACTTTTGGTCCCTGGTCCATATAATCTTTATTTAACTCTCATTTATTGCAATATGGGCCCCTAAAGTTAACTTTTAAGGATCTTGAGTCATTTACTAACTCTGTTAAGCTTCCAGTTAGTCGTACGATCACCCGAAACGTCTTGTAACCGTTGGAACTTCACAAAAACAATATCTAGTATTCTTGTGAACGAAATATTAATTTATTTACAATGTTTTTGGGCTCGTTAAAGGTCACTCAGAGGTATCTTTCAAAATGTTGACACTTTTAACCCTTATGTTTCACAAGATCCTTATTTTAAGCACAAACGACTTCCAATGTTCGTGAATTTATTCCTTAAAGAATACGAACGTCGTGTGAGGTCAATCAGAGGCACAAGTTGGGCATGTTGACACTTTGGATCCTTTTGTTCACATATTTACATTGTTTGACAACTTTAGTCCCTCGTTTCAATTCATTACACGTTTAAAACTCATGACACGTGTCTTCATTATATTGGACATGAATTTACGAGGTGTTACAGTAGGCCAATGTTTAGGTCTAAGGAACATTTGGTGTAGGCTGCTCAAACCCGTCTATGAGACATATATTTGTTGAAGAAATTTCTAAGTCTCATGGAGTTGTATTGATTTAGGAACTCACCCCTTATAAAGGTCCATTCAACCCTTGAACCTATTGAGCGATGTGGCCTGTAAGCTCATCTGCCACACCCTCAAAATCCACAAGCGGAGTATCACCGCGAGGCGTGTGACTGACCATGATCATACCACTAATCATAATAAACATTAAGTAAAGTAAAACCATAGCAAAATAAACATTTAAAGTTCACCAAACCAAAGTCCAGAAAACGAATTTAAAAGTCAGCGGAAGCATAAGATCAAAAACTAAAGTATAAGTTTAAAGTATCATAAAGGTTCTCATGAACAACAACGGTTCATGTCCCACAACGACTCCTTCTCCAATGCACGCTCCAGCAAATAACCTAACGACCTGCAAAGCATGTGGTAACGTGTCAACAAAAAGGTTGGCGAGTTCACAGTTGGTTGTCTGTTTTAATGTTGTTCCAAAAACCATAAGTAGTTAAGTTGTTTTGAAAACCAAAAGTTATCCAGTTCCATATTCCCATAACCATATACCGCGGGGGCTTCCCCATGTTGTAAACCACTAGACCCGTTACCGTATCGACTACTGACTTAAGTCATGTTTATGTGCCCTACGTCAATGTCTATCGTAATTGACAGTGCCCAAGTACATTAGTCCACTCCCGTCCTCTGCGGCTTGGTGTGAGGCTTGTCAGACCTAATAGCGCTATTTAACTAATGACCCGTTCGCCAATGGCCCGGCGATTAAGTCGATATAAAAATGAGGGACTTCATGATAGAGTTTTGTCTAGTAAGTTTAAGGTTGTCGCTCTTCCCAAGGAGAGCGGAGGTACGTATTCTACCCAAGGAGAATACGCAGGTTGCATCCCACCCAAGGGGGATTGTTGTTATTTAACCCATTCCCAAACAACCGGGAATCCCATTCTTTGACGAAAGTGTGAACTCACCTTTGGTTACTCGGTTAGACTCTTAAAATAGCTAACAATCAGGGTTAGTCAATGACGTCCTAGTATAATTACCACTTAGTCCATTAGTGGTTTCAAATAGAGCACAAAGTTCCTACACGCATCTACTACATAACATGCATTCACTTTGACAGTTCATGCCCATACATACATTCCACCTATAACTACTCAAGAGCAAGCATACGATATTTCACATAACACTTTCATTGACATATAACAATTTGGATCATTATCAGATAACATAACCGACATTTGGACACGCAAGTCACTACTTATATTGTTTCAGCTTTAATATCCAAAACTGAGCTGTTTTCGGGTATTTTATTAAAATAGTTAGTTTATTCAAAAAATTCCCAAAACTTTACAGAATGTTTTAAACAATCCAGATATTATTGTGTAAAAATATCGAGATCCAATTCATTACCAATTATTTTATAAAAATCATTTACCGGGATGCAATCAGATTCATCACTTTCTAACTGCAGTCCACGGAAAAATTCATTTAAAATTCATCGTAAGTCCAATTGACGAAATTCCAATTGGATAATTACAAAGACACCCGTGGACATCTACAGTACAAATTTTGTGACCTAACTCTATCCAGGTTTCAAGTTATGATGAAAAACATAACACACATTTTCTGCAGAAAAAAACGCATCTTTTGCTGCTGTACAAAACGGACCTTTAAAAATATCAGACGACCTCGAAAAAATATGATTCTGGTTCCATTTGATTCGTTTTTCAAAAACATATAATTTAGACTTCAGAAAATCAATTTTTTGATTTATAACGGTCCGTTACAGCCAACTGAAATTGGCTGTTTTCATTAATCAGCATGCAGTTTTTACATTTAAACAACACCAAAACGCGTATAAACAATCCCGAACCTTCCTAATAACAACTAACAGCAGGTTAATCATCCTTTACCATCTAACCATACCAATAATCACAAAACCCTAGCCATAACACACCATGATTTTTCACAAAAACGCAGCCAATGATCATTCATGCATACAAACTCTCGATTACTTCAATAAATCACATACTTAACCAAAACAATTCATATAACATCAAAACCCTAGCATGTTAACTAAAAATCATAGCCATGTTTCTACAAAAATCACACCAAGAATATCAATCCAAATCAAGAACACTAACCTTGAAGCAATAGAAGGGATTACACGGAAGTGAAAGGCGAATCAAGAAGCTGAATCAGGAACTAGGGTTTCAATTTGCGCAGGGGGGGTTCCTTCTGGTCGACGTACACAAGGGAAGGTATTACGGTTTTGGTTTTTGATTTCGTTTTCCCAAAGTCAAGTAATTATAATTAAAACACAACGAGGTTGGGCTAATGGGCTACAAGGAACAAGGGAGTGTAGTCTTGGGCTCAATTTTTCAAACCAGGGTATGGGAGTGGGGTTTGGGCTCGTTTGTGGCGCAAGGGGGAGAGGGGTGGGCTCGGGTTAGGTTTTAATAAGTGACGGTTTCGCAAGATTCATGGAAAAACTAATTAAAATGATTCGTATCGCAAAGCAATATATTACAACGCTTCGTTGGGTTTTAATAAGTGACAGTTTTGCAAGATTCACGGAAAAACTAATTAAAACGATTCGTATCACAAAGCAATATATTACAACGCTTCGTTTCACAAAATAACATATTTCAATATTTCAATTCTGGGTTTCAGTTTCACATAATTCACATTACGCCTTACCAAGCACACAATCGTTCAAATAAAATAAAACACCAAATTCAATTCATTTAACGGACATGAGATTACACATTAAAATGAAATGTTCAGGAAATTACACGAGTTGTCACATCATCCCCTTACATGGCCCTTGCCATGGAGTTCCTTGCTAGGTTCTCAACCTGATTATAGGATAGAAAGACAAATTTTGATTAAAATTCATCGTTCAGTCATTTCACAGTAAAGGGAATAGAACAACTTTTTGTAATTCAAGCCGAATTGCATATATGAATTCTAACCCTTCGAGGTTAATTAAAACTAGCCTAGCCCTTGACCCTTCGATACTGGAAGGTCCATCGGTAAAAAGCTTCCAGGTTTTAAGGTCAGACGGTTCAGCAGTAGTTGTGTTAACTTCCGTTGTGACTTCTTTAGGGACTTCTATGATGAAGTTAGCTGAGACTTGGGCTTTGACAGCTTTTCTCGGGACATAGGTGATTTTGTGTTCACCTAGTTCCATAACCAATTTGGCTAATCGTTCGAAATTTTATTGTTTTTCAAGCATACTCTTAATAGGTTAGTCAGTGATCACTTGTATTGGGTGTGTCTGAAAGTACCTTCGAAGCCTTCTAACCGTTTGAACTAGGGCTAGAGCAAGTTTTTCCAAAGGAGGATACTTGATTTCTGCTAATTTTGAAGTTTTGAAAACGTAAACGGGTATCTCAACTTTGTTTCGTTCAATGATTATAGTCGTACTTATGGCCTTTTCAGCAACCAAAAGGTTAGACAGAGATCGTTCCTCTTGTTTTCGGAGCCGAAATGGCTGGGAGTAAAGCCAAGTGTTGCTTCATTTGGTTGAAGGCTTCCTTTTGAGGTGCTTCAAAGCTGTAAGCTTTCCATCGAAAGTATTTCTTGTTAGCATATCCCTTCTGGAATCTGAACCTTTTAACCGTTTGTCATAAGAGCCATAGTTTCCTCTTTTCCTGTTTGGACTATCGTTTCGCCAGTTAAGAGTTCTCTCTTTTTTTTGTTCTTTGATGTCTACAACTTATTCTCCTTGAATGTGGGCTTCAGCCCTTTCGAGTGCTTCTTCAAGGGTTTTGGGAAGGCATTTATTGAAGTCTCTTGTGAGATATTTGGAATTTATAGCATTCATGAAACCTGCAACCCTAAGCTTTTCATAGGTGTAAGTTAAACCTTCCTTCTTGTACCTTTCGATGAAGTCTCTGAGACTTTCATCATCACATTGTTATGGGAAACCTTTGCTAAGATCGTCAAAGGTCTGAATGCTTCGTTCAGGAAGGTCATTGAACCATATGCATGAAGACCCTTCAAGGGTTCGCATGAACATGAGACAACATCCGAGGTTGGGCCATTTTTCAATTCTTGCAGCCCCGGTGAAGATTTGGAGGTGGTTTTAAGTACCGTGATGGCATCTTTATCTGGGTTTGAAACTCGTAATCAACGATTTGTTGGGAGAAGCAAGACAAGTTGTTGGGCTTCTAGGATTTTGAGAGGTCTTCTACTACCCTTGAAGCTTAGTTACCGTTTGAGGTACCCTGGTGAGTGGTTGGCACTTGGTTGATGAAGTGCTGCAAAGGAATTTGTGCCATCATCTGTCTCATCAGCTAGGGCAAAAGGTTAAAGCCTTGAAGGCTTTCTGATGGTACTGTATAAGGCATTCCCATGTATGTGCTCATGACTGCACCTCGAGCCAAAAGTAGGGTGGCCATGGCTTGTTCCCACGAAGTAGCAATGGGAGGGGGAACACTTGAAGCTGCTGACTACCATAATTGATCAAGAGTGGTTTCATGCCCAATAGGTGCACCGGTTTTAACAGGTTGTGTCACACCCCAACCGATGGCGGAAACATCGGGGTGCGGCATTAAACGTTCAGATTGCTCATGAGTTTCCATAACACTAATAATTTCGATATAGATTAATCAAGTTTCATGATAACATTGTCTAAAATCAAACACCAACCGAAACACAAGTATCATATACAAATCCACCAAATTGTTTCAAAGTTTGTAAGATTAACTAGGATGAGTTTCTAGCAGCAATCCTAGTACGTTTCTTGATCATCGCATCCTATTAGCCTGCAACATGTATTAAAATAAAGTCAGTAAAAAAATGTACTGGCGAGTATACAAGTTTGAGTATATAGCATAATAGTTTGAAAAGACTCATATCCATCATGTAAACGATAAAATAGTTTCAGCCATGCTAGTGTTCGCAGTCAAAGTGATAGCCCAAGTGTCCTGATGCTTTAACCACTTTCCCAAGAATCAAGGAAAGCAAATAGAATCCTCCTAACAATACCCTTGAGAATAATGGGGAGGTGCATCATCCTATAGCGCTACTATTGTTATGGCGGAACTACACACAAGGATTAAACGTTCACATAGCACAAAGAATCAAGAATCCAAAAGTATCAAGCTTCGCATTCACAGAGGATAGAGTTAGATTTCAAATAGTTTTCAAGTTTCAAGTTTTCATAGAATTCATATTGCATCCCAAAAGTTTAAAACGAAAATGGATCGAGTATACTCATAGTGATTGATTAATAGTAAGACTGTTATTGGATCAAAGGGAGCTCTTAGGATTAGCCTGATTAGAGTACAATAGATAAGCGTCGAGCAGAATAACGAGAATCGTGCAAGGTGTAGGATTAGTCACCTGATCGGATGGCCATCCGTTCAGATGACATATGAATGGGACGGATCACTATCCGAACGGATGGTCATCCGGACAGATGGCCATTCGATCGAATGGTCATTCGATCAGTGTGATAAGTTTCCAAAATGTTTAACTTTTGAAGTTTTCAAAGTTTCTGATTCAAAATAATTCAAGTGTTGAAGGATGTAAGGCACATGTCATTCGATCGGATGGTCGTTCGATCGGACGGTAGTCCGATCGGATAGCCATTCGACTGAACTGATCTGGTCCCTCTTTGCAACCTTGTAAAGTTTCTTAATTTGAGTTTAACGGTGATGACATGGTACGTTTTGAGACAACGGAAAGTGTTGGGATTGAACCCTATCAGAGGAACAGATAATTAAAGCCAAAACTGGATCAGGGCAGTGGATCTAGAATAAGCATATGTTGTGTATACAAGTCTCTCCCCTTGAAAGTGGTTTCAACATCTGATGACCTCCAATCCACTGATCGGTACAACTGCTGACCTACAACTGCTGATCAAGTCAAAGACTGATAAAGACTAAAGTCCTACTGTTCAATCTACTGCTATGGATTAAGCTCTGCTGGTTTACAACAAGTAGTGCTGGGTTCACATCAGTGGAAAGATTCAACAGTAGTTTAGTTTACTTATGTAATGTATTGTATAGCAGTTGTTAGCATAGCAGTGTTTGTATAGATCAGTTGTTAAAAGTTGTTAGGAGGTTAGATGTCACTTTTATGGTGACGTCAGCAAAGATGCCACAGTGGTTTGTCCGTGCCTATAAATAGAACAGTACCCTGTACTGTTCTATTAGCTCTTCACCATCTTTCTTCTTGTATGAACAAATCATTGTGAGCTCAGGCTGAGGGGGAGTTTGTTACATGCATGCAATTGTAATCGTTGATGAAATAAATTCAATCATTCGGTTCTTTGTTGAAAATGTGTGTTGAAAGCAATTCTCCTGTTTGATTGTGTGCAAAGTTTGTTTCCATTTACATTCCGTTGCATTACTTTTTCATCTTCCATTTTAATTCAAACGTAAAACATAATCAAAACAAACTCAGATCCTAACAATTGGTATCAGAGCTCGGACAGTCAAATTTGATTTAACAATCATTTTGACATAAATAGTTCAGCTCACAATTGTTGATACTGATAGTTTGTTCGTTTTGTTGAAAAACTGAGTAAGGTTTAATCACCATCAAAGTTGATTAATCAGTGCCTGTAAAACAACCAAGATGACGTCACAATCACAAGATGATAAGAATAACATCGGCTCTCTTTTCAAACCACCCATGCTTAAACGTATTGAATACAACATCTGGGAGAGAAGGATGGGTCACATCCTTGCTCAACAGAATACTGGATGTTGGAGATCTGTTGTTTTTGGACCCCACGTTCCCATGGTGCCAAGTGTTGAGGATACAAAGAAGTTCGAACCTAAAAAACCTGAAAATTATACTGAAACTGATTTCCAAAAGTTCGAACTCGATGCCAAAGAATTTAGCATCATTGCATCTGCATTACCCAATGAAATTTATGCTGGGCTGTTACATTATAACAGTGCCAAAGAGCTATGGGATGCACTGAAGGAACAGTTTGGGGGAACAGAAGAAGTTATTGAAAATAATTGGGAAATTCTAAATCAGCAGTATGAAACCTTTTGTCACATCAAGGGTGAATCATTGACCCAACAGTTTGAGCGATTTAGTTGTCTCATTAGTGAACTAAGACTTGTTAAAGTTACATTTCCTAATTCAACGCAAAATAGCAGGTTTCTTAGATCACTACCTGAAAAATGGGATACAATTGCTTTTGTAACTAGAAATTCAGCTGAGTTCAAAGATCTGACCCTGACCCAACTTCATGGTAGACTCCTGACCTATGAAAGGGAATTAAACCAGAAAAAGAAGTTGCAAGAGTCTGGCAAAGTTGCTGATGATTATTCATTTGGCAGCACAGCTCTTTTTGGTCAGGAAGAATCTGGTAGCAGTAGTAAGGATCAGAGTTATGATCATTTTATTGATATAACTGCTGGTTGAAACTTTAACAACTCTGATTCTCACTCTGCAAATTATGCTTTTACTGCAAATTGTGAAAACCAGATGTCAGATAACTTTTGTTTTGAACTCAATGACTTACAGCACTTTGATCCCACTGACCTAGAAGAAATGGACATTTTGCATCAATTGGCTTTGCTTAGTGTAAGAACAAGCAAATTCAATAAAAGAACAGGGAGAAAATTCCCAGGGTTACATGGGAATTTAAAAGTGAGGTTGGATAAATCAAAAATCAAGTGTTATAAGTGCAATAGGTTAGGTCATTTTGCTAGGGAGTGCAGGAGTCAAACCACTGGTCCTATTATAACCCATCCCAGCTCAAACCCTATACCACAACACCAAAGCACTGTACACTATACCCAATATACCCCTGCAGCCCATGTTAACACTGCTCATTATGCTGCAACCCCTGTGCCTGTGCATTATGTTCAAACCACTGTCCCACAAAATCAGTATGAACAAACCCCTGTCCCTCTGGCACAAGTGCAACCTGTTGCACCTCAACCAACTACTCCAACAGTGGTTCAACCAGATCAACAAAGCTTCTTCACCCAAGGTTTTGTTGACTGGAGCAGTATGCCTGATGAGCTTGGTGATGAAAATTTTGCACTCAATGTGTTTAATGATAATTTTAATGATGAATTTTTTCTGATGTCATTAGAGTCAATACCAGAAGGGGTTGAAGCTGAAGGAGAACAACTAAGTACTGAAACAGTGGATAAAGTGGCTGAAGCAGTGGTCACTGCAGTTGCTGGTGAACTACTGCTGGGAGAAAATTCAGAAACCCTGATTGAACCTCTGTTTGATCCTTGGTCCAAAGAAGACAAGGAAGAAAAGAAAGAGGGTGAGAAAGAAGAGAGAGCTGATGAAGAAAGTGATCATCAATGTGACTGTGCTATGATGGCTGCTGCCAAGGTATCACCTCAAGTTCTTAAAAACTCGTGTTCAGGTAAGTGCATTATTGCATTTGCTAGCATTAAAGAGGTGAATGAAAACCTTAGGGACAAGGTCTTAACTGATGAAGTCAAATTTGAAAAATCATTAAAAGAACTTAAAATCAAGTTGACTGAAAAAGACAAAGAAATTTGCAGTCTAAAAGAAGAGCAAAGCATAACCAAGAACCAACTCCAAACTATGGTAGAAAAATACCAAGTTTGCAAAAAGGAGTTGGAATCCACCCAAATCACTTGTGAAAGATGGGTGGAATCTTGCAAAGGTTATGAGGTTATGCTTGAGAAACAGCTTGAAAGCAATGTCAAGTTTGGTATAGGATATAGAAAATATGATGATCTTGAAAACACTGCTGTCAAACAAGCTGGTTCATCTGAGATAAAACCAACCAACAAGAATGGCCAAGAAGTTAAAATAACTGATAAACTTGGTAACAAAATCACTCTGGAAAGATCTGTGGGGTCCTCAACTTTTGAGGAAATTGAGAAATACCAATTTAAACCCACATGGTCTGATGAGTGTGACATTCTTGAAAATTTCAAGCCCATGGACTTCACAACCACTGATGGTGTCCCAGCTCCAAAAGCTAAGGTAATTCCTATCAAAGACATCCCAACAGTGGTTCAAAACTCTGTTACTAAGGAGTCTGAGAAAAGGAAGAAAAGAGAAAAGATCAAAAACCTATTTTGTGATTTTTGTGAAAAGAAGAATCATCTAACAAAAGATTGTTTTCATCTAAAAGCATATGATCTAAACAAAACAAGTGTCATTGTTCCTGCTGAGAGCTGCACCATCTGTGGTAAGTCAAACCACAAAACTAAAGAATGTGTGTATCTCAAACCATTTGATGTAAAGAGGAATGAATACACTACAAAAACATCCTTGAGTTCATCAAATTCATCTGTCAAGTTTACTAAAAATCAACCACTATTTGTGCCAGTTCAAACAGCTGAACCAAACATCTGTCAAAAGAGATGTTCAGATGACTGATGCACCCCCTGCCAATCAATACAGAAGAGGTAAGGGACAACCACCATACCCTAGGGTCCCACACGTTTATGAGGCCTACAAAAGGTCCTCTAAACCAAGAGTGAACAGGCATCCCTTTGGGTACCAACAGGTAATTGGTCAAGACCCCCAACAGTAGTTAGATAAAAACAGTCCTAAAACTGTCCAAGCCCCTGACCTAACCACTGCCTATCCATCTGAACTCATCCCAGACACTGTTGAGACCACATCCAAAGCCTTATTGGCTTTGGAGACCCTAATGAACTAATCCTTTTACTTCATGTGCAGGGAGCTTCTGCATGCTTAGATAGCCTTTGGTATGTAGATAGTAGAGGCTCCAGGCACATGACAGGATGTAAAGCCCTACTTAAAGATTTCAAAATCCATGGAGGGGGTGATATATCCTTTGGTAATAATAGTAAAGGGAAAGTTCTGGGGTCTGGTACAGTACAGTCTGGTAATGTAAAATTTGAAAATGTCAATCTGATAGACAATCTAAAATTCAACCTCCTGAGTGTCTCTCAAATGAGTGATAAGGGCTATGGCTCTTTCTTCACAAAGGATTGTTGTAGGATTGTTGGACCAGAAATGGTTGAAAAGATTGAAGCAATAATTAAAACTGAAAAAACCAAACTTGTTGCTCAAAGAAGTGGCAATGTTTATGTGGTGGATATGTCAAAAGAGTGCCCCAGGACTGATGCCTGTCTGTTCTCAGTTGCATCAAACAAAGAGACAGAACTATGGCACAGGAGATTGGGGCATACAAATCTGAAGACAATAACTGCCATTTCAAAACAGGGGTTAGTAAGAGGTTTGCCTCAAAAACTGTTCACCTGTCCTGAGCATTGTGTTTCCTACCTAAAAGGAAAACAACATAAAAGCTCATACAAATCAATTGATGAGTCCAAAACAACCAAATGTTTGCAAATGCTTCATATGGATTTGTTTGGCCCAGTTAAAGTCATGAATCTTAAGAAGAAGAGATATTGCTTGGTTATTGTTGATGACTTTTCTAGGTTTACATGGACTTACTTTTTACACTCAAAGGATGAGACTGCAGGCATTCTGCAAGACTTTGTGAAACAGGTTGAAAAGCAGTTTGACCTTCCAGTAAAAATCTTCAGAAGTGATAATGGCACAGAGTTTAGGAACAATGAGTTAGATGATTTCTGTGTGTCAAAAGGAATTGTGAGACAATACAACATTCCAAGGACACCAGAACAAAATGGGGTTGTTGAGAGAAAGAACAGAACTTTGATTGAGGCAGCCAGAACCATGCTTGCTAATTCAGGTTTGCCATTGACTTTTTGGGCAGAGGCAGTAAATACTGCTTGTTATGTCCAAAACAGAGTTTTAATCAACCCCAGGCATCAAAAGACTGCCTATGAACTGCTGTATAAAATAAAGCCATTGATTTCATATTTCAAGGTTTTTGGCTGCCCATGCTTCATTTTAAACTTAAAAGATTCTATCTCAAAGTTTGCAGCCAAAATTTATTGTGGATATCATCTGGGATACTCAACCACTGCTAAGGCCTACAAAGTGTTTAACACAAGGACTAAGACAGTGGAAGAGACTTTGAATGTGAAGTTCAATGAACTTTCATCAATGAAAATCCCAGCAAATCCTGCAGAATTGTTTGATCTTGATAAATTTACTTTTGAAAATACTGCTGTCAAGACTAACATTGCAGGTCCATCAGAGGATTCATCACCAGACTATGGGTATGAAATAATCATTCCTCAACAAAAGTCTGTCTCAATGAAAAGAGCAGCAGATGTTCAAAACAGCTGTCAAAGCTCAACCACTGCTACCTCAACAGTTGTTGACCAAAGTAGCCCTTTAACCCCTGCTTCCACATCATCAAGCACTGTTGATAAAAGTCCTCAAATAGTGGATCAAAGTCAGCATGTGTCCACACCATTACCTCCTATTCCACCACCTTTTGAAGCCACTGCTGGATCATCAAAGTCACCAGCAGTGGTTAGCTTAGATGATTAACATCTGCAGCCTTCACCATTTAATGCCATTGTTCCATACCAAGGAGAGCTTATCTTCTTGAAATCTCATCAACCTGACCAAATCATTGGCAACATCAGTGAAGGGGTGCTCACAAGAAGCCAATCCCAAAACATCTGTATTTTTGCTGGTTTCCTATCACTCCATCAGCCAGTCAAGTACCAAGAGGCACTGAAAGACAACAGCTGGGTAGAAGCCATGCAAGAGGAGCTCCAACAGTTCAAAAGACAACAAGTATGGGAACTTGTACCACTGCCAGAGGGTGTAAGTCCTATTGGCACAAAGTGGGTCTTCAAAAACAAAACTGATGAAAGGGGCATTGTTGTCAAGAATAAAGCTAGGCTTGTGGTTCAAGGGTTCAGACAGGAAGAGGGCATTGACTATGATGAAACATTTGCCCCTGTAGCAACACTTAAAGCTATCAGATTATTCCTGGCCTTTGTTGTCAACCACAACATCAAGGTGTATCAAGTGGATATTAAATGTGCTTTCCTCTATGGTAAGATCCAAGAAGAGGTATATGTCTGTCAACCTCCAGGTTTTGAGGATCCATTTAATCCAAATCATGTCTACAAGCTAAATAAAGCTTTGTATGGCCTGAAACAAGCACCTAGAGCCTGGTATGAAACTCTTTCCACCTTCCTACTATCCATTGGTTTCACAAGAGGTAAAATAGATAAAACATTGTTTTTAAAATGGAGAGGAAAGGATTTGATGATTGTCCAGATTTATGTGGATGACTTCATCTTTGGAAGCACATGTAACAAAATGTGTGAAGAGTTTAGGCAACTCATGACAGCTGAGTTTAAAATGAGTGCAATGGGTGAACTCCAGTGCTTTTTTGGTCTCCAAGTAAGGCAACCGCAAAATGGCACTTTTATCCATCAAGGCAAATATGCCAAAGAACTTTTAAAGAAATTTGAGATGGATGATTGTAAGCCATGCAGTACACCCATTGCAACCAATAAAATTGTCATGTCTGATGAAAAGGATGATTTGGTTGATCAAACTTTATATAGAAGCATGATTGGGTCTTTATTGTACCTAACTGCATCTAGGCCAGACATCATGTTTGCAACATGTGTTTGTGCAAGATCCCAATCAGCCCCAAGAAAGTCAAACCTTATTGCTGTAAAAAGGATATTCAGATACCTAAAAGGTGCTCCCACACTTGGTTTCTGGTATCCAGCTGATGGTAAAATTGAGCTTTCAGGTTTCTCAGATAGTGACTTTGCTGGATGTGACAAGACAAGGAAGTCCACTTCAGGAGGGTGCCAATTCCTAGGCAGTTGTTTAGTGTCTTGGCAAAGAAAAAAGCAAGAAGTTGTTTCCACATCCACTGCTGAGGCAGAGTATATAGCTGCTGCAAGCTGTACAGCCCAACTGCTTTGGCTTCAAAATCAATTGCTGGATTTTGGTATCACTGCCTTAAAGACACCACTCATGTTGGACAGCCAGGCAGCAGAAAATATCATCAAAATCCAGTTTCCCATTCAACCACCAAGCACATTGATATCAGACATCACTTTGTGAGGGATTGCTATGAAAAAGGTTTGATTTCTCTGCACCATGTACCAACTAAAGATCAGCTGGCAGATGTGCTAACAAAAGCATTAGATACATCAACCTTTGAAAGCTTGATATCTAGGATTGGCATGCTAAACATGGAATAACAAGCAAAATCTTGTTTTTCTATGAATAAAAGCATTAAAATGTTTTCAGAAAATCAAAAATCCATCCTTAAAAATAGCTAAAAATGATTTTTTCATTAAATCCTTAAAAGTCTGCCATAACCACTGTCTTATCCAAACATCTTTTTCACTAAAAGCTATCCACTGCTGAAAGTCAACCACTGTTCATCTCATTTTCTTGGTAATCATTGTTGTTCAAAATCAGTGTTTTATCTATTGACAAAGCTATCCACTGATAGTTAAAGTCTCCCACTGCTTTCATTATGACCGTTGCAACCACTGATAGTTACTCAATCAGTGGTTTTCAAAACAACTGTCCTCCATTATTCATCTTCTCATCAGAGGTTGGCACGTGGACAGTACATAGCGGTCAGATCTTTTTAACCGCTGCCACATCAGCATTCACTTTTTCTCTTATAAAACCCTGATCAAAACCCCCAAACAGGGTTTTACACTGTCAAATTGAATTCCAAAATTCCTTTCTCAAAGCAGTTTCCATCTCTCCTTCTCAAATCATTCATCGTTCTTCTTCATAAAAAATGACAAAATCAAAATCAAAATCTTCATCATCTTCCAAAAAGGTCACTAAAATGGCCACTGAACCCACTGAGATTCCATACAAATTTCCACACAATTACTTGGGTCTACTTACAAAACCCACTAACACCGAAACTTTCAATTCCATTATTAACGTTCTATCTGCATCAAAGTACAAAACTTTGTTAACAGCAGATGCTCCGATTTACTTGACAACCCAAAGAGAGTTTTGGAAAAATATTACCCTTGACAAACAAGGCGAAGATGTCATAGCCATTAACTCGTCTCTAAAGGGAAAACTGTCAAAATCACACCACAATCCATCTCGGAAATCTTTGAACTCAACGATCAGCAAGGTAAAACTTCTTTTCCCAAACACGAGTTAAAAACTGATTTCCTTGAAAGGGGGTATGCAGACACAATAAAAAAGGATACCTTACAAAAAGGTAATTTTCCACCTGCAACAAGATTTTTGTTCCATACCCTGCTTATGTGTGTTTCAAACAAAACCACTTCTTTTAATGAGATACCATTAAAGATTCAAAATCTGGGATATGCTATTCTTCAAGATGAAAATTTTAATTATTCCCAGGAAATCTTTAATGATTTGGTTAAAAATGTTGATAAAAAGTCATTCTTACTTTTTCCAAGATTTCTAAGTTATTATTTTGAAAAGAAATTTGGTAAGAATGATGCTCATGCAATAAAACAAGGTGACTCTTTTCAAATAAACAGCTTAACAACTGAAACTTTTACAAGAATGTCAACACCTTGCAAAACACAAGCAGAGGTGCCTGAGCAGACTTTAGCAGCTACCACTGCTCCTCAGGTATCTGCTGCTGAGCCCACTGCTCCAGGTGATTATAGTAGCACACCCACTGCTATGAAACCCACACCTGCCATCACCAAAAAGCCTAAAAGAAAATCATCCAAAAAGCCCCCCAAACCCACTAAAAAGGCAACTCTGGAAGATGAGATCCCAGAGCCACTGCCAGTGACAACACAAATGTCACCAATAACCACTGCTGCTACTTCCTCAAAGCAGATGGAAGAAAGATCTCCACCCTTGCCTAAAACTCCTCTTGCATCTTCACAAAAAGATTAGGTTGTAAGCACAGGGACACCAAATTATGATGCTCTAGAATCACTTGATTCCATCATCCATAGCCCACTTCCCGGGGCAAATTCTCTTTCCACTCCTATCCTCACTTCACAAATTCCACCATAAATAAAACCCTTATTGGAAGCAGTTGATATTGCCCAGACACAAATCAGTTCTTCTCAATCACCTGTCAATGAGAATATACATCAACAAGTGACTGAGTCTGGTGTTTCTATCACTGTTAACCCACCAACAACAAATGAGGAGGTTACACTGCTGGAATTGCCTGAAATTCTAGTCAGTAGTTCAAGTGGAGCAACAACTACAAGTGTTGGATCAACATATCTACATTTGGCCAGTTTTTTCATCAATCAGACTCCCTTGAAGGCAATTCCTTCCATAGCACCTCTGATATCCACTAGTGAGTTTGTTATGACCACTGGTACCATCAAAAGGCTATCAAGTGTTGAAGGAAGAAGACCCCAGTACCGAGAACAAGGGGCATCAATGGGTGATTTTTGGGATTCATTCCCTAAGTCACACATTGATACAACCACTACTGGTGGGGAATCAGATGATCTCATTAAGTTGGGTGATGATTTAAAATATCAGGAATTGACGGGTAGAATTGATAATCTTGATACATCTATTGCTGAATTAAAAGATATGATGCAACAGTTGTTGAAAGCTCAAAAGGTTCCAACCCCTGCTGCTCCTGCTCAAGCACCTGCACAACCTGCACCTGCTGCAAATGAGTTATGGAACTTATTACAACCACTGCTCCAACAACAAAGACAAATGGCTGATCAGCAGCATGAGATACATGTTCAAAAGCTGAGAAACATGATGGAGTCAAGGTTCAAAGATACTCAGGCAGATATCAAGGCAATAAAGGCCCATTTGCTAAACACCACTGGCACTGCTCCTCCCACTGTTCTCTTTATTGATAACCCCCTCCAGATAATGCCAAAAAGGGGGAGAAAATCAAGCAGTGGAAGAAGAAGGGAATAGAAGATGGTCTTTATATTGAACCAAAAAAAGATTGCATGACTAAAGACATTCCTTTGCCATATGGTAGTAAAAAGATTGATGTTATCACAAATGCACTTGCTATAGCAAAAGCAAGTGTAAAAAGAGATATAGAGGCTAAGGATAAAGCCAAGTGGGAACAGGAGAAAAGAGCTTTTATGGAACTGAATGTGAAGGGTCCTTCTGAACCTATGGATGATGAAAATCCTAAGGAATAAAAGAAGAAGCCCACTAGACAAGTGAGGCAACCTAAACACACACCATCCAGACTCACAAAGCATGCTTCCAAACCACCTTCCAAAGGCTCTAAACCTCAAATCTCGACCCAAACAGCTGTTGTAACTTCTGATGTATCAACAACTGTTGGTACCTCAGTGGTTTCAGCAGTTGTTAAACCAAAAACCACCATTTCAACACACACCACAACCACTGCCTTACCACCACCACCAAAAATCACTTCACCACCAAAAACAACCACACCACCATCACCTCCTGCTAAAAATGTAACACCCGTCTAATATTTACTTGAAATTAATAATGATTCCTTCCATTATATATAAAAGATATCTAAGTTATAACAAAAATATCATAAGCAAGGTTCAAAAGTAGCAAAGACATTAGTCAACTAACGAACTAATACGAAAACATTCAGAAAGTTGTTTAACAATTGTTTACATTTCATAAACATAGTCTACTAAAAGTTAAGATATTGTGGAAGCTTCAAAAGAAATTTGTGTTCGGTTCTTCAAATATGCTCGATCATCGTCCACATCCTTGCCAAACCTGAAAACTAAAGATTTTAACAAATCTTAATGTTAAAGTTTCTTAGAAATATTACATAATCAAAACTACGCTTAAAAACGGATTTGATTTAACAAAATATGCAAAGTTCAACATGCATTTCAAGGCTCTACCGTAACTTACGGTAGTCACCGTAAGTTACGGTAGCTTCTGGGAAACTTTGGTTCCACCGTAACACAGGGGTAAACCACCGTAGCTTTCTGACCTCTACCGTAAATTACGGTACATACCGTAATTTACGGTAGACTCTGCAAATATATGTTTTGACTGATTTGTTGGTTTTGCCCAAACAAATCTCTCGGATCTTTCATTCTAACAACCCAAAATACTAAATTCTTGCAATTTGATATGTCAATTATCAATCAATAAACAAAGACAATCAATCATATTACGAAGCAATACTCATGCTTTATTTGATTATTCGACCCGTTTGGCTCATCTATGGAATCCTCCATTGTGATGACTACCAACGCGATCTAAACAATTCTTTATCTATTATTCAACATAGCGATCATTATCACTTTATTTCAACTCGACTTCTATTCTACAATTCAACTACATATATGCTAGTTATCAAAATATCAAATGTAACGAGTTAAGTTACATACCTTCAAAGTAGGCCTTTCAAACGTGATTCGCCACCCGCTTGTCCGCTTGACGCTCATGCGTCCTTTCCTATAGAGTTCATTAGTGACATGCTTAGAACTCTCTTTAAACCATATATCGCATAATATACTGAAACATCATAATTATGCGTTTGAACTTTAAATTTAAATTTTTAAGCCTTCTTTGAGGCATTTTCACAAACACTTTAAGGGTAGATTTTTACATGATTATATAACAAGTTTCTAACTTATCACTTAGCCCTAATTTCACATCAATCAACCATTTTACATGATTGTTAGCTTCACAATTTCTGAAATCACTTCAAAATTGTCAAATTACACTAGAACAACACCCAATTTCCTAGTGTTCATCAATTTACACATAACCCACTAATCACCTACAATGGTGTTCATAGTTTTCACTAAAATCTCACATGATTTCAACTTGCATTTGTCTAGGGTTTGTCCCTAGACACTATATTGTTCTTAGCTCATCATAAAACAAACATGCAACCCTAATTTCAGATTTTTCCCAATTTCATGAGAATTTCGAGTTGAGAGTTTTCATCAAATTTTACATACCTTGTAATCCTCTTGTGATGAGGATCAGTAATCTATGCTCAATCTTTGTTTTTTATCAGATTTGGACCTTCAATTTGGTTGTTTTGTGGATGTTAGGGTTCTTGGAGAGCTCTGGCCGCCCCCCCTGTTGTCTGGTCGACCTCAACACACCAAAGTGTGTTTGAGTTTTTAATTTTTTTGTTTTATCAATTATTAGTTTCAAATTAGGCACTTTTGGTCCCTTGCCTTTTGTTTTTATTTTATTTTTAACCCTTAACTACTCATATGTCTTTGACACTAACTTGGTTAGTGTCATTCCTAGTTAGTTTATTTTACTAGTTTATTTGCAACCCAATTGCAAATCTACGAACTCGCATTTTCGGGATGTTACAAGTCTATCCCCCTTAAAAGGGTTTCGTCCCCAAAACCGAAGTACGTACCAAATAAAGTAGGGTAGAGACGTCGCATTTCCTCTTTGGACTCCCACGTAGTGTCTGAGCCTTTCCTGTGCTCCCACTTGATCTTGACTTGATCGATTTGTTTATTTCGTAAGTGCTTGACCTTTCGATCTAAAATCTCCACTGGTTTCACCGCATAATTCAGGCTATTATCCACGCAGTGTCCGAGCCTTTCCTGTGCTCCCACTTGATACGAGCAGTTTCGTCTGCTAAACATTTTCGGAGATGTGACACGTGGAATGTGCTATGAATCCCACTCAATTCCTCGGGTAGTTCGAGACGATATGCTACCTTACCAACCCGTTCGGTGATTCTGAATGGCCCAATAAATCTTGGGCTCAACTTTCCTCTTTTTCTGAACCGTATTATTCCTTTCCACGGCGATACTTTCAGCATTACTTTATCGCCCACTTGAAATTCAATCGGCCTCTTTCGTTTATCCGCGTATGACTTTTGTCGATCCTGAGCCGCTTTTAGGTGAGTTCGGACTATGTCGATCTTCTCATTCGTAGTTTGGATTATATCAGTAGGTGCTAGTCCTTGTGGACCCACCTCTCCCCAATATACCGGGGTTCGACACTTTCTACCATATAACATTTCATACGGGGCCATCTTAATGCTCGCGTGATAGCTATTGTTATATGAAAATTCGACCAAGGGTAGATAGACATCCCAACTACCCCCGAAGTCAATAATGCAAGCCCGCAGCATATCTTCCAACGTTTGTATTGTTCTTTCACTCTGCCCATCCGTTTGTGGATGGTAAGCGGTGCTAATGAACAATTTAGTTCCCATTTGCTCTTGGAATTCACGCCAAAAATTCGAAGTAAACCGAGTATCTCTGTCTGACACAATGGATATCGGCACCCCATGACGTGCTATGATTTCATTTCTGTACACCTCCGACATCTTTTCGGATGTATAAGTCTCACGAATCGGAATGAAGTGAGCACTTTTCGTCAATCTATCCACGACTACCCATATAGCATCAAACCCGTGGTTAGTTTTGGGCAATTTAGTCAACAAATCCATGGTGATTTGTTCCCATTTCCAAACTGGGATGTCCAATGGTTGCAATTTACCATATGGCTTCTGGTGCTCCGCTTTGACTTGCAAGCAGGTCAAACACTTCTCTACATATTTCACAATATCTCTTTTCATCCCGGGCCACCAATAGTTCTGTTTCAGATCATTGTACATCTTGGTCGCACCCGGATGAATTGAATATCGGGATTTATGAGCTTCATCAAGTAGAAGCGCCTTTACCCCACAAGTATTTGGAACCCATATCCTTCCGGATCGAGTCTTCAACCCGTCATTTCCATCCGACAAATCTTTCAACTGGCCGATTATTCTTTCTTTCTTCCAATTCTCCTCTTTCACTGCTTCTAATTGCGCCTCTCGAATACGTTCAAGTATACCCGAGGTCACCACAAGCTGCATCGATCTTACTCGTATTGGGACATAGTCTGCTTTTCTGCTCAGAGCATCTACCACCACATTTGCCTTTCCGGGGTGATAGTGTATTTCACAGTCAAAATCTTTCACCGTTTCTAACCATTGCCTTTGTCTCATATTTAACTCCTTCTGATCGAAGAAGTATTTTAAGCTCTTGTGATCGGTGAATATGGTGCACTTTACCCCATATAAATAGTGCCTCCATATTTTTAATGCAAATACCACCACAGCCAACTCAAGATTGTGCGTGGGATATTTCTTCTCGTGTATCTTCAATTGTCTCGAGGCATAGGCTATAACTTTTCCCCGTTGCATCAAAACACATCCGAGCCCTGATAGTGAAGCATCCGAATAAACCACCAAATCTTCGACCCCGTCCGGCAATGTTAATACCGGAGCTTGAGTTAACTTTTCTTTTAGCGTTCGGAACGCTCTTTCTTGATCCACACCCCATATGAACTTTTCTTCCTTCCGAGTTAGTTTTGTTAGCGGCGATGAAATCTTGGAGAAATCTTGAATGAATCTCCTATAGTATCCCGCAAGCCCCAAAAAGCTTCTAATTTCCGAAGGGTTCCTCGGGGGATTCCATTTCGACACAGCATCGATCTTTGACGGGTCTACTAATACTCCATCGGCACTTATGATGTGGCCAAGAAATTGCACCTCTCGTAACCAAAAGGCACACTTAGAGAATTTCGCATACAACCTTTCTCGTCTAAGTGTCTCTAACACCTCTTGTAAGTGGTGTGCATGTTCAGCTTCGCTTTTCGAATACACCAAAATATCATCGATAAACACGATGACCGACTTATCCAACATTGGCTTGCAAACCCGGTTCATGAGATCCATGAAAGCCGCGGGTGCATTTGTTAGCCCAAATGACATCACGAGGAATTCATAATGTCTGTATCTCGTGCGGAAAGCCGTCTTCGACACATCTTCCTCCTTGACCTTTAGTTGGTGATACCCCGATCTAAGGTCAATCTTTGAAAACCAGTTCGCACCTTGTAATTGGTCGAATAAATCATCTATCCTCGGAAGCAGGTATCGGTTCTTTACTGTGAGTTTGTTTAACTCCCGGTAATCGATACACATACGCATGCTTCCGTCTTTCTTTTTCACGAACAATACCGGTGCACCCCAAGGAGACACACTCGGCCTTATGAATCCTTTGTCAAACAGGTCTTGAATTTGGGACATCAACTCTTGTAATTCTGACGGTGCGAGTCGGTAAGGTGATTTAGCCACGGGTTTTGCGCCCGGAATCAATTCGATCCCGAACTCTACTTCCCGTTCAGGCGGTATCCCCGGTAAATCCTCCGGAAACACATCTTCAAAGTCTCGTACTACCGGTACATCTTCAATCTTTCGTGATTCTTTCTCGGGCTCATTTGCGTATATCATGAATGCCTTGCATCCTCACTTCATAAGCTTGTGAGCTTTCAACATTGAGCATACTACTGGGTTGCCTCCTTTTTCGCCATAGATAGTGACGTGTTTCCCGCTCGGAGATATTAGCTTTATCTCCATACGAAAACACACGACCTTAGCGTGGTGCTGAGATAGCCAATCCATCCCAACGACTACTTGAAATTCCCCCATTGACATCGGGATTAGATCTATCAAGTATTCCTCATCGTCTATACTTAATTTGCAACTTCGACAAACGTCACAAACTATAAAACTTTTGTTGTCCCCTATTTCTACTTTTAAGGGCACAGATAACTTTGTTAATACAAAAGAAGGATGTCGAATAAGTCCATGCGAAACGAAGGATTTATTCGCACCCGTATCAAACAGTACACGTGCTAGAATTGAGTTAATTGTGAATATACCTGAGACCACATCGGGTTCGGTTTTTGCTTCAGCCGCGGTAAGTTGGAAGGACCTAGCCTTCGCTTTGGGAGCTTCTGCTGGAGACTCTTTTGTGTCTCTCTTTCCTACCAACTCGGGACATTCAGACTTTTTGTGGCCGGGTTGATAACATTTGTAACAAACAGAAACTTTTCCGGGACATAGCGACGCAGTGTGCCCCGTCTTCCCACATACCGGACACGGCTTGTCTTTGAAGCGGCACTAACCTTTGTGCCCCTTTCCGCGTACTTTGCAACTTGGCAACCCGCCTTTAGCCTCCACTTTCTTCCCCGATTCAGCAGTTCTAGCTTTTTTGTAGGGCTTGGATTCACATCTTGTGCTCTCCGCTCACCCCTTTCAACTTGTTTCTTTAACTCGATTTCCCGCTCCCGGGCGGTGTTGATGATTTCTGTGAGAGTTTCATATTTTGAGGGAGTCATAAACTCCTGGTATTCAGCACTCAGCATGTTGTAATAGTAGTATATCTTCTGCTCTTCAGTGGTGACTAACTCGTCACAAAATCTCAGCTTATCCATGAAGATGCCCGTGATCTTATCAATTGATTCTCCCTTTTGTCTTAACTGAATAAATTCCTATTTGATCCCGTTGATAACTGCTTTGGGACTATGGTGTTTAAGGAACGACACCTTAAACTCATCCCAAGTCATGACCCTTGCCGCTTCGGCTCCCATTTCCTTCTTTTTATTGTCCCACCAATCCTTGGCTTGATTTCTTAATTGACCTGTTCCGTAAGCAACAAAGTCACCTACGTCGCAGTGGGTTCGTTCAAACACTCCTTCGATGTCACTTATCCATCTTTGGCAGATTATCGGGTCAACTTCCCCGTTATAGATTGGTGGTTTGCACGCCATAAATTCTTTATATGAGCACCCTTTACGTTCTCCCGTTTTATCTTTCATAAGGTTGACACTATCCTCCAACCTTTTAACTCGCTCTTCGACAAGCGACAACACCGTGCTTTGAATTTTGTCTATAAACCCAGATAGACTACCTTCAATTGCCTTCCCTACTTCCTCGGCAATTATCTCTTTCATTTGTTCGGTGCTTGTTTGCACCGGATTATCATCATTTCCATCAGACATCTTGAAACTGAAATGTTTACATTTAAACGTTAAACATTTCATTTATAACATTGCTTCTTTTGTTTCGGTTTAGCCAAGTTCCCAACTTGCTTTAACCGTTCACATTTGGTGCACTTTCCGGGTTTGAGTGTGTTAACACGCTCTTCCCATGCACATCAATTCATTTCTCATTTCTTACATAAGACATAATTTGTTAACATAATAAGTTACTTCTTACCGGACGATCGATCAAGCTTGAACCAAACACTTTGTTGACAACCTAAAGCTCTGATACCAACTTGTAACACCCGTCTAATATTTACTTGAAATTAATAATGATTCCTTCCATTATATATAAAAGATATCTAAGTTATAACAAAAATATCATAAGCAAGGTTCAAAAGTAGCAAAGACATTAGTCAACTAACGACTAATACGAAAACATTCAGAAAGTTGTTTAACAATTGTTTACATTTCATAAACATAGTCTACTAAAAGTTAAGATATTGCGGAAGCTTCAAAAGAAATTTGTGTTCGGTTCTTCAAACATGCTCGATCATCGTCCACACCCTTGCCAAACCTAAAAACTAAAGATTTTAACAAATCTTAATGTTAAAGTTTCTTAGAAGTATTACATAATCAAAACTACGCTTAAAAACGGATTTGATTTAACAAAATATGCAAAGTTCAACATGCATTTCAAGGCTCTACCATAACTTACGGTAGTCACCGTAAGTTACGGTAGCTTCTGGGAAACTTTGGTTCCACCGTAACACAGGGGTAAACCACCGTAGCTTTCTGACCTCTACCGTAAATTACGGTACATACCGTAATTTACGGTAGACTCTGCAAATATATGTTTTGACTGATTTGTTGATTTTGCCCAAACAAATCTCTCGGATCTTTCATTCTAACAACCCAAAATACTAAATTCTTGCAATTTGATATGTCAATTATCAATCAATAAACAAAGACAATCAATCATATTACGAAGCAATACTCATGCTTTATTTGATTATTCGACCCGTTTGGCTCATCTATGGAATCCTCCATTGTGATGACTACCAACGCGATCTAAACAATTCTTTATCTATTATTCAACATAGCGATCATTATCACTTTATTTCAACTCGACTTCTATTCTACAATTCAACTACATATATGCTAGTTATCAAAATATCAAATGTAACGAGTTAAGTTACATACCTTCAAAGTAGGCCTTTCAAACGTGATTCGCCACCCGCTTGTCCGCTTGACGCTCATGCGTCCTTTCCTATAGAGTTCATTAGTGACATGCTTAGAACTCTCTTTAAACCATATATCGCATAATATACCGAAACATCATAATTATCCGTTTGAACTTTAAATTTAAAATTTTAAGCCTTCTTTGAGGCATTTTCACAAACACTTTAAGGGCAGATTTTTACATGATTATATAACAAGTTTCTAGCTTATCACTTAGCCCTAATTTCACATCAATCAACCATTTTACATGATTGTTAGCTTCACAATTTCTGAAATCACTTCAAAATTGTCAAATTACACTAGAACAACACCCAATTTCCTAGTGTTCATCAATTTACACATAACCCACTAATCACCTACAATGGTGTTCATAGTTTTCACTAAAATCTCACATGATTTCAACTTGCATTTGTCTAGGGTTTGTCCCTAGACACTATATTATTCTTAGCTCATCATAAAACAAACATGCAACCCTAATTTCAGATTTTTCCCAATTTCATGAGAATTTCGAGTTGAGAGTTTTCATCAAA
Organism: Helianthus tuberosus; assembly: GCA_030545235.1. Classification (NCBI taxonomy): domain Eukaryota; kingdom Viridiplantae; phylum Streptophyta; class Magnoliopsida; order Asterales; family Asteraceae; genus Helianthus; species Helianthus tuberosus. Next base: position 150,023,529 of record CM060412.1, read on the forward strand.
TTTTACATACCTTGTAATCCTATTGTGATGAGGATCAGTAATCTATGCTCAATCTTTTTTTTTTTATCAGATTTGGACCTTCAATTTGGTTGTTTTGTGGATGTTTGGGTTCTTGGAGAGCTCTGGTCGCCCCCCCCCTGTTGTCTGGTCGACCTCAACACACCAAAGTGTGTTTGAGTTTTTAATTTTTTTGTTTTATCAATTATTAGTTTCAAATTAGGCACTTTTGGTCCCTTGCCTTTTGTTTTTATTTTATTTTTAACCCTTAACTACTCATATGTCTTTGACACTAACTTGGTTAGTGTCATTCCTAGTTAGTTTATTTTACTAGTTTATTTGCAACCTAATTGCAAATCTACGAACTCGCATTTTCGGGATGTTACAAAAAAGCAGAAGACATCAGATGTTACATCTGTTGTAATGACATCAGTGGTTGAAACACCAGTTGTTTCAACAACTGTTTGTCAGCCACCATCCACCACTCAAACCACCACTACTGATCAACCCAAAACATCATCAGCCTCTCCTATAAAAAAAGGAGAAGGATATTTATACGTGATGATGATTCTCCATCACCACCACCAACATCTTCACAATCTCTTGCACTTATTCCAAACCCTGTTCCTCTCTCATCAGCTCAAGTACAACAACCAATCACTACCATCATTCCTACAGGTTTCCAATATCCTCTTGAACTTATAGCAGTCAGAGAAGAGATTGAATCCTTCTACTATGAGGATGATCCTGCTAAAAGGAGGTTGCCATCAGTTGAAGGATACCCTGGGCCCAACAACATTGAAGAGTACTTGAAACTTAAGGCTCAACAGGCAGAGGATATCTCCAAAAGAAACTCTCAAGGAAAAACTGACAAAGAAATTCAAAGGCATTACCAATTTCTATTCACTCAAGTCAGATCCTTAGAGCAGTTTGCAAAGAATGTATGTAGACAAATTTCAGAAAAGGCAGATGAATCTTTGAGAAAATACTATATTGAAAACATCATGGCTCATAAGAAATACAAGGGGGAAAAACATATGTACAAAGAGTGGACCATTCCTGAGCTTGAAAGTGAAGCAACCAGGATTCAAGAAATGATTAAGAATAAGGTCAAACACACTCCTCCTGATTGGTCAAAGTACAAAAAGAATGTACCTGAAAAGACATTGGAGCTGAAGAGAATGAAAGAGGAACTAATTACTGCTGAATTTGGGTCAAAGAATCAAGTGATGAGATGGAAAGAAGACAAGGTCAGGGTTACTTACAAAAAGTTGGAGGAATTAAGAAAGAAAAATCCAAAGATCCCTCAAAAACCTGACTACCCTGAAGCAGAGGTTTCAACAAGACCACCAAAGCTGCAAATCAGGAGATCCACTGCTCCAGCTGGTGCTGCCATCTGTAAAAGAAGACAACAACAACAGTTGGATACTGCAACAGTGGCAGAATTAATGGCAGGAGATGACCTTGTAAAACAAGGCATTAAGAGAATGATAACTGAAACTCTTGGATTAAATCAACCTGCAAGTACTGCTCAGACAGTCATCATAAGGCCAACATCACCAAACTCCTCATCTAATAAAAATCTCCCAAGAAACCCACCAGACTCAAAAGTACTAAAGTGGAAAACTGACAAACAGACCCATGTACTGACTGTGATCAAGTCTAGTGGAGAAGTGAAGAAAATGACAAGGGAACAAGCACTTGGCCTAAGTCTTGAAGATTTGCAGGATCTCCTTGATCTTCCACTGTGCAGGGATGAAGATGACACAGATGCCTTAGACTTTGAGTTACAACTCAAAGGGAAAAAAAGGGAACTATTGATGAGGCAATAAAGTTCCACAATAATGAAGGGTTTTGGCATTATCTGTTCTAGGGGGAGATTGTTGGGATTGAACCCTATCAGAGGAACAAATAATTAAAGCCAAAACTGGATCAGGGCAGTGGATCCAGAATAAGCAGATGTTGTGTATACAAGTCTCTCCCCTTGAAAGTGGTTTCAACATCTGATGACCTCCAATCCACTGATCGGTACAACTGCTGACCTACAACTGCTGATCAAGTCAAAGACTGATAAAGACTAAAGCCCTGCTGTTCAATCTACTGCTATGGATTAAGCTCTGCTAGTTTACAACAAGTACTGCTGGGTTCACATCAGTGGAAGGATTCAGCAGTAGTTTAGTTTACTTATGTAATGTATTGTATAGCAGTTGTTAGCATAGCAGTGTTTGTATAGATCAGTTGTTAGAAGTTGTTAGGAGGTTAGATGTCACTTTCATGGTGACGTCAGCAAAGATGCCACAGTGGTTTGTCCGTGCCTATAAATAGAACAATACCCTGGACTGTTCTATTAGCTCTTCACCATCTTTCTTCTTGTACGAACAAATCATTGTGAGCTCAGGCTGAGGGGGAGTTTGTTACATGCATGCAATTGTAATCGTTGATGAAATAAATTCAATCATTCGGTTCTTTGTTGAAAATGTGTGTTGAAAGCAATTCTACTGTTTGATTGTGTGCAAAGTTTGTTTCCATTTACATTCCGCTGCATTATTTGTTCATCTTCCATTTTAATTCAAACGTAAAACACAATCAAAAGCAAACTCAGATCCTAACAGAAAGCGCATCAAGACTCAGCTTGTCGGATCGGATGGAAATCACCCTATCCGATCAGGTGTCTGTTCTTGATGGTTTTCCGGCGATAATCCATTTCCAAGCCGACTCTAGACTAATCATCAAGTCTATAGCCCGTTTGGGTCCGGATCCCACCGTATTTAGCAAAAGTTTAAGAAAGTTTGAAGATGAACATGAAATCGACTGAAAACCTTGGATTTAGTAAAGATTTGGTGTAAAAACACATGAAATTCCTTAGATCTGTGCTAGTTCTTGACTGGAATGACATCACAAAGCTGTTGGTACAACCGCCATGATGATGTCATCCTCAAGAGCTCTATCCTTAGAGATTTCATGGTGAAAAGTGTGATTTCAAAGAAGAATCATGTAGAGAATAGTGTGTAGATTGTAGTTGTACAAGTTTTAGGTTGAAAACTTACAAGAATCGGCCTAGAATTGAAGAAAAGTGCCTAAGAATGAGGGTGCGTGCGTCTGGAATGGAGGAGGCTGTCACATCAGTGAAGAATGATGTGACAGGTCCTATTTATAGTGTAAGAAAGGAGGTAAGGTGGTGTGGAAAATAGATCAGATGGTTGTTCGATCGAATGGCCCTCCGATCGGATGGTCATCCGATCGGATGTCCATTCGGACAGTCCAATCCATTTTGCAACTTTTCCGTCTTTGGTTCAGTTTGCGAGTTAGATTAAGCGTTGCGTTGCGTATTATTGTGTAATATAATTACATAATAAGATTATATCATTAACACCAAAGTTTCCGAGTTTACATAAGTGTCAAGTCTCAAGTCTCCAGTCTCTTGTTCAACCAAGTCTCAAGTTTCACGAGTCTCTAGAGTCAAGCACCAAGTATCAAGAATCAAGCCTCAAGAATCAAGTATCTAGATTTAAGCATCAAGTCTCATAGTATTAAGTATCAAAAATCAAGTGTCAAGAATCAAGAATCAAGAATCAAGTGTCGAGTGTTAAATATCAAGAATCTAGTTTCATAGAATCAAGTATCAATAAGACTCAAGTTTCATAGCATCCAGATTCACAAGTCTCATAAGTGTCAAGAGTCACATAGTATAGGGGCTAAAATTGACAATAGCTAAATGTTTAGGGACACAGGGCATTACAGTCTCCCCTCCTTTAGGAGATTTCGTCCCCGAAATCTAAGAGGAAGACTGCTCGAAGAGCTGTGGATATTTGGTCTTCATTTCACTCTTGAGTTCCCAAGTGAATTCAGCGCCACGCTTGCCTTCCCATCGTACTTTAACTATGGGAATCTTGCTGCGCCTTAATCGCTTGACACCCTGGTCCATGATTTCAACCGGTTTCTCCACAAATGTAAGGTTTCGTTCACTTGCAAGTCTTCGACGGGAACCTGAAGTTCCTCGTTGGCTAAACACTTTCTGAGATTAGACACGTGGAATACCGGATGTACACTGTTAAGTTCCTGTGGTAGGTCGACTCGGTACGCCACCTTACCAATCCTTTCGAGTATCATGAAAGGACCCACATAGCGAGGGGTGAGCTTTCCCTTTTTACCAAAACGAACCACTCCCTTCCAGGGAGATACCTTGAGCAATACTCGATCTCCAACACCAAATTCCACAGGTTTACGCCTTTTATCAGCATAGCTCTTTTGTCTGCTCCTAGCCTTGATCAAGTTAATGCGGATTTGAAGAATCTTATCCGTCGTCTCTTGAATGATCTCAGGGCCAGTAAGTTGCTTGTCACCAATCTCGTGCCAACTGAGAGGAGATCGGCACTTGTGACCATATAAATCTTCGAAAGGAGCCATCTGAATACTGGAATGATAGTTGTTGTTGTACGAGAACTCGATCAATGGTAAATGTACATCCCAGTTACCACTAAAGTCGATGACACAAGAACGGAGCATATCCTCTAGGGTTTGAATAGTACGCTCGGTCTGTCCATCCGTTTGAGGATGAAAGGCCGTGCTAAGATTCAAGTGCGAACCCATAGCGGACTGGAAAGTTTGCCAAAGACGTGAAGTAAAACGACCATCACGGTCAGAGATTATGTCAAGAGGTATGCCATGACGGCATATAATCTCATCGGTAGAGATTCGAGCAAGTTTCTCCACTTTGAAGTCTTCCTGGATCGGAAGAAAGTGGGCTGATTTAGGCAAATGGTCAACGATTACCCAAATGCTATCGTGACCAGCGGGTGTATGGGGTAGTTTGGTAATAAAGTCCATAGCGATAATATCCCATTTCCAAACAGGAATTTCAGGTTGTTCCAAGAGTCCTGAGGGACGTTGATGTCCAGCCTTCACCTTTAAACAAGTGAGGCACTTTGAGACATAGGCAGCGATATCCTTTTTCATGCCAGGCCACCAATAGGTCGTACGCAATTCATGGTACATCTTATCGGCACCATGATGAATAGAGTATCAAGACTTTTGAGCCTCATTCATAATGAGCTCATGAAGGTTATCGCGATCCGGTACCCAGATGCGATTTAGGTAGTATTGAAGTCCATTCGACTTTGTTTCAAGTCGATCGATTTTAGCGCCTTGTATTTCCACTTCTAGACTTCCTTCATTTGCTGACGAATATTGAGCTTCACGAATACAGGTATGAAGATCACTAGAGGTATGACAACAATGAATAGTATTAACATGAGTTTTATGACTAAGAATGTCGGCCATGACATTCGCCTTGCCAGGATGATAGCGAATTTCGCAGTCGTTAAGCAATTCCACCCAACGTCTCTATCGCATGTTCAGTTCTTTTTGGTTAAAGATATGTTGAAGGCTCTTATGGTCAGTGAAAACCACGCACTTAGTTCCATATAAGTAGTGTCGCCAAATCTTTAACGCAAACACAACTGCACCAAGCTCCAGATTGTGAGTAGTATAGTTCTTCTCATGCATCTTGAGTTGACGAGAGGCATAAGCAATAACCTTGTCCCGCTGCATGAGCACACAGCCCAAGCCATGGTTTGAGGCATCGCAATATACCACGAAGTCGTCATTCCCATCAGGGAGAGTAAGAACAGGAACGTTACACAAAAGGGTCTTGAGGGTCTGAAAAGATTCCTCTTGCTCGGGACCCCAAGTAAAAGGTTTCTCTTTTTGAGTCAACGAAGTGAGAGGAACGACGATCTTAGAAAAGTCCGAGATAAATCGACGATAATAACCCGCCAATCCTAAGAAAGAACGAATCTCCGATGCAGATTTAGGCATACTCCAGTTCTTCACAGCTTCGATTTTAGAAGGGTCAACATGGACACCTTGCTTACTAACAACGTGACCAAGCAATTGCACTTCATTAATCCAAAACTCACACTTAGAAAATTTAGCATATAAGCGTTCACCACGTAGTAACTCAAGCATCAAGCGTAAATGACGAGCATGGTCAGCTCTAGTTTTAGAATAAATAAGAATATCATCAATAAAGACTATCACAAAACGATCCAGATAAGGTTTACAAACACGATTCATAAGATCCATGAACACGGCGGGTGAGTTGGTTAGGCCAAAAGGCATGACCTCGAACTCGTAGTGCCCATAGCGAGTACGAAATGCGGTTTTGGGCACATCATCTTCGAGGACACAGAGCTGATGATAGCCAGATCGAAGGTTGATTTTAGAAAAACAGGACGCGCCTTGTAGTTGGTCGAATAAATCATCGATACGAGGGAGAGGATAACGATTCTTAATGATAAGCTTATTAAGTTCACAGTAGTCGATATACATACGAAATAAACCATCTTTGTTCTTGACGAATAGCACAGGAGCACCCCACGGAGAGGTACTTTGATGAATGAATCCCTTGTCAAGCAATTCTTGCAATTGACTGGATAGTTCTTGCATCTCGGAAGGTGCAAGTTGGTAGGGAGCCTTGGCGACAGGAGTCGTGCCAGGTATGAGATTGATACGAAAATCAACAGATCTAAGAGGAGGAAGACCAGGAAGATCTTCAGGAAAGACGTCAGGGAAATCACACACTACTGGGACGTCGCTTATGTTCTTTCCCTTGCCCTTTTGTTCCACCACGTGGGCCAAGAAGGCAAAGTTCTGTTTATGTAAGCATCTGTTCGCTTGGGTGTATGACATCAACTTCAGTTCTCTAGAAGGTCGGTCTCCATAGACATGTAGGATATCACCGGACGGAAGAGGTAGACGAACAAACTTCTCGTGACAAGCAATCTCGGCATGATTCTTATGCAACCAATCCATGCCGATTATGACGTCAAAGCTACCCAATTGCATGGGTATGAGATCAATAGTAAAAATGCGGTCGTTAAGAGTCAAGGAACTACCACTAAGGATAGAATCAACTAGAATTGAGTTGCCATTGGCAACCTCAACAGAGAATGACTTAGGTAGTTTTGAGCGTACACAATTTAACAAGGATTCAAATTCTACGGACACAAAGCTTCTGTCGGCACCAGTATCAAATAGTATCGAAGCATAAAGATTATTGACGAGAAACGTACCATTAGCGATGTCATTGTCGTTACGAGCCTGGTTAGCATTGAGGTTGAATGCTCATCCTCGAGCGGCTGGCTGTTACTCCTGGTTTAGCTGCGGACACTGGTTACGGAGGTGAGTAGTGTCCCCACACTTATAGCATGCGCGAACTGCGTTGACTAGTCTAGGATTCTGCGGAGGAGCTGGTAGAGCTGCCTAAACTGGGGCTTGCTGAGCTGGTTGGGCCGGGTTAGCTTGACGGCAATAAGGAGTCGTGTGACCATAGCGATTGCAATTGGTACACAAGCGATAAGCAGAAGTAGCAGGGTGATGAAAGTTGCAAGTTGCACACTTAGGATGAGGCCCAGTGTACTGCTTTTTGATTTCAGGAGCAAGAGGGTTTGGAACAGCAGTAGCAGGAGCAGGCTTAGCAGCAGGGTTTGCAGCAGGAACAATCGCATTGCATCTTGAACCCTGTGACTTTCTCCTTTTGTTCTTACTGCCACTAGTCTACTGGGTAGCTTGATTCGCTGTTTTAGAAGGGGGGAGTTTCCAAACTGTTTATCACGTACGCGATTGTTGTTCAAACTTGCTGCCAGACGATAAACTTCTTCAATTGTCTCAAGCCGAGCTGCTTCAATTGAATCTCGCATAGCAGGAGGTAACCTATTGATGTACTTGGTTATCATGTGTTTAGGAGTAGAAACCAGGTGAGGCATGATTAAGCCGAGTTGTTTGAGACGGGTAGTATAAGCCAGATTGTCATCACCAATCTGCTTCAAATGCCAGAACTCTTCTTTGAGCTTCAGTTGTTCATGGGAATGGCAGAATTCAAGCATCATCATTTCTCGCACCTCAGCCCATGGAAGAACATAGGCTTCTTCATTAGAACGGATGTTTCTCTCATTCGACCACCACTCTAGAGCTCTGCCTTAAAACATTCCCGTTGCACTCCTAGTCTTTAGACACTCTGGGCACTCGCTGTTAATGAAGGTAACCTCGATGCTGTCAAACCATTCCAGCATAGCAGTCACCCCATCACTGCCCGTAAAAGGCTTAGGGTTGCAAGAGACAAAGTGTTTGTAGTTGAACTTTGTAGGCTTTACTTTTTCTGTCTTAGAGTCAACAGAAAAGGGTGGAGTGTTCAATCCCTGGATCTCAGAGACGATCTTTTGCATGACTCGAGCGATCTGGTTGGCCATGAAGGACATCATCTTTTTCTGAGACTTCTCCCTGGATCTCTTGAGAGTGTCGGATAGCTTACGAGAAGACATCTAAAGATACAACAAGAGGATCGTATAAGTCTAGGTCACAAAGTCTCACAATATATAGATTCACAAACGATAGATTAAGACTCAAGATATAACAAGTTTTACATAGTTTAAAGATTCGAGTTTTAGTTTCACATAGATTCCAATAGATTCAACACCGCAAACCCACGACCTTCGCATGGCACGTTGTACGAAGTTTGGTAATGCGTCAGAAACGCTTATATATAGGAAGTACCAGCGGCGTATCCACCACGCTTCGGGCACATTGCTTTCGCCTCGTATTTGGTGTCATGTTACGTGTCGCAATTGCCAGACATAACAACACACTCATCATCATCATCATACATACGTAGATTAACCCAAATAGATTCACATAGATTAGTGTTCAACCATCTCACCATAATCCACAAAACAACGAATCCTCACATGGCACGTGCTACGAAAGTTCGGCAACATGATGGAAGCACTTATATATAGGAAGTACCAGCGGCGTATCCACCATGCTTCAATCATGCCACGTCCGTCTCGTCATCGGTGTCATGCTTCGCCAACCATAACATTAACTTCATTTATTTTCACAAGGCTTTCACATAGGTTAACCAAATAGTTTCAATAACTTTAACCCGAGTCCGCAAAACTACGAACTTCACTTAGTGCATGGTACGAAGGTTCGGTAACATGCCAGAAACACTTATATATAGGAAATACCAGCGGCGTATCCACCATGCTTCGGACATGCCATGTCCGCCTCGTCTTCGGCGCTAGGCTACGTTTCGTATTTTGTTACTCAAAATAACACATTCACACTAGAGTACATGTAGATTACACATAGATTTCACATAGATTACACGAGTAGTTTCTCATAGCTTAGCGTTCAACATTCTCATCACCGGTCTGCAAAGCACTAAGTCTCGCATGGAACATGGTACGAAAGTTGGTAACATGTCGGAAACACTTATATATAGGAAGTACCAGCGGCGTATCCACCATGCTTCAGACATGTCACTTCTGTCTCGTATTTCGGGGCCATGTTACGTTTGGTGCTTCACAACCACAATAACACATAGATTCCTTAGATAACTTTACATAGTATCATAGTCGATCAAGATTCCCATGTAGGTTATCATGATGAATAAAGCTTCGTAAATTTAGTTCGCTCTGAGAGATTACGATTAGAGTTTTAGGTTGCGGACATACGTGCGATTTGTGTAAAAAGTCTTTAATATAACGAAGAATCCAGTTTAAAACATACATAACAATCGAGATAGCATAAAAGATAGGCTCATAAGACATAGGATTGTTCCGGTTAGAGGAACATTGACTAACCAAAGTGGATCGAACCCCTCTCGAATTGAGGTAAGGTGTCTTGACTTACTTAGACAAATATGTCATCGATGTTAGGCCTACGATATTCGCCCTTTTGGTCATTTCACGTTCCTAATTGATTGGGAATTTCGAGACTTTGGAGAGACAGTAAAATCAATAAGAGTGGGACTAGTCACCAAGGTATGAGTTTCACCTCTATCTTGACAACATTGTACCCTAATAGCGTCGGTACTTATCAACAGATAAGAACTACTAGAATATAACAAGGAAATTTCCATTAAGGTTCGGATGTCATTCCTGTCTTGAGGACAAATTTCGTGCAAAATACAAACACTGATCAGCAGTGTTTCCAAAGTTTACAAGTGTATATTGTGTCAGCCTTAGGAAAGGCATGTAAGTTTAACAGGAAATGTGCTGCTAGGAAGCAGATACGGTAGAATGCATAAGTCTTAAACAACATATAAGAGTCAAGTTTCCTAGAACTATAGACTAGGGAAAGTGTTCCTACTTATCCTAATTCCCTATAGTTATGGCTCTGATACCAATTTGTCACACCCCAACCGATGGCGGAAACATCGGGGTGCGGCACTAAGCGTTAAGATTGCTCATGAGTTTCCATAACACTAATAACTTCGATATAGATTAATCAAGTTTCATGATAGCATTGTCTCAAATCAAACACCAACCGAAACACAAGTATCAAATACAAATCCACCAAATTGTTTCAAAGTTTCTAAGATTAACTAGGATGAGTTTCTAGCACGTTTCTTGATCATAGCATCCTATTAGCCTGCAACATGTATTAAAATAAAGTCAGTGCAAAAATGTACTGGCGAGTATACAAGTTTGAGTATATATCATAATAGTTTGAAAAGACTCATATCCATCATGTAAACGATAAAATAGTTTCAGCCATGCTAGTGTTCGCAGTCCAAGTGATAGCCCAAGTGTCCCGATCCTTTAACCACTTTCCCAAGAATCAAGGAAAGCAAATAGAATCCTCCTAACAATACCCCCGAGAATAATGGGGAGGTGCATCATCCTATAGCGCTACTATTGTTAAGGCGGAACTACACACGATGATTAAACGTTCACATAGCACAAAGAATCAAGAATCAAGAATCCAAAAGTAGCAAGTTTCACATTCACAGAGGATAGAGTTAGATTTCAAATAGTTTTCAAGTTTCAAGTTTTCATAGAATACATATTGCATCCCAAAAGTTTAAAACAAAAAGGGATCGAGTATACTCACAGTGATTTCTTAACAGTAAGACTGTTCTTGGATCAAAGGGAGCTCTTAGGATTAGCCTGATTAGAGTACAATAGATAAGCGTCGAGCAGAATAACGAGAATCGTGCAAGGTGTAGGATCAGTCACCTGATCGGATGGCCATCCGGACGGATGGTCATCCGGTCGGATGACATATGAATGGGACGGGTCACCATCCGATCGGATGGTCATCCGGACGGATGGTCATTCGATCGAATGGTCATTCGATCAGTGTGATAAGTTTCCAAAATGTTTAACTTTTGAAGTTTTCAAAGTTTCTGATTCAAAATAATTCAAGTGTTGAAGGATGTAAGGCACATGTCATTCGATCGGATGGCCGTTCGATCAGACGGTAGTCCGATCGGATAGCCATTCGACTGAAGTGATCTGGTCCCTCTTTGCAACCTTGTAAAGTTTCTAAGTTTGAGTTTAACGGTGATAACATGGTACGTTTTGAGACAACGGAAAGCGCATCAAGACTCAGCCTGTCGGATCGGATGGAAATCACCCTGTCCAATCAGGTGTCTGTTCTTGATGGTTTTCATGTCTGAATCCGTTATCCGACCATCTTTTCCGGCGATAATCCATTTCCAAGCCGACTCCAGACTAATCATCAAGTCTACAGCCCGTTTGGGTCCGGATCCCACCGTATTTAGCAAAAGTTTAAGAAAGTTTGAAGATGAACATGAAATCGATTGAAAACCTTGGATTTAGTAAAGATTTGGCGTAAAAACACATGAAATTCCTTAGATCTGTGCTAGTTCTTGACTGGAATGACATCACACAGCTGTTGGTACAACTGCCATGATGACATCATCCTCAAGAGCTCGATCCTTAGAGATTTCGTGGTGAAAAGTGTGATTTCAAAGAAGAATTATGTAGATAATAGTGTGTAGTTGTAGTTGTACAAGTTTTAGGTTGAAAACTTACAAGAATCGGCCTAGAATTGAAGAAAAGTGCCCAAGAATGATGTGACATGTCCTATTTATAGTGTCACATCAGTGAAGAATGATGTGACATGTCCTATTTATAGTGTAAGAGAGGAGGTAAGGAGGTGTGGCAAACGGATAGGATGACTGTTCGATCGAATGGCCCTCCGATCGGATATCCATTCAGACAGTCCAATCCATTTTGCAACTTTTCCGTCTTTGGTTCGGTTTGCGAGTTAGATTAAGCGTTGCATTGCGTATTATTGTGTAATATTATCACATAATAAGATTATATCATTAACACCGAAGTTTCCAAGTTTCCGAGTTTACATAAGTGTCAAGTCTCCAGTCTCTCGTTCAACCAAGTCTCAAGTTTCACGAGTCTCTAGAGTCAAGCACCAAGTATTAAGTATCAAGAATCAAGCCTCAAGAATCAGGTATCTAGATTTAAGCATCAAGTCTCATAGTATTAAGTATCAAGAATCAAGTGTCAAGAATCAAGAATCAAGTGTCTAGTGTTAAGTATCAAGAATCTAGTTTCATAGAATCAAGTATCAAGTATCAATAAGAATCAAGTTTCATAGCATCCAGATTCACAAGTCTCATAAGTGTCAAGAGTCATATAGTATAGGGGCTAAAATTGACAATAGCTAAAAGTTTAGAGACGCAGGGCGTTACAGGTTTGGAGGCAAATAAGGGAAAAGCGGTTGGACTTGGCCTCCCAAAAGCTCAAGGGCTTGAGTGGTTGGTCTGTCACACTAGGACCAGCTTCAAGGTAAGATATCGCTGAATATGAGCTGCTAAAAGGAAGAGATGGATGGCCAGGTGACAATGAGGGTTCAGACTCCTTATAATTTAGTCTTATTCTCACCCTTTTTTTTCCCTTTCTAGGCTCACATGCTAGTTGAGAAGAGATCTCAGTTGTAAGAAATTTCTAGCTACTCCCTCGGGTGTTAGATCTATGTGTTCCGGTGTACGCATTGGACCGATTTGAGGAGATGCAACCCCTGATCGAGATGGAGTTGGTGTTTGAAAAGAAATGAACTCCGGGAACATAGTTCTCGGTGGAGTACTTCCGGGAGTAGAAAGAGGTGTAGATCTGACCGGTGAGATCCGACCAGAATTTGGTGTTAAATCGGTGTTGTTAGGCACCTGATTTACCGGGAGATTCGCTTTCGGACATGATGTAAAGAGAAAATGGAGCTACACAACTGGTCTTTAAGATAAAGTAAGCGGCGTAGCCCCACGGTGGGCACCAACTTGTTGCTACAACAAATACAAGACCAAGGCCGGTAGCGATATCTCCGGGGTAAAAGGGTTCAAGGTTTCGGTTAACATAACGCAGGTCGTGGGGTCCCCACACGTTTGTAGCACGTGGAGGTGGATCAGTTTGTTATTATTCACTTTGAATTCTGGATTGAAGGATGTTCTACCCAGAATGTCTATGTTAAGTGAGATAATATTGTAGTGAGCCGAGAATAGAACAAGCATGGAGCAAGTTCTAGAGAGGAGAAGTAAGATTAGAGATCAAGGGTGATCTGAGTTGATCTGGAATGCCCCTCCTAAATGGTAAAAGGCTGTGATTTATAGGGAAAGGATCTTCTATAAAGGAAGCCTTTGACCAGTGATCCTTTGCTACAGTGAGGGACTTGCCCATTTTGGAAGGTTGAAGAGTTTGGACTTGCGGGTAAAAGAGTGTGCTCTCCCACATGCTCTGGTTGCGGCTGGGCAGGAGGGTTCACACGCAAAGGGTGATGTGACAAGGCTCTGACTCGTCCTTTTTACTGTTCATGACTGCTGACCATTTTCGAACCTTTTAAGTTGTTGCGTACTCTAATCAGTTTATTAAGATTTGAGTTACCCACGTCATCAATATACTTGCCTAGTCCTGAAACAAAGCATCTTGATGATGATGATGAAGTTAGTTTCAAATAAGAGAATGGCCTTATTATACCAAGCAGTAACACTACATCAAATTAATGGAACCAAATAGACCTAAGTTTAATCCTATTTGTAAAACTAGATCGACAAGTGATCATCCTACATTACAAGAGTTAAAACTTGAAGGCTAAGCTAATTTGTATATTTACGCGGGACGCTAAACCGAGTATTTCTTAGTTTAATAACATGTACGCCTTTATGTCGGTTAGTTATACATGCTACTTATAACACGATATCAAAAAGATACATCAAGTTAACAAATTAAAGAAAAACAGTACCATAGTTATGATAAAAAAAAAATAACTAAAACGTTGACAAGCGTGTAATTTAGAGTTGGGGGCAAAACAATAATTTGTCAGTACCAATTAGCGAGTGCTAGGCAGCTGTTTGGCATGAATAAAAACAAAATTGAGTCAATCAAGTAAAATAAAACACTACCATGGTTTTGCCTAAAAAACGATGACAAGATTGCAATTTTTAGCTGAGGTAAAATCATAATTTTAAAATGGAGGTAAAATAATATTTTGAACTGAGGGCAAAACTTTTTTTTTGAAATGGGGGCAAAATCGTAATATTTTAACTGCGGGCAAAATTCTAATTTTTAACTGGGGGCAAAATCGTAATTTTAAACTGGGAACCAAATCGTAATTTGGCAGGACTCTAACTGAGGGCAAAACCATAATTTTATTTTGAACTGTGGGCAAATTTGTATTTTTTAACTGAGTGCAAAATCGTAGATTTAAGCAGAAGGCAAAAGCAAAATTTTATTTTGAACCGGAGGCAAAATCGTAGTTTTACACTTGGGATAAAATTGTAATTTGGCATGACCTATAAATAACTATTATATGAAAAAAGGAAAAAAAAAAACAAATAAAAGTAGCCGCCACTTTTGGTCAACCACATGGTTTCACTATTCCCGCCGGCCAGTGTTATTTGTATGTATTGTAAATGTAAATGTAAATGTAAACTTATAAGGTTTTAGCTAGTATGATCCTCTACAACTAGGATCACAATTTTAATAACCTTGACATGAACACATACAACTTTCAAGAGATTGCAACCTAGTCAAGTACAATATCGACTAAACATGTACGCAATGTGTGTGTTTTGGATTCAAGTCAATGGATCCAATCCAAAATGATTGAAAACATATGTTTCTTAGCAAATCCATTCTACCTTCCAAGATCTCAAATATGTGTTTCAGTTCGTTATTGTTTTGTAAACTTTAACAATTAATAGATTAATTTATCTATGGGAGTAGAGAACCGAAAACTATTGCACTCTAAACTTGGTATAGAGTGGATACTTGATATCCAAATTTGAACATAAGGTCATAGGCACGATTACATAGGTTTCAATAAAGGATCAAATCCGTAACTGACAAATAATTGAGGGACCATTTGTTATGAATCTGGAATATAAAATTTTATAACGACTTATAAAACATTATATTTGATACGACTCCGTTTTATAAAATTTATAGCAAAATGTACATAAAAAATAAGCACGTCGCAAAACCATATTCGTTTTCTTATAAAACATTATGGGTATGTTTGGCATTGAGCTTTTAGGAGCTTCTAGCTTTAAGCTTTTAAGAAAAAGCTCATACTCAATAAAAAGCCTTGTTTGATTGAATGAGCTTGAAGCTTTTAGGTTAGGAGCTTGAAGCTTTTGATTGAACGCTCCTACTAGTTGCGTTTAGAAGGAACTACAAGCTTTTAGCAAAAAAAAATGACTATTTTAACCTCTAAAGATAATGAACTTTTTAATGCACAAACTTTTTAAATTTTTAGTTATGTCCATTTTGATCATTTTATACATTTTATTAAAAGCTCCAGCTACTCTGCCAAAAACCAAATATATTTAAAAAGCTACAACTACTAGCTACCAACTTCCAGCCACCAGCTACCAGCTTTCAGCCACCAGCCACTTTTACCAAACAAACCCTTTATATCAAAAGTTAAAAAAAAAAAAAACACAAATTTAAATTACACTTGGTCAAATAGAAAAATAGTAGAACCCCAAATATGTGGTAAATGTCATTGACAATCCACAAACATGACAAGTCATATGCCATATAAAAAAATCATTCTCTAAAAACACTCAAAACTCACTACATAAAACCAAGCGGTATGGGGGCCTGCTTAGGCCTGGCGCCGGTCCCCCACACCGCCCCCCTTGGCCCGGCTTGTGATACCCGGCTGCCCCAAGACGTTTATGACGAGCTGCTTTCTTCCTCTCTCTCTCTCATCTTTGTCTCTCCTCTCTCTCTCTATCTCTCTATAAAATCAAATAAAGTTTTATATTTTTTAATTGTTGTGGGGCCCCATCCTCCACCCCCTAGGTCCATCCCCTGCAAGTCCCTCCTACGTGACGCTGACGTGGCGGCCCATCCTCATGGAGATGAGCCTCCCCATACCCACTATTCTAAGAAAACCCAAAAAAAAGTCAAATGTATTGTCACATAATCATCATTTATATTATTTATAACCACTCATATCTCTTTCTATAATTCTTTTAACGGTAAATTTGAATCACAGACGGACCACTGTAGTATCATCGTGCCAACAACGGAACCACCTGATCATATACATCTCCACTAGGCATAATACCTATACATCAATTCAGGAGGAAACCCAATAAATATAGGAAAATCCTCTTATGAAAATCGAACCCAAGACCTATTGGTCTCAAAGTCTTATCCCACCTTAAAAATGTCACTAGGCTATAAAACCATGACATATCTCTTTCTATATACATTTTATGATTAAAATCTACAATGGGCTCCACCTTAGTCTATTTTATAATTAGCCAAGAACAAGATCAAAAAACAAATCTCAAAAATAGCTCCATAATAAGAAAAAATAGCTTACGTGAAAAAAACGAGAAAAAATAGAAGCTAAAAATGCTGTCATGCTATAAATATGTTAAAAGCTTTTACTTTAGTAAAAATTAAAATGTTTATCATACTTACCGAACTTAAATCTTGACGATTCAGACTTGTGGTTGGTTACATCAAACCATTTTATAAAATTAATCGATTAGCAAAATCAAATAATAAACAAAACCGGTCAGTTTTATATATATTACGAACGGTTAAGAGGTTAAATAATGAGTTTTGCTAAATAATGAGTTTTGAATAATATTCAAAGCCTCGACGATAAAAGTATTTCATGCTACTTTATTTAGCATGGTGATGAACCAAAAGGGCAGGCAACCATAATCTGTTCAAATCAACCATAAATCCTAAACATTATGTCAACTAACCATTGTTCAAAATAAATTATTATGGAAGTCACAATAGTAAGTGTCAAGTGTATGGGTTAACTGATTATGATTATAACTTTAATTTTCTATTCGTTTAGGATCAAACTAATCTATTTCCATATCCTATTATAGAAATGGGGTGGTTAGATTTTTTACCACCACTACTTAGGCTGAACGGGGCACATGTGGGGAGTGAGTTTACCTAATGGGAAGACCGCTGCCATCAACTTTAGGTGAGTGAGGGATTGGAATTTTGGTGGGTAGTCACCGATGAAGAATGAGGAGAGAGAGGGAATTTGCATGTGGGGGCCCACTCATTCTCTCTGATCACACGTTTCTTTTTTTTTAAAGAAAAAATTGTTTACCACTCACCAAGATGGGAGCATCCCTTGTGATTAAGTACTTGAGGGGAGTTGACATGGACAAATTTGATTGGCTCCGGTGAGAGTTTACCACTCACCTAGAGGGGAGCACCTCTCTCACACCCTTACCAAATTATTAAAATCCTGTTTAATTTGAAAGTAAAATGACAGAAAATCAGAATCATAGTCAGTTTATCAAACACTAGAAAACTAATTATTGCAACTTTCAATCACAATAATCAAGTTCAAACACCCCTTAAATCTTCATTATCTAATTTTTCAACAAATAATAATCGCGGTGAAATAATGCACATCCAAACACCCCCTAATCATCTTATTGTTATTGTCACAATAACCACTAGGAATGTGATTGGTACAATTACCGTACCGAAAAACTGTGAAACCAAAAAAGAGTTAAACTATAAACCGAATACCGTACAAATTTTGCTAGTACGATACCGTTATCACAAAAATACCGATACCGAATTTGTTGAAAACAAATACCGGTATCGAAACTGTTAGTGTTTCGTCAGTACACAGTACCGACATTCGACAATAAAATCTCATCCCTAGTAATCACGATCAAGAAACGTATAACGTAGCTTCTCTTCATCCTCCTCATATAAACCCTAAATCTTCTATGCCCTCCACCAAATTCATGATTAGTATCCATATTTGTGGCAATTGGAACATTATGAAACTCGAATACTTTTGATTGACGGAGATTTGCTGATAACAAATAACATGAACATTTAATGTTTTTAAAACCCGAATGAACTATAATCGTATGTAAGGGTCATTGACGAAAGATTAAACATCAAGTGGTCGTGCCGGAGTGGTTATCGGGCATGACTAGAAATCATGTGGGCTCTGCCCGCGCAGGTTCGAATCCTGCCGACCACGAATTAATTTTTTTTGACATGACTAGAGAAAAATATTCATGCGCCAATATACAGTTTTATTCATAATTTATCATCCAATTTTACCACATTTAATAAAAAAAGACGCTCAACATTTATTTATTTTTGGCTTGCGGTTTCTTTTAAGCATTTGACATGTACATGGATCTTTTTTTTGTTGCTTGTGTTCCTGTAGTAACATATTTGCTTGTAGAAGTGTATTCGGTCAGATCGAGTTGGACTTACTTCAGCTAATGGTTTGACCATTAGTTAAAGATTTTCTAACATCAACTGTAACATAAAAGAATAAGCATTCAAACAAAAAACATAATATACATAATGAATTAGTGATTCATTTATGTTATGTTAATTAATGGTTCAGTTTAGTTGCTTTACTTGGAAATAGTCTATCAGTTCGGTTCGATTAGTTCAGTTTTATAGAGATGTGAACTAAATTGCGGTTACATGGAATTTAAAATCGAGCCGTCAGTTATTATTTTTTTTTTCATTTTCTTCGATTATTTTGGTTTTATCGTCAGTATTAGACACTTTACACATACTCCTAGGGGCGAAGTATAGAAGGGGCGCGGGGTGGGGGGGACCCTCCAAACTTTTCGCTCAGTCCCGGTCATTCGGATCAAGCTTCGCCACTGCATACTCCTTTAGTCACCATATATATTCTTCATTATAATTTTACATATTCTTCCATTATAATTTTTCCAAACACAAAAGTTTGGTGAATGTCATAAACACATTACATATTTTGATCTAGTGTTTCGATTTAGCCCCTAAGTAATTGTTTGTTAGTTAACCGATTTAGTTTTTGGTCGTTCGAACTTGAGTAACTAACTTGGTAAATCTGTAAAGTACATTTAGATCATAATTAGGTACCGTATAATTAATCTCAATAACTATGTTGCTTTTATGTTAGAGAAGTGAGTAAAGTTTAAGGTAAAAATGTGTTGTTCCACTTCAATGATGTAAAAACTCAGTGCTAACAAATTGCATACTACTACTTAATATGATACGTATGTTACTTGTTACCAAGTACCAAGTGGATCGAATATTTTGACATGACTTTCAAAAGTCATGTGTTACTTCTAAAGTTCTACTGACCACAACATATATGATAATATGTTCAAAAACGCAAAGGGTACTAAGAGTCAAGAGAACAATCCACACATAGGCGTCTCTGAGAATTCACGTACCCTGTTCAAGCTTGAAAAAATGTGCCCATCCATAATGTTTTATTAGTATTTAAAAAAATCAAATTAGTATTGGGCTCAATAAATCTAATGCCAAGTTGGCTAAATTCTAAACCATAAAAAATGATTTGTAAATGAGCCTATATTGGAATTGGTATGTGTTTGTTTACTATTTAAAAAAAATAACATATATATATTGGATTTTTTTTTAAATCGCGTGCCCCTCGAAATCACGGGCCTTGTGCGGAGGTCCTCCCCACACACCATCATAGCCGCCCATGAATCCACAAACCAACATGACTTGTTGCAGGATTCTTAGAACTCATTGTTCTTGTACTTAATAGGGATTCATATGAACTCATGGACTACTCAAAGGATCAAAGCATTTTAATCAAGGTTGAAGATCAGATGATAATATCTTCAGTCTATCACTGGATCAGATGAAGAGTAAGTGTTCGTGATGCAGTTAGGGCTGTTCAAGAGCCGAGTTAGGGCAAGCTCGGATTTGAAACAATACTCTAAGATATCATTTAATAATTCAAAATAACATATGCAAAATAAGTTCAACCTACTATATTACAAGCCAAAGTCAAGTTCAATCAAATACAAAAGAAGTTTCAAATCTCAACGAAATATAATATAAGTTCATTAGCATCCTAATCAACCCCCAAATATGTTTAATATATCTAACTGCACTCCTAAATATCTGCAAAAAATATATAAAATTATTGATTGGTATATAAAATGACTCCAGGATTTTGTCCTCAAACCGGTTGACGGGAACGTTGCCAGCATCCCTTGCTGAATTGAGCAATTTAAAAGATTTGTAAACATTTTCACATTGCTATTGAAAGTTAATGATTTTTTTGTTTCATTGATGTTTGAGGTGTAAGTTAACTGTTTTTTTATTTTACAGCAGGATAAGTGACGACAATCTCAGTGGGTCCGTACCTAATTTCATAGAGAATTGAAGACAACTCAATGAACTGTAAGTTCAGTTTGTAAATCATATGCACTTGTGCTGTATATTTATTTCCGTTCACTTTTTTTGTATTGTCATTTTTGAAGAGAACTAATTGGGACGGGGCTTTCGGGACCGATTCCTTCATCCATTTCCTTTCTGAACTTAACTGATGTGTGAGTGTAGATAACATTAACTTCATACGAACCTTTTTCTTTCTTTCTCTTTTTATCTTTTTTTTTCCTATTTCGTGTAATGGGAAATTACTATTACTATGTAGGAGAATTTGTGAACTAAGTGGACCAACTCAGAGATTCCGTCCGTTAGATAATGTTGTTGGTTTACTAACACTGTATGTCGAAGGTTTTGTATTTCAAATTGTCGTTGTAATCTAATATATTGGTTTGTGTTTTAACGTGTATAAAATCATTAATATTTATGTCAATGGTGAATGGTGATAATGAAGATGTTTTCTTTTACCAATCCGCGAAGTTTGCGGGTTCTTAAGCTAGTATAATATAAGTTCATTAGCATCCTAATCAACCCCCAAATATGTTTAATATATCTAACTGCACTCCTAAATATCTGCAAAAAATAACCAGTTTTCTATAATATATTATATGTATATTAAAATAAATCATATTAAAAGTAAAATAATCCGAGTTAAGCCAAGCCGAGCGAGGCTCACTTTCTAACCGAGTCATAGCGAGCGAGCTTTTTCTAAGCTAAATCCGAGTAAGCTTCCAGCTTTTTGGACAACCCTAGAGGATGTAGTCAAGATCTGAGAAATAGTTTAGAACGAGGGTGCATTCTCTTCAACATCTAACTTGTATCTATGTCGGTTTTCATTTTTGATTACAAGTAAATCCAATTATATTAAAATGATCCAAGTAAACCATCAAAACTTGTTAATTCAAAACAAGTCAAATCAACCGTCCCGACTCGCTGTATTAAATTGTACTACCCATTACCCAACCCTTTCATCCTATAACCTAGAACATGCAAGAGCCACGTGCATCAGGATTGCCTTTGCAAAACCAAAAACAAAAAATCACTTCACATATGTATATATCAAGAACATAAATGGAAACTGCTATGCAAGCGAACTATTGAACATGCAGCTTTTACATCTATGTATAGAATTTCACATGATATTATGAGTAAATTGCCATTTTAAAAACCCTTATATTATATTTATATAGTTTGTAAATAGTTCATACAAGATTTAACATTCTATTGGCGCCGACAAAACTTGCTTCTTGAATTGGAACCTTAACTATGTATCATTCCCCATCCCTGTGCATTATGCATTTCAAGAAGCGACTACGCAGAAGCTAGTTTACTTCAAAAACCTTCATTTAGTGGAAGAAGCTGCAAAAGGGTTGCCAACATATCTGCACAACACAAGATTTAAAAGAAGATTAGCATCCAGTTTAAAAGAAGAGTAAATTACTTTTTGAGTCCCTGTGTTTTAGTGGTTTTAACCACTTGAGACCAAAATCAAAAAGTTTAACGCCCTGAGTCCCTAACCGTTCATTTTATAACGTTTTGAGTCCCTGTGTTTTAGTGGTTCTAACCACTTGATTCCAAAATCAAAAGTACAAGTGTTAAAAGTTGGACTCAAAATGTTAGAAAATGAGTGGTTAGGGACTCAGGGCGGTAAACTTTTTGATTTTGGACTCAAGTGGTTAAAACCACTAAAACACAGGACTCAAAAAGTAATTTTAGCGAAAGTTAAAATATTATGTATGCAACTACAACAATGCTTCCAAGGAAACCAACTTCTTCCTGTTATTGTCTTCAGATCAATGATTTAAACAAAAAGTAGAATTATATAATTTATGAAAAAGAAAAAAAAAGCTGCTTTCTGGTACAGATGTTGGCTTCTGATTTGAATCTGCCCAAGTAGGATGCAATCATGACACAAAGAGTGACAAACTAATCAAATTCACTAAACTGCTACGCAGTTAATGCGGTTAAATATCGGATATCGGTCAAGGACCGATATTTGAGATATAGGTTATCTCGGTGGGGTGGGATATTGGTAATTTTAATATCATGCAGAACTTGTATATATATAGCAATTTAACACTAGCCCTTATCGTCAACAAATTAACCTTTTGCAACTTGCAAAACACTAACAATTGTAGCAAATAGGAACTGATTAAGACTTGAAACACTAACAATTAACAATTAAGACTTAAAACACTAATAGCAGCAATAATGGTAGAACTAAGAAGAAAGGTGCATATATTGGGAAAATCGGTCATTTATTGGTCAACTATCGGTCAATATCGCCAATAATATCGGTACTGATATTCTGACCGATATTTGACACCGATATTTTACATGGGGACCGATAACCGATATATCACATATACAATTTAGGATATGCATTGGGCACCTTATAGACGTTTGGCTTCTAATATGAATCTGTCTGAGTAGGATGCAATCATCAGACAAAGAATGACAAACTTATTAAATTACTAAACTCAACATGCATTGGGCACCTAATATCAGATGTCATTTATCAATCTTCCCAGTAGCATTAATGGTTTATTGCATCTTTTTACGGATCATAATAAGATGGAAAGAAGATATTACCTTAGTATGTTGTGCATCAAAAGGTCTGCATCGAGATATACACAAAAGAAAATAAACAACTTGAAATTGATCAGTTACAAATAGCGAGTTTTTCAGTCCATTCATCAGCTGCCCCATAATCGAGACTAAGCTCCCTCATTGGCGGAATATTTTCCATAGCAAACAGCATAAGGTGCGGAAATGCGGTATGTGCGTGATCATACATAACTAACTGCACAAAAACATTCGGGCATGGACTATGGCTCATGTAACAAGCAACGTTTCTCATTTTCGAAACATCGATAGCAAATTCCAACGGCGGTATGGATGGATACGACGGGCGTACGTAGTCCGAATAAACTTGAGAGAAATCCCCCCATTCTGCCCATCGTTCACCGAACCGATTTGGGTACACTAAACTATCCTCCCCATTCATGGTGAACACCTGCGCTTGATCTCTTGTAAGAACAACTCCGGTATATTCACAAATAAACGAACCCGCTTGTATCAAGTCTAGTGATCTAACGCCCCAACCCGTTTCCATCGACCTGAACACTTCGAATCTGTTCTTCACACCCTTTTGGCTGACCCGATTCAAACAGTTCGAGGGGCAAGAACAAAACGGCCCACATTCGAAGATTATCGGTTTTCCTCTAAGAATACGCCCGTTTAGATCGTAAGCACATTCACCGCCGTTCTTTTTAACACAGACACAATCAAGCGTACACCCGTCAACACAATTACACCCACCAGTACTCCGCGCGTTGTGATACACGAAAGGCGGGAAAATAGTTGTTACCTGATAGTCAAAATTCAACGGCTCGTGATTATCATCAATGTCGTTAAATAAAAACACTGGCACCTGTTCCTTGTTTCTTGACATATCTAAACTAACATATCCCACAGGCCGAGCCGCCAACGGGTTAGCCCGAATACTCTCGGCGAACTTAAGAATCGAACTGCCCATTTCGGGTTGACCTTCCATTCTAACGAGTTTAAACTTATACACACCGAAACCCGACTTCCCTACATCAAACCAATACTCCTCAATCTTATATATCCCATCGTAAACATAAACCTTCTCGCCAATACCACCTTTATACTTGAACCCACGAACGACACGCACTTCAACCCCGTGATACATACTCCTTTCCATGCCAAGATTCCCGCCTTCCAATTTCTGATGAACCACTTGTCTCGAATTCTTATCTTGCCCACCATGACCCGTATACACGATAACATCGCCACTATCTTCGTCATCTTCATACCCACCCGAAACAATCACACTAGTAGCAATCGGCTCCCCGTTGGAACTCTGCTTCGAGCTTAAATAATCAATCCCCGCCTGAATCTGACCGTGAATTCCCAACACGCATAACTCCATCCTAAAACAAAACACATCGCCAACATGTATACCAGGTATCGGACCGACAAACCGTTTATCTTGATTTAACCAAAGACCTCTATCCCTCATCAAAGCAGCAACCTTCATATCACCCCGAGCAGCTCGTGGTACTCTCCCACTCATCACATTCATAACATTCCTACGACGAATATCGTCCTCCAACATACAATGTATCCATAGCGAATCATACAATATCCTTGTCCTCCTAACCAGTTCTCGAAAATATCTCTCGTCCTCTATCTCGAGATTTGTAACCCTAACTAACTCAGCAGACCGCGGCGGAGGCTTTCGCCTATACGCGCTTTCTACATGTGCCAGCTGGTTATCTTCCGCAACCGGCACGATCGCCAGCGCATAAGGATCCATAACATCCTCATCAAAATCCAGATCCACATGAACATGTTCATCTTCCTCAAAGTTATTCGCATTATTAGCATTCAAATTCATTTCAGATCCATCCAATTTATCATCATCTAACCGGTGTACTGCATTTACACCGTTCGATTGAGCTACTGGCACACTAGAACTAAAACTAGGGTTAGGGTTTAGCGAAAAACCTGATTCAAGCGGTTCGAGTGATTCGAGTTTCGGCTCCATTGTGAGGATGATCAGTGGTGGTACAACGTTCCGTCGATGCTCCGGTGGCGGTGATCGGAGTAAAAAACCGGATCTATCCTGTAATTTGTAGATGAAATGAAAATACTGAAATCAGAGGCAGTAGTAGATGGTTAAACAAGAATCAAAACGGCTGCTAGTGACTGATTTGTTGTGAGGATACACTGCATGAGGTTTGAAAAATGGTGGATCATGAAAATGTGAAAGATTTGTTGAAGAAGATGTGGAGGTTTCAGAGGACAGGTGGAGATGGTGGTTTTAGCCAACAAATCCTGATATGAAACTACGGGGAATGTGTGTGTATAAGTTATAAATAAATAATTAGTAATTAGCATCATCAAATGTCATGTGTGATCTATGTGTTTTGTAAAGTCAAAAAAGTTACTTCGTCACTCTTCCAAGCTATCTATATTAAAATTTTAATTTTTTGATTTTTTTTGAACGGCTAATTTTTTTTTTAACTTTTAATAAACAACATATAATAAAATAGATCTTATGTTGGTTTTTAAACTGGTGTGAGTGGGTGAGTGACAGATGTAAGGTATTTTTCTTGTAACTTTATCGATCTTGTAATAGTGTTATTGTAATGGGTGGATGAGCGATATGTAAGGTATTTTTCTTATAACTTTATTGATCTTGTACTAGTGTTATTGAAAATATGTTGACATTTAGACGAAAGTGTAAAACATTGTGTACATCATGTGTCTAGTGTGACCATCTAATGTGCATGTGGGGCATGATTCAAGTATGAAGGACTTAGTAAGTGGTAAAGTAGAAAGATATTACTCCCTTAGAATATTTTAGTATTGCTTTGGGTCACATTACTCGTATCTAACATTTGGCTTTGAGAAGGTACTATAATTTTAGTGATTTAAGATACGTCTCCGTTTCACATTTAATATTCATTTGCTTTTGATATTTTTTGTTTGTTGGCGTCAGAGGCTGTGGACCTACTTAGTCGAGTTCAGAGGGTCATGCATAGTAATGTTATGACCCCGAGATCTATGTGCGTAGTTTTTAAAAGACTTGGTTTTGCTATTCAAAAATGGGCAGCGGCGCAGCTTGTTGCCTGTTTACCATTAATCTCGATGTAAATTCATAACACGTTTCATTTGCTACATAAAAAAAATATTCATTTATATGTAACTTCTTTCCTGAATATGTAAACCGTCTTTTGAAAATGGATATTATAAGGCCATGGGGTGTACCTTAACATCTAGGGTGTTAACGATGACATGGCATGTTAAACGGCATTGCAAACCACTCCCTTCTTGTGTTAAGGGGTGTTAAAGGATTATATGTTAACATGTTAACATCATGTTAAGAGATTGTCTTAATTTGTTTTCCTTTTTTACTCTCAAACCATTAAAAGTTTTTACACTCAAACCATTAAAAGAATAAAGTTAAGAGGATTAAACCATTTCCTTGATGTGAGGTAAAGTGAAATGGAGAAAAGTAAGTGATGTGTCACCTAGGTGGTGTTAAAAAGAGTTAAGGTATATCCAAGGGCCTAAAATGCAATTTATACGTTTTAAATTACTTAACATTTTAGAAAATAATCGGTTATAATGTTACTAATTTGTAGAAGAGCATTTATTAGTAGCATTATTAATTTAATTGATTATAAATTTGGATATTATTTCACTATTTTTGTAAATAAGTTAATAAAAAACAAATAGTGTATTTTTATACACTTATCATCAAACAACATATTTTCCTTTTTAATTAGATAAGACTTTTTTTAAATCAAGTCGTTTACTAAAATTAATTGTTTCTAAATGTCGTCCTCATTAGTTCGGATTTACAAAAATTATTATAGTTTAAATTATTCAACTATGTATATGTGTGGTAACCGTAGTAATGTGGATTTTTGTTTCTTTTTTCCCTTTTATTTGATGTTAACGTCGAGTGATGACGTAGATTATAACTTGTTTTTTTTAACTTCTAATGTAATTAAAGTGTTTTTATTTTTAATAAACATAATTTCATATATTAAAATAATCCGACCCCAACATCTTATGCTTCATTTTCTTCCTGACACATGAAAAAAAAGAACATGGCTCGGTTTTAATATTAAGTTATCTAATTAGGACAAAAATGATATAAGTGACTTAACTAAAACATTTTTAAAACTTGGTTACTATTCTCTCAATTTTTTGAAATCATGTGTTGTTTTGTCATTTTATGTGCATATGAATTGGATATGATAAAGTATTATATGAAAATCATAAGTTACTATAGTTTGGCCTATGAAAGTAATGGATCGTATGTGGTTACTGTGAATGTGATATAAGGATAGGTTTATAGGGGAAGGTTCAAATGAAAACCACTAGTTATCGCGAAAACTCGAAAACTAACTAAAAAAGCCTAAAAAACATACAATTTTTTTTTTTTGCATACCAATTTTCGCTATTTAAATTATATAAAGAGTTAAATGCCATTTTAGTCCCTGTGGTTTGGGCCATTTTGCCAGTTTAGTCCAAAGGTTTCATTTTTAACCTGTGGGTCCAAAAATGTTTCACAGTTGCCATTTTAGTCCATTGGGTTAACTTCATCCATTTTTTCTGTTAACGAGAAGGCCAATTCGGTCATTTTATATGGCTGAATTGCCCTTTTAGTTAACAGAATTACATACAAAATGACCATATGGCCTTCTCGTTAACAGAAAAAATGGATGAAGTTAACCAAGTGGACTAAAATGGCAACTGTGAAACCTTTTTGGACCTACAGGTGAAAAATGAAATCTTTGGACTAAACTGGCAAAATGACCCAAACCACAGGGACTAAAATGGCATTTAACTCTTATATAAAAAAAATTTCAAAAAAAAAATTGTATGTGTATGTGTACTACACATGTGAATTATTACACATGTGCACTAAAAAAAAATTGAAAAAAGTTTTTTTTATATATAAAAACTAGCGATTTTTAATAAAAAATTGTAAAAAATAAAAATAAAAAATTTTGGTGTGTTTTTAGGCTTTTTTTAGTTAGTTTTCGAGTTTTCGCAATAAAAATTGTTTTCATTTGAACCATCCCCTAGGTTTATATAGACCGTATTGTGTAAATGAAAATATATGAATACGCGAATAAGGTGACATTATGTTAATGTTTTTACTTTCTTTCAGTAAAAGGTGGTTAAAAAAAACCTAATGTGAACAGGTTTGAATAGCCAGATTTATGTATTTATGCAATTAAGCTTGCTTGGGACAGGGAAGTAGGGTATGAGAGCATTCACATCTCAGCAGCCATCTCAGCCCTCGATCTCAAAAAAAAAAAAAATAAATAAAAAAAAAAAAAAAAATAAAAAAAAACCTTTTACATCACATCCTGATTTACATCACCTATATATATATATTTATCTGAAAACAAACAAATCCCCACTTTGCTTCTCACTATTCATCCTTTATATTTTTTTAATATTTCTTTTATGGATGGATGTTAATGAGAGATAGGAAAAAAAATATTGGAAAGAATAATAACAGAGTATTATTTATCTATATATTTAAAAGAATCCTAATGAATAGTAACTCATTTATCTATATATTTATCTATATATTAAAAAGAAACCTAATGAATAGTAACTCATTACTATAATTACCTATATATTAATGTTATTAAAAAGTAGATGTTACATTCACCAATAATTACCTAGTGGTTGGAAATTTGTTGGTGTTCTTGGATTTTAATATCAACATTAATAATAATAAAATATATATATCTTTAGAAAAATTATATATACAAATAATAATAAAATTAATCTTTAGAAAAACATTCGTCATATGTTAACACAAACAGTCGTCAAGATTTATCTTTTAAAATGAACATTGATATACTATTTACTTATTATAACATTTTGCTTTGTCTTTTTGTTTTGCATTAATGTAATTTTATATAATAAATAATAAAAAGGATATATCTTTAAAAAACTCATATATTGGACGTGTTAAATAAAATATAATGTCATATGTTAACACATATTTTCGTTAAGATTTATGTTTTAAAAATGAACTTTAATTTAACTTAATAGATATAGATGTGGGGAATAAGATGTGAGAGGTTTTTAAAAAGTGAGTGATTAATTTATTAAAATGTAAATTAGTTGAATTATATGATTGGGGATAGAGGATGGGATGTGAACGCTCTAACAAAGCAAATATAAGTTATATGTGTTGGGCTTCGTGCGTAGGTTTTTAAAATTTTTAGGCAGCGGAATAATATACACTAGCCGATCTCGATTAGATCAAGACCACCCTAAAAGTTTGATTACAAGATAATGAAAAATAAATCAAACAATATGGTGTTTCAAAAGTTTACCTTAAACTTGGTTGATCAAGGTGAATGGACCAACTGTATGTGATTTACAACGAAGCAACAACCGAGTGCTAGCCTTGACTAGCGAAACACCACGAACTGAACCCGACCCTAGTCTAAATTAGTTTTGATTGACTTCCCAAAATTCCGATGAACTCTTTGACCCAGGTGGTAGCGATAGAGTGGTTGTTTAACAACGGTGATACGACGTTAAAAGGGGGAGAATGATGTTGGAAAAGTGAGAGGGGGTTTGGGTTTTCTCTGCTCTCAAACTGGTGCAAAGAGAATGATACACCAAAACCTATATTTATATTAATCTCATGTATCCGAGTATTTATAGAAACCCTAATTCGTATCGGACTCAAAAAGCCCGCGGGCTTTTTAAGGTTATCAACTAAAATCATTTTAGTTAACTATATTTGATATATTTGATTAAGATTTTTAGATTAAATTTGAATTTCAAATATTAATTCTAATTATTGTATCTTCAAACAATGATAACATACTTCTAATAAACGATTCTAATTACTGTAATATGACACTTTCTCCTTAAACCTTATAATTTTTACTTATATTATATATTAAAATATATTTTTTAAAAAATAATTTAGGAAAATAACTTATTACAGATATAGAAATAATTATTTCCTAAGTTATAATAATGAATACCGAAATTTTGGTAAGTCAAATATTCAATAACGTATTTTTGGTAATTGAAGTAATTTAAATTTAGATACATACCTAAATTATCTACAAACTAATTTTCATTATTATCTATAATTTTAATTTTATGATTTAAAATTCTCATATATAATTATTCTTTGATAACAAGTCTACCATTAAACTTAAAAATATAGTATTCATTTTATACATAATAAAGTCAAATATAAATAAAGCTATCTATATTAAAAAAAATAAACAACATATAATAAAATAAATCTTATGACTCTTTCTAAATGTAATAACATTTTTAAATATGTACTTAAGTTAATTAAATTCTTATACACTTTTTGTTTAGTAGTATATGGAGTTGTTCATTGTGTTGTATAATCATGCTTGTTTTTAAATTATTGTGGGTTTGTGAGAGATATATAAGGTATTTTTCTTGTAATTGTATTGATCTTGTAATGGTGTTATTGCAAATATGTTGTTGACATTTATACCAAAGAGTAAAACAATATTTATATCTAGTGTGAACATCTAATGTCCATGTGGGGCATTATTCAAGTGTTAAAAAGTTAATATGTGGTAAAGTAGAAAGATATTATTGAGTCACAATAATTTTTTTATTGTTTTGAGTCACATAACTTGTGTCTAACATTTGGTTTTGAGAAGGTATTATAATTTTAATGATTTAAGATAAACTGCAGTATCATATTTAATATATATTTATTTATAACTTCTTTCCTTAATATATAAGTTTGATCTGGATATACTAGAAAGTTTATTTGGGTAGAAAGACTAGAAAGTAATCTTGACCATCTATTAAATAATCAATGGCTAAAATTAAAGACTAAATTGCACAAATCAACCTTTATGTTATACCTAAACTGCACTTCATACATTTCACTATGAAATCGGTCAAACCCAACCTTTATGTTCATGTTTTGTTACATTCAATAACATTTACAACTAATGACGTCCAAAAACTTAGTTAAGTTACCTCACATGCTTTGCATGGGAGGGTATCATTGTGTTTTCACCAACCTTTCATAACATAAAGGTTGATTTGTGTAATTTTATCTTATTATTATTAACTATTATTATTATTATTATTATTATTATTATTATTATTATTATTATTATTATTATAACTTTCAGAAACTATGTGTAACACCAATAATGGTTTCTAGAAAACATTTTTTAAATAATAAAAAATGTTATTATTTATTAATTACACTACAACGTTTAAAAACACGTTTTCAAAAAATCTTTAATTTCTTGTTTTACAAAATGACCAAATCCTTGTCCAACAAATAATACGAAAATGTTATTTTTTATTAATTACAAATTTACAATGCAACGTTTAAAAAAACATTTTTAGAAAATCCTTAATTCTTGTTTTTACAAAATAATCAAATTGTTGTCCAACATATTCTCTTTCCCCTTTTATAAAACCCAGTTCGTATTTTTTTCGACATAATTGTTAGTTGGGAAATTATGTGAATTTAACACAATCATTTACTTCTTAAATATGATTTCTATTATATAAAATAATAATCCTACTCATAAACAATAAAACCGCAAATCAAAGAAATGGGCATATATCCATATTGTCACACCCCAACCGATGGCGGAGTCATCGGGGCGCGGCACTAGGCGAACCAGATTGCTCAAGAGAATCCATAACGACTATTTCATAACAATATTTTTAACACAATTAATATCCCATACTATCAAACAAATAATCCACAAATAGTCATATCAGATATCAAAATCTCTCAAACAAATCAAGTCCGACAACCTAGATTTTATTTGGTGAGTTTCTAGACTTCCTATCCATTTGCAGCAACATAATCATCAACCTGTCACATACGTTAAAATAAAGTAAATACAATAATGTAAAGGTGAGTACACAAGTTTGCATAGATATAGTATAAAAGCGTTTACGCATAACCAGCATGTAACACGTAACGGGCGAATCAAGTAAGCTATCAACAATGATACAAGCTAACCACATGACTGCGAGTAGAGTATGCGCGACACATGTTCACCGAGGCGTACACGTGAAGTAAAGTATGTGATCCTTAACAACCTCTGACTAAACAGGTGCTGAGTCCAAACTATAGTACTATCGTTGCTAAGGGCGGTAGGGCAAGTCATCACTGTGTAACATAGCAACAAGTATTCAACTAATCACGTATAACATACGAGTGCGGTTAGCGTTTATAAAGCGTTTAAGTGTTGTGTTTTTTATAGTGAACATATGTAACACCCAAAAGTGCGTTAAGCGAAAAAGGATTCGAGTATACTCACAATGAGTGTCTAGCAAGTAAACACGGCCTGAAATGGATTGAAGGGAGCACCGGATCAGTCTGCGTACGGGGACAGAATGCGTAAGTATTCTAAAGTGCTGAAACGGTCGAAATCGAAGTGTTGAGTGGGAAACAGAGGCTTTGTACGAAGCTGTGCCTTCGTATGAAGGCGTGCCTTCGTACGAAGGGAGTCTTCACACCAGTGATGCTTCCGTTGTCCAAAATCGTGTGTTCTTCGCGTCTTTCTTCGGGAAATCGAGTGTGCATCCCTCCAGCCTTAAGCTACTGATTAAACTTAGAGCCGGAGAGGTCTTGGTTCAAGCTGCGTGTGAGAAAAACTGGACTCGTATGTACGAAGGGTGCCTTCGTACAAGCCAGTCTGGCTTCGCACAAGCTTCTGTTCTGTGTGTTTGAGCATCCAGAGCTGTTTTTCGTCTGAATCGGAAGTGTTTTCGAGTCCTATTCATCCGGAGCTGATTAAACTTAGAGCCGGAGAGGTCTTGGTTCAAGTTGCGTGTGAGAAAAACTGGACTCGTATGTACGAAGGGTGCCTTCGTACAAGTCAGTCTGGCTTCGCACAAATTTCTGTTCAGTGTGTTTGAGCATCCGGAGCTGTTTTTTCGTCTGAATCGGAAGTGTTTTCGAGTCCTATTCATGACGGTTTTGACACCACTTCGTCCCACTATTCAGTGAACGAAATAGGTGTCGGTTTTGGTCCGTTTTTGTGTAAAAATTGAGTTTAAAAGTGGTTTTAAAGGGTTTTCACTTAGATCTAACACTTGGTGAGTGTGAAATCTGTAGATTTCTAACTTGGGAAGCCGAAGCTAGGCCCAATACACTCGGTTAAGTGTAGATCAGTGATAAAATAAGAAGATTTGATGAAAAAGATGAAGGTTTTTGTAAAAGAATGAATTTTAGATGAAAAATATGAAGTTTAAGTGAAAAAAGATGAAGTTTTAGTGAAAACGATGAAGTTTAGTTGAAAGCAAAAGAGTTTGAATGAAATCGAAGTGAATCTTGTGGAAAATCTTAGTGGAAAACGTTGTGTAATCATGTAAAAATGATAAATCTTACTTGAAAATAGTTGGACAATAATTCGGCAACGTTTTAGACGAAATGGCAGCAAGTTAGAATGAGAGGAGATGGCTTGGGTATTTATAGGAGAGGTGGGTTCGCACAGAAGGCTTCGTTCGAAGCTGGCTGCCTTCGTACGAAGGCAGTACCTTCGTACGAGGCTGGCTGGCTTCATTCGAAGGGCTTGTTTTGTGCCTTTAGTTTCTCGTTTCGCGTTCAGGATTCTTGTTAGGTGTGTTTTGTTGCGTTAGTTAGTGCGAGTACGTTAAGTATTTTAGCGAGATATTAAGTGTAGCGTTGCGTTTTGGTGTGATAAATCGAGTTGTGCGAGTAAGCGTTTGAGCGAGTAATAACACATATAACATACTAAACAAGTAAACACACAAATAACATAAATGATGTAAATAAATCCGCGTTTCGAGTTTGCGTTGTGTTTGCGTTGCGATAAGCGTTTAAGTAATAAGCGTTTAATGTGATAAAATGCGATATAAAATGTGTTTTAAAATATAGTTTAACCCTTAGTGACAATCGAATCTCAGAGTACAAGCGTTAACAAAATGAAATAATGGTAAATCAGGAACAACCAAAAGTTCGGGTTGTTATAGTCTCCCCTACTTTAGGGAATTTCGTCCTGAAATTAAGTAGTAGACGTAACAAAGAGTTGCGGATATTTAGCTTTCATATCACTTTCGAGTTTCCAAGTGAACTCAGCGCTGCGTTTGCCTTCCCAGCGAACCTTCACTATGGGAATGCGACTGCGTCAAAGCTTCTTGGTCTCTCAATCCATGATTTCTACTGGATTTTCCACAAAGTGCAAGGTCTCGTTGATTTGTAAATCTTCAAGAGGTACATGAAGATTTTCTTCAGCTAGACACTTCTTGAAGTTTGAGACGCGGAAAGTCGGGTGTACATTGCTGAGTTCAACCGGTAATTCGAGTCGGTAGGCCACTTTACCAATTCTTTCCAGAATCTTAAAGGGACCCACGTATCGTGGCGCTAGTTTCCCTTTTCTTGCCGAATCGGATCATTCCTTTCCAAGGTGAAACCTTTAAGAGGATATGATCTCCAACTTCGAACTCTAAAGGCTTGCGATGTTTATCGGCGTAGCTCTTTTGACGACTCTGAACTTTCAGGAGATTGTCTCTTATTTGGAGAATCTTGTCTGTCGTTTCTTGTATTAACTCGCGACCGGTGATTTGTGCGTCTTCGATCTCGTGCCATACAATTGACGATCGACATTTTCTACCATATAATGCCTCAAAGGGTGCCATTTGAATACTAGCATGATAACTGTTATTGTACGAGAATCTACCAAAGGTAAATACGAATCCCAATTACCACCAAAATCTATAACGCACGAACGAAGCATGTCTTCGAGGGTGCGGATCGTGCACTCAGTCTGACCGTCGGTCTGGGGATGGAATGCGGTACTAAGATTAAGAGTCGTACCGAGAGCGGATTGGAATGTCTCCCGGAGACGTGAGGTAAAATGACCATCACGGTCTGAGATGATGTCACGAGGCGTCCCGTGTCGACAAATGACTTCGTCGGTATAGATTCGTGCTAATCGTTCAACCTTAAAGTCTTCTCGTATCGGAATGAAATGAGCAGATTTCGTAAGACTATCAATGATAACCCAAATGTTATCGTGACCATAAGGTGTTCGAGGGAGTTTCGTAATAAAGTCCATGGCTATACTCTCCCATTTCTACATCGGGATTTCAGGTTGTTCAAGTAAACCAGAGGGTCTTTGATGTTCGGCCTTAACTTTCGAGCAAGTTAGGCATTTCGAAACATAGAGAACGATATCCTTTTTCATGCCCGGCCACCAATACCTAGAACGAAGGTCTTGGTACATCTTGTTGGCACCAGGGTGAATAGAATATCGAGATTTGTGGGCTTCAGTCATCAATATCTCCTGAGGTTATTACGACTAGGAATCCAAATGCGGTTGAGATAATGAAAGATACCGTTCGACTTCGTCACTAGCTGAGTTTCAGCACCACACTTCATTTCCTCTTTCAAGGTACACTTAATGAAGCACGTGTGCTGCGCGTCGTGGATTAGAGCTTCGAGATCATTCTGGGCTTGAACATTACGAACACTATGCAAATAGCTTCATCGACTGAGAGCATCGGCTACGACGTTTGGCTTGCCTGGATGGTAGCGTATCTCGCAATCATAGTCGTGGAGAAGTTCGACCCATCTGTGTTGGCGCGTATTCAGTTCTTTCTGGTTCAAGATATGTTGTAAGCTCTTATGGTCAGTGAAGATCGTACACTTTATACTATACAAGTAGTGTTGCCTTATCTTTAACGCAAAAACAACTGCATCGAGTTCGAGATCGTGGGTAGTGTAGTTCTTCTCGTGGGCCTTGAGTTGGCGAGACGCATACATGATAACCTTGTCTCGTTGCATAAGAACACAACCGGGACCTAGGTTAGAGGCATCACAATAAACAACAAAATCGTCGTTTTCATCGGGAAGTGCGAGAACAGGAGCGTTGCAAAGCATACGCTTGAGATTTTGAAAGGCGTCCTCTTGATCAGAGCCCCAAATAAAAGGTTTATCCTTATGAGTTAGGGCGGTAAGAGGTACGGCGATTTTAGAAAAGTCGGCGATGAATCGACGGTAATAACCCGCTAATCCGAGAAACGAACGGATTTCGGAGGGAGTTTTTGGCGTAATCCAACTCTTTACAGCCTCAATCTTTGCGGGATCGACGTGAATTCCTTGACTGTTAACAATGTGACCGAGAAACTGAACTTCCTCGAGCCAAAATTCATACTTAGAGAACTTGGCGTAGAGGCGATTTCCTTGAAGAAGCTCGAGAACTAGACGAAGATGTTAGGCGTGTTCGGTTCTCGACTTCAAATAAATAAGGATATCATCGATAAACACAATGACAAAATGATCCAAGAAGGGTTTGCACACACGGTTCATCAAATCCATGAAGACCGCTGGTGCGTTTGTGAGACCAAAAGGCATGACCACGAATTCATAATGGCCATAGCGAGTACGAAAAGCGGTTTTCAGAATGTCTTGCTCTTGTATATGCAACTGATGATAGCCCGAACGTAAATCGATCTTCGAGAAACACGTAGCACCTTGAAGCTGATCAAACAAATCGTTGATTCGGGGTAGCGGGTAGCGGTTCTTAATGGTAAGCTTGTTAAGTTCCCTGTAATCTATGTACATTCGGAACGATCCATCATTCTTTTTCATGAAAAGAACGGGTGCGCCCCAAGGCGATGTGCTAGGGCGTATGAAACCTTTATCAAGCAATTCCTGAAGTTGGCTAGATAGCTCGCGCATTTTAGAGGGTGCAAGGCGATAGGGAGCTTTTGCAACAGGGGTAGCTCCTGGGACTAGATCAATACGAAAATCAATATCACGAGTAGGGGGTAAACCAGGTAAATCATCAGAAAAAACGTTAGGAAAATCACAAACAACCGGAATGTCTTTCACAGTTTTCTTCTCATTCACTGGCACTACGATGTGGGCTAGGAACGCAACGTATTCCTTGCCTAAATACTTGCTCGCTTGGATACACGACATAAGCTTCAATTCCTTTGAGAATACTTCATCGTAGACACATAATTGATCACCGTTTGAAAGAGATAAACGAATCATCTTATCGAAACAAACAACTTCGACACGATTCTCACGAAGAAAATCCATGCCTACTATGACGTCAAAACTACCTAGTTGCATAGGTATGAGATCGATCGGGAAAACGTGATTCTTGAGTTCGAGACTACAATCATGGAGAATGGAACTAACGGTAACGGTTCTTCCGATGGCAACTTCTACGTCGAAGGTCATTGGGAGGTTAGTGCGTTTATGTTTAAGAACCTTTTCGAATTCAAACGATACAAAACAGTTATCGGCTCCAGTATCAAATAAGCAAGAAGCATAAATACCATTGACAACATTGTTGTCAGTCTGAGCCTGGCGGACATTGATGTTGAAAGTTCTTCCGCGGGCTGCTTGAGGTTGTTGCCACTTAGGCTGCTGCTACAGCTGTGGTGGTTGCTCCTGTGGCTCTTGTTTCACAACACGGTGTGGGCAGACATTTGCAAAGTGGTTTGGATCACCACAAGTGTAGCAAGCTCGTGCATTAGTAGCTTGTGTTGGAAGAGCCTGGTTGACTGGAACGGTCTGGGGTGGAGCTGGCGGTGCTGTAAGGGCTTGAGGAGCTTGCTGACGGGGGCCTGAACGGCAGTTGGCTGTGTAGTGCCCATAGTTGTTGCAATTGACACAGAAACGGCAGTTCGCCCCTGTTGGATGATGATAGGTGCAAGTAGGGCACATAGGGTGATTCCCAGTATACGCACGCTTAGCAGGCGGTGCGTTGGGAGTAGCAACTTGACGAGTCTGTGTGTTGGGCGGTGCAACCACTGCACAGTTCTTGTTGTTGTTCCTTCGCTTGCGACTTTGACGAGAGGACTTGGGAGCTTGAGATGGTGCTGATTCGGTGCTTGGAGCTGCGGTAACCTGGTTGAGATTCTTGGTCGAGGTTTTGAAAACACCAGCCAAGACTCGCTTGTCATTGATCTCGGCTGCGAGCTGATAAGTTTCCTCAATCGTTGTAGGTTTCGCTGCTTGAACAAAGTCAGCGACACAGTCAAGAAGAGCTCGAATATACTTCTTGATAGCTTTATCAGGTGTGTCCACCTGACTTGGATAGATGATGCTCAGCTGCTTGAAATAGGCGGTGAGACCAGAGTTATCACCTCCATCTTGCTTGATGTTCCAGAATTCATTCTCAAGCTTCTGGACTTCGTGGGGGGGGGGGACATAATTCCTTCATCATGAGCTCTTTCAGCTCCTCCCATGCGAGACCATAGGCTGCATCATTTCCGTGCCTGTTGCGCTTGGCGGTCCACCAATCAAGTGCCCGTGACTGAAAGACTCTAGTGGCGTTCACAGTGCATAGATTCTCAGGACATCCGCTTTGACGGAAGGTAACTTCAATCGAGTCAAACCGTTGAAACATCACACTGGGTCCATCTTCACCAATAAAGTTTGCTGGACCACAGGCTTTGAACTTCTTGAAGCTGAACGGGGGTTTAGGCGAGTCATTCCTGGAATCCACCGAAGAAGTATTGCTAACCGCGTGGATTTCACTGACAATTTGAGGGATCACCTTGGCCATTTCCTTGGCCATGAGAGAGGCGATGCGTTTGTCAGCATTGTTCCTCTGAACACTTCGGTGAGTGTGGGATCCGAAAGAAGACATCTGCCATTAGATGAGATTCGATCATATTGGGTTTAGTTGAAAAGTTTAGCGTTTCTTACGACATATTTTATTATTATTATTATTATTCACATAAAGCACAGGAACACGTCGGCACATATTCACGTATACACATAATCACGTATTTACACGTATACACATAAGCACGTATGAGCAGTGTTGTAGAGATCGCTAGGCGTCAGTCGGGCGGTGGAGTATTGACTAGGGATTAATCGGATCGGAATTTATATATATAATTTTTAAATTTATATATATACACATACATTAATATCAATATAATACTTAAAAATAGTTCAAAATTCAAACAACTATAAGTTTAAAACATAACAAATCAAGTATTTAAACATTCAATACACACATCAATATCAATATAATACTTGAAAATAGTTCAAAATTTAAACAACGAAGTTTAAAACGTAGCAATTTAAGTATTTAAATATTCAAATATTAACACATCAGTCATGACATTATGGAATATGTTTTAATGGCTTAAAACATGTTTTTTTTGGGCCAGGTTGGAACTAAACAACTTGGGCCATGTGTTTAATGGTTAAAAACATTTGTTTGGGCCAAATTTAAACTAAAAAAGAGTGGGCCGACTAGAAACGATTTGGCCGACTTGGGCCGATTTGGGCCGCCTTGCACCGACTAGGACCGACTTGGACCGACTACCGACTAATGGTCCGACTAGCTCAAAATTAATCAGTTAACGCCCGACTAACGCCTAGGCACCGATTAATTCCGATTTTTACAACACTGCGTATGAGCACATAATCCACATAAACATATATTTTGCACGTATTCACCTTCCTTTCAAATAAGCGTAGCGCGTACGAGATAAGCGAGATATAGCGTGGCATATGTGAGTAGTATAGCGTAAAGTAGATAAGACTGCTTAGTTTTTTCGTGATTAGTTAGCGTTTTAGATTACGAGAGCTGCGTGAGTTTTGCGCGGTTTACGGGGCGGAAATCACAGCGTATGCGGTTTCCCAGATTTAATTGCTTCCCGCTAAATAAATAAATGAAACCATAAATCGTAAATTTAAAAACACATAAACACAATAAACTCGATGACGCGTAAAATCAACGATTGCAAGCTTGAAAATAAAATAGAGTGCCTTGGGTGTTAGACATTGACTGCCCAAAGTGATTCAACTATTCCCAACAAGTTCGAGCACACGCTTTGGCCTAATAGACTATGTTGTCATCGTGATACGGCTACCGGCATTCATCCTTCCAGTTACTACGTGACTCGGCTCATTGGAAGAGTTGAGACTTTGGTGAGATTTTTGAAAATCAAAGTAGGGAGTGGAACAGGTCATTAAGATGCGGGTTTCACCCCTAGCTTAACAACTTCGCTCCTAACTGTGGTTGAAACCACGAGATAGAAATGAAGATTTCCGTTGAGATGTGGGTATCACTCCTAACTCAACGGAAGATTCTCGTGCTGAGACTAAAATACGCGGAGTGAGTGATCTTATCGAGAGTTCTTGGTTTTCACACCTAATCTTGACACAATCACTCGTTTGTGTTATGCAAGTGCCTTCAAGCATGTATATTGTGTTAGCCTTAGGAAAGGCGTGTAAACATTTAGATCTTAGGAAAGGCTGCCCTCGTACGAAGCTAGTGAGCTCGTATGAAGGTACAATGTTGTGAGTTCGTACGAAGCCACACTAGGTGGGTTCGCATAAGAGCATAACATGTGGTTTCGAACATAAACATAGCATGTGGGTTCGTACGAAACCCCAAGTGGGTTCGTACGAAGCTGGTCTGTTTAGTGCTTAGACTATAGACTAGGTCTGTTCTACACGACTCGACCTAATTCCCTATAGTTATGGCTCTAATACCAATCTGTCACACCCCAACCGATGGCGGAGTCATCGGGGCGCGGCACTAGGCGAACCAGATTGCTCAAGAGAATCCATAAGGACTATTTCATGACAATATTTTTAACACGTTTAATATCCCATACTATCAAACAAAAAATCCACAAATAGTCATATCAGATATCAAAATCTCTCAAACAAATCAAGTTCGACAACCTAGATTTTATTTGGTGAGTTTCTAGACTTCCAATCCATTTGCAGCAACATAATCATCAACCTGTCACATTCGTTAAAATAAAGTCAATACAATAATGTAAAGGTGAGTACACAAGTTTGCATAGATATAGTATAAAATCGTTTACGCATAACCAACATGTAACACGTAACGGGCGAATCAAGTAAGCTATCAACAATGATACAAGCTAACCACATGACTGCGAGTAGAGTATGCGCGACACATGTTCACCAAGGCGGACACGTGAAGTAAAGTATGTGATCCTTAACAACCCCTGACTAAACAGGTGCTGAGTCCAAACTATAGTACTATCGTTGCTAAGGGTGGTAGGGCAAGTAATCACTGTGTAACATAGCAACAAGTATTCAACTAATCACGTATAACATGCGAGTGCGGTTAGCGTTTATAAAGTGTTTAAGTGTTGTGTTTTTTATAGTGAACGTATGTAACACCCAAAAGTGCGTTAAGCGAAAAAGGGTTCGAGTATACTCACAGTGCGTGTCTAGCAAGTAAACACGGCCTGAAATGAATTGAAGGGAGCACCGGGTCAGCCTGCGTACGGGGACAGAATGCGTAAGTATTCCAAAGTGCTGAAACGGTCGAAATCGAAGTGTTGAGTGGGAAACAGAGGCTTCGTACGAAGTCGTGCCTTCGTACGAAGGGAGTCTTCACACCAGTGATGCTTTCGTTGTCGAAAATCGAGTGTTCTTCGCGTCTTTCTTTGGGAAATCGAGTGTGCATCCCTCCAGCCTTAAGCTACTGATTCAACTTAGAGCCGGAGAGGTCTTGGTTCAAGTTGCGTGTGAGAAAAACTGGACTGGTATGTACGAAGGGTGCCTTCGTACGAAGGCGTGCCTTCGTACGAAGCCATGGCTTCGTACAAGCCAGTCTGGCTTCGCATAAGCTTCTGTTCAGCGTGTTTGAGCGTCCGGAGCTGTGTTTTCGTCTGGATCGGATGTATTTTCGAGTCCTATTCATGACGGTTTCGACACCACTTCGTCCCACTATTCAGTGATCGAAATAGGTGTCAGTTTTGGTCCGTTTTTGTGTAAAAATCGAGTTTAAAACGGTTTTAAAGGGTTTTCACTTAGATCTAACACTTGGTGAGTGTGAAATCTGTAGATTTCTAACTTGGGAAGCCGAACCTAGGCCCAATACACTCGGTTAAGTGTAGATCAGTGATAAAATAAGAAGATTTGATGAAAAAGATGAAGGTTTTTGTAAAAGAATGAAGTTTAGATGAAAAGATGAAGTTTAAGTGAAAAAGATGAAGTTTAGTTGAAAGCAAAAGAGTTTGAATGAAATCGAAGTGAATCTTGTTGAAAATCATACTGGAAAACGTTGTGTAATCATGTAAAAATGATAAATCTTACTTGAAAACAGTTGGACAACAATTCGGCAGCGTTTTAGATGAAATGGTAGAAAGTTAGAATGAGAGGAGAGGGCTTGGTAGGAGAGGTGGGTTCGCACAAAAGGCTTCGTTCGAAGCTGGCTGCGTTCGTACGAAGGCAGTTCCTTCGTACGAGGCTGGCTGGCTTCGTTCGAATGGACTGTTTTGTGCCTTTAGTTTCTCGTTTCACGTGCAGGATGCTCGTTAGGTGTGTTTTGTGGCGTTAGTTAGTGCGAGTACGTTAAGTATTTTAGCGAGATACTAAGTGTAGCGTTGCGTTTTCGTGTGATAAATCGAGTTGTGCGAGTAAGCGTTTGAGCGTTTTGAGCGAGTAATAACACATATAACATATTAAACAAGTAAACACACAAATAACATAAATGATGTAAATAAATCCGCGTTTCGAGTTTGCGTTGTGTTTGCGTTGCGATAACGTTTAAGTAATAAGCGTTTAATGCGATAAAATGCGATATAAAATGCGTTTTAAAATATAGTTTAACCCTTAGTGACAATAGAATCTCAGAGTACAAGCGTTAACGAAATGAAATAACGGTAAATAAGGAACAACTAAAAGTTCGGTTTGTTACACATATATTCTATTTATACATAGATTTTGTTTTCTAGTTTATTAAGTTGTAGACTTGTTGTTATCAAAAACAATAATTACGCATATTTTATTAATTAGCTTAAATAAAATAATTTCCTAAAATCTTCAAATAATCAAACTATTAAGTATTTTTGCTATAAATCTCAATTAGGTAATTATTTAAATCATTCAAATAATCATGTTATGTAACACGAACTCAAACATGATACAAACCTAAAAACCGTGTTAGGCAAATGAATCCACTTGACAAACATATTTGCGGGTTGACACGAACACAAACCATTTAATCTGAAATAGTTAATTTTGTTAAATTAAAAAACAAAACAAAACGTTAAACACAATTATTTTGTTAAATTAAAAAGCAAAACAAAACGTTGAGCACAATTATTTTTGTTAAATTAAAAAACAAAACAAAACGTTAAACATAAATGTGTTTTGGCTTTGTTTTATTCACCATCCAAATACTGAAAAAAAAAACTATTTAAAAAGCATTCTTTAAAAATAAAAAATAAATGTCTTCTCTAAAAAATTAAGTAACACTTTCTTAAAAAGAAAGACAACATTTTATAAAAATAGATAATAATAAGAATAATAATCATAATATTAATAACAGTTAATAATAATAATAATAATAATACAAAATTTCAAAAATAACCTTTATATTATAAAAGGCTGGTGAAAAGACCATGATACCCTCACATGCAAAGTATGTGAGGTAACTTAACTGAGTTTTTGGATGACGTTAGTTGTAAAGGTTATAGAATGTAACAAAACATGAACATAAAAGTTGAGTTTGGCCGATTTCATAGTGAAATCCATGAAGTAATCTTGACCATCTATTAAATAATCAATGGCTAAGATTAAAGACTAAATTGCACAAATCAACATTTATGTTATACCTAAACTGTACTTTATACCTTTCACTATGAAATCGATCAAACCCAACCTTTATGTTCATGTTTTGTTACATTCAATAACATTTACAACTAACGTCGTCCAAAAACTTAGTTAAGTTACCTCACATGCTTTGCATGTGAGGGTATCTTTGTCTTTTCAACAGCCTTTCATAACATAAAGGTTGATTTGTGAAATTTTATCTTATTATTATTAAATCTTATTATTA
Organism: Helianthus tuberosus; assembly: GCA_030545235.1. Lineage (NCBI taxonomy): Eukaryota > Viridiplantae > Streptophyta > Magnoliopsida > Asterales > Asteraceae > Helianthus > Helianthus tuberosus. The sequence goes on from CM060412.1 coordinate 150,067,408, forward strand.
TTGTTATTTTAAAAATAACTTTCAGAAACCGTGTGTAAGAATACTAATAATGGTTTCTAGAAAACATTTTTTAAATAATAATAAATGTTATTATTTATTAATTACATTACAAACGTGTTCAAAAAATCTTTAATTTATTGTTTTACAAAATAACCAAATCCTTGTCCAACAAATAACACGAAAATGTTATTTTTTATTAATTACAAATTTACAATGCAACGATTAAAAAACGTTTTTAGAAAATCCTTAATTCTTGGTTTTACAAAATAAGCAAATCCTTGTCCAGCATATTCTCTTTCCCTTTATATAAAACCCAGTTCATATATTTTTTCAACAAAATTGTTAGTCTGGAAATTATTTAAATTTAAAACAATCATTTACTTCTTAAATATGATTTCTATTATATAATAATCCTACTCATAAACAATAAAACGGCAAATCAAAGAAATAGACATATATCCATATATTCTGTTTATAAATACATTTTATTTTCTAGTCTATTAAGTTATAGACTTGTTGTGATAAAAACAATAATTACGCGTATTTTATTAATTATCTTAAATAAAATAATTTCCTAAAATCTTCAAATAATCAAACGATTAAGTATTTTTGCTATAAATCTCAATTAGGTAATTATTTAAATCATTCAAATAATAATGCTATGTAACACGAACTCAAACATGATACAAACCCAAAAACTTGTTAGGCAAATGAATCCACTTGGCAAACATATTTGCGGGTTGACACGAACATAAACCGTTTAATCTGAAATAGTTAATTTTGTTAAATTAAAAAACAAAACAAAACAAACCGTTAAACACAATTATTTTTGTTAAATTAAAAAGCAAAACAAAAAGTTGAACACAGTAATTTTTGTTAAATTAAAAAACAAAACAAAACGTTAAACACAAATGTGTTTTGGCTTTCCTTTATTCACCATCCAAATACTGGAAAAAAAAACTGTTTGAAAAGCATTCTTTAAAAATAAAAAATAAATGTCTTCTCTAAAAAAATTAAATAACACTTTCTTAAAGACAACATTTTATAAAAATAGATAATATTATCTAATGATAATAATATTATAATAGTAAGAGTTAATAATAATAATAAGACAAAATTTCAAAAATAACCGTTATGTTATAAAAAGCTGGTGAAAAGACCCTAATACCCTCATATGTAAAACATGTGAGATAACTTAACTGAGTTTTTAGATGACGATAGTTGTAAAGGTTATAGAATGTAACAAAACATGATCATAAAGATTGAGTCTGGCCGATTTCATAGTGAAATGCATGAAGTAATCTTGACCATCTATTAAATAATCAATGGCTAAGATTAAAGACTAAATTTCACAAATCAAACTTTATGTTATACCCAAACTGCACTTCATACATTTCACTATGAAATCGGCCAAACCAAACCTTTATGTTCATGTTTCGTTACATTCAATAACATTTACAACTAACGTCGTCCAAAAACTTAGTTAAGTTACCTCACATGCTTTGCATGTGAGGGTATCATTGTCTTTTCACTAGCCTTTTATCACATAAAGGTTGTATCTTATTATTATTATTATTATTTTAAAAATAACTTTCAGAAACTGTGTGTAAGAATACTAATAATGGTTTCTAGAAAAAAAATTAAATAATTAAAAATGTTATTATTTATTAATTACACTAAAACGTTTAAAAAACCGTTTTCAAAAAATCTTTATTTCTTGTTTTACAAAATAACCAAATCCTTGTCCAACAAATAATAAGAAAATGCTATTTTTTATTAATTACAAATTTACAATGCAACGTTTAAAAAACGTTTTTAGAAAATCCTTAATTCTTGTTTTTACAAAATAATCAAATCGTTGTCTAACATATTCTCTGTCCCCATTTATAAAACTCAGTTCGTATTTTTTTCGATATAATTGTTAGTGGGGAAATTATGGGAATTTAACACAATCATTTACTTTTTAAATATGATTTCTATTATATAAAAATTTTAATCCTATCATAAACAATAAAACCGCAAATCAAAGAAATAGGCATATATCCATATATTCTGTTTATACATACATTTTGTTTTCTAGTTTATTAAGTTGTAGACTTGTTGTTATCAAAAACAATAATTTCACATATTTTATTAATTAGCTTAATAAAATAAGTTCCTAAAATCTTCAAATAATCAAACGATTAAGTATTTTTACTATAAATCTCAATTAGGTAATTATTTAAAGTATTCAAATAATCATGCTATGTAACACGAACTCAAACATGATACAAACCCGAAAATCGTGTTGGGCAAATGAATCCAGTTGACAAACATATTTGCGGGCAGACACGAACATAAACCATTTAATCTGAAATAATTAATTTTGTTAAATTAAAAAACAAAACAAAACAAAACCTTAAACAGAATTATTTTTTGTTAAATTAAAAGGCAAAATAAAATGTTGAACACATTTATTTTTGATAAATTAAAAACAAAACAAAACGTTGAACACAAATGTGTTTTGGCTTTGTTTTATTCACCATCCAAATACTGAAAAAAAAATTTGTTTAAAAAGCATTCTTTTAAAATAAAAAAATAAATGTCTTCTCTAAAAAACTAAATAACACTTTTTTAAAGAAAACATTTTATAAAAATTGATAATAACAAGAATAATAATGATAATAATAATAGGACAAAATTTCAAAAATAACCTTTATGTTATAAATGGCTGGTGAAAAGACGATGATACCCTCACATGCAAAGCATGTGAGGTAACTTAACTGAGTTTTTGGATGACCTTAGTTGTAAAGGTTATAGAATGTAACAAAACATGAACTTAAATGTTGAGTTTGGCCGATTTCATAGAGAAAGGCATGAAGTGATCTTGACCATCTATTAAATAATCAATGGCTAAGATTAAAGACTAAATTGCACAAATCAACTTTATGTTATACCTAAACTGCACTTCATACATGTCACTATAAAATCAGCCAAACCCAACCTTAATGTTCATGTTTCGTTACATTCAATAACATTTACAACTAACGTCATCCAAAAACCTAGTTAAGTTATCTCACATGCTTTGCATGTGAGGGTATCATTATTTTTTCACCAGCCTTTCAAAATATAAAGGTTGATTTGTGAAATTTTATCTTATTATTATTAACTCTTATTATTCTGATAATTATTATTATTATTATTATTATTATTATAAAAATAACTTTCAGAAACCGTGTGTAAGAATACTAATAATGGTTTCTAGAATACATTTTTTATAATAATAAATAAAATTAATTACACTACAACGTTTAAAAAAAACGTTTTCAAAAAATCTATAATTTCTTGTTTTACAAAATAACCAAATCCTTGTCCAACAAATAATACGAAAATGTTATTTTTTATTAATTACAAATTTATAATGCAACGTTTAAAAAACGTTTTTAGAAAATCCTTAATTCTTGTTTTTACAAAATAATCAAATCCTTGTCCAACATATTCTGTTTCCCCTTTTATAAAACCCAGTTCGTATTTTTTTCAACATAATTGTTAGTCTGGAAATTATGTGAATTTAACACAATCATTTACTTCTTAAATATGATTTCTATTATATAAAATTAATAATCCTACTCATCAACAATAAAACCACAAATCAAAGAAATAGGCATATATCCATATATTCTATTTATACATACATTTTGTTTTCTAGTTTATTATGTTATAGACTTGTTGTTATCAAAAACAATAATTACGATTATTTTATTAATTAGCTTAAATAAAATAATTTCCTAAGATCTTCAAATAATCAAACGATTAAGTATTTTTACTATAAATCTCAATTAGGTAATTATTTAAATCATTCAAATAATCATGCTATGTAACACGAACTCAAACATGATACAAACCCAAAAATTGTGTTAGGCAAATGAATCCACTTGACAAACATATTTTCCGGTTGACACGGACATAAACCATTTAATCTGAAATAGTTAATTTTGTTAAATTAAAAAACAAAACAAAACGTTAAACACAATTATTTTTGTTAAATTAAAAAGCAAAACAAAACAAAACAAAACGTTGAACACAGTTATTTTTGTTAAATTAAAAAACAAAACAAAATGTTGAACACAAATGTGTTTTGGCTTTGTTTTATTCACCATCCTAATACTGAAAAAAAAAACTGTTTAAAAAGCATTCTTTAAAAATAAAAAATAAATGTCTTCTCTAAAAAATTAAATAACACTTTCTTAAAAACAACATTTTATAAAAATAGATAATAATAAGAATAAGTGTTAATAATAATAATAAGATAAAATTTCAAAAATAACCGTTATGTTATAAAAGGCTGGTGAAAAGACCATGATACCCTCAAATGCAAAGCATGTGAGTTAACTTAACTGAGTTCTTGGATTACATTAGTTGTAAAGGTTATAGAATGTAACAAAACAAGAACATAAAGGTTGAGTTTGGCCGATTTCATAGTGAAAGGCATGAAGTAATCTTGACCATCTATTAAATAATCAATGGCTAAGATTAAAGACTAAATTACACAAATCAACCTTTATATTATACCTAAACTGCATTTCATAACTTTCACTATGAAATCGTCCAAACCCAACCTTTACGTTCATGTTTCATTACATTCAATAACATTTACAACTAAAGTCGTACAAAAACTTAGTTATGTTACCTCGCATGCTTTACATGTGAGGGCATCATTGTCTTTTCACAATTCACCAGCCTTTCATAACATAAAGGTTGATTTGTGAAATTTTATCTTATTATTACTTACTCTTATTCTTCTTCTTCTTCTTCTTCTTCTTCTTCTTCTTCTTATTATTATTATTATTATTATTATTATTATTATTATTATAAAAATAACTTTCAGAAACCGTGTGTAAGAATACTAATAATGGTTTCTAGAATACATTTTTTAAATAATAATAAAAGTTATTATTTATTAATTACACTACAATGTTTAAAAAAACGTTTTCAAAAAATATTTATTTCTTGTTTTACAAAGTAACCAAATTCTTGTCCAACAAATAATACGAAAATGTTATTTTTTATTAATTACAAATTTACAATGGAACGTTTAAAAAAACGTTTTTAGAAAATCCTTAATTCTTGTTTTTACAAAATAATCAAATCCTTGTCCAACATATCCGCTTTCTCCTTTTATAAAACCCAGTTTGTATTTTTTTCAACATAATTGTTAGTCTAGAAAGTATGTGAATTTAACACAATCATTTACTTCTTAAATATGATTTCTATTATATAAAAATGATAATCCTACTCATAAACAATAAAACTGCAAATCAAAGAAATAGCCATATATCCTACTTATATTCTGTTTATACATACATTTTGTTTTCTAGTTTATTAAGTTACAGACTTGTTATAAAAAAAAAAATTACGCGTATTTTATTAAGGCAAATTGGATTTAAATAATCCCAACTTACTCAATTTGGCCGATAATAATCCCAACTCAGTTATTGGCCGATAATAATCCGAACTGATCTACTTTTGGCGGATAATAGTCCGCCGTTAAAAATACCTTAACGGAGTTATGCTTTTTTCCGAATTACAAACCGATGTTTTAGGGCTTTTGATTAGAACGAGGATACGAGTTGATTGATGTAAAATTTACCTCGAAACGGTGCTTCAAACGGCTTGAATTTTGTTAATTGGAAGTTTAAACCAAACGACAAAAACGGTGCTTCAATTCGGGTGTTTAAACTTCCAATTAACAAAATTCAAGCCGTTTGAAGCACCGTTTCGAGGTAAGTTTTACATAAACCGACTCGTATCTTCGTTCTAATCAAAATCCATAAAATATCGGTTTGTAATTCGAAAAAAGCATAACTCCGTTAAGCTATTTTTAACGGCGGACTATTATCGGCCAAAAGTAGACCAGTTCGGATTATTATCGGCCAATAACTGAGTTGGGATTATTATCGGCCAAATTGAGTAAGTTGGGATTATTTAAATCCAATTTGCCTTTTATTAATTACCTTAAATAAAATAATTTTCTAAAATCTTCAAATAATCAAACGATTAAGTATTTTTGCTATAAATCTCAATTAGGTAATTATTTATATCATTCAAATAGACATGCTATGTAACACGAACTCAAACATGATACAAACCCAAAAACCGTGTTAGGCAAATGAATCCACTTGACAAACATATTTGCGGGTTGACACGAACATAACCCGTTTAATCTGAAATAGTTAACTTTGTTAAATTAAAAAAACAAAACGAAACGCTAAACACAATTATTTTTGTTAAATTAAAAAGCAATACAAAACGTTGAACACAGTTATTTTTGTTAAATTAAAAAACAAAACAAAACGTTGAACACAAATGTGTTTTGGCTTTGTTTTATTCACCATCCAAATACTGGAAAAAAAACTATTTAAAAAGCATTCTTTAAAAATAAAAAATAAATATCTTCTCTAAAAAATTAAATAACACTTTCTTAAAGACAACATTTTATAAAATTAGTGTTGTGAAACAACTAAACCTATTAGCAATATAAAGAGAAGAATAAGAGAATGAGAGAATGTAAATCTTATTGATTGATCTCTATACACCATATACAAATATATATAGGCACATGTATTAATACAAAAGAAATCAAACTGATAGGAATTATAGGAGTTATGTATGTGGAGAGTCACCATATAAATGATACATTCATAACACTCCCTCTTGACTATCCACATACCTTTAATACGCTTGGTGATGATACCTCGTTAAAAACCTTGTTAGGAAAACCCAGTGGGACAAAACTATAACAACCCTAAAGATACCCGACACCCTAAAAATATTTAAAATATATCCCAATATGTCCCTAAAAACACCCCATACGTGAAAACGGACCCCGAATACCTTTTATATTATTAAAATTAATTAAAAATGAAATTTTTTGGGCTCTCGCGGGGCGCGTTAGCCACCCTTTGAGCCTACGCGGGTCGTGAGCGATCGAAAACGCGGCGACACCCGGTGATGACACGTGTCATCATCGTGGCGAAGCTAGTCGATGACCCAGATGAGCTAAACCCTACCCGACCTAGTACGCGGGCCGCGTAAAACTCAAAATCAGCCCCTATAAAGCTGGAGCTCGGGCCTTCAGTCGAATTCGCTCAAATCTTTCTTTCTTTCTCTAAATTTCACGTAGTATACTCTATACTCGGGTCTAATACCCCCTAAATAGCGAAGTTCTGCTCCGTTGTAAGTATCATAACCCCTGGATACGTATTAGATACTCTGCCCGATTGATCTAGGGTTCCGTAACGGATGTCGTGGTTCTGCCCGACATAGTCGTTGGAATGCCGTCTCGGTGAGGGTATCGCTAATGTTAAAATGGGTTATTATACAAACACGTGTGCATTTGTGTAATTTATAGATTTTCACCAGAAAACTCTTACAGAAAACATAAGACAACAATGTGAGTAATCCTCTTTTTGTGTAAACCTTTTTGTGAGTAATCTCCTTTTTGTTAACTGTTTTTACAAAACCTCACACGATTAATTATATACTAAGCAGTTATTGAGTATTTGTAAGGATACAATTATCGTCGGTATGTTGGGGTTTTGTATACAAAATTTGTTAGTGCCTTGCGAGGGGTAACATTTCCACAAGTCGGGTCTGACAGTACGGTGGGTGGTAATCAGTATGACTCAGAAATAAATGTAACTGCGAGATCGCCCTTAATACTGTACAATAATTTTTACTTAAACTTGATTAAACTGGGATTCACTCACCAGTATTTCCCACTGACAAAATATTTTTAAACGCCTTTCAGGTAACAAAATGTGAAAGCCAAATAGAAGCCAGCTGGACAGCACCGAAGGCTTGGAAAAGTGGCAATAAAGTTACCTAAAAAGAAATAGATGTTTTTATTAAATAAAATAGGATTTATTCCTATGAAATTGTGTGTAATGAAAACTTGGGTTTTTCCCATGTGTTTAATATTATGAAAATGTGGTATTTTACTCTGATAAAATATTTCCTAACTACGGTCCTGATGTAATTTCCGTTGCCAAAATTAGACAATACCAGATACCACCGAAACTGACCGCGGCCGTCCGTTCCTGTATTTGTATAGGGGGACGGGGGTTGAGACAGAAGGTGGTATCAGAGCTAAGCCACTGATTCAGCCACAGAAGTGTTCTGCTGACACCAAAATTCAATCCGTTAGGAAATAAATTATGGGAATACGTGCATAATTGTATTTTCTTGTTATGTGTTATTTGACTATTTGTTAGTTTACAGTATGAGCGACCAAGGACCATCTGACGCGTACCGTCAATTGTCTGGTTCGCCTAGAAGCGAAGGTGCCTCTTCTCAGCCTGCCCTCTCAGGGTACTCTGCTGATACTGAAGAAAGAATATTCGTGTTTAAGGCTCAGTCTGAAGAGCCATTCCCTCAGAAAAAAGAGAGGATGGTTCAGTAGGGGAGCACATGAGCGTAGAAAGCGTATGAAAAAGTTACAAGATCAGAGAGCACTAGCAGCAGCCAAAAGGGAAACCGATGCCTATGCCCAGGAAATGATTAATAGGGGTATAGCCAACATCCACATCTTAGCAACCACTGCAGCTGACCCTAACCTGGAACAAATGTTAGCACCCCAACCACAACCACCAATTCCTGACCAACTGATGGAGATAGAAAACTTTGAAAATCAAGTAGAAATGCATGATTTTAATCCGGTGGAAATACCTAGGGTACCCTCACCAAATCCCTTAGATCCAAATTACGACCCATGGTGGGATGATAATAGGGACTATGTGCAATGTTACCCGATACACGAAGACATGCCCATGCAGAACCTAGGAGCCTACCCAGGGTTAGATCCTCTAGATCCCTATTACGATAATGATGTATTCATTAGGGAGATTCTAGAAAATCCTTACCCATACCAGGCCCCTATACCTCCATACCAGGAACCCGCACCCCAAATTCCGAACCCAGTCCTAGAACTTGCACCCCCAATGAGTGCAGAAGGGTGTAGAAAACGTACAAGAACTTAGGACATTTGGTGAGGAAATTTTAGAGAATAGTGAAAGGATGAGACAGGTGGGACTCGTCTGGAAGTACGACGAGCGCAATATGGATTTCTGGATGAATCCAAATCCGTAGAAGTGATGGTGGAGAAGGTTATAGTAATAATAATATAATATAATAATAAAATATATGTGTATGTGTATGAAAAAAAAAACTACAGATGCTTACTACTAGTAGTGTAACTTTAAATTTCAGTCGGTATTGTAATTTTAATTTTAGTACTGGTTTGTAGTAGATGCATATTATATAAAAATAGAGTAAAGTCGCAATGATCGACGCTTTTGACCAAAGTGCGTGACATGTGATTGACTATATTAAATATTATTTTGTGATATTAATGAGTGGTAAATGTTTAAAATTCAGATGGACAACGAAGTGAACCAGGAAAACCAGAGTGATAACCACCCGAATAACGATAATCTGAATAATGAGAATCCGAACAACAATAACCATGGAAACAAAGTGGATAATAGTGCCATACAACACATAGTGGCACAAGGAATCATAGATGCAATGCCATTTATTATTCAAACTGTTAAGGACGCGGAAAATAAAAGTAAGCATAGCATAGCAGTAAGCGACCAACTGAACCAGAACACAGCGTAAACAATGGACCTGTACTTCAAGTGCCCATTCCCAAAAGAAGAAGAACCATGCCTTATGGTTGTTCTTATAAAGAATTCTGGTCCTGCAAACCAATAGAATTCTCGGGCAATGAAGGACCCATTGCATCTCTACGCTGGATAGAAAAGACTTAGGCTGTTTTAAAGATAAGCAAGTGTGCTGAAGAAGACAAGATAATGTTTACTTCTAATCTATTTAAAAACTCAGCCTTAGACTGGTGGAACACTATCCTCCAGTCAAGAGGAAGCAATAGGGTTTACAACATGGAATGGGAGGAATTTAAGAATATGGTAGAAAGGAAATTCTGCCCTCCCAATGAAAAGGAACAGATAGCAAATAAGTTCCTAAACCTTAGGATGACCGGGGTAGATAGTAAGGGGTATACTACCACATTCTTTGAATATGCTAGAATAGTACCAACCCATGCATCACTTGAACCGGTATTAATCTCCCGTTACATCTGGGGATTAATTGGAGAAATTATGCATGTAGTCAAGGCAGCTAGACCCCAAACCACAGAAGAAGCTGTAGAACTAGCAAATACCTTGACAGATGAATTAGTACGTACACGAGAAGAAGACCAGAGGAGAAACCTAGCTCAAAGGCTTACCCAATAATTCCGTTCTAGGAATTCCAACCGTAGGAATATAGGTTCTACCTCTACACCATACTGCAAGGCCTGCAAGAAGAAACATTCGGGAAAATGCTCCACTCACTGCAACTTCTGCAAGATGCCAGGACACAAGGGAGAAGATTGTAGGAGAAAATCCAGTAATGGACCGTGCTTCAACTGTGGAGAAAAAGGTCACATCAAGCCGAACTGTCCGAAATTGGCTCCAGCTGCGAACAACAAGAATACTAAAAATGCTAGAGCATTTGTTCGGACTGCAGATGAAGCCAAAATGATTCCGGACGTCATAGCCAATATGTTTTTAGTTAATGATGTTTTTGCTAAAGTATTATTTGACTCTGGTGCAAACCAAAGTTTTATTAATACTTCATTTTGCAAACTTCTCAATCAACCATTAACTAAACTGTCACAAGAATGTCTAGTGGAGACAGCAAATGGAAAAACAGTTAGGATTTCTGAAATCTTGCAGGGAGCAAGAATAGAATTTTTAAATCAAAATTTTATTGCAAACCTTTACCCAATGAATCTGGCAGGATTTGATATTGTATTAGGAATGGATTGATTAATAGCCAATAAAACCAATATTTTATGTGATCAAAAGTCAATTCAAGTAAATTCACCAAGAGGTGAAAAGATCACAATTAAAGGTGATAAACCATTTAGATCCACTAAATTCATCTCTGTGATGAAAACTGCAAGTTATATAAGAAAAGGATCTATAGTATATTTGATTTCTATAATCATTAACACTAAAGGAAAAGAACTGAAAGATATTCCAGTAGTGTCCCAGTTTTCAGATGTCTTTCCAGAAGAGTTGCCAGGATTACCGCCAGACAGGGAAGTTGAATTCAGAATTCACCTACTGCCAGGAACAGCACCAATTGCCAAAGCACCTTACCGTTTGGCACCCGCCGAAATGCAGGAACTGAAGAAACAGTTAGACGAATTATTGGAGAAGGGATTCATACAGCCAAGCTCATCGCCATGGGGAGCACCTATTTTATTCGTCAAAAAGAAAGACGGATCAATGCGTATGTGCATTGACTACCGTGAATTGAACAAGGTCACAATTAAGAACCGGTACCCATTACCGAGAATCGATGATCTGTTCGATCAATTGCAAGGAGCTCGATTTTCTCTAAAATCGATTTAAGGTCAGGATATCATCAATTAAAGGTACAAGAAGAGGACATTCCTAAGACCGCATTCAGAACAAGGTATGGCCATTATGAATTTACTGTCATGCCATTTGGTTTAACCAATGCCCCAGCTGCATTTATGGACATGATGAACCGAATATGTAAGCCATATTTGGATAAATTCATAATTGTCTTTATAGATGATATTCTTATCTATGCTAAAAATAAAGAGGATCATGCACAGCATTTGCACGCACTTCTATGCTTACTAAGAAAAGAAAAGCTTTATGCTAAGTTTTCAAAGTGCGAGTTTTGGTTAGAACATGTACAGTTTCTTGGACATTTAGTCAACCATGAAGGAATTCATGTAGATCCAACCAAGATCGAGGCGATTACCAAATGGAAAACCCCTGAGTCGCCAATCGAGGTTAGAAGTTTCTTAGGATTGGCTGGTTATTATAGAAGATTTATTCAAGATTTTTCTAGAATAGCCATTCCCTTAACTAAGTTAACCTGTAAATCTATTAAGTTTGAATGGGGACCAAAACAAGAAGAATCATTTAGAATTCTTAAGCAAAGATTAACCCATACACCCATACTAGCATTACCAGAAGGAACTGAAGACTTTGTAGTCTATTGTGACGCTTCTAAGTTAGGTTATGGATGTGTGTTGATGCAACACCAAAAGGTTATAGCTTACGCATCTAGAAAACTTAAGAATCATGAAGAGAATTATTCAACCCATGATCTAGAGTTAGGAGCTATAATTTTTGCCCTTAAAATTTGAAGACATTACCTTTATGGTAGTAAGTTTACCATATTCACTGATCATAAAAGTTTAAGGTATGTTTTCGGGCAAAAAGAGTTAAATATGAGACAAAGACGCTGGATGGAGATTCTTAGTGATTATGATTGTAATATCCAGTATCATGTAGGAAAGGAAAATGTAGTGGCTGATGCTTTAAGCCGGAAATATCACGAAAAGCCAAAAAGGGTACGTTCTCTTAAATTAAATCTACAAGTAGATTTAAATGATCAAATTAGAAAAGCATAAGAATCAGTAATCAAGGATGATACTGAAAAATTAAAAGGGATGATTAAGGAATTAGAACAAGGAACAGATGGAATTTAGAGATTCCATAAGAAAAGAACATGGATACCTAAATTAGGGAACATGCCTCATAGTATATTAGAAGAAGCCCATAAGTCCAAATATACGATGCATCCAGGAAATGATAAGATGTATCAAGATTTAAGAAATAATTTTTGGTAGATAGGAATGAAAAAGGATATAGTAGCCTATGTTTCTAAATGTTTAACCTGTTCACAAGTTAAAGCTGAACACCAGAAACCCTCAGGATTGCTGCAACAACTAAAGATGCCAGTTTGGAAATGGGAATTGATAACAATGGATTTTGTTACCAAATTACCCAAAACAAGAAAAGGTAATGATACAATCTGGGTGATTGTAGACAGACTAACCAAGTCAGCTCATTTTCTACCAATGAAAGAAAGTTTTAGTATGGAACAATTAGCTAAATTATATGTAAATGAAATCGTTTCATTACATGGAATTCCTTTATCAATTATTTCTAATAAGGACAATCGTTTTACCTCTCATTTTTGGGAAAGTTTCCAAAAAGCAATGGGAACCAAACTAAATCTAAGCATAGTATATCATCCTCAAACAGACGGACAAAGCGAAAGGACAATTCAGACAATGGAAGACATGCTTAGAGCTTGTGTAATTGATTTTGGTGGTAATTGGGACGATCACTTACCTTTAATAAAATTTTCTTATAATAACAGTTATCACACAAGTATCAATGTTGCACCATTCGAAGCACTTTATGGACGAAAGTGCCGAACCCCAGTCTGTTGGGCAGAAATTGGGGAAAAGCAACTATCTGGACCTGAGATAGTACAAGAAACAACCGACAAGATTATTCAAGTCAAGGAACGACTGAAAGCAGCGCGTGATCGATAGAAGAGCTATGCTGATAACTGACGCAAACCGTTGGAATTTCAAGTAGGAGATAAAGTATTGTTAAAAGTCTTTCCTTGGAAAGGAGTGGTAAGATTCATCAAACGAGGAAAACTAAGTCCCAGGTATGTTGGACCTTTTGAGATTATTAGAAAAATAGGACCTGTAGCCTATCAGCTACAACTGCCAGAGGAAATGGCAGGAATACATTATGTATTTCATGTATCAAATCTCAAGAAATGCTTAGCCGATGAATCACTGATGGTACCTCTTAAGGATATAGAGGTAAATGAACAACTCAAATTTGTAGAAAGGCCTCTACAGATTGAAGACAGGAAGATTAAGAATCTTACGCACAAGAGATTAGTTCTGGTCAAAGTAAAGTGGGACTCCAAAAGAGGACCATAATACACATGGGAGCTTGAAACAGAAATGCAAAGGAAATATCCACACCTGTTCCAGTAGACCTCGAGGACGAGCTCTAAAACAAGGTGGGGAGGATATACAACCCTAAAGATAACCGACACCCTAAAAATATTTAAAATATATCCCAATATGTCCCTAAAAACACCCCATACGTGAAAACGGACCCCAAATACCTTTTATATTATTAAAATTAATTAAAATGAAATTTTTGGGGCTCTCGCGGGGCGCGTAAGCCACCCTTTGAGCCTACGCGGGCCGCGAGCGATTGAAAACACGGCGACACCCGGTGATGACACGTGTCATCATCGTGGCGAAGCTAGTCGATGACCCGGATAAGCTAAACCCTACCCGACCTAGTACGCGGGCCGCGTAGGCCTTAGCCTACTCTTACGCGGGCCGCGTAAAACTCAAAATCAGCCCCTATAAAGCTGGAGCTCGGGCCTTCAGTCAAATTCGCTCAAATCTTTCTTTCTTTCTCTAAATTTCACATAGTATACTCTATACTCGGGTCTAATACCCCCCTAAATAGCGAAGTTCTGCTCCGTTGTAAGTATCATAACCCCTGGATACGTATTAGATACTCTGCCCGATTGATCTAGGGTTCCGTAACGGCTTTCGTGGTTCTGCCCGACGTAGTCGTTGGAATGCCGTCTCGGGGAGGGTATTGCTAATGTTAAAATGGGTTATTATACTAACACGTGTGCATTTGTGTAATTTATAGATTTTCACCAGAAAACTCTTACAGAAAACCTAAGACAGCAATGTGAGTAATCCTCTTTTTGTGTAAACCTTTTTGTGAGTAATCTCCTTTTTGTTAACTATTTTTACAAAACCACACACGATTAATTATATATTAAGCAGTTATTGAGTATTTGTATGGATACAATTATCGTTGGTATATTGGGGTTTTGTATACAAAATTTGTTACTGGCTTGCGAGGGGTAACATTTCCACAAGTCGGGTCTGACAGTACCGTGGGTGGTAATCAGTATGACTTGGAAACAAATGTAATTGCGAGATCGCCCTCAATAGTGTACAATAATTTTTATTTAACTTGATTAAATTGGGATTCACTCACCAGTATTTCCCACTGACAAAATATTTTTAAACGCGTTTCAGGTAACAAAATGTGAAAGCCAAATAGAAGCCAGCTGGACAGCACTGAAGGCTTGGAAAAGTGGCAATAAAGTTACCTAAAAAGAAATACATGTTTTTATTAAATATAATAGGATTTATTCCTATGAAATTGTGTGTAATGAAAACTTGGGTTTTTCCCATGTGTTTAATATTATGAAAATGTGGTATTTTACTCTGATAAAATATTTCCTAACTACGGTCCTGATGTAATTTCCGTTGCCAAAATTAGACAATACCAGATAACATCGAAACTGGCCACGACCGTCCATTCCTGTATTTGTATAGGGGGACGGGGGTTGCAACAAAAAACTCAGCTAAGGGAAAAAGAGTGCAGCGCGTATTTTCTCCTCTTGATACTTTTGGATCAGATATGCTGCCTCATTAAAAACCTTACTAAGAAAACCCATTGGGATAAAACTTAGTTAAGGGAAAAATAGTGCAACTTGTATAATGCTCCCCCTCATTTTACATGTATCGTATAAGTAACTCAGGTCCAGCTTCTTTGAAAGTTGCTCAAAACTTCATAATCCATTGATGTCTTGGTATGTTGCTTGATCCATTAATGTCAAATCCTTCAATGAGCATTGATGTATGATCTTCATGTGAAATTTTATTTGCCTTCACTTGTAAGTAGACACCAAAAGATCCATGAATATGTTTTGTTACATTCCCTGCACTTACAAAAGTAACCAAACTTGTTGATGGGTTAGTAAAATATGAATTCATATCTATTGTACCTTAAGGGTATAAAAATATATGTTTTACCCGTTACATTATCTCCTCGCTATACACGAGTTATACCTTGTCAATGAATTTCATGACATGTGTCCGTGTATACATACTAGCAAGATATATAATTTGTATTTAACTATGGTACTTCTGGACCAATGATCTTTGCTTCTTTGATAGGAGATGATAAGAGTCATTTTCTGTACCAACTACTTGGACATCATAAAATGTACGTATACCATAAGCTTTGTGCGTATGAAAATGTCCACCATCTTCTAGATGTATTATGATTGATGGATAATAATATGTAACACCTCACAAAATCATGTCCAATATATTGAAGACACATGTCATGAACTTTAATTGTATAACGAATTGTTTTCGAAGGACTAAAGTTGACAAACATAGAAAGTATGTGTATAGAAGGATCAAATGTGTCAACAAGCCAAAATCGTGCCTCTGAATGACCTCATAAGATGTTCGTATTCATGAATGTATAAATTGACGGACGTAGGAAGCCGTTTGTGCTTAAATGGAAAATTTTACAAGGCATGAGGGTTAAATGTGTCAACATGTTTAATGTTACCTCTGATTGACCTTTCAACGATCCCAAAAGCATTATAATATTTATATTTTTGCTCTCACGAATATCTGAAAGTAATCTCATGGAGTTTCGATAAAAACAAGACTTTTCGGGTGATCTCACAACTAACCGGGAGCTTAACGGAGTTAATTTATGACCCAAGGCACTTGTTAGTTAACTATGGGGGTCAATAGTGCAATAAAAGAAAGTTATTTAAACTTAAAATGGACCAGGGACTAAAAATGCAAAGTTTACAAACTTTTAACCGGAACTAACCATTGTCGCGGGCCGCGTAGGCCATCTCCAATTCTTACGCGGGCCGCGTAGAAGGTCCCAGCGACCAAAAAAATGGACAGCTGCATGTTGCAGCCTGTCCACCGCCTTTGCATGAGTTCTGAGCAATACCTGGGGCTTGTAAATGGTTTTTACTGCCCTAGGGACAGTTGGGAACATCTGATAACCTCCTAGGTACAGCTGCAATGATCCTAAAGACTCCAAATTCCTATATAAGGGCCATGCATTGTTTCATTAGAACTTGCATATTTGAAATTTTCACTCAAACTCACTCTCTGAAGCCCCTGGTGTTCAAGGAAGCTTTCTCCAGTTGAATATTCGTGCTAAGGACTCTAGTAAGTGTTCTTAGCTTCTATAGTTAAGATTTTATTAGCTTAATGACCGGAAGTCAAAGATAACGTAATTACGCTTTGACTTTGTGATTAATCACTAATGGTCCAACCATTATTCGAATTGAAAGTGGCTATGTGTTGGTAATTATGTAGGTGTTAAACCCTTAAAAGGGCACCTTCAAATTATTACGTTATCTCAGTCAATTGTCGGGTCAAACTTCATAACAAAAAGTCAAACGAGTCAGTTTTTGCAAAATAATTCATAACTGATAATGCTAAAGTTATGGAACATGTTTTAACACTTAAATAACTTGGTAAATAATATAAGAACATGTTTAGGTATGTTCAACCCGACAATTCTGAGTATAGGCTCGGTTCGCAACCGAAAGTCGCAAAAGTAGACTTTTGCTTTGACTTTCAGTTCTAACCCGATTTAGCTTAGTTTAGTTATGCCTTAGGTTCCTTTAAGACCATATTATATGTTAGTATAACCCTCTGAGGTTATACAACATGGTCCCATAGAAATCCTAGTTCATTGCATGTTTCCGTTAAATGCTTAAAAGTTGACCATTACACCCTTTTATCATTAAAACGAGATTTTTGAAAATGTGAGAGGACAAAAACCTTTATTACTGATATATTAGTATGTCCTAAAAATTTGACATCCGTTTCTGGTCTGAAATAAGAGTTATGCACGATATCGTAAAACAAAAGCTTTTTGTTAATTAAATGGAATTTTTGGCATAAATCATATTTAAACCCAAATTTTGGCACCAAACTTTCTACCCACTATTATAAAATAATATTTAGGGATTTTTGGAATTTTTTGTCAAATTTTATACTAGCCATAACATAGAGTTCTTGCATGGACTCGGTAATTGACGATAATGTCCTTTTCATTAATAAAATGAGTTTTATGCATCATTTGCATGTCAAACATTTTCCTACTGATTTTATACATTGAATAAATTATTTTAAACAGTTGAGACTGATGAAAATCTTAGATTTCCTTAAACAACCCGAATATCATTAAATACCGACTTTTATGCGATTTAGACGCATAGTATGGTTTAAAACCATATTTAGCACCTGAGACTTGTTACCTACTGATGTTATAAATAAATTTTTATACTTTAACAGTAAGTATAAGTCTTGAACTCAGATTTCAAAATTTGACCTTAAAAACATATGTGAAATGACAAAAATGCCCCTACGGTGCATAGTTTGGCCATAAATGATAAACCTCACATATGTATGATATCTTACTGATATAACTTGACAAAATTTATATTTTTACTGTATATGTTAGACCAGAACCTCAGTTACTATTTAACCTCTTTTATAAACTTTAAAATGACCAAAATACCCTTTCGGGGCTTAAATTGGTTTTAAATTCATTTTGGAGATAATGGAAGATATCCTACTGATATCATAACATATTTAAAGCATATTAACTTGTGGAACCTGTACATGACTCTTTTGGTTACCCGTTATGCATATTCACGTTCGGTACGGTTTATGTAACTAGTTTGCATAAATTAACCGAAACGGGTCAAACCTTATCATTTTTACTTCAAAATCCAGAATGTGTTTACTTTACCCACTTTATACAAGTCTTCATACTTGTTGGGTCTAAATCACATTCTAATCCGGTCTTCGCTTAATCTTGCGTTTTGAACCGTAAACCTTTCATTAAAACTAACCGGTCTAAGTTAAGACTTAAATAAGACCCGTTATGAATCTAATAGGTTATTAAAACCTTCGTTCCAGATTAGGAGCCCAGTAAAAGCTACTTGTACTTGCTGATTTGATATACGGCTGAGAATAAAAATTACTTTTAGCTCAGGTAAATACTTTTAACTTATTTTCCCTTATAAGGGCTTGAGATACGGTAAATTATTACCGCTTGGTCGGGTATTGAATCTTTAATCGATTAGTGGTTAAATAATTGAGATAACCCGTTTTAATCTGTTTTGTTTGATCTAAACCTTTGGGGGTTAATGACCGTGTCCTGGATATCCTTGGCTCATTCATTTGAAATGGCCACGACTTAAGCACGGGGTGTAGGCATACACCTGACAGTTGCGTATGTAAAAAGATATACCCGCTTGTTGAGGATATCTCGCCGTGGGTTTATTTTAGTGGTGTGTCCATTAATCTTGTACCGGCTCTTCTATTCCGGTCCTGAATGTACGACAAACATGTAAATCTGTATACAAGATTATTTTAATAATTGTCCCAAGTTATAAAAGAATATTTGTGCCTTGTGCATTTAAATCAATTTTCTTAAATGTTTTCAAAAAGAGTCAGTTAATTGTATTTACCAGTGTAAACTGACGTATTTTAAAAAAAAAGATTAAGTGCAGGTACAACGCGTAATGGGCTGGATACTCCTAGTATTAAATAAAGAGTCTTGCAAGCTTTTTAATACTTAATGTCTGTTGAACATTATTTTCTTTATGTTTTTAGATCCGCATGTGGATCCACTTCAACCGTTGTGTAATATTTTATTATACTTTCAATTTGGTTTGTATAATTACTTTTAGACTTCTGCTGTGCATTAAACTGTGATTAATTAACTATAATGATATCAACTACGTCACGATACTCCCCACCTGGACCACCGGTAATACGCGGAAATATCGGGGTGTGACAGGTTGGTATCAGAGCCAACATTGATTGAATTAAACACTAGCCTTTTGTGTTTAATCTCAATGACACACTTTGCACATTCCTCGACTTCCGAGTCTAGGCAAAGGACTTAGGATTAATCCTAATCTTAATTGCTTTTGTCTTTTGTTGTTTTTCTTTTGTTTTGTCAGGAACAAAGACAAAATGCCGCCACGTGTAAGAGGTAGAGGTGGAAGAGGAAAGGCACCAATGGCCGCAAGAAATGACCATGAAGCCGGGCCATCCCACCGGCGAACACCTTCAACGACCCTTAGCTCTAGTCCCCATGAGGATTGGAGAACTTATTTAGAGCCTGCGAGACGCTCTGTCTCGCTCAGTTCCTCCCCGTCTTACCATCACTCATTCGGACCTCATCAAGACGAGGAGCATAGCGATTCACACCATTCCTTCATACTTTTGCAGCGATCGGGTTCGCACCGTGCCTTCCAAGACCTGATCCCATACTTCCAGAGCCAGTTCAACCCAATGAACCAGGTACAAGAACCAGAGTGTCCAAACCCTTTGGGACCTGTTGATCATTATCCTAAGATGCAGGATATGGAGATGGACGAGGATCCAGATCCCGAGCTACCACCGACTGGGACGCCGACGCATCCCATCGATATATCTAACGGATCATCATTTCATGGTTCGCCTTACAGGGGCCCAGACATTTTTGCTGAAAGATGGGCCATACACAAGTGGGAGTACACTCCCCCTCACAACCCACCTCCACAACAGCAGCAGGATCCCTCAGAGGATCCGCATTTCCAGGCAGTAACGCCACCACCACCGCCACAACCAGAGCAGCAACTGCCTCTAGAACCACCGAGGCGAAGAAGATCAGGTGCACGGATGTCCGTGCGTGGGGGTTTCCACTTCAGCACCCCCCAACACTCAAGCAACAGCAACTACCCCCGTTGTACGAAGACCCGCAAATGGGTGGGCCTTCGAACCCAGTTTCTGAAGTCGACTCTGCGCTAGTCGCACCACCACTACCACAAATGGGTTATGATAACCCAATTCCTTCTTACCACGGTGCAGCGGCGTATAACCCGTTTGAGCAGCAAGCTTACTCGGGTTACAATTACAACAATGCCCCTGATGTTGACCCATACCTCGAGGCGGTAAACTACAATGCTCTCTACCCTGGAGGACCCTTTTCAGCTACGTACCCAACTGGGTACCCAGCGTATGGGTATCAATACCCACCACCTCCTCAACCGAAGTAGCAGCAGCCGCCATAGATCCAGCCACCGCAGCAACAGGAAATCCTTCAACGGTTGCACGAGGTGGAGCAACAGGTACATGAGGAATGTAGAAGCCGCCGAGGTCTACTTAAGGGTTTGGCAAACCTAATAAAGGGGAAGAAGAAGAGGGATTATTGAAATTCCTTATTTATTTGTTTTGTAATTCTTAATTTTAATTAAGTCCCTGTGTGGACATTTTTTTTATGTATTTGGTTGGTCCCTGCGTGGACTTGCATTTCTTATTTTAGTCCCTATGTGGACAAGTTATTTATTGAAAAGTCCCGTTTAGGGCAGCTATGTACTTCTTTCAATTTATGGAAAATTTTATTTTAAAATTTCATTTGTCATTATATATATATGAATATATTATATGAAATAAATCAAATATCATTCCAATTTAATGTTGATCCGCCATTTAAACAAAATCTAAAAGGAAAAACCTAGCCCATATGTCAATTTAAGACAGGGCCATGATGGTAGTTCCTTTTTAAGAAAATAAATTCTTGTTACCATCTGAAAACATGTTAGCACTCCTGACAACAGTGATACGATAAAATCACACTTGTCATCCTTATATTGGATTTTTCCAATTCCTTATTCTTACCTAATGATTTAAAAACATCCATTAGTGGTGAAATGCCTATGGGCCATAATAATTGTCCAATAAGACAAATGACAGTTGTAGTCTATGACTCCCTGTCAAGAAAGGTAATGAACTATGTTCAAACCTAAATGCCTTGATTCTATAAAATCATGGTTTATAAATTAAAAAGTGTCCTTGTGACAAGGCCTTTTGTATGCCACCCTATTACCCATAATAGTTTAAAACTGGGATAAGTTGTAACAAAAATTTAAATAAATTAAATTACCAAATTAACCAATATGGTTTATAGTTACCATGGTTAATGAATCGTCAAAAATGACAAATTCCATAATAGACTTCTGAATAAATCGTTGTCATCATTTTTATGTAGCAATCAAGCTACATGGCTGATTCTCAAGAGGTTAACAGTCACCCGAGGGAGAGAAATGATAACACCAAGGTTAATGTAGCTGGTGTAGACTTGCAAGCATTAATAGATAATGCTGTCACTCAGGCTTTAGACATGCAGTTTAATGAATTAAGTGGTACTCGCACCAGGACCCAGTCTGTACCTCATACGAAACCACCCTCCAAGACTCATACATCTCACAAAGACGATTCTCATCATTCGTCAAATCAAAGGAGTGTCCCGTCTAAGCAGATTGTGCTTAATCAGGAGCCACGTGTTAAAACCTGTTCTTACAAATACTTTGTCTCTTGCAAGCCAAGGGACTTCACAGGAGAAAAAAGGGGCCATTGATTGTATGACATGGCTCGACGAGATGGATACTGTGGTTGATATCAGTGGTTGTGCAGAGCAAGATATTGTGAAGTTTGTGTCACAATCATTTAAAGGTGAAGCTTTAGCTTGGTGGAGGTCGTTAATCCAAGCTACAGGGAAGATCCCATTGTATAATTTGTCTTGGGATCAGTTTGTTGCTCTAATCAAAGAAAATTTCTGTCCTCAGCATGAGGTTGAGAAAATTGAGACCGACTTCTTGACTTTGGTCATGAAGAACTTGGATTGTCAAGCGTATGTTACAAGCTTCAACACCATGTCCCGATTGGTTCCTTACTTGGTCACACCAGAACCGAAACGCATAGCACGTTTTATTGGAGGTCTAGCTCCGGAAATCAAGGGAAATGTGAAAGCATCCAGACCTACCACATACAGGTCAGTGATAGATCTGTCTCTATCTCTCACACTTGATGCGATCAGAAACAAGTCTGTCAAAGCTTCTGAGGAAGGAAAAAGGAAACGGGAGGATGAGAGTTCTCATCGCTCTGACAAGAAAAGGAAAGGGAACTCAGATCACAGGAAGAGTTATGGGTTTAAAAAGGACACCCAACATACAGGTGAGAAGCCCAAGTGTAAAACCTGCAGAAAGAATCATTTTGGAAAGTGCAGACTCGAATCAAAATAGCAACCACAATCACAGCCTAGAGTTTGTGGGATCTGCAAATCAAAAGAGCATAGAACGTTGGATTGCAAGAAAATGAAAGATGCAACTTGTTACATTGTAATGAGAAAGGGCACATCAAGACCAACTACCCAAAATTTGCAAAGAAGCCTGAGGAGGCTAAAAAGACCAATGCTCAGGTCTTTCAAATGAATGCTCAGGAGGCCGTTCAGAATGACAATGTTATAACATGTACATTCCTTATCAATGATGTTTATGCTAGAGGGTTGTTTGATTCAGGTGCAGACAAGTCTTTTGTAGAAAATAAATTTTGTAAATTGTTAAATCTGCCTGTTAAGACTCTAAGCATAAAGTATGAAGTAGAATTGGCCGATGGTACTATAGAGACTGCTTCAACAATTCTAGATGGATATTTTATATCCATTAGGAATCACTCTTTTCTGCTATCCTTGCTTCCATTGAAATTGGCAGGGTTCGACATAGTGATAGGCATGGATTGGTTATCTCGTAACCAAGCACAAATTGTATGTGATAAGAAGCAAGTGGTTATCAAGACTCCTTATGGTGAGCCATTAACAATTCAGGAGATACGCAGTACGGATTACCTAAGCAAGTGTCTATGCTTAAGGCATCAAAGTGTTTAAAGAAAGGTTGTGTCATTTACATGGCACAGGTAACCGTTGATGAACCAAAGCCCAAGATTGAAGACATCCCTGTTATTTCTGAATATCCAGATGTTTTTCCTGAAGAACTACCTGGATTACCTCCAGATAGGCAAGTGGAATTCAGAATCGATATCATTCCTGGAGCAGCACTAGTTGTAAGAGCACCTTATCGATTGGCACCAACTGAGATGAAAGAATTAAGGACTCAGTTGGATGATTTGTTGAAGAAGGGATTTATTCGACCTAGCTCGTCCCCTTGGGGAGCACCATTTCTGTTCATGAAGAAAAAGGATGGATCGATGCGTCTATGCATCGATTATCGTGAGTTGAATAAAGTAACAATCAAGAATAGATATCCATTGCCTAGGATCGACGATTTATTCGATCAGCTTCAAGGAGCAAGTTACTTTTCAAAGATCAATCTAAGGACAGGTTATCACCAGTTGAAGGTCAGAGGCGAAGACGTGCAGAAGACCGCATTCAGAGCACGCTATGGTCACTATGAGTTCTTAGTGATGCCTTTCGGGCTCACTAATGCACCTGCAGCATTCATGGACCTCATGAATCGTGTTTGCAAGCCATATCTAGACAAGTTTGTCATTGTCTTCATTGATGACATTCTTATTTATTCAAAGAGTCAAGCCGATCATGAAAAACATCTCCGGTGTATCCTTAAACTTCTGCAGCAAGAGAAGCTTTACGCCAAGTTTTCCAAATGTGAGTTTTGGCTTCATGAAGTCCAATTTCTTGGACATGTGGTAAGTGAGCGTGGTATCCAGGGGGATCCCGCTAACATTGAAGCGATTATGAATTGGCAAGCGCCCAAAACACCTATTGAAATTCGCAGCTTCTTGGGTCTAGCAGGATACTACAGACGTTTCATTGAAAATTTTTCAAGGATTGCTGCACCTCTAACTTCATTGACTCGCAAGAATATAAAATTTGATTGGGGTCCCAAGCAACAAGAATCTTCTGAGATTCTTAAACAAAAGCTGAGCAATGCTCCTGTGTTGACACTGCCAGAAGGGATTGAAGAGTTTGTTGTGTATTGCGACGCATCGCACACTGGTATGGGTTATGTGCTTATGCAGAGAGGCAAGGTTATTGCCTATGCCTCACGTCAGTTAAAAGTGCACGAAAAGAACTACACCACCCATGATTTGGAATTGGGTGCTATTGTATTTGCACTAAAGCTTTGGAGGCACTATCTATATGGAACCAAGTGCGTGATCTATTCTGATCATAAGAGCCTTCAGCATCTATTCAATCAGAAGGATCTTAACATGAGGCAGTGCTGATGGATGAAAACGATAAACGATTATGATTGTGAAATTCGACATCATCCAGGCAAAGCGAATGTAGTCGCTGATGCTTTGAGCAGGAAAGAAAGGATCAAACCTATTAAGATAAATGCCAAAAGCATTGAACTTAAGAACAACTTGAATGAAAGGTTGTTAGCCGCACAAAAGGAAGCTATTTTAGAAACTAACTATCCGAATGAGAAGTTAGGCGTAACTGCTGATCAATTGTCATATGGTAAGGATGGGATCCTTAGATTAAATGGTCGAATCTGGGTCCCTATCCATGGAGGACTTAGAGATGTGATCCTTCAGGAAGCTCATAGTTCGAAATATTTTAGTCCATCCTGGCAGTGATAAGATGTACCAGGATTTAAAGGCAAATTACTGGTGGATAGGTTTGAAGAAATCTATAGCCACTTATGTGGCTAAATGTCTGATGTGCGCACATGTTAAAGCCGAACATCAAAAACTGTCAGGTTTGCTGCAACAGCCTGAACTTTCCACTTGGATTTTATTACTAAGTTACCAAGGACGAAGCGTGGGAATGATACGATTTGGGTTATAGTCGACAGGTTGACCAAGTCAGCTCACTTCTTGCCGATTAAAGAAATGCACAGCTCCGATAAGCTAGCTCAGCTGTACGTGGATGAGATTGTATCTCTCCACGGAGTGCCAGTGTCTATTATCTCTGATACAAGATACACATCGCATTTTTGGAAAAGCTTTCAGCAATCTCTAGGCACTCGTTTAAATTTTAGCACTGCTTATCTTCCTCAGACGAATGGGCAAAGCGAGGGTACAATTCAAACGCTTGAGGATATACTACGAGCTTGTGTTATAGACTTGGGTGGAAGTTGGGATGACCATCTTCCTTTGGTTGAGTTTTCATATAATAATAGCTATCATTCGAGCATTCAAGCAGCACCTTTTGAAGCTTTGTATGGAAGAAAGTGTAGAACGCCAGTTTGTTGGGCAGAAGTTGGAGAAACCCAACTGTCAGGACCTGATATAGTTCTCGAGATGACAGATAAGATTGTTCAGATCCGCGATCGTCTGAAAGCTGCCAGGGACAGGCAGAAAAGTTATGCAGATATGAGGCGTAAACCTCTAAAGTTTGAAGTTGGTGATAAAGTGCTACTCAAGGTGTCACCCTGGAAAGGGGTGATGCGTTTTGGCAAAAAGGGCAAGCTGAGCCCGAGATATATACGACCATTCGAGATCATCGAATGTATCAGAACAGTGGCCTACAAGATAAATCTACCAGAAGAGCTTAGTGGAATTCATAATGTGTTCCACATCCGCAATTTAAAGAAATGTCTAGCCGATGAGTCGCTAGCAATGTCGCATAAGCATGTTCAGATTGATGAGAGAGTTTGAAGTTCGTTGAGAAACCATTGTCGATCAAAGATCGACAGGTTAAGAAGCTTCGAAGAAAGCTTGTGCCAATCGTCAAGGTGAAATGGGATGCCCGTAGAGGCCCAGAATACACGTGGGAGGTTGAATCCACAATGAAACAGAAATACCCTCATTTATTTCAGTAAATCTCGAGGTCAAGATTTATTTTAAGGGGGTGAGGATGTAACACCTCGCAAAATCATGTCCAATATATTGAAGACACGTGTCATGAACTTTAATTGTATAACGAATTGTTTTCGTAGGACTAAAGTTGACAAACAAAGAAAGTATGTGTATAGAAGGATCAAATGTGTCAACATGCCAAACCGTGCCTCTGAATGACCTCATAAGATGTTCGTATTCATGAATGAATAAATTGACGGACGTAGGAAGCCGTTTGTGCTTAAATGGAAAATTTTACAAGGCATGAGGGTTAAATGTGTCAACATGTTTAATGTTACCTCTGAGTGACCTTTCAACGATCCCAAAAGCATTGTAATATTTATATTTTTGCTCTCAGGAATATCGGAAAGTAATCTCATGGAGTTTCGATAAAAACAAGACTTTTCGGGTGATCTCACAACTAACCGGGAGCTTAACGGAGTTAATTTATGACCCAAGGCACTTGTTAGTTAACTATGGGGGTCAATAGTGCAATAAAAGAAAGTTATTTAAACTTAAAATGGACCAGGGACTAAAAATGCAAAGTTTACAAACTTTTAACCGGAACTAACCATTGTCGCGGGCTGCGTAGGCCATCTCCAATTCTTACGCGGGCCGCGTAGAAGGTCCCAGCGACCAAAAAAATGGACAGCTGCATGTTGCAGCCTGTCCACCGCCTTTGCATGAGTTCTGAGCAATACCTGGGGCTTGTAAATGGTTTTTACTGCCCTAGGGACACTTGGGAACATCTGATAACCTCCTAGGTACAGCTGCAATGATCCTAAAGACTCCAAATTCCTATAGAAGGGCCATGCATTGTTTCATTAAAACTTGCATATTTGAAATTTTCACTCAAACTCACTCTCTGAAGCCTCCTGGTGTTCAAGGAAGCTTTCTCCGGTTGAATATTCGTGCTAAGGACTCTAGTAAGTGTTCTTAGCTTCTATAGTTAAGATTTTATTAGCTTAATGACCGAAAGTCAAAGATAACGTAATTACGCTTTGACTTTGTGATTAATCACTAATGGTCCAGCCATTATTCGAATTGAAAGTGGCTATGTGTTGGTAATTATGTAGGTGTTAAACCCTTAAAAGGGCACTTTCAAATTATCACGTTATCTCAGTCAATTGTTGGGTCAAACTTCATAACAAAAAGTCAAACGAGTCAGTTTTTGCAAAATAATTCATAACTGATAATGCTGAAGTTATGGAACATGTTTTAACACTTAAATAACTTGGTAAATAATATAAGAACATGTTTAGGCATGTTCAACCCGACAATTCTGAGTTTAGGCTCGGTTCGCAACCGAAAGTCGCAAAAGTAGACTTTTGCTTTGACTTTCTGTTCTGACCTGATTTAGCTTAGTTTAGTTATGCCTTAGGGTTCCTTTAGGACCATATTATATGTTAGTATAACCCTCTGAGGTTATACAACATGGTCCCATAGAAATCCTAGTTCATTGCATGTTTCCGTTAAATGCTTAAAATTTGACCATTATGCCCTTTTATCATTAAAACGAGATTTTTGAAAATGTGAGAGGACAAAAACCTTTATTACTGATATATTAGTATGTCCTAAAAATTTGACATCCGTTTCTGGTCTGAAATAAGAGTTATGCACGATATCGTAAAACAAAAGTTTTTTGTTAATTAAATGGCATTTTTGGCATAAATCATATTTAAACCCAAATTTTGGCATCAAACTTTCTACCCATTGTTATAAAATAATATTTAGGGATTTTTGGAAATTTTTGTCAAATTTTATACTGGCCATAACATAGAGTTCTTGCATGGACTCGGTAATTGACGATAATGCCCTTTTCATTAATAAAATGAGTTTTATGCATCATTTGCATGTCAAACCTTTTCCTACTGATTTTATACATTGAATAAATTATTTTAAACAATGGAGACTGATCAAAATCTCAGATTTCCTTAAACAACCCGAATATCGTCAAATACCGAGTTTTTTTGCGATTTAGGCGCATAGTATGGTTTAAAACCATATTTAGCACCTAGGACTTGTTACCTAGTGATGTTATAAATAAATTTTTATCCTTTAACAGTAAGTATATGTCTTGAACTCAGATTTCCAAATTTGACCTTAAAAACATATGTGAAATGACTAAAATGCCCCTACGGTGCATAGTTTGGCCATAAATGATAAACCTCACATATGTATGATATCTTACTGATATAACTTGATAAAATTTATATTTTTACTGTATATGTTAGACCAGAACCTCAGTTACTATTTAACCTCTTTATAAACTTTAAAATGACCAAAATACCCTTTCGGGGCTTAAATTGGTTTTAATTTCGTTTTGGGCATAATGGAAGATATCCTACTGATATCATAACATATTTAAAGCATATTAACTTGTGGAACGTGTACGTGACTCTTTTGGTTACCCGTTATGCATATTCGCGTTCGGTACGGTTTATGTAACTAGTTTGCTTAAATTAACCGAAACAGGTCAAACCTTATTATTTTTACTTCAAAATCCAAAATGTGTTTAGTTTACCCACTTTATACAAGTCTTTATACTTGTTGGGTCTAAATCACATTCTAATCCGGTCTTCGCTTAATCTTGCGTTTTGAACCGTAAACCTTTCATTAAAACTAACCGGTCTAAGTTAAGACTTAAATAAGACCCGTTAGGAATCTAATAGGTTATTAAAACATTCGTTCCAGATTAGGAGCCCATTAAAAGCTACTTGTACTTGCTGATTTGACCATGTCCTGGATATCCTTGGCTCATTCATTTGAAATGGCCACGACTTAAGCACGGGGTGTAGGCATACACCTGACAGTTGTGTATGTAAAAAGATATACCCGCTTGTTGAGGATATCTCGCCGTGGGTTTATTTTAGTGGTGTGTCCATTAATCTTGTACCGGCTCTTCTATTCCGGTCCTGAACGTACGACAAACATGTAAATCTGTATACAAGATTATTTTAATAATTGCCCCAAGTTATAAAAGAATATTTGTGCCTTGTGCATTTAAATTAATTTTCTTAAATGTTTTCAAAAAGAGTCAGTTAATTGTATTTACCAGTGTAAACTGACGTATTTTTCAAAAAAGATTAAGTGCAGGTACAACGCGTAATGGGCTGGATACTCCTAGTATTAAATAAAGAGTCTTGCAAGCTTTTTAATACTTAATGTCTGTTGAACATTATTTTCTTTCTGTTTTTAGATCCGTCTGTGGATCCACTTCAACCGTTGTGTAATATTTTATTATACTTTCAATTCGGTTTGTATAATTACTTTTAGACTTCCGCTGTGCATTAAACTATGATTAATTGACTATAATGATATCATCTACGTAACGATACTCCCCACCAGGCCCACCGGTAATACGCGGAAATATCGGGGTGTGACATAATAATAATAATAATAATAATAATAATAATAATAATAATAATAATAATAATAATAATAATAATAATAATAATAGTAATAATGCTTGCTCTACATATCAAGCCACATATTTGCAATACCATCTTTAATTTGTAAATTCTTCCTTTAATAATTAAGCATATTTTTATATTTTCAGTAGATTCAATAATATCATCAACAAATATTAGAATACTTATAAACCTCATATTGTTCTTTTAACGAAAACAAATGGATTCACTACAATTTATGTATTTCTCTCTTTGCTGAGCTCATTAGTAAGTCGATTATACCACATTTGAATCGACTATTTTAGTCCATACTATTTTTTTTAACTTTATAAATATACATTCTCGTACTCCTTTCCACTTTGACCAACAATGTATGTGCATACACTCTTTAGGGGTGTTGACACCCAAACCTCCTCATTGATTTTATATTATATGTAATGATGTCTTAAACACTTGCTTCATTTGTAAAATTCATATTGTAGCATGTTTGTACACTGTGTACATTGAGATGCCATAATAACCAGATACACATTTTCTATGTATGTTTATTGGAGTATTGGTGCACAATAATTACATCCATAAGGTATTTCAATTAACCTCTTAAGCACTCAAATACCTTAGGATACTCATGGGGAGTTCCAGTTTTATTCAATTTAATAACATATACAACATGTATACGTATTCAGATCCGAATTTATATAATAATCATAATATTCTCGAGTACTTATTTTATATGACTTAGTATCAAATGATACATAACTTTCATAAGACGCATGTCAATTCTCTTTTATATATTACCAGACTAATATGGTATTGGAAAGTCAAAACATCCACCACGGGAGAATACGTCTCCTCATAATCAGTCATAAGTCTTTTCAAAAATTCTTGTGCCACCAATTTTGACTTATATCACTTAATTTTATTTTCACATGATTCGCGTAAAAGACACATTTGTATCCAACATATTTTACAACTTCAGTTGTATAGACTGTTGGTCCAAAAACTTTCCATTTCATTAGAGAACTAAACTCTGCCTTATTTGCGTCTTTCTATTTTGGCCAATCATTTCTTAATATTCATTCATGGACAGATCTTAAATCTTGATCCTCATCATTTAATCATTTTAGGTGCTACATTATATACAAAAGTATAACGACGTCGATTTTTATTTCGATTCCATACATATCTTAGACATGATACAACTTATTGAGATCTCTTTATTTTCAGGTACCTGAGGTTCTTCTTGAACCATCATGTCTAATGTTTCTACAGGAGATCCTATTACTATAACCTCGACTTGACCATTTTAATTACTTGCTCCAATTTTCAAGGAATTTTATTATTGGAATCGACTAGTCTACCACGCTTCAGGCGTGCAATAGACTCATTACAAAATATGTGGTTGTCTTCTTGGGACACAAATATAACTGGAGCATAAGCAGTTGATTATGTGACTTACTTAGTCACTCTATTTAGGTCAGTGAACTTGTCTGGTAATTTGTTCTTTTATATTGGTAAATGAATCATACTTTAAACTTCTAGTTCATAGTTTATAGTCTGAGGATCAAGATGACATGATAATTCATTTCACTTTTCACTTTCCAACTGCTTGTTATCTCCCCCTAATGTTGGGAACATTCATTCACTAAAGTGAAAACCAATGAACCATAAACAAATTTCTCACTAATGGCTTTAAGTATTCAATCATAGACAATTATTTATACCCAACATATTCTCAAACTTTTTAGAAGTCCCATCTTTGTGCGGAGTGGTGGATGAGTTTCAATATACATCGCACAACCAAAATCTTTGATGAGATATCTTTGGTTCCTGACCAAAAACCAACTGTATGGGGAGAACTATAACTTATTGGCTTGATGTGAATTGTTGGTACTATATATAAAATTACATATACCTAAATGAAGTTTTGCTCCTCTCATGATCATTGGCTTTGTAACCAATAGTAATCTGGATTAATATGCTTGCTATCACATTAGCTAAGCCACAATCACACAAGCTTCAGGTTGTGGAGTTGATAACCATTTAGACGATGCATACTAAATGGTATCATGTCGGGATACACATATTCCCTTATTATTTCCAAAATATTTAGGGATCTAAACCATACATTAGTTGGTATATCAATAACTTCCCTTGAGAGCAAATATTGCATGTGTAAGTACCATGAAGAATCTTCTAGTTCTTTGATATTTTTCACATCATTTAGACTTAGTATGGTCTAACCGGTTATGCCAATCATTAAGTGATTATGAACCATAAACTTCGGGTTTGTGATCATCATATATGCTTTTAGTTGCACTCGTGTTTGTTCAATACATAAATAGAAAATACAAGATAATAACAATTATTATTTCAATCATTCATATCATAACATGTTTTCCATATTTTATTCTCGTATAATCATTCCCTTATATTGCCACTTCTTGTGGTCGATTTCAATATAAACATGGTTGAGGATCATTACAGTTTCCTCATTTACCATG
The DNA here is from genome assembly GCA_030545235.1 of Helianthus tuberosus. Classification (NCBI taxonomy): domain Eukaryota; kingdom Viridiplantae; phylum Streptophyta; class Magnoliopsida; order Asterales; family Asteraceae; genus Helianthus; species Helianthus tuberosus. Next base: position 150,099,699 of record CM060412.1, read on the forward strand.
ATCATTACCTTTATAACAATCGTTTTATAGTCATCGCAATATAAACATGGTTGATCTCATTACATGAGCATTATTTCCTCAATTACCATGATCACGATCTTTGCACTAATTATTATATCATCACATTTTACTCAAGGAATAATCATACAACATTCATGGTGGCATCATTACAATTTCCTTAGTTATTACATGATTGTGACCTTTCACTGATCGTTATATCATCACATTCACTTTAGGGAATGGATAGTTCCACACAACTTTTATTCTGGTAATAACCTTGAATATTCTTTAATATATAATATTCCTACTTTATGAGCATATGATCATATATGTATTACTTGCACTATGTTTTATGTGCACATTTTTTGTATACTAAACATATAAAATACGAGACAATATCGTATTATCAACTCAAACTTTTAACACTTTATTCTCATATGATCACTCTCTTTATTCGCCTCTTTTGGTGATCTATCTCGTTGTTAGCATAACCATCATTACACATTTTTATAATCGATTTCATTATAAATCTGATCATCATACCAATTTTTCTGTTATGTCCATGATCACAATAATCAATATATAGTCACATTCACTTCGAAGAACGAAGGAAAGCCAAAAAATATTTCATAGCTTTTCATTATATGAAATCATTTCAAACTTTTCATTTGATATTGCTACTTCAAGAGTATATCTCAGGTGTGACCAATGGAAAACTTTATCTTGTTTTTCCTTAAAAACAATCTTATTTTCTCATCAATATATAATTTGAGAAAAACTTACATGACCAACTCGTATAAGATTTATTGGTCAACATATGACGACCTTTCAGAGAGTATGACACATTTTGAATGTCATACCTGAATATATTTATAATAATTTATGAGAGTTGATAAACCACAAATTTTGGTTTTTCATTTGCTTAATTTATCCAATAATATCTACATACAAACAATATATAGCATATAGATGACATATACTACAAAGTTAAATCAAGAAATACATAACATTATAACATGTTATCAAATGAAATAAGGTTATAATAAAACCTTATGAAATAATAATATGGCATCACATTCAAGCAAAATATATAAATTATGCATTAACTTATCATGGCATAACTAATCACATGCATATCTTATATAAAATATTTATTGCTCTCATGGCCAATGTAGTAATGACACGTGTCATAAACTTTAAACGTGTAATGAATTGATTTTGAGGGACTAAAGTTGACAAACAAGGAAAAGATATGTATGAAAGGATCCAAAGTGTCAACATTTGAAAACTATGCCTTTCAATAACCCTACATGATGTTTATACTCTTAAACGAATGAATTGTGAAACGTATGAAGCCGTTTGTGAAAGAAAGTGAAAGATTACAAGGAACGGGGGTTAAACGTGTCAACATGCTAAATTACGACCTCTGAGTGATCTTTTAACAAACCCGGGGCCTTGTAACGATTAATTATACTATCTTGAATGAGTGACGAAAAATTCACGAGGTTTCGATATCGTTTGATATTTAATACGTTAGCTTTCGTAAATAAAGGGTTAAAAGCATCAACTTGATGGAACTAGTGTTTTCGGTTATCATTTAAGGAAACCAGACCTAACGATGTTTGGTTATATCCTTAAGATCATCCACATTCTAACTTTATGGGTTAAAAGTGCTTGAAATAGAAGTTATGATGTTTTAAAAGGTTAAGGGACCATTCTTGCCGAAATTGAAATTTGATATGCTGGTCCCCCTAGGGGTCGCGCTGCGCGACACCAACACCCCACTGCCGTCGCGCAACGCGACGACCTGAATTTGACAGAATGCATGCACAGGTGCAGATCCTGCATGCTTCTTCACCCATTTCAGCTTTAAATCAAAACAAGGGACTGTTTGATGGATTCTAATACCACCTTGGACACATGTAATCATCTGGAAACAACATATAACACCTGGGATGATCTGGTCATGCTCTTGTGCATTTGGGCAGCATTCTCACTTGCACAATTCAAATTTCATTCTCTCTCAATTGCTCAAGCTTTGGAGCATTCTCTGGAGCATCCTAAGCATTAAGGAAGCTCTCTTAAGTTTAATCTTCGTGCTAAGGACCCTTGTAAGCGTTCTTAGCTCCTGTAGTTAAGTTTTTATTAGCTTAATGACCGAAAGTCAAAGATATCGTAATGACACTTTGACTTTGTGATTAATCACTAACGGTCCAGCCATTATTCGAATTGAAAGTGGCTATGAGTTGGCAATTAAGTAGGTGTTAATCCCTCAAAAGGGCACCTCCTAATTATCACGTTTACTTAGTCAATTATCGGGTCAAAGTAATAAACAGAAAAGTTAAACGAGTCAGTTTTTATAAAATAATTCATAACTGATAATGTATAAGCTATAAAATACGTTTTATCACTGAAATAACTTGGTAAATAATATAAGAACATGTTTAGACATGTTCAACCCGACAATTCTAAGTATTAGACTCGGTTCGCAACCGAAACTCGCAAAAGTAGACTTTTGCTTTGACTTTCAGTTCTGACCCGAATTAGCTTAGTTTAGTTATGCCTTAGGGTTCTTTTGTGACCATGTTATATGTTAGAATAACCCTCTGAGGTTATACTTCATGGTCCCTTAGAAATCATAGTACATTGCATTTTCCGTTATTTGCTTAAAAGTTGACCATTATGCCCTTATGTTATAAAAACGAGATTTTTGAAAATGTGAGAGGACAAAAAGCTTTATTATTGAAATATAAGTATGTCCACAAAATTTGACATCTGTTTCTGGTCTCAAACTAAGGTTATGCAAAATAGCGTAAAATGAAACTATTTTTGTTAATTAAATGGCATTTTTAGCATAAATCATATTTAAACCCAAATTTTGGTACCAAACTTATTACCTACTGTTTTAATATAATTTTTAGGGAATTTTGGAATTTTTTTCAAATTTTATATTGACCATAACATAGAGTTCTTGCATGAACTCGGTAATTGACGATAATGCCCTTTTCATTAATAAAATGAGTTTTACACATCATTTACATGTCAAACCTTTTCCTACTGATGTTATATATTAAAAAGAATATTTTAAGCATTCAAGAGTGATAAAAATCTCAGAATTTTATAAACATCTCAAAAATTGTCAAATATCGACTTTTATGCGAATTAGGCGCATAGTATGGTTTAAAACCATATTTAGCACCTAAGACATGATACTTACTGATTTCATAAATAAATTTTAATATCTTAACAGTAAGTATAAGTCTTGAACTCAGATTTCCAATTTGGTCCTTAAAAGATATGTGAAATGACCAAAATGCCCATCCGGTGCATAGTTTGGCCATAAATGGTGACCCTCACATATGTATGATATTTTACTGATGTAACATGATAAAATAATTATTTTTACTGATTATTTTAGACCAGAACCTTAGTTTTCTATGACCAAAATACCCCTACGGGGCTTAAATTGGTTTTAAATTCGTTTTGGGCATAATTGAAGATATCCTACTGATATAACAACATATTTTAAGCATAATAACTTATGGAACTTGTACTTGTCTCATCCGGTTACCCGTTATGCTTATACGCATTCAGTACGGTTTATGTAACTAGTTTGCATAAATTAGCCAAAATGGGTCAAACCTTATCATTTTTATTTCAAAATCCAGAATGTATTTAGTTTACCCATTTTATACAAGTCTTCATACTTGTTGGGTCTAAATCACATTCCAATCCGGTCATCGCTTAATCTCGCGTTTCATACCGTAAACTTTTCTTTAAAACTAACCGGTCTAAGTTACAACTTAAATAAGACCCGTTAGGAATCTAATAGGTTATTAAAACCTTCGTTCCAGATTAGGAGCCCAATAAAAGCTACCTACACTTGCTAATTAGAATATACAGCTGAGTATAATTTACATTTTTAGCTCAGGTAAACACTTTTAACTTATTTTCCCTTATATGGGCTTGGGATACGGTAATTTATTACCGCTTGGTCGGGTATTGAATATTTAATCGATTAGTGGTTAAATCATTGAGATAACCTGTTTTAATCTGTTTTTTTGATACAAAGCATTTGGGGGTTAATATGACTGTGTCCTGGATATCCTCGGCTCATTCATTTGAAATGGTCACGACTTAAGCACGGGGTGTAGGCATACACCTGACAGTTGCGTATGTAAAATGGTATCTCACTCGTGAGGAAACTTCTTGTGGGCTTATACTAGTGGTGTGTCTATTAATCTTGTCTCGGTTTCTAAGTTGGGCCCTGAACGTACGACAAACATGTAAATCTGTATACAAGATTATTTTATATAATTGTCCCAAGTTATAAAAGAAATTTTTGTGCCTTGTCCATCTAAATCAATTTTCATAAATGTTTTAAAAAGAGTCAGTTAATTGTATTTACCAGTGTAAACTGACGTATTTTTCAAAAAGACTAAGTGGCAGGTACTAAACGAAATTGGCTGGAAGCTCCTGGGCACTAATTAAGGAATCTTGCAAGTTCTTAGTGTTTAAAGTCTGTCGAACAATATTTTACTTTATGTTTTAGATCCGCCTGTGGATCCACATGCAACCGCTGTATAATATTTAATTATACTTTCCATTTCGGTTTGTATTATTATTTTTATCCAAGACTTCCGCTGTGCATTAAACTGTGATTATTTGACTATGATGATATCAACTACGTCACGATACTCCCCACCGGGCCAACCGGTAATACGTGGAAATATCGGGGTGTGACACTATATCTGATATCAACTAAAATTATGTGTAATGACCCGGCTTTTCAGATCGTTACTTCTCACCGTCATTTCATTTCGTAACGCTTGTACTCTTGGGATTCGATTAACGCTACAGGTTAAACTATGTTTTTCAAACGCATTATTAAATGCTTATTACAACGCTTACTCAGAACGCAGTTATCACATTTAAACACTGTTTATAACGCTTATCGCTTAAACGCTTTTTATCGCATTTTATCGCACTTTACATCGCTTGTTTAGATTAAACGCTATCGCAACGCAAACTCGTAACACGGATTTACGTTTATGCATTTTAGTATTATGTGTGTTAATTATGGGATTATTGTTTAAATGTTATGTGGTTATCAACGCAACGATTATACGCTCAAACGCTCACTCGCAACGCAACGCAACACTTAACAAACGCAACGAAAGTTGGAAAACTAACAAACACTACTCGGTCGTCCGAATGGACATCTGACCGGATGACCATCTGCTCGGATGACCATCCGTCCGGATGGCCCGGACACCGCCTCGTAACCGACTTAAACCCTCGCACCTCTCCCTATAAATATCGCCGTACACCTCATTTCTCTGATTTGACACTTCCATCCGCTCACACGCTCTCAGTCATTCTCAATCGCGAATCAAGACCATTTTGTAAGTTTTTCTCCTCAAGTCTTGTACAATCTTCATCTCTAATCTCTTCTACATCATCTTCTTCATCAAAATCACACACAAACACTAACTTTTTTTCCCTGAAATCACTTATTCGGACCTCTTGAAGGTGGTTTCCACCCGTTTTGCTCAGGCAAACTATTGTGGAACACCATTTGATCGAGATTGGTTCTAGATCTAACGGATTTCCACAGTTTTCAACTAAGTTATGAAAGATTCAACACTTTTTCATCTATTTTCAACTTTTCTTCAACTTTTCTACACAAAACTGATGGAATCTGGACTCAACCAGACTCTCGACTCGTTCCTTAGTCGAGAGCCGGCTTGAAAACGGATTTCCACTGAAGAGATGACCGATTAACGGGTCAAACATGAATCTTCATCAAAAATAGTGCATGTGACCGAATGGGCTGAGACCATTCAACCGAATGAGCTGGACTCGGTGTTTCTGTTGTTTGACACGTCGTCACGCCGTCTCCGTTAACTCAAAACTTTTTACTTAGAAAATTTTACGAAAAACATCAACTGCAGATTATCCCGTTCGAATCGCCATCCGTTCGGATGACCATCCGACCGGATGACCTGTCCCTTATAATTTCTATTATTTCAACAGTTATAATGAAACTTCGAATTTTAAGCGATTTACAAACTATCACACTTCATTCGAATGACCATCCGTTCGAATGGCCATCAGCTCGGATGACCATCCGTCCGGATGACCATCCGCTCGGATGGATTATACCTATTCGTTCGGATCACCAATCGAACACTTAACCTCATTCGATACTCTGCTCAACGACTTATGCTATTGTTTCCGTACACAGGCTAACTCAACGCGCTCCCTTCAATCCAATACAGACTGTGTTTACTAGCTAAACACACACTGTGAGTATACTCGAACCCATTTTTGTTTAATGCACTTTTGGATGTTACATACGTTCTATATCAAAACATAACACACAACGCAAACACCTTAAACACTAACCGTTCCCGCATGCTATACGTGATCTATGAATGCTTGTACTATGCTTATACAGTGTTACACTATACCGCCTCTAGCAACAATAGTACTATAGTTTGGACTCAGCTCCTGTCGTGGACAGGGGTTGCTAGGGATCACATTACTTACTTCACGTGTTCGCTGAACATGTGTCGCACATACTCTACAACGCAGTCTCGTGGTTAGGTTGTATCGTTGTTTGATAATTACTTGCTTCACCCGTTACGTGATACATGCTGGTTATGCGTAAACGCTTTTCATACTATTATTATGCAAACTTGTGTACTCACCTTTACTTTATGTATTGGCTTTTATTTTAACGTATGTGACAAGTTGACGGAATCTTATGCTGAAATCAAGATAGGCAGTCTAGAAACTCCACTAATAGAAATCTAGGTTGTCGGACTTGTTTTGCTTTTGAGAACTTGATGTCTGTAATAATTATGTGTTGAATATTTGTTCGTTGGTATGGGACAATGAATGTTAAAAATATTGGTAATATATAGTTGTTATGGATTCTCTTGAGCAATCTGGTTCGCCTAGTGCCGCGCCCCGATGTTTCCGCCATTGGTTGGGGTGTGACAGATTGGTATCAGAGCCATAACTATAGGGAATTAGGTCGAGTCGTGTAAAGTTGACCTAGTCTATAGTCCAAGTACCAACAGACCAGCTTGGTGCAAACCCAGTAGGGGTTTTGCATGAGCCTGCTTTTGCTACTCCCATTCGAACTCGCAAAGATATGCCTTCGTATGAACCCTCGTACTACAGCTTCATACAAGGTAGCCTTTCCTAAGGCAAAATAGTTTACATGCCTTTCCTAAGGCTAACACAATACACACATTTTCGAAAACACTCGTATAACACAAACGAGTAATTATGTCAAGACTAGGTGTGAAAACCAAGAACTCTCGATAAGATCACCCACTCTACGTGCATTTTTACTCTCAGCACGAGAATCTTCGTTGAGTTAGGAGTGACATCCATACCTCAACGGGAATCTCCATCTCTATCTCGTGGTTTTGCCACACTTTCGGGAACGAAGTAGTTAAGTTAGGGGTGAAACCCGCATCTTAATAACTAGTTCCACTCCCTACTTGGATTTCACAAAACTCTCACCAAAGTCTCGATTGTTCCACTGAATCGAGTCACGTAGTAACTGGAAGGATGCGTGTCGTTCACCGTGTTTCGGTGAGAGCATAATCTATTAAGCTAAAGCATGCACTCGGGGTCATTGTGAATAGTTGAATCACTTTGGGTAGTCGATGTCTAACACCCAAGACGCTCTGTTTTCAATTTAAGTCTGCAATCGCCGATTTTACCCGTTCTCGATTTTATATGTTTCGACTTTGGAGATTTTACGCTATCCATTCATCGCTCTGCAAAACGCGCACAAATTGCACAGCTACCATAACTCAAACGCTAACTAATCGCAAACCAAACTAAGAACTCTCGTACGCTATACCCGTCGCTTACGCTACTCGCCTACGCTACTCGCTATCGCTCGCAACTCTCGAACGCGCCACGCAGCTTTGAAAGATATGTGAATACGTGCAAAATATGTAGGTGAATACGTGCAAAATATGTGCTTACGTGAATTATGTGCTTATGTGTATACGTGCTTATGTGATTTATGTGCCTACGTGACTATGTGTTTATGTGCCAACGTGTTCTTGAGCTTTACCTAATAATAATAATAAGTATGTTGGATAAACGCTAAACTTTTCAAAACTAAACCCGATATAACCGAATCTCGTCTAATTCATATGACGACGTCTGATGCAGAATCTGCACTCGACAATGTCGTCATTTGGATCTCACACACACCGTGCTGCTCGACGAAACCATGCTGACAAGCGTATTGCTTCACTGGTGGCCAAGGAAATGGCTAAAGTCATACCTTAGATTGTCAGAAAAATCAACGAGGTCAGTAGGAAATCTTCTCTCCAGTCAAAGAGTGACACACCTCGAGCACCTTTCTGCTTTAAACAATTCAAAGCTTGTGGTCCCGCAAACTTCACTGGTGAAGATGGACCCAGTGCTATGTTCTAGTGGTTTGAATCTATCAAAGTCACCTTCAGGCAAAGCGGATGCCCAGAGAATCTGCGTACTGTGAATGCTACTGGAGTCTTTCAGTCCAGGGCTCTGGATTGGTGGGCTGCTGAGCGCAACAGGCACGGTAATGATTCAGCTTATGGCCTTTCTTGGGAGGAACTTAGGGAGCTTATGATGAAGGAGTTCTGTCCTCCTCTTGAAGTCTAGAAACTGGAGAATGAATTCTGGCACATCAAGTAGGAAGGAGGTGACAACGCTGGTCTCACCGCTCGCTTCAAGCAGCTTAGTATTATCTGTCCTAGTCAGGTGGCCACGCCTGATATGACAATCAAGAAGTACATTCGAGCTCTCCCCGACTGTGTAGTTGATTTTGTTCAAGCAGCGAAGCCTGCTACTATTGAGGAAACCTACCAACTCGCAGCTGAGATCAATGATAAGCGAGTCTTAGCTTGGTATTTCAAAACCTCAATGAAGAGCCTCAACCAAGCAACTGCTACTCCCGCGACTGACACTGCAGCATCACAAGGTTCAAAGTCTTCACGTCAAGGATGCAAGCAAAAGAACAACAACAAGAAGAAGAACAACGTTACTATCGCCGCTCCTCCCAACGCTGTCCCCGTATAACCCAACACCCAGAATCGTCAAGCTACTATTACCAACACACTGCCTGCTAAGCATGCGTACACATGTATACACCCTTTGTACCCTACTTGCACTTATCATCACCCAACAGGGGTCAACTGTCGTTTTTGTGCAAACTGCAACATCTATGGGCACTTTACCGCACACTGCCGTTCAGGCCCACGTCAACAAGTTGCTCAAGCTCCTCCAGCACCACCAGCTCCACTCCTCACTCCTCAGGTCAACCAAGCAGCTCCTGCACCCGCTGTTCATGCATGAGCTTGCTACTCTTGTGGTGACCCGAATCATTTTGCTAACGTCTGCCCGCTCCCTGTTGTGAAACAAGAACCGCAGCCACAACCACCGCAGCAGCAGCAACAACCGCAACAATAGCAGTAGCCTCAGCAGCAGCAAAAACAACCACAACAAGCAGCCCACGGAAGAACTTTCAATATCAACGTCCACCAAGCTCAGACTGACAATAATGTTGTCAATGGTACGTTCCTTGTTAACGGTATTTATGCTTCGTGTTTTTTTTTTATACTGGAGCCGATAACTGTTTTGTGTCGTTTGAATTTGAAATGCTCATAAAATGTAAACGCGCTAACCTCCCAACGACGTTCGACGTAGAGATTACCACCAGAAGAACCGTCACCGTCAGTTTCGTTCTCCGTGATTGTACTCTCGAACTCAACAATCACGTTTTCCCGATCGATCTCATTCCTATGCAACTTGGTAGTTTCGATGTCATAGCAGGCATGGATTTTCTTCATGAAAATCATGCTGAAGTGGTTTATTTCGAAAAGATGATTCTTTTCTCTCTTTCAAACGGTGATCAACTCTGTGTTTATGGCGAAGTATCCTCGAAAGAACTGAAGCTTATGTTGTGCATTCAAGCAAGGAAGTATCTCCACAAGGAATACTTGGCTTTCTTAGCCCATATTGTAGTAGCGAAGGAGGAAAAGAAAACTGTGAAGGACGTTCCCGTTGTTCGTGATTTTCCTAATGTCTTTCCCGATGATTTACCTGGTTTACCCCCTACCCGCGATATTGATTTTCGCATCGATCTCATTCCTGGAGCTAACCCTGTTGCTAAAGCCCCTTATCGCCTCGCACCATCCGAAATGCGTGAACTCTCTAGCCAACTCCAGGAATTACTTGATAAAGGCTTCATACGCCCTAGTACATCGCCATGGGGTGCACCTGTCCTTTTCGTGAAAAAGAAGGATGGATCGTTTCGAATGTGCATCGATTATAGGGATCTCAATAAACTTACTATCAAGAACAGTTATCCTCTACCTCGAATCGACGACTTATTTGATCAACTGCAAGGTGCTACGTGTTTCTCTAAAATCGATTTACGTTCTGGTTATCATCAACTGTGAATTCAGGAGCAAGACATCCCTAAAACCGCTTTTCGTACCCGTTATGGCCATTATAAATTTGTGGTCATGCCTTTTGGTCTCACAAACGCACCTACGGTCTTCATGGATTTGATGAACCGAGTGTGTAAACCCTTACTTGATCGCTTCGTTATCGTGTTTATCGATGATATCCTCATCTATTCGAAGTCGAGAGCCGAACACGCGCAGCATCGTTGTTTAGTTCTCAAGCTTCTCCAAGGGAACCGCCTCTACGCCAAGTTCTCCAAGTATGAATTTTGGCTCGAGGATGTTCAATTCCTCGATCACATCGTTAACAGTCAAGGAATTCACGTCGATCCCGCGAAGATTAAAGCGGTTAAGAGTTGGATTACACCGAAAACCCCATCCGAAGTTTGTTCTTTTCTCGGATTGGCGGGTTATTACCAACGATTTATCGCTGATTTCTCTAAAATCGTCGTTCTTCTCACTGCCCTAACGCATAAAGACAAGCCTTTTGATTTGGGAACCGAACAAGAGGATGCCTTTCAAACTCTTAAGCGTATGCTTTGCAACGCTCCCGTACTCGCGCTACCCGATGGAAACGATGACTTTGTTGTTTACTGCGATGCCTCTAACCTAGGTCTTGGTTGTGTTCTTATGCAACGAGACAAGGTTATCGCGTATGCGTCTCGCCAACTCAAGGTCCACGAGAAGAATTACACAACCCATGATCTCGAACTCGGTGCAATTATTTTTGCGTTAAAGATATGGCGACACTACCTGTATGGTACCAAGTGTACGGTCTTCACCGACCATAAGAGCCTACAACACATCTTGAATCAGAAAGAACTAAACATGTGCCAACGCAGATGGGTTGAACTTCTCAACGACTACGACTGTGAGATACGCTACCACCCAGGCAAAGCAAATGTCGTTGCCGACGCTCTTAGCCGACGAAGCTATTTACATAGTGTTCGTAATGTTCAAGCCCAACACGACCTCGAAGCTCTCATTTGCGACGCTCAACACGCTTGTTTTCTCGAGAACACCCTTAAGGAAGAAAGAATCTGTGGAACCGAAGATCAACTAGTGAATAAACCTAACGGTATCTTTCACTATCTCGACCGCATTTGGATTCCAAGTCGCAACAATCTCCTAGAGATTTTGCTGACTGAAGCCCACAAATCCCGATATTCCATTCACCCCGGTGCCGACAAGATGTACTAGGTCCTCTGTTCCCGGTATTGGTGGCCAGGAATGAAGAAGGATATCGCTCTATACGTTTCAAAGTGCCTAACTTGCTCAAAAGTTAAAGCCGAACATCAACGACCCCCTGGCTTACTTGAGCAACCTGAGATCCCGATGTGGAAATGGGAGAATATTGCCATGGATTTCATTACGAAACTCCCTCATACGCCAACAGGTCATGATAACATTTGGGTTATCGTTGATCGTCTTACGAAATCCGCTCACTTTATACCGATACGAGAAGACTTCAAGGTGGAACGATTAGCACGAATCTATACCGACGAAGTCATTTGTCGACATGGGAAGCCTCGTGACATCATCTCTGACCGAGATGGTCGATTTACCTCACGCCTCTGGGAGACATTCCAATCCGCTCTCGGTACTACTCTTAATCTCAGTACCTCATTCCATCCCCAGACCGACGGTCAGACTGAACGCACGATCCGCGCCCTTAAAGACATGCTTCGTTCGTGCGTTATAGATTTTGGTGGTAATTGGGATTCGCATTTACCTTTAGTAGAATTCTCGTACAATAACAGTTATTACGCTAGTATTCAAATGACACCCTTTGAGGCATTATATGGTAGAAAATGTCGATCGCCTATTGTATGGCACAAGATCGGAGACGCTCAAATCACCGGTCCTGAGTTATTACTAGAAACGACTGACAAGATCCTCCAGATACGAGACAATATCTTGAAGGCTCGGAGTCATCAAAAGAGTTACGCCGATAAACGCCACAAGCCCCTTGAGTTTGAAGTTGGTGATCACGTACACCTAAAGGTTTCACCTTGGAAGGGGGTGATCCGATTCGACAAGAAAGGAAAGCAAGTGCCATGATACGTGGGTCCCTTTAAGATTCTGGAAAGAATTGGCAAAGTAGCCTACCAACTCGAATTACCAGAGGAACTCAGCAGCGTACATCCGACTTTCCATGTCTCGAAACTCAAAAAGTGCCTAGCTGAGGAAAATCTTCATGTACCCCATGAAGATTTGCAAGTAAATGAGACTCTACACTTTGTAGAAAAACCAGTAGAAATCATGGATCGAGAGACCAAGAAACTTCGACGCTCTCGCATTTCTATAGTTAAAGTTTGCTAGGAAGGCAAACGCGGCGTCGAGTTCACTTGGGAACTCGAAAGTGATATGAAAGCTAAATATCCACAACTCTTTGTTATGCCTACTCCTTAATTTTGGGATGAAATTTCTTAAAGTAGGGGAGGCTGTAACAACCCAGCTTTTTGGATCGTTACTTCTCACCATCATCTCATTTCGTAACGCTTGTACTCTTGGGATTCGATTAACGCTACGGGTTAAACTATGTTTTTCAAACGCTTATTACAACGCTTACTCAAAACGCAGTTATCACATTTAAACACTGTTTATAACGCTTATCGCTTAAACACTTTTTATCGCATTTTATCGCACTTTTCATCACTTGTTTAGATTAAACACTATCGCAACGCAAACTCGAAACGCGGATTTACGTTTATGCATTTTAGTATTATGTGTGTTAATTGTGGGATTATTGTTTAAATGTTATGTGGTTATCAACGCAATGCTTATACGCTCAAACGCTAAAACGCTCACTCGCAACTCGACTAAACGCAACACAACACAACGCTTAACAATTCACCATGAAATCTGCTGATTCGGGCTGTTCAAGGGTGATGTCATCATGGAGTTCTTATGAACATTGAAGCGTGACATCATCTCACCAAGAACAACTCAGATCTAAAGGATTTCTACAATGTTTAAACACTGATTTCACCTAAATCTAAACATTTTTCAAGTGTTTCAAACTATTCTTCAAACATTCTCCACTTTTCACTCAAAACCGATAGAATCTGAGCTCATTCGGGTCTTCTATACATTCTCTGGTGAAGTGCCAGTTTGAGAACAGATTACTATCAAAGAGATAACCGATTCACAGGTTGAACATGAAGCACCGGCATGAACAGCTGGTTTGGATCGAACGAGGTGATTCCCGTCCGAACGAATAAGTTGGACTTGATGAGGTTTCTGTTGTTTAACACGTTGTCATACCGCCTCGGTTCAAAGGCAAAACTTTCTAAACTTAACAAATTTTACAAGTACTCGAACAAACAGGTTACCGAACTAATCGCCGTCCGATCGGATCACCATCCGATCGAACGACGATCCGGACGGATGACGTGATTTTCAACACTTAAACATTTTGCAAAACTTCAAAGAATATCAATTCCAAACGAATAGTCATCCAATCGGACGATCATCCAATCGAATGACCATCCTACCAAGGGACTTGAACCTTTGAAACGACTACTCAAGGAACCACCATCCGATCGGCCATCCGTCCGGATGACCATCCAACTGGAGGGCTGGACATACAATGATATCTCACATCTTTTATAATGCTACAACGAAAACTTAAAAGTTCAATCATACACAAACACACCCTTCCCAAACGGACAACCCTCCGACCGAATGGTCATCCGCCTGGATGACCATCCGTCCGGACGGTCATCCGATGGGATCACCATCCGTCACTCAGCTCACTCGACACTGTTTAACGCACTGTTCAATGCTTATGCTATCGTCCTCTGATCAGGCTTACTCTAAGCGTTCCCTTCAATCCAATATAGATCGTGTTTAATAGCTACCATTATCTGTGAGTATACTCGATCCATTTTTGCTTACACACTTTTGGGTGTTACATACGTTACCTATATCAAATCACATCGATCACACAACGCATACACATTTTATACGCTAACCGCTCTCGCATGTTATACGTGTTATTCGACGAATGCTTGTATGTTATGTTTACACAGTGGTTGTTACCTGACAACTTAGCAACGATAGTACTATAGTTTGGACTCAGCACCTGTCGTGGACAGGGGTTGTTAATGGTATTTCTTCACGTGTCACAGTGGTGATATGTGTTGTGCATTCTACAACTCGCAGTCATGTCTGTGCATATTTCATTGTCGATAGCTTACATGCTTCACATTTCTACGTGTTACATGCTGGTTACGCGTAAATCGCTTCGCTACTAATATACTATTAAACTTGTATGCTCACCTTTACACTATGTGTATTGACTTGTATTTTAACGTATGTGACAGGTGTTTAGGATGCTTGCTATGTTTATTGGACTTTGTGGAATCAAGCTAGGAGAGTCTAGAAACGAATTAAATAAAATCTGAGTTGTCGGAACAATGTTATTGTCTATGAGAACACTATGTCTGTAATAACTGTTTTATTTGATATGTTATGTTATGGTATGGGACATGACGTTAAATATCTGGTAATTATAGTTGTTATTGATTCTCCTGGACAATTTGTTTCGCTCAGTGTTGCTCCCCGATGTTTCCACCATCGGTTGGGGTGTGACAGATTGGTATCAGAGCCATAACTATAGGGAATTAGGCAAGACTCGACCTAGTCCAGGTCGATGTCTTAGAGTTGACATAGTCTATAGTCTAAGAACCAAGAGACCGACTTGTGCAAACCCAGTAAGGGTTTTGTACGAGCATACTTGATATTCTCACTCGAACTCGCTGGACACTACACTCTTGCGCGAACATCGCATACTACTGCTTCGCGCAAGGACAACCTTTCCTAAGGCTGGCAGGACACACGATTTTCGAAAACACTCGCGTAAACGAGTGATTTGATTGGGATTAGGTGTGAAAACCACAAACTCTTGATTAAATCGCTCACCCGACGCGCCTTTTTACTATAAACATGAGAAGTTGCGTTGAATCAGGAGTGAAATCCGTACTTCGACGCAAATCTCCCTGTTTCTATCTCGTGATTCTATCACACAAACAGGAATGCAATCATTAAGTTAGGGGTGAAACCCGAATCTTGATGACTCGTTCCGCTCTCTATTGAGGTTTTACAAAACTCTCACCAAGGTCTCGATGAACTCCAACGACTTGAGTCACGCAGTAACTGGAAGGATGGGTGCCGTTCGCCCAGGTTGAGGCAAGAGCACAGTCCAGAAGGCCAAAGTGTGTACTCGAAGTCCTTGAGAGTAGTCGAATCGCTTTGGGTAGTCAATGTCTATCACCCAAGGCAATCCATTTTTGATTTCAAACCCGCAATCACTGATTTTATGTGTTTATATGTTTTGATTCTGAGCTCGCAACCGCTGATTCTCCTCGATTTTATGAGTTTTGGATTACGATTTAAAAGCGGAAAGCTGGAAGTCTCCAACGCAATCTACCTTTTCGCTTCGAACAACACGCACCACTTGCACTACACATTTATCTCAATACGCTAACAAATCGCACGCTATACTACTCGCTATGCTACTCGCAATCGCTACTCGCTATTCGCACTCGCAACTCTCGATTGTTTTACGGAGCTGTGAAAGACAGGTGAATACGTGCAATATATGTAGGTGAATACGTGCAGAATATAGTGTAATATGTGGTTGTGGTGAGCTATGTGTTTAGGTGTTTATGTGCTTCTGTGGATTATGTGCCTATGTGATTATGTGATTAGACGTGTTCATATGCTTTATATAAAGTAGCTTTTGGAGATTCGCTAGACTATACTAGATTTAATCGACTTGTGTCTGAGTCCTATGGCGATGTCTGTTGCAGACAATGTCGTCATTCGGATCTCACACTGCTCGCGCCTCTCGCCGAAACCACGCTGACAAACGCATCGCATCGCTAGTCGCTAAACAAATGGCTAAGGTCATTCAGCAAATTGTCAGCGAAATCAATGAAAACGCTAGCAAGTCCTCTGAGGAATCTAGAACTGACTCGCCTAAGTCGACTTTTAGCTTCAAGCAGTTTAAGGCCTGCGGCCCCAAAAACTTAACTGGTGAAGACGGGCCTACTACCATGTTTCAATGGTTCGACTCAATTGAAGTCACTCTGCGCCAAGGCAGTTGTCCTGATAACCTCCACACTATCAACGCAACTGGCGTTTTCCAGTCCAGGGCTCTGGATTGGTGGACCGCCGAAAGGAACAGGCGAGGTAATGACGCATCCTATGGGCTTACTTGGGAAGAGTTGAAGGAAATCATGATGAAGGAATTATGCCCTCCCCATGAGCTTCAGAAGCTGGATGACGAGTTTTGGAACATCAAGCAAGAGGGTGGCGACAACACTGGTCTCACTGCTCGCTTTAAGCAGCTTAGCATTATCTGTCCCGGCCAAGTCCCTACTCCCGACATCACCATCAAGAAATACATCTGTGCTTTACCGGATTGTGTTGCTGATTTCGTGCAAGCCGCCAAGACGACCACCATCGAAGAGACTTACCTACTCACTGCAGAAATCAATGACAAACGAGTTAGGGCTGGTTACTTTAAGAACACCACCAAAAGCCTCCACCAAGTTACCGCTTCTCCCACCGCATCTGAAACCGCTGCACCTCAAGGGTCAAAATCTTCACGCCGTAAATGCAAGAACAACAACAACAAAAAGAACTATGCGGTGACAGCCCTCCTGCTCAACCCCAGAACCAGAACCGCCAAGTAGCTGCACCCATGACCAATGCACCTCCTGCAAAACGTGCATATACTGGTCCGCACCTTCTGTGCCCTACCTGTACTTATCATCATCTTGTTGGGATTGCTTGTCGATTTTGTGTTCACTGCAACCTTTACGGCCACTTTATTTCCAACTGGCGTACTGGTCCCCGTCAAGCTCAAGTTCAAGCTCCTGCACTGCTAGCTTCTCTTCTCGCTCCACAGGGACAACAAGCAGCTCCTGCTCCCGCTGCTCATGTAAGAGCCTGCTATGCATGTGGTGATCCTAACCACTTTGCAAATGTCTACCCGAACCGAGTGGTGAAGCAAGAGCCACAGCAGCAACCAGCGTAGCAACAACATCAACAGCAGCAGCCTCAGCAGTAACAACCAGCTCAACAAGCAGCCCGTGGACGTACCTTCAACATCAACGTCCGCCAGGCCCAAGCTGATAACAACGTGGTTAATGGTACGTTTCTTGTCAACGGTATATATGTTTCGTGTTTATTTGATACTGGAGCCGATAATTGTTTTGTATCGGTTGAATTCGAGAAGCTCCTAAAACGTAAACGCACTAATCTCCCTACAACGTTAGATGTAGAAATTGCCACTGGAAGAACCGTCACTGTTAATTCTGTACTACGTGATTGTACTCTTGAGCTCAACAATCACGTCTTCCCTATCGATCTTATTCCGATGCAGCTTGGTATCTTTGATATCATAGTAGGCATGGATTTTCTTCGTGAAAATCGTGCTGAAGTCGTTTGTTTCGATAAAATGATTCGTTTTTCTCTCGATAATGGTGATCAACTCTGTGTGTATGGCGAAACTCCTTCGAAAGACCTCAAACTCATGTCGTGTATCCAAGCGAGCAAGTATCTCCGTAAGGAATACAAAGCTTTCTTGGCAAACATCGCAGTAGCGGAGAAGGAAAAGAAAGAAAAGACAATGGAAAAGGTGCCTGTAGTTTGTGATTTTCCTCGTGTCTTTCCCAATGATTTACCTGGTTTACCGCCATCTCGTGATATCGATTTCCGTGTTGATCTCATTCCTTGAGCAAATCCTGTTGCTAAAGCTCCCTACCGACTCGCTCCGTCTGAAATGTGCGAACTCTCGAGTCAACTCCAGGAATTGCTTGATAAAGGCTTCATTCGCCCTAGCACCTCTCATTGGGGCGCACCTGTCCTTTTCATCAAAATGAAGGACGGATCGTTCCGGATGTGCATCGACTACATGGAACTGAATAAGCTTACCACTAAGAATCGCTATCCTTTACCTCGAATCGATGATTTGTTTGATCAGTTACAAGGTGCTACGTGTTTCTCGAAGATCGATTTACGCTCAGGCTATCACCAGTTACGCATTCAAGAGGAGGATATACTTAAGACCGCTTTTCGAACTTGCTAGGGTCACTATGAATTCATCGTGATGCCCTTTGGTTTAACCAACGCGCCCGCGGTTTTCATGGATTTGATGAATCGCGAGTGTAAA
This sequence comes from Helianthus tuberosus, assembly GCA_030545235.1. Classification (NCBI taxonomy): domain Eukaryota; kingdom Viridiplantae; phylum Streptophyta; class Magnoliopsida; order Asterales; family Asteraceae; genus Helianthus; species Helianthus tuberosus. Next base: position 150,118,371 of record CM060412.1, read on the forward strand.
CCCTTTCTCGACCACTTCGTCATCGTGTTTATCGATGATATCCTGATCTATTCAAAGTCAAAAACCGAACACGCGCAACATCTACGTTTGGTTCTCGAATTACTCCAAGGGAATCGACTCTATGCCAAGTTCTCCAAGTGTGAATTTTGGCTGGAGGAGGTTCAATTCCTCAGTCACATTGTCAATAGTCAAGGTATTCACGTCGATCCCGTGAAGATTGAAGCGGTTAAGAGTTGGATTACACCCAAGAACCCGTCCGAAGTCCGTTCTTTTCTAGGACTAGCGGGCTATTATCGCCGATTTATCGAGGGTTCTCTAAATCGCTGTCCCGCTTACTTCTCTGACGCACAAAGACAAGCCTTTTGTTTGGGGAACTGAACAAGAGCTTGCCTTTCAAACTCTCAAGCATATGCTCTGCAATGCTCCCGTGCTCGCGTTACCCGATGAAAACGACAACTTCGTAGTCTATTGCGATGCCTCTACTCAGTCTAGGATGTGTTGTCATGCAAAGAGACAAGGTTATCGCTTACGCTTCTCGTCAGCTCAAGATCCACGAGAAGAACTATACAACCCACAATCTCAAACTTGGTGCAGTTGTTTTTGATTTAAAGATTTGGCGACACTACCTTTACGGTACCAAGTGTACGGTCTTCATCGACCACAAGAGCCTGCAACATATCTTGAACCAAAAGGAACTGAATATGCGCTAACACCGATGGGTTGAACTTCTTAACGATTACAACTGTGAGATCCGTTACCACCCGGGCAAAGCAAATGTCGTTGCCGACGCTCTCAGCAGACGAAGCTATTTGTATAGCGTTCATAATACTCAAGCCCAGCACGACCTTGAAGCTCTAATTCGTGACGCTCAACACGCCTGTTTCACCAAACGCACCTTAAAGGAAGAACGAATTCTTGGTTCCAAAAACCTATTAGAAAGCAAATCGAACGTTATCCTCTACTATCTCGATCGCATCTGGATTCCAAGTCGCAATAACCTTCGGGAGATATTGTTGACCGAAGCCCACAAGTCCCGATATTCCATTCATCCTGGTGCCGACAAGATGTACCATGACCTTCGTCTTCGGTATTGGTGGGCTAGAATGAAGAAGGATATCGCTATCTATGTTTCGAAGTGCCTGACTTGTTCCAAGGCCAAGGCTGAGCAACAACGCCCCTCTGGCTTACTCGTGTAACCCAAAATCCCTATGTGGAAATTGGAGAGTATAGCCATGGACTTCATAACGAAACTCCTGCGCACGCCATCAGGTCACGATAGCATCTGGGTTATCGTTGATCGTCTTACTAAATCTGCTCATTTTCTGCCGATACGAGAAGACTTTAAGGTAGAATAATTAGCACGGATCTATACCGACAAAATTATATGTCGACACAGGACGCCTCATGATATCATCTCTGACCGCGATGGTCGGTTTACCTCGCTTCTTTGGGAAACATTTCAATCTGCTCTCGGTACTACCCTCAATCTAAGTACCGCTTTCCATCCCTGTTAGGAAACTTTATTTGTAAGTATTGAAGAAAATCACAATCAACTGGATCTATGAATAGATCACAGTCCTGAAGATCCCGAAATAGAAAAAGAAGATCGGATGGGACAACTGGAATGCATAGCATCTACTTCAAAGAAACACAAGTTGATCAAGAGCAGAATTGGATTATCAGAAAAGGTCACTTCTGATGGATCTGATGATATTTCTGATGAAATATCATCAGTTTCTGACGATTCTGATCATCAGGATTTTTCTGATGATTTGTTCATCAGAATTTCTGATGAAGTGGTTTATCAGAATTCTGATGAAATACCCCACTTGTCTGAAATTGCCTCTGTCCTGCCACACTTACCGAAGTAAGTTGACATTAATTGATATCATGATGAAAAAGGCAACTTGAACATTGGAATCAATGAATATGTCAATTGGGCACTTTTTGCAGGACTTATTGCATGAATAAACTATTGTTTATTCATGCACCCAGCCTTCTATAAATAGAATGCTCAACCAGGAGAAGCAAAGTGAGTTTGAAGCTTAGCATTCACACATACATCAAAACTCCATTGCCCTCTCACCCACAGAATTCAAGATTCGTTTGTACTAGATAATAATCTTACAATCACCATGTAAACCCTTTTGTTTTCAAAGTGATATAAACTTGAAAATTATGTAGGTCTTGTTTCTTGAAAGTCTGATTTCCATTTCCGCACATCTTTTTCACATCCACTGAAATCACTTGCCATATTACGTGAAAAGAAGTTGTTTTAAGGACGAACTGGGTCCAACAATTGGTATCAGAGCAGATTGAATAAACTATTTTCAAACGATCAATCGCTCATCTTCTTTTCTCTAAATATGGCCAGCTTTCAATCCTGGAATAATGCTTTTAACATTGGTTCTATGTACAAACCTCCGACTCTGGTTAGAGAGGAATACCCCCCAATGGAAAATCAGGATGGTCAATTTCCTTAACGGTCATGACCGAGCTCTGTTTCAATCCATTGAAAGGGGTCCACATACACCAATGACTGATATACCTGCTATTCTAGCAACTGACCAATCACCAGCTATCCCTGCCTCCCGCGCTCCCAAAAGTGAAATAAACTGGAGTGCGGAAGACAAGGACCTGGTGGCTGGGGATGAAAGGGCAAAGTCACTTTTAATAATGGCCATCCCCAATGACATATTTTCACAAGTCGATGCATGTGCATCAGCTAAGGAAATATGGGATCAATTGGAAAACCTTTGTGAAGGAAGAGAAATGATGAGAAGAAACAAGAGAACAAACAATGTCTCATCTTATGAAAGGTTTAAAAGTTTGCCAAATGAAAGGTTAAATGATACATATCAAAGATTTACAAAACTTTTAAACGAGCTAAAGAAATTTGGTATAACAAAATCAAACGATGAAAGAAACATAAAATTTCTTGATGCACTTCCTAGAGAATGGAGAAGTCTAACCATGACTTTATCATCAACCTTAGAACTAGGAAACATGAGTCTTCATGACTTATACAGCATCTTGATCCCCAGAGAAGAAGAAATATTTAAATAAACCATTCAAAGAGGGGGATCTTTAGCTCTTATCTCCAACTCACAAAGATCAACAACAACCAATGATCCACAACCATCAAACAGCCAAAATCTTGAAACTTCTGACGCATCATCAGACTTTTCAGCTTTTGCTGAAGCTATAGCATTGCTCACCAAAACATTTGAGCAGAGGTTGAGGGGAGGTAGCCAGAGATACCAGAGGAGTGACAAAGGAAGGATGGATGGAAGATCTAAAGAAGAGGTTAGATCTAAGGATAAAGGGAAGGCTGAAGTTGTGTGTTAGTAGTGCAAGCAGAGAGGTCATTATGCATCAGAATGCAAGACCAAAAAGCTGAAGGATGTTACCAATTATGAGAAGAAGCTTGAAGAAGCAGCAACAAGTAAGCTTAATTGCTGGAACAGATACATGGTTATCTGATGATTCTTCTGATGATGAAGAAGAAGAACTGACAAATTTCTGCCTGATGGCACTTTCTGAAGGACTACCAGAAACTTCAGAACAAAAGGTAAATTTAGACAATCTTGATCTTGAACACAAGCTAAATAAGCTCATGTCAGGTTTTCTAAATCTGCAAGAAAAACATCAATCAGATATTAGAAAATCTGATGAGTTGCAAAGGACTTTGAATAAAATCATTCTTGAAAACCAACTTCTTATAGAGGATAGTTTAGATCAAAGAGCAAAAATTGAGTTTTATGAAAATGAAAGAAAAGATCTTTTCAAGAAAATCAATGACAAAGAAATCAATGTAAGAGGTTTTCAACAGGCTAAAGAGTTCATAAATTTTATTGAGTCCACACCAAAGAACAAAGGAGAGGGTTTAGGCTATACAAGTTCTACAGGATCAAATAGAAATAAACCTACTATCTTTGTAAAAGCAACTCATCAGAATACTGATAAATTTACATCAGAATCTGAATCTTGCAAAACAACGTGTTCTGAATACTCTTTTGAAAAACCAAACTTCAAAACAAACAATAGTGAATGCAGTAAAAAATCTGTAAAAACTCCAGAAGCAGTTCACTCATCTTTTCAAAATTATCCACTCATTCCATCATAAGAGGAAATATCAAAAAATTCTGATAACTCTTGTATGTGTGTTGACATACTGAAGCTTGATCAACACCATCTTCAAAAGAAAACTGTAAAATTTGTTAATGGCTCAGCATATAACAGAGTTTCTGATGTAAAAACAAGAAGAAGAAAAAATAAAGTGATTAATATTCCATCAGAAATAGTACCCAAGCATGCCTGGGTACCAAAAACCCTCTAATCATTTCATTTCAGGACCATCATGTGCAGCAGATCTGGTACTGCGACTCAGGAAGCTCCAAGCACACGACTGGGGACAGGAGCATACTCAGCAACTTTGTTTCAAGGCTGGGTAGAATGGTAAAATTTTGGAAATAGAGTGAAAGGGAGGATCATGGGATATGGGTGTATGGATATTTGACCATAGAAAGAGTAGTCTATGATTGTAGGCTTAACAAATAATCTGCTTTGTTATGGTCAAAATTACTCAGATAATTTTAACACCAGAAAAATGATTGATAAATTGCTTTAATGATTATCAAAGTCATATCTTTGATAAATCACCAGAAAATCTGGTGACTTATCAGAAATTCTGATGAAAAACATCAGAAAATCTGATACAACATCAGAACACCTGATAAATCATCAGAATTCTGGTGAATTATCAGAAAATATGCTGGATGTTCAAAATCGCCAAAGGTCATTAAAAATATCGCTGCATTTGATCATCATCATTCATATCTCTTGACAATATATTCATAATTTGTACATTGGCAATTTTTTATTTTTTCTTGTTAGTGCTGATTACGTCATCCAACAGAAAATTTCTGGGAACTCGTTAATATGGAACTTTCTCTCTCCTTCATTTATTACACCCCGTGATGTAGTAAGAGAGTTGAAGTGACATATTGGTTGGCTATCAGATTACATCACCAGAAATTAGCCGCCTATATCATTAAATACATGAGAAGTGGAGTAGAAACATATCTCTGGTATTTTTTTTTTGTCCTCTGGTAATCATTAAAATAACAGAGATTGCAGTGAAGAAAATCTGCAAGTTGGTAGCTTCCATTTATGGCAAAGATTAAATTTACTATAAATAATCACCACTTTGGGTTAAAATCTGTCTTCTTCACTCCTCTTCTTCACCTCACATTCACACACACTCTCACAAAATGAACACCATCAAAGATGAATGCTTCCCACTTGTTCTTTATCCATATCATAACCTCAGATTGAGGACCAACCTGGAAGGTCCTCAGTGGGAAGGGTGTCAAGTCGTACTCAAAATGCTCATGAGCAGCAACTTGAACTATGCCCTTACCGCTCACATAAGTGTTCATCCAGAGATTCTTCAAATCTTCTGGAAAAATGCAACACTATTTGAGTATCAAAACAGGGAACAGATGGCCATCAAGAGTGTGGTGCTAAATCAACAAATTCTGTTAAATGAAGCCACCATCAGGACAGCTCTTCAACTCGAAAATGATAATGATGTCATGATGTTCACAAGGGCTCAGAAGGATGATGTCTTGAGTCAAATGAGTTATCACACACAAATCCAACAACGGGCAATCAACAAACATGGCTTCATTAAGCCATGGCAATATCTAGTCACACAGATGGGAGCATGTTTTTCAAAGAAAGTCATCAATCATCACGAAGTATCTCTTAGATTGATGGAGCCTATTCTGGCAATTGTACTCAAAGTACCTTACAATTTCTCTCATTATCTAATGAGTGATTTTGCAAGTAACATGTGGGTTAGCAAGCCATTCTTAACGTATCCTCGTTTTCTGACAAAGATAATAACGAGCCAACTAGACTTTGCAGGCATTCCTGCAAGTTATCCAAGAGCTGATATGAGACTTCAAGAAAATATGGGTCTCAGCATGCTTGTACCCACCAACCACAACTTTGGGTTAATAACTGATCTGTTGTTGCTCCTAGAAATGGAACATGGTGAAGGCATAGATATTGATTAGATTTTGTTTGATCTGCTTGTACATTTTTATTTTGTTAATATTGTGTGCTTACTTGATCATCTGTTTATGGTTTATATTTGTTTGGGAAATGGGTAAATATGATATGATCATCAGAAGTTAACATTTTGACTCAAAACTCAAATTTTCTGATGACAGAAGACAAAATCTGGTAAATCAAAATTGGATCTTAAATGTTTCTGATAAAACTTTAAGATGATAAAATGTTTTTAGAAAATATCAGAAAAGGCAAAGAGACATGGATGCTACCAGAAAAAGAAATGTGAGTCTTCTAATCTTATCTTATTCCCTCTCATCTTAAATTTTTTTTTTGTTAAAGTGGATCACAAGTTTAGGGGGAAAACTCAGAAATTCTGTTGAAAAAAATTGTTTACTTCTGTTGACCACGTCAAAAAGGTCAACAGAAGTCTGAACAAAAGGGAATACATATATTCAACAGAATTTATGATCAATTTCTGATGACATCATCAGAAAGGGAATGTTTGACTTACAAAGAAAAGAGGATACATACGAAGGAAGATGATTGGACCTCATATCTAAAAGGGTCCATAAGGAAGAAAAGGTGTCACAGAACCGATAGTTTTCTCCAATCAAAGTGAAGATCAACACGTTCTTGAAGAAATAATTGAAGAAACTACAAATTGAAGGGATAAATTGAAAAGGCATAACCACGTTTACATGGTAAATAGTCTCATTAATATCTTAATACCCACGATCCAACAGTTACATTCTGAGCCAATAAATCATATCACTCGATCTAACGGTTATAAAGACATTTAATGAGTTCATAAACCACCAGTACATACCACGTTCTAAAAATTCCCTCAAACCCACAACACACTGCTGAAATACTTCTATATAACATACACTTAGCAGAAATTCAAAACTCACTCATCTTCTTCACAAAAACTTCAACCCTAAAAATCCTCTGTTTTTCACTCACGATTCGAAAATCCCTAAATTTCAAACCCTAACTCTCAGAGACCAACAATGGCAGAAGTTAACCTCAATATTCCAATCGTTCAACATGAAGTACCTTTTATCGAGGAAGCAGAATTTCTACCAATGAAGGAAAACAATCTGCTGATGAATACAGAGCATTCAGAATATGAGAAAAGATGGCAAGTTCTGGTAGAATATCTCACAAAATGTCCAATCTCAGGAGCACTAACAAAAGGAAGAGAAATACCAGAAAGGCTACTACAGCAATTTGTTTACACCTTTAATGAAGTTGAAGAAAATCAGGTGTCTGCTCATGTATGGGGAAGTGTTTATGTAACATTAACCCCCGCAAGAGTAAGAGAATGGCTTGGACTGCCCATTCTTGGCAGTTACACTGAAGCCCCAAGCAGAGAAGATTTATTAAACTTCGTCATTGGGCTTGGATACAAGAAAAGAGATGTCAACAAAATTGGATCAATAAGAAGAAGTGAATTGCCAGCCATCTGGCAAGTGATGATGGAAGTGTTAAACAAATGTCTCACCTCAAAGATAGGAGGAACTGATCAAATCAACCAAGCTATTCTGACAATCATGTTTAGACTCATAAATGGATTCAAGATCGATTATGGATCAGAAATTTTTAACCTTCTCAAAAGATCAATCATCACCAGAAATGGAAGAATAACCTCTCATCTGCCATATCCAAGGTTAATCTCAATTTTCATTTCTGAAGCATTCATTGAAAGAAATATGGAAATTCCAATCTTAGAAGATGTCTGGAGATCAAAAACCATGAAGCCCTGGAGTTCCAATCATGGATGGGAATCAGACAAAGATGTCCCTGTGTTACCAGAAAGCATGTTATGCTTCATTGCACCAGACTCACAATACAGAATACAACAAGAAAAACTTCTGACAAAATTAAATTCTCCAACAGAAGAACCCAGCAGAGAAGTTGTGAACTGTTCTTCATCAACATAAAAAGGAGATGATGAGAAGTCCTCGCCATCAGAAAAGGAGGGTGCAGAAGAAAGAAGAATTCTGGAAACAGCTAACTTGGAGATAGCTAACTCACCAGAAAACGAAGAAAAACATGCTGAAAGTCAACAGATTCATGAAGCAGGAATTCATCATGAATTTGAAATCCATCAAAAACATGATGCAGAATCACATATTGCTGGAGAAACTCATACTGATAAAATTGAAGCCACTGAAGTTATACATTATGATGAATCTCACATTGCTGGTACATCTCTTTTAAACACTTTTTAGTTGAGTCTCACAGAGAAGAAACAAAATCAGAAAGCTCAGTTAATGTATCCTACAAGATAGAATATAGAACAACTAAGGTTGATGAAGAGGTTACTAGTGCCATTAATCTCAACTCTGAATCAGAAAGTGAGGAAGAGGATGAGATCCCAACAGATAGAGATCAGGAAACTGATCAAGGAAATCTGGCTAAAGGTAATTTGATTACCTCAAAAACTCATGGAGAACCTGAAAAGGTTCAAGGATATGAGGAAATCCAGAACTTGAATGTGTTTCAATTTTCTGGTGAGAACCTAGAGAATTTGGAATCTTCAAATACTCTTAATCTCAGAACAGCAGCAAATGTGTTTGCAGCTGGGATGTTAGAAGGAACATCTGTTGTTCCAATTATCCCTGAGAAACCTATGAACCAAGAAAGTTTAGAAACAGTACTGAAAAATGTTTACAAAATATGCAAAAGAAATTCAGTGGAAGAAAAACTTGACATATTGCTGGCAGAAATACAAGGTCAAAAAGCTGATATGAAGACTTTGTCAGAATCAGCGAAGGCAATAAAGAAACAAACTGATGAAAACACTGAAGTACTAAAGTCTCTTCAAAAGATAAAAGAAAAGGCAACAGAATCCAACATCTCTACACCATAAATCCAAACGATTCTCACAGAAATAGAAAAGATCAAAGCACAAGTTGCAAATGTGATGGAATCAAGGCAGTCAAGCAGTGCAAACAGAGTTTTGGAGGAAGTTACCATGCTAAGGGCAAGCAATAACAGTATCATAGATGCTCTTGAAAAGCTGTCAAAAGAATTGGTTGTAATTCAGACGAAAGCTCAAACTGAATTCACCAATGTTCAGAAAAACATGGCCAGCAACTCTAAACAAGTAAGAGAAATACAACAACTGGTGGAGAAAATGCAATTCAACATTGCAAGATTGGCCAAAGTGGATCCACAAGAACTCATGAAAGAAACCAATGCTGAAAGCTCACATCAAGAAACTTCAAAGTCAACTCCTCAACAATCATCAAGCACACCAATCACCAAAGCAGGAACCACAATGATGGGACCACCCCCAAATGTCTCAAAAGAAGAAATGCTGCAAAGGTTAGCAACTGTAAAACCTCAAGTTATTAAAAATTTGAAATTGCTAGCATCTGCTCCAAATCCAACAGTGTCTGATGACTCAGCCATAAGTAAGTATATGAATATATAAACTATGAATGAATGGGAACAAGAAGGTGATTCATCAACAAAATCAAAGATTGTTAAGAGAAAAATCTCTGAAGCCAAGTCTGTGATGGTTAAAGAGATTGCTAGGGATGTAATGATATTCCCTGAGAACAATCTGGTGAGCTATTATCTAACAAAAGAAGATGAAACACCAAGATCACTGTCTCCTACCAGGCTGGCATTAAGAAAAGAAAGGATAAACAGAGGGTCAAGCAGCATTCACAAACAAAATGACAATCCAGTAAAGAGAATTTTAAAGGTGGATGAAATGAAAATTGCAACTGATGGTGTCGGAGGAACTCATGCGCAAAACAGATACACACTTCAGAGAAAAAATGGGGAAGAACAAAAGGTCACTGATGAAGAAATAGCTGACCAATTGCATCCTTTAGACATTCTGTTTATGAAGGATCATTATGAAAAAGAGAAGAGAAATAATCAAGAGGTCAGAAGAGCATTATATGGCATATCAAAGGCTGGAATACTGCTATTTGAAAGAATAGCCTTCTCAGACTTTGATCTATGCATCAACTTTGAGCATGTACACAACAAAAAGGTGTATGTCAGATCACCAAAGACAAAAGTTCCCTCAGAAATATTGGAAGATGAAAGATCCGGAGACATCATTATGATGACAAGTAAAAATGAAGAACAGGAATATGGTGTCATCTTCAGAGATCATGATAATAACAAGGCTCTATTCAGAAGTGTTGACATTTGTAAGTACTCAAATCAAACTCTGAGGTATATCTTGAAAACAATGAACAGAAGACAAGAACATCTTCAGAAGATAGAGAAAAACTTGGAGGGAAAAAGAAAAGAAATTGAGCAAATGATTGAAGAATGGATCCAAGCAAGAGAATGGTACAAAGACATGTATGTCAGCTACAACAAGTATATCTCCTACAAAAAGAAGTTAAAGGAAGGAGATGTGCACAAGAGAATGAAGCTGAATTGAAGAACTTGTTCATTTAAATTTTCATCTTTTATAATTTGTTTTTCAAAAACATCAGTAACTGTTTTGTTTAAATTCTGCATGTATTATGTTTCCACTGTTTGGAAACTTTCTGTTCAAAAGGTTGTTCATTTTCTTACAATACTTAGGGGGAAAATGTTAGGAAACTTTATTTGTAAGTATTGAAGAAAATCACAATCAACTGGATCTATGAAGAGATCACAGTCCTGAAGATCACGAAATAGAAAAAGAAGATCAGATGGGACAACTGGAATGCATAGCATCTACTTCAAAGAAACACAAGTTGATCAAGAGCAGAATTGGATTATCAGAAAAGGTCACTTCTGATGGATCTGATGATATTTCCGATGAAATATCATCAGTTTCTGACGATTCTGATCATCAGGATTTTTCTGATGATTTGTTCATCAGAATTTCTGATGAAGTGGTTTATCAGAATTCTGATGAAATACCCCACTTGTCTGAAATTGGCTCTGTCCTGCCACACTTACCGAAGCAAGTTGACATTAATTGATATCATGATGAAAAAGGCAACTTGAACGTTGGAATCAATGAATATGTCAATTGGGCACTTTTTGCAGGACTTATTGCATGAATAAACTATTGTTTATTCATGCACCCAGCCTTCTATAAATAGAAGGCTCAACCAGGAGAAACAAAGTGAGTTTGAAGCTTAGCATTCACACATACATCAAAACTCCATTGCCCTCTCACCCACAGAATTCAAGATTCGTTTGTACTAAATAATAATCTTACAATCACCTTGTAAACCCTTTTGTTTTCAAAGTGATATAAACTTGATAATTTTGTAGGTCTTGTTTCTTGAAAGTCTGATTTCCATTTCCGCACATCTTTTTTCACATCCACTGAAATCACTTGCCATATTACGTGAAAAGAAGTTGTTTTAAGGACGAACTGGGTCCAACTCCATTGCCCTCTCACCCACAGAATTCAAGATTCGTTTGTACTAGATAATAATCTTACAATCACCTTGTAAACCCTTTTGTTTTCAAAGTGATATAAACTTGATAATTCTGTAGGTCTTGTTTCTTGAAAGTCTGATTTCCATTTCCGCACATCTTTTTCACATCTACTGAAATCACTTGCCATATTACGTGAAAAGAAGTTGTTTTAAGGATGAACTGGGTCCAACAATCCCCAAACCAAAGGTCAGACTGAACGAACGATTCGTACCCTTGAAGACATGTTTCGCTCGTGTGTCATAGATTTCGGTGGTAATTGGGATTCGCATATACCTTTAGTCGAATTCTCGTACAATAACAGTTATCATTCTAGCATTCAAATGGCACCATTTGAGGCATTGTATGGAAGAAAATGGCGATCGCCTATTGTGTGGCACGAGATCGGGGATGCGTAAATTACCGGTCCTGAGTTATTGAAAGAAACGACTGACAAGATCCTCCAGATCCGAGACAATCTCTTGAAAGCTCGGAGTCGTCAGAAGAGTTATGTCGATAGACGCCGCAAGCCCCTTGAATTTGACGTTGGCGATCACGTATTCCTAAAGGTTTCACCATGGAAGGCGGTGATCCGATTCGGCAAGAAAGGAAAGCTCGCGCCTCGATATGTTGGACCCTTTAAGATTCTGGAAAGAATTGGCAAAGTGGCCTACAGACTCGAACTACCGGAGGAACTTAATAACGTCCATCCGACTTTCCACATCTTGAACCTCAAAAAGTGTCTGGCCGAGCAGAATTTACATGTACCACTTGAGGATCTACAAGTCGACGAAACATTACACTTCGTGGAAAAGCCAGTCGAGATCATGGACCGAGAAACCAAGAAGCTCCGACGTTCACGCATTCCCAATGTGAAGGTTCGCTGGGAAGGCAAACGCGGCGCCGAGTTCACCTGGGAACTCGAAAGTGACATGAAGGCTAAGTATCCACAGCTTTTCGTTACGCCTACGCCTTAATTACGGGACGAAATTCCCTAAAGTATGGGAGGCTGTAACAACCTGACTTTTTGAAGTCAAAGTCAAAGTCAAATGAAGAAAAGATTGCTAACCAGATCTGTCATTCCTGGCTTAATTATTGATTGTACTCTCCAACTCATTAATCAATACTTGGTTTTATGCTACTTAACGCTATCACATCGCTACCGCATCGCAACTCGAATCACAGGTTCTGGATATTGTTTTATGTGTGTGTGCTATTATGTGTTACTTGTGCATGTTTATATTTGTTTTGAAGTGATTATTCGCAAACGCAATCGCAACTCAATCGCAACGCAATCTCATCGCGAATTCGAAATATAAGGTTTACTTTTATGTTGTATGTTAGTTATGTTATTTATGTAACTATTGTGTAATATTATCGCATCGCTTACTCGTAACGCTCAACGCACGAAACAAAAGTCGGAAACAAACTCGCACAAGCCATCCGATCGAAGGACCATTCGATTGAATGGCCATCCGTCCAGATGACCATCCGATCGGATGGCCATCCAATCGAAAGGCCCTCCGATCCGTCACAGTTTGCACCGCCTTTCTTCCTCTCCACCTATAAATAGCCCACCTGTCACATCACTGTTCATGATGTGACAGATCTCGTTCGACCAGCACGCTCTTGGCCACTTTTCTCTCGATTCCTCGCGATTCTTGTAAGTTTCTACTCTAAACCTTGTACTTTCTTCATCAATACACCTTTCCCCATCATTTTCACCATCAAATCTCACCATTTCACCATGAAATCTGCTGATTCGGGCTGTTCAAGGGTGATGTCATCATGGAGTTCTTATGAATATTGAAGTGTGACATCATCTCACCAAGAAAAACTCAGATCTAAAGGATTTCTACAATGTTTAAACGCAATCTAAACATTTTTCAATTGTTTCAAACTATTCTTCAAACATTCTTCACTTTTCACTCAAAACCGATAGAATCTGAGCTCGTTCGGGTCTTCTATACATTCTATAGTGAAGTGCCGGTTTGAGAACAGATTACTATCAAAGAGACAACCGATTCACGGGTTGAACATGAAGCACCGTCATGAACAGCTGGTTTGAATCGAACGGGGTGATTCCTGTCCGAACGAATGAATTGGACTTGATGAGGTTTCTGTTTTTTAACACGTTGTCATACCGTCTCTGTTCAAATGCAAAACTTTCTAAACTTAACAAATTTTACAAGTACTCGAACAAACAGGTTACCGAACGAATCGCCCATCCGATTGGATCACCATTCGATCGAACGACGATCCGGATAGATGACTTGTGATTTTCAACACTTAAACATTTTGCAAAATGTCAAAGAATATAAGTTCCAAACGAATAGTCATCCGATCGGACGACCATCCGATCGAATGACCATCCTACCAAGGGACTTGAACCTTTGAAACGGCTACTCAACGAACCACCATCCGATCGAACGGCCATCCGTCCGGATGACCATCCGACTGGATGGCTGGAAAAACAATGAGATCTCACGTCTTTTATAATGCTACAACGAAAACTTCAAAGTTCAATCATACACAAACACACCCTTCCCAAATGGACAACCCTCCGACCGAATGGTCATCCGCTCGGATGACCATCCGTCTGGACGGTCATCCGATCGGATCACCATCCGTCACTCAGCTCACTCGACACTGTTTAACGCACTGTTCAATGCTTATGCTATCGTCCTCTGATCAGGCTTACTAAAATCCCTCCCTTCAATCCAATACATATCGTGTTTAATAGCTACCATAATCTATGAGTATACTCGATCCCTTTTTGCTTACGCACTTTTGGGTGTTACATACGTTACCTATATCAAATCACATCGATCACACAACGCAAACACATTTTATACGCTAACCGCTCTCGCATGTTATACGTGTTATTCGATGAATGCTTGTATGTTATGTTTACACAGTGATTGTTTCCTGACACCTTAGCAACGATAGTACTATAGTTTGGACTCAGCACTTGTCGTGGACAGGGGTTGTTAAGGGTATTTCTTCATGTGTCACAGTGGTGATATGTGTTGCGCATTATACAACTCGCAGTCATGTCTTTGCATATTTCATTGTTGATAGCTTACATGCTTCACATTTCTACGTGTTACATGCTGGTTACGCGTAAATCGTTTCGCTACTCATATACTATTAGACTTGTATGCTCACCTTTACACTATGTGTATTGATTTTTATTTTAACGTATGTGACAGATGTTTAGGATGCTTGTTGTGTTTGTTGGACTTTGTGGAATCAAGCTAGGAGAGTCTAGAAATGAATTAAATAAAATCTGAGTTGTCGGAACAATGTTATTGTCTATGAGAACACTATGTCTGTAATAACTGTTTTATTTGATATGTTATGGTATGGGACATGACGTTAAACATCTGGTAATTATAGTTGTTATGGATTCTCCTGGACAATCTGTTTCGCTCTGTGCCGTGCCCCGATGTTTCCGCCATCGAGTGGGGTGTGATAGCCTCGTAACCGACTTAAACCCACGCACCTCTCCCTGTAAATACCTCCGTACACCTCATTTCTCTGATTTGACACTTCCATCCGCTCACACGCTCTCAGTCACTCTCAATCGCGAATCAATGCCATTTTGTAAGCTTTTCTCCTCAAGTCTTGTAGAATCTTCATCTCTTCTACATCATCTTCTTCATCAAAATCACACACAAACACTAACCTTTTTCCCTGAAATCACTGATTCGGACCTCTTGAAAGTGGTTTCCACCAGTTTTGCTCAGGCAAACTGTTGTGGAACACCATTTGATCGAGATTGGTTCTAGATCTAATGGATTTCCACACTTTTCAACTAAGTTATGAAAGATTCAACACTTTTTCATCTATTTTCAACTTTTCTTCAACTTTTCTATACAAAACTGATGGAATCTAGACTCAACCAGACTCTCGACTCGTTCCTTAGTCGAGATCCGGCTTGAAAACGGATTTCCACCGAAGAGATGACCGATTAACGGGTCAAACATGAATCTTTATCAAAAACAGTGCATCTGACCGAATGGGCTGAGACCATTCGACCGAATGAGCTGGACTCGGTGTTTCCGTTGTTTGACACGTCTTCACGCCGTCTCCGTTAACTCAAAACTTTTTACTTAGAAAATTTTACGAAAAACATCAACTGCAGATTTTCCCTTTCGAATAGCCATCCGTTCGGATGACATGTCCCTTTTAATTTCCATTATATCAACACTTATAATGAAACTTCGAATTTTAACGATTTACAAACTATCACACTTCATTCGAATGGCCGTCCGCTTGGATGACCATCCGCTCGGATGGATTATACCCATTCATTCGGATCACTAATCGAACACTTAACCTCATTCGACACTCTGCTCAACGACTTATGCTACTGTTTCCGTACACAGGCTAACTCAACGCGCTCCCTTCAATCCAATACAGACTGTGTTTACTAGCTAAACAGACACTGTGAGTATACTCGAACCCATTTTAGTTTAACGCACTTTTGGGTGTTACATACGTTCTATATCAAAACACAACACACAACGCAAACACCTTAAACGCTAACCGTTCCCGCATGCTATACGTGATCTATGAATGCTTGTACTATGCTTATACAGTGTTACACTATACCGCCTCTAGAAACGATAGTACTATAGTTTGGACTCAGCACCTATCGTGGACAGGGGTTGCTAGGGATCGCATTACTTACTTCACGTGTTCGCTGAACATGTGTCGCACATACTCTACAATGCAGTCTCGTGGTTAGGTTGTATCATTTTTTGTTAGTTACTTGCTTCGCCCGTTACCTGATACATGCTGGTTATGCTTAAACGCTTTTCATACTATTATTATGCAAACTTGTGTACTCACCTTTACTTTATGTATTGACTTTTATTTTAACGTATGTGACGGGTTGACGGAATCTTATGCTGAAATCAAGATAGGCAGTCTATAAACTCCACTAATAGAAATCTAGGTTGTCGGACTTGTTTTGCTTTTGAGAACTCGATGTCTGTAATAATTATATGTTGAATATTTGTTCGTTGGTATGGGACGATGAATGTTAAAAATATTGGTAATATATAGTTGTTATGGATTCTCTTGAGCAATCTGGTTCGCCTAGTGTCGCGCCCCGATGTTTCTGCCATCGGTTGGGGTGTGACATTATGGTGGTGTTTGTTTTTTGGAAGAAGAGCTTCCTGGCCTCTTCTGTCTGCACCGTGCAGACGCGGGAAGAGGTTTAGCCTCAGAAGAGTGTTTTTTTTTTTCGAGAAGTGCTTTTTACCTCTCCCCAACCTCTTCTTGGGGAAGTAATGAGAGGTAAGCTTCTCCAAGCAGAGGTTTACCTCTTCTTGGCACCACCTCCACCTCCACCCCTGCTCCGCCACCACCACCCCTACTCCGCCACCATCATCATCATCATCATCATCACCACCCCTGCTCCGCCACCACCACCTCCACTCCGCCACCACCTCCGCTGCTCCAACCCCAAATCGACGTCACAAACAAAACCCCCAAATCTTCTCCACCTCCACTCCGCCACCACCTCTGCTCCACCTCCGACATCTGCTCCACCTCCACTCCGCCACCACCTCCGACATCATCATCAACAAACAAAACCCCCAAATCGAAAACCCTAAAATCAAAAACCCCCAAATCGAAAACCCTAAAATCGAAAACCCCCAAATCGAAAACCCTAAAAACGAAGAGAGAGAGAGAGATCGTAGAGAGAGAAGGGGCGGCGGTGGCGGTGGGTTTTGATGGCGGTGATGATGATGGCGGTGGTGAAGTGGTGGTGATGATGATGGCGGTGGTGATGATGGCGGTGGTGATGATGGCGGTGGTGAAGATGGCGGTGGTAGAGAGAGAGTAGAGAGAGAGTAGATAGAGATCTGTGTGTGTGTTTGTGTGTGAAGAGGTTTTATATAAAAAAAAACAAACCCTCTTCTCCTTGCAGACTGAAGACATTTGGTCCACCTCTTCTCCTGCAGATGCCTGCAGATGTGGCCTGCAGCAGAAGAGGTTTTCGTGCAGAAAAAACAAACAGCACCTATGGCTCCTAGAATTATCAATTAAAACTATTTGGCAAATTGGATTTAAATAATCTCAACTTTCTCAACTTAGCCGATAATAATTTTAACTCAGTTATTTGCCGATAATAATCCAAACCGGTACACTTTTGGCCAATAATAGTCTGCGTTAAAAATTGCTTAACGGAGTTAAGTTTTTTTTCCAAATTACAAATCGATGTTTTAGGGTTTTTTATTAGAACGAGGATACGAGTTGATTGATGTAAAATTTATCTCGAAATACTGCCCCAAACGACGAAAACGATGCTTCAATTCGGTGTTTAAACTTCCAATCAACAAAAATCAAGCCGTTTGAAGCACCATTTCGAGGTAAGTTTTACATAAATCGACTCGTATCCTCGTTCTGATCAAAATCCCTAAAACATCGGTTTGTAATTCGAAAAAAAACTTAACTCCGTTAAGCTATTTTTAACGGCGGATTATTATCGGCCAAAAGTGGACCCGTTCGGATTATTATCGGCAAATAACTGGGTTGAGATTATTATCGGATAAATTGAGAAAGTTGGGATTATTTAAATCCAATTTGCCAAACTATTTTAGTTAACTATATCTGATTATTTGAATAAGATTTGTGAATTTAATGTAAATCAAATTTGTAATAAATATATATATAGTTATTAATAATTAATAATTATTTCTCTAAATAACTACTAATCTTAATTAAAAAATAGTGTTTTTATCTTATTAGGAACTTTTTAATAGTTACCCTTTTTTATAATTTATTCTTATTTTATTTTATGTTTTCATTTCGTTACATCCTGACAAACCAAACTGATTCCGATCAAACAACATAGGTAAAATGTATTAATACTATTGGAACTATTACTTGCATTCATTTTCATGGTTTTCAATCGATGTAATGCACATATTGATATCCTATTAGTCATACCATGGCTTTATTATTGTTTTTTTTTTGTTTTCTCTTGCTTTATTAGTATTTTTTTTTCTCTTTTAGTTATAGTGCTATAGCAAGTGTCGGTAATAAACAATCGATACCGATTAAATTTTCACAACATAGCACATGTATAAAGCATTTATGAATAAATTTATATAATGGTTTTTTTAACGACTAACGAAATAAAAGCTCGGCTACCTAGAGTAACCCAATGGCAAAAGGTGACCCCATATGCACGCGACGGTCGACAATGTCGGATAGCTCAAGCCAACTATCTCCAGTTCCGGGGAAAACCCGTCGCCTGAAGTCACACTACGGTAAAACCCGGTTGGGATAGAATCGAACTTGAGCCCTATGACCTTAAGCTCAAATCTTTACTTCCCCTCCAATGTTAATTGAGCTATATCAAGAAAAATAATAAAATTTAATTTTATCCATTACTAGATAATAAAATTTGGATTTTGAAAACTTTCAAATTGCGAAATTTGGAGAACTTTTTATTTATGATGTTCACTTTCAGGTCACATCTATTTAAAACATTTATTTAGAGAAGAGGGGGGGGGGGGGGGGGGGTTGTGTGTTTAAGATTAAATACAAAGGGTCTTAAAAATAAGAAGTCGTAAAAAGGGTATCAAACGGACTTTGAATAACCCCATTCAAGCGGCATTGATCGAATTCTATGATGTGAGATTTATGTTTTTACTTTTGGATTTATAGGTTGTAGACTTTAGAATTTTTGTTTATTATCATTGTGTCTTTTCTATATTTGTGCTATTATGTCTCTTTTCCTCAACATCGTGTTATATTTTTCGGTATTGTGTTATATTTTGCTCAACATTGTGTCATCTTGTGCGATCCACTGTGTCTTTATACACTTCTTATTTTTAGAAGGCGTTGTAGAATAACTTAACACTACAAAGGGGTTGGCTTGATTCATTTCATCAATTATTTTCGTATATTTAATGAGTCCGACAATAAATTTAACGATTAAGAGAAACCCACTAGTATTTGCTTTTTTTAGTCGATGTAAAGATATGTTGATATGAATGTTGATACAAGTCGATTTAAAACATATATGTTGATATCAATATTTTCTTAGTCGATGTAAAACTCTTTCAATCGATGTGAAATTAACCCATGTTGAAATTCTATTGATATCATGACTTTATTTTTTCGGATTTTCTTAGTCGATGTGAAGATGTTTTCGGGTTTTCATTCTTAATTAATGGTTTGTTTTTGGGTTTTCATTCTTATTGAATGTAGATTTTTTTTTACCAATGGGGTGGTGGTCCATTGACAAAAACAAAGCCTTTAAAACACCTAGGTTGAGAAGAGAATGTCTTGAATTCAAGTCCCACATACTCTATTGTTTAATTAATGTATTGATATCCCATTTTTGGTTTTTTTAACGAGTGTAAATTCATTGTGCTCGAGCTATCCCAATGTTGACTCTTTGATTGCCATGAGACCGTGCTTCCTGATGCACAGAAACCATATGTAATTCGTAAACCCTTGCTCCCGCCAAGTTCGAACTCATTATTAAAACTCCGATTCGTCCCTTCACCCAGATGTTTATCGAAAATGGCTCAAACCAAAAATTGAACATGCGTCACCTTTAATTAATGCCATATTTTTTTCAGGTTTTCATTCTTAATTAATGTAGGTTTGGATGTAGGTTTCTAGTCTTAATTAATGTAAAACCTATGCTGATATCTTATTGTTTAATCAATGCTAAGGGTGAGCGGAGTGGTAAGCGGTTTCATGCGTAAACCACTTTACCGAAGCGGTAAACCACCGCCAACAACCTCTTTACCGATCAAGCTTAAGGAATGCGGTGAACCTTCACCGATTCGGTGAGAGGGAGGGGGGGGGGGGGGGAGATGAGTTTGTGGTGGGGTCCATTCCTTCTCAACCAATCACACATTTTAAAAAAAAAAAAATTGTTTACCTAAACTCCATTAGGTAAACCACCGCCAACGTTTTTGAACATTAGGTAACTTATTTAGGTGAATTGACATGACAATTCACCTAAATAAGTTACCTACATCTCACCCTCCTCAGACCCTACCTTAGCTTTGCTATTGGTGGGATATACTGAGTATGATGATGATGATTTAGGTGAATTGATATGGCAATGTGTGATTGGGTGAATTAGGAGATTACCTATTTGGAATAGGTAACCACTCCCTTCACCCTAATACATTGATATTCTATTGCTTAATCGATGCATTAATATCTTATTCTTTGTTTTTTTTTACGACAAAGAATCTCACATGTTAACTCATTCTGCTCAAGACTCTTTTTTTTACTGCAAAGAATCTCACATGTTAACTCACTTTGCTCAAGACTCACTCCTCAACCGTCCCATGAGACTCACTTAGCTCAAGAAGACTCACTCCTCAACTGTCCCATGAGATGGTGCCCCTAGTGCGTGAAAACCGGATACATAAACCCCAGGGTATATGAACTAATTTATAAATTACTAAATAATAAAATTTAGAGTTAAATGTCATTTTAGTCTCTGTGGTTTGAGCCATTTTGGCAGTTTAGTCCAAATGTTTCATTTTTGGCATGTGGGTCCAAAAAGGTTTCACAGTTGCCATTTTAGTTCACTGGGTTAACTTCATCCATTTTTTCTATTAACAAGAAGGGTAATTCGGTCATTTTATATGTAATTTTGTTAACTAGAAGGACAATTGGGCCATATAAATGACCGAATTGCCCTTCTCGTTAACATAAAAAATGGATAAGTTAACTCAGTGGACTAAAATGGCATCGGTGAAACCTTTTTAGACCCACAAGCGAAAAATGAAACCTTTGGACTAAACTGACAAAATAGCCTAAACCACAAGGAGTAAAATGACATTTATCTCTAAAATTTATATTTTGGAAACTACTTATTTTACCTAAATTTTAAAAAGGCAAATTGAATTTAAATAGTCTCACATTTCTCAATTTGGGCGATAATAATCCTAACTTGTCCACTTTTGGCCGATAATAGTCTGTGTTAAATATAGGTTAACGGAGTTAAGTTTTTTTTTTCCGAATTACAAACTGATGTTTTAGGGCTTTTGATTAGAACGAGGATACGAGTTGATTGATGTAAAATTTACCTCAAAATATTGTCCCAAACGACGAAAACGGTGCTTCAATTCGGGTGTTTAAACTTCTAATTAACAAAAATCAAACCGTTTGAGCATTTTTTCGAGGTAAGTTTTACATAAATTAACTCGTATCTTTGTTCTGATCAAAATCCATAAAACCTCAGTTTGTAATTCAGAAAAAGCAAAACTCCGTTAAGCTATTTTTGACGACGGACTATTATCGATCAAAAGTTGACCAGTTCAGATTATTATCGGCCAAATTGAGAAAGCTGTGTGAAGAAACACTGACCTGAATGGTAGGCTCCGACTAGGACTTCAACTCTTGGCGATCCGAACAGCTTACTGCAAAACAGAACACCGTTAGGACTCGTTACAGGAATGGGGTTATTCCTGTAACCACCCTCCGGCGTGAGAATAAGTCTAGGTTTTGGGAGCAAAAGAGTATGTGTAGAGAAAGAGAATAAACGAGAGCAGAATGAATCAGACCTTTGATGTTTACCTCTATTTATAGTTTACCATTAGGGTTTCCCCTAACTTAGGATGGGCTCCGATAAGTTAGGGATTTGCTTGATCTTCCCAAAAGATTGGGGATTTGGTTACGTGGTTTATCCATGCAGAATAGAAGATTCTAGAACAAACATGTGTAATTGAATATGTATAATAAAATAATAAGTAATGACCGGGTCAGGTTAGCCGGTACGGGTCATACCTCATCATGTCCCCCCCAGTCCGAAGTTATGAAATGAATTTCATGGGATCGGACTAAAAAGGAAAAAGTCAAAATACCCCCTTTAAGTGCAAGTTTCTCGAGTGGGAGTACCGTTGCTATTTGAAAAATGGCAGCGATGTGAGAGGATTTGACAGTTGGGTCATCATTAGGATGACAGTTGTACCTCCCCTGTCTCGACACGCGTTCCCATCTGTTTGCCTTTTTGAATTCGAAAGGTTGCTATCCCTTATAAATAGGTTTCCCGTTTAGGGTTTTTCCATTTCCATCTTTGCTCGTAACTTCTTCACTTTCTTGATTTCAAAAATGGCCTCCAAAACTAGCGAATCTTCTTCTGCCCAAACAAGTTCCGATGCACTGTATTGCAAATTGGGACCTGTATCATATGACAATCTTGTACAAGAGTACGACATCAAGCTAGAATTGAACCCGTTGAAGGAGGGCAAAATCACTTTGTTTAGTGATTTTTTCAAATTCTGCAATTTTCGGTTGCCAATCACCAAGTTTTGTAAGTCCGTTCTTGACGAGTATCCCATTTACATCTCCCAACTGCATCCTTTAGGGTTGGTTAAACTTCGTCATTTTGAGTTTGCTTGTATAGCCTTGGGTCATGTCCCTGAAATTACAGTGTTTAGGGCTTTTTTCGTTCTTGTTTGGAAATCCCCCTTTTTTACTTTTGATAGACGAGACATTGGTGTGTCTTGTTTGAGGGACATCCCTACCAGTTCCAGGGATAAGGAATGGAAAAAGAAGTTCTTCTACATTGATGCCAGTGTTATCCCCGGAGAGATGCACTGGAAGGAGATGGGGCCTAAAGACAAGTTCAAAGATGAGGGTCCCTTTGCCGATGCCTACGTCGAGAAGGCTCTGTTTAAGGAGTTGAGCAAACACCTCTCCGAATGCACAGTGATTCCGGAGGGAGCCCTGGTGATGGCGGGGATGAGTTTGGTGTGGCGTGACAGCCAGTTGTACCCTTCTTTTAAAAGGGCTGCTGAAGGTGCGCGTCAGCTTGCTTTTAATTTATCTTGCAAATTGTGCTTGTTATGATGTGTACGAATGTCAAACATATGAATGGAGTTTATTTGACTTCGTTGATCCCCCCCGCAATGCGGCTCTCAGGCCCACGGATCACGCGATTGGGGAGCAAGAGCCTGACGTGCTGAGAATCCACCTGGAACAATTTCTGCTTCCCGCCGTACCGGGGGATCCAAATGTTTACGTGTCGCGGCCTCCCCCAGCGGGGGGAGCAGTGTTTCTGCTGCAGAGGCAAAGAAGCCAACCCGGGTGAAGATCACCGGGAGGAAATATATGGCCACGGGGGCTATGACTTCGCCTGTGGCAGTTAGCATTTCTGTGGCCCCGGGGGGTGATGTTACTTCCGCTGCTATCAGTTTGATGAGTCCACCGTGCGTGCAGAAAAAACGCAGAATATTGCCTCCTTTGACTTCTTTTCAAGCAATTCAGGCTGCTTACACCCTACCCACTGGTAAGTGACTTTATTTGTCGATGTAGGCGTTGAATTTCTATATTCTTGTGCTGAATACCTGATTTGATGCAGGTTCCGTTGCTGAGGCCCAAGTTGAGGGTGTGTCCTCTATGCACTTGACATCTGGGGATGTCGTGTCTTCCGCTTCTGGTGGGCCAAGCCTTTCAGACCTTATATCCCAGGTGAGTGTTGTCGTTGTCAGCTCTTCAATGTTGCCGCCTGTGTGTACAGCTGCTGTGGCTGTGACAACTAGCCCTGTTTCTATGCCCTTCTTTCCGGCGTTACCCTCGTATCCCTGTTTGGCTCTCCTATTGGTGTTTCCGCTGCATCCGAGAAGGAGGTGCCCGCAACCTCTGTTGTTGGTGAGTCAACAAGTGCAAGGGATGCTACTGTAAGTGATATTAGGGGGTTTAGCAGTGGTTTTGTTGAAGATGGGGCCCATTTGGGTGATGATCTCTATCTTCCCACCATTCACTGGGATCCGAATGTTCAGGACAAGCGCTATTAACCTAAGTGGAAGATAGCGGAGTCATCCAGATTGATTTCCCCCCAGTGGTGCATCACTGGGTTGAGCGTGCATATCCCCCGGCTGAGTCAGCCTATGTAGAGGGGTTGAATAATGAGAACTTGATGAATGCAACGATGGTGGATGCTGTCAGTCAGCCCCGTAGGTTGGCGGAAATCTGATGCCAGTGGATGCATGATAATAATGAGCTCCACCAGGCGCTGGTTACCATTCAGGAGCTGATGGATTAAAAGTATCGCTTGGAAAGCCAACTCCAAGCTGCGGGTCTTAGGGAGAGTCGGGTTGTCTCTGAGAAAAATAAGGCAGAGGATGATCTGAAGCGTGTGATAGCCAACCTTGCCGAAGAGAGGATATTGTGGGCCCACGATATAGCGGAAAAGGATCGAGTCCTTGCTCACGCCAAAACCGTTCAGGAGGAGTTGGAACGTAAAGTTGTCGCTGAGGCTCAAAAAGGTGAGATCTGAGCTGTCTGCTAAGATGGAAAAGTTCCGTATTGACACTGATTTTGTGTCTCAGGTGCAGGACCGGTATCAAGGTCTAACTGTTGAGTTAGAGGCATCCAATGCCAAGGCCCAAGCAAAACAGGTTGAGTTGGAGGAGCGGGAGGAACAACTAAGGAAACTCCAGCAACTGTGTGACTCCCTTGTCTCCGAGAAGAATCAACTTGTTCAATCTTCAACCACCCACCAGGCACACCTTAAAGAGGCGGAAAGTGCACTATACCAGTCAAACGCCGAGGTGGATAGCCTGACCAGCCGCCTGGCTGGTTTATAAGGTGACAGGAATTGGTTGATAACCAATGGCTTGGTTGGGGCTTTTGAATATCTGCGCCAATCAGAGTCCTTTGTGACCCTTTTGGACTGCCTGTCTGCTGCCGCTTATCAATCAGGGCACCATGATGGCGTCTACCAGGGTTACTTTAATTGCCAACAAATGGATAGGATTACTCCCGCATTACAAGAGAATAGGGGCAAACTACAGGTGGAGATGGCGGATGCTCTTGAGGCAGCTTGTAATGACCCGCTGCCCACATATGCGAAGTTGATGGACAAGGTGACCGAGGACGAGGTGGACTCCTTACGCCAGATGCTGGACGTGGTGGAGGAGTCTGGAGAGGAATGAGTGTTTTTTTATTTGTTATGTACACTGTTCCTTAGATATTTTGTAAAAACACTGTTTTGTTTGGGGTGCGTGTAAGCACTTGATTTCTGTTAGACAATTAATGCGAGTATGATGATGACGCCGCCGTTTTACTTAAGTGTGGCTATTTGACATGTAATGATGCCTTGTTATTAATTTTGCTGTCGTCACTATTGTCAGGCCTCTTAATCTTCTATAAATTATGTCATTCTTTTTCCAAATTTGGTAATTGAAGCAATGGGCCGACAATGCCGTAATCGGAAAATTTCCGATGTACTTCGAAATTTGGATGCAGCGGAGGGTCTGGTTCGTCTCCAAGATCCGGTGACGGAGGAGATGATCAGAGGTAAGAAAACTGACTCCGGTGATACCATGCCTTGGGTAAACAGGTCTTGCAAGAGTATCGGAGATGACGGCCCTTCCAAGGTTGAAATAGGTGTGGTTCTCCTATCGGCCGATACCCTGATGCAAGCATTTCCCTCCGAGTATGTCCAACGTTGTAGGGCGGTGTATGAACGATGCCGGAGTGGGCGCCAATATGCAAGCCCCTTTGGTGATCGAAGGATGTCAACTTCTCTGGTAGACGAGGTGAATATTGATGACCTAATCGTCGATCCTCATCCCTTGGAGTATTACGGTGAAGCATTGTATACCCCTGCAGAAGTGATGGCAATGTTCCCCGAAATGTAAATAAGTAGAACATGTTCGTTTTTTTGGTATTCCCATATGTTGACGTATAACAACAGGGACAAATACTTGGCTTTTGTAACATAGTTGGATGTATTTATTACCAAAATACCTATCTTTTTTGTAGTGGTTAATGTATCTATTACCAAGATACCCACTCTTAGCGATGTATAATTTTTTCCATCTGACTTATGTAAGAAAAATATTTCGTGTCAGAGACATTGTTTACTGTTATATGCAGTTTGAATGCGATGGTAATTTTTTGTACTGTAATATGCAGTATAATGCGATGGTAATTGTTTGTACATGTAAGTTGTGACAACTCGCATTTCCGAACCTACCTTTGTGCTTGATGTAACTTGTATGAACTCTATGTGACGGATTGATATGTTGGTTTTAATGAATAAATGTTACATGTTATGTGAATGTGTGTAATGTATTTATATATATTTAATGTAATCGCACAAGCCTTTGGGCTTTGGTTCCAAACAACTCTCGGCCCACACCTTTTGTAATCGAAACCAAGGGGCAGCCCATGCAAGGGTTTCGCCCACTCCCCTATTTAAACCAACACCTAACTCTCATGAGGTTTTACTTCCTCATTGCTTGCAAAAACACAACATACAAACCCTACTCTCTCTTCCTCCCCTCTCGAAGCCGGCGGCCACATTCTCTTTTCCTCTCCAAGCTTTCTTGTTCGGATCGATCTTGTCCTTCTCCCAACCGGTTAGTGTTTTTAACTATTGATTGTATGACGAGGTTGTAGTTTATATGTTTTTACATGATGATGTTAGTGATGGTATATGATTTGAATATAATGCAAATTGATGAGATTAGTGTTCATAAAATCGGCTCACATGTGTGTTTGATGATAGTATGATATTGATATTAGTCAAGAACCGAACACAGGTTAATCGGCCATGATGTATTTATATTCGGATGATTTGGTTGTGTTGTTATGTTAGGATGCATGCTAGAAATCAAGGACATAAGCTGTGTTAATGTGTTTAAATGATTATGGTTGTTGTTTATGTTTTGAATATGATTATGGTTCATAGGGATTTAATGTTAAAACCCTAGTTTGATCGATTATTGTATGATTGGAAACTGTTAGTGTTGTTTTGATCGAATAGATGTGAAATAGGAAACAGTTAGAATTGATTGCATGATTTTAGGAAACCTAAAACTAATCGCACAAGGCTAGTCGCACAAGCCAGTCGCACAAGGCTAGTCGCACAAGTTGGTCGCACAAGATATGTTAGGATACAACAGTTAAGGCACAAGGTATAACCTCTTAAAGCACAGTCGCACAACATCTTGTGGATAGCACAAGGTTGTGCTAATCGCACAAGATGTTGGGCCACTAAATATATATTCAGTTATGTTAAGTTGTTGGGCCGAATAGCCCAAAAACACCAATCGCACAAGTTAACCTCAATCGCACAAGATTAAATGGACCACACAAGTTGATTATTTGCTTATATGTTGGGCCGTATGGGGTATAGATTTCATTTATTATTGGGCCGGGCTTGTTTTCAATCGCACAACCCGTTGTGAGTCACACAAGGTTGTGTTGTACGCACAACAGGTTGGGCCGATTGTCATTGGGCTTTAATATTGGATCGCACAAGATGATTAGGCTCGCACAAGCTCAACGGCCCAATCATCTGAGTCGCACAAGTTGGACATTACGTGTGTACTTGACTGTTAACGTGTTCTACGTGTTTGCCATGATCATTACGTGTTTGCAACCTGTTAGTTTATGTGTAAACCTATGTACACTGCTTGAACCTAGACTTGACTTGTATGGTAACCATGTTAGGACGTGGTTGACCACATATAGCTCAAGTGACCTTTTTGTGTATCTGCCGAGCTAACCTAAGGTAAGTTCACACTTTCTACAAGGCATGGGATTCCCGGTGGTTGGGAATGGGTAATTGATTGAAAGGAAACCTACGTATTCTTTTGGTTAGAATACGTACCTACACCCTCTTAATTGAAGGGTGATAACATTGTTACTAGACCAAAAACTCTATCATTAAGTCCCTCATTTTTATATCGACTTAATCGCCAGGCCAATGGCGAATGGGTCATTAGTTAAATAGCGCTATTAGGTTTGACAAGCTTCACACCATGCCGCAGAGGACGGGAGTGGACTAATGGATCTGGGCACGTCAATGATGATAGACATTGACTTAGGGCCCCCAACTTTCTCAGTCAGTAGTCGATATGGTAACGGGTCTAGTGGGATATTCATGGGGTAGCCCCCACAGCTGGGAGCCAGAGTAAAAAGGAATGGTTAATCATGTTTTTCAACTATGGGGTAACCCCCACGGCAAGAAAGCCAGCTAAGGAAACCTATGTTTTTTAAACAACTTAAAACGAACAACCAACTGTGAACTCGCTCAACTTTGTTGTTTATTCGTTACTATATGCCTTGCAGGTCGTTAGGTGCTTAGATGGAGCTTGCACAGGAGGACAGGGTCATTGTGGGACATGGACTGTTGAGTTCCATGTTAAAGTTAATGAACTTATAACTTATGTTTTGGTTTTAAACTTTATGCTTCCGCTGATAACTTGAACTTGGTTGATTTCTTTTGGAAACCAATTATATTGTGGTTGGTTTCATATTTACTTTTATACATTGTTCAATATGATTGGTGGCTTGATCCTGGTCATGTCACGCCTCCTGCGGTGATACTCCGCTTGTGGAATTTGACAAAACCAGACTATAACCTGTACCGTGCTCAACAATCCACAACGACACTTCACTCCACGTGCAAGACTCAACACTATAGGTAATATGGTTTGTGTGTGTATTGCCTACCTGTTAGTTAAAGTAGTGCATTGGTCATGGTATGCTTAGTGTGAACAATTACTGCTTGAAACCCTGTGTGCTTGCTCTCTTCTGTTATCCCATACTTTCGCACTTTCGTGACACCATTCTCACTTGTGTTTCCTTCGATGTGAAGATCATGAGTGGACGCCTGAACTTGACTCAAGCCCAGCTGACGGCTCTAATCAACGAACGAGTTGCTGAGGCACTCGCAGCAGGTCCAGTAGGAGGTATAACCTGCCATTTCGACCTATCCTAGGATGTTTAGATCCTACTCTCGCGAACCAACTCTCGTGCTTAACCTTGTCTTTTCTTTCTCGCACGACAGGTCAGCATGCTCAACCTCCCATGTGTACGTTCAAGACCTTTAAGGACTGTCGACCTAGTACCTTCAGTGGTACAGAAGGGAGCTGTAGGTCTCCTCCACTAGTTTGAGAAGATCTAATCTGTCTTTGAAATGTGTGAATGCCCTGTTGCTAATAGGGTGAAGTTTGCTACGGGAACTCTTGAAGGTAGTGCGCTCACGTGGTGGAACGCTCAGGTTCAAATGCTAGGGTTGGCAGCTGCTAATGCCACCCCATGGAATGACTTCAAAGATTTGATCAAGGAGGAGTATTGTCATCGTGATGACATTCATATGCTGGAAGTGGAGTTTTACAACTTGAAGATGACGGGGTCAGAAATCGAGGCGTACACGAAGAGATCGAATGAACTAGCTGCCTTGTGTCCTACTATGGTGTATCCTCCCTGCAAATGTATCGAGCTTTACATAAAAGGTATAGTGCCAGAGATTCAGAGTATGGTGACTTCGGCTAACCTTCTCACGATTCAGCAAGTCATACGACTATCTCATCGTCTCACTAACCAAGCAGTCGAGCAGAACAGGCTGCCAAAGCGTATTAGTGCTACCACTCCATCAGATGCTCCTAGTGACAACAAGCGCAAATGGGATGGAAATTCAAGCAAGAGTTCAACTTCTGTTCAGTCTCTGTCTCAGCAGCGAAGGACTAACGACTACAAGAGCCCTGGTCAACAGTCTTCTGGTAACCAAGGTCAGAGTGGGTACAGGGGAAGCCACCCTAAGTACAATCGATGCAACTTGCACCACAGCGGGCCGTGTAGTAAGGGAAACTGTCAGAGGTGTAAAAAACCAGGCCATGCAGCAAAAGATTGTAGGAGTCTGTATCCTGCAAATCAGAGGCGACAGCAGCAGCAGCCTGCGCAGAACCAGCCTCAACAGCAGCAGCAGAGGGGTAACAATAAAGGATCTTTTCAGTGTGGTGCTGAAGGCCCCTTTAAGAGAGACTGCCCCCAGCAGAACCAGAATCAGAACAACAACAAACAGGGAAATGGAAACAACAATGGAGGTAACAATGAAGGCAATGGTGCCAGGGGACGTGCTTTCGAGATTGGTAAGGGTGATGCAAGGGACGATCCCAACGTCGTGACGGGTAAGTTCCTACTGGATGACTTCTTTGTTTCTGTTTTATTCGATTCGGGTGCAGATACTAGTTATGTATCCTTAAAAGTTAGTCAGATGCTTAAGCGTACCCCACTTCCCTTAGACACCAGGCATGTGGTAGAACTAGCAAACGGTAAAAGTCTTGAGGCCACGCACATAGTTAAGGGTTGTAATCTCGTTTTAGCTGGTCAGAACTTCTCCATCGACCTTATTCCCATCGTTCTTGGTAGCTTCGACGCCGTCATTGGGATGGATTGGTTATCCCAACATCGAGCAGAGATCCTTTGTAAGGAGAAAATCGTCCACATTCCTCGTTCTGGTAGTGAACCTCTCGTTATTCGTGGCGACAAGAGTGGTGCTGTCATAGGCATCATCTCTTTCCTTAAGGCCCAGAAGTGTTTACGAAAGGGCCGCATGACATACTCGCCTTCCTTGAAAGTTTGCTGAGCCACGTTTTGGTTATAGTACTTTTCTAAAGTTTTCTTGTATTTTGCCTCGCTGATGGCGGCTGCCTCGCGCCGTTCTTCCAGGAGGTCCAGGCCTTCCCGCAGAAGCCTGTCATTATCATCATCAGTAGTTAGGCGCCTAATTGAAGGTAGTCCAACTTCCGTGGGTATCATTGCCTCTGCGCCATAGGTTAGGCTGAAGGGGGTTTCATTGTTGCTTGTCTTGGGCATGGTTCGATGTGCCCAGAGGACATTTGGCAATTCTTCTACCCATGAACTTCCCTCGTAGCCTAACCTTCTTTTGATTCCATCAAGCAAACTCCTGTTTGCCCACTCCACTTGAGCGTTTCCTTGGGGATGTGTGATTGATGTAAAGATTTATTGAATCTGAAGCTCTGCACACCAATCCTGCAGGACCCTATCTGTGAATTGTGTTCCATTGTCGCTCACAAGATATAGCGGTAATCCAAATCGGCACACTATGTGTTCCCATAGGAACTTCTTGGCATTTTCAGCAGTTATCTTGGCCAAGGGCTTTGCTTCAACCCACTTAGTGAAATAATCAATCGCCACAATTAACTACTTTAGCTTCCCTGGGGCCAGCGGGAATGGTCCCACGATATCGACTGCCCATTTTTGAAAAGGCCAGGCCGCCGTGATGCGGATTAAGTTGTTTTTAGGGCGGAGCGTTTGTGGAGAAAACTTTTGACAACTGCGGCATTTTCTGAGTTCGTCTACCGCGTCTTCGTGCATCCCGGGCCAATAGTATCCGGCATTTTGGATCTTGACAACAATTGCCTGGGGTCTGTCGTGAATGCCGCATATACCAGCGTGTATTTCCTGGATCAGGTACTTGGCTTCCGCTGGGGATACACATCGCAATAGTGGTCCCAAATACGACTTCCTGTATAGGACACCGTTATTCACCTCATACTGTAATGCCTTGGTTTGTATCTTCTGGGCATCGCCTCTGGCAGGGGGTAATTCCCCCTTTGTGAGGAACTTTAGAATTGGAGTGTACCAGCAGGATTCTTCCGCTGTGACGGCGGACACCTCGCGGGGTTATATGGAAGGTGCTTGTAGCGTTTCCACCTTCACCTCCTTTTCCATGCCAGAGGTAGCTAACTTGCTTAGGGCATCAGCTATTTGGTTTCTTCCCCGATGGACGTGATTGAGTGTGACATTGTCGAAATAAGCTATGAGTTCCTTGGTTTTAGCCAAGTATTTTTCCATCGTCTCATCTTTGGCTTCATAAGTCTCGTTCACCTGGTTGTTGACCAGTAAAGAGTCAACATATGCATAGACCCTTGTTGCTCCCATAGACTGGGCCATTCTCAAGCCCGCTAGCAGCGCTTCATACTCTGCCTCGTTATTGGAGCATTCGAAGTCAAACCGCATAGCGTACATCAATTTATCTCATCCGGGCTTATTATCATGAGGCCCGCCCCAGATCCTTTTCCACTGGAAGACTCGTCCCTGTATAACTTCCAGGTTTGCCTGGTTGTGCTAGACTCGGGTATGTCATTGCCCACGGGGTCTTGTATAGCTTCCCCATCGGGAATTTCAGCTAGGAAGTCAGCGATTACTTGCCCCTTGATTGCTGTTCGTTTTCGATACTCGAAGATGCCAATTTGCTTATCAAAGGCCTTGTCCATGAGACGTTGATAAGTGGCCCCGGCATTTCGTAGACCAAAAGGCATTTTGGTGTGGCAAAAGATGCCTATATCGGTGTGAAACGCCGTTTTTTCTTCGTCTCCTCTTGACATCTTGATCGGGTGGTAACCCTTATAAGCGTCTAAGAAGCACTTGTACCTATAAGGGACCAAAGAGTCAACTTTGAAATCCATCTCAGCCAGCGGATAAGCGTCTTTGGGGCAGACCTTGTTCAAATCTTTGAAATCAATGCACATCCGCCATGTGCCATCTAGTTTTTTGACCATCACGGGGTTTGACACCCATGTACGATATTTAGTTTCCCGGAGGATTCCAGCTTCAACCAATTTTCATACCTCTTTCACTACTGCTGCTTTTCGATCTGGGGCCATGCTACGCTTTCCCTGGGCCATTGGCTTAATGCCTGGGAGTGTGGCTAACCTGTGTTATGCCTTATCCAGGGGTATCCCGGTCATATCAGAGTGTTCAAAAAAAAGATATCGGCGTTCCTCCTTAGTAACTGTTTCAAGTTATTTTTAACCTCAGGAGAGAGGTCGTCTCCTATTGTAACTGTTTGCTCAGGATGGCGTGTGCTCAAAACCCACCTTTCTGGGCCGATGGAACTGGTAGGTCCTTGACGGCATCTCTTAGTATAAAAAACTTCACCTAACTTGTTCCGGTAAACCGTTGCAATCCCCCGCGGGGTGGGGAACTTCATGAACCCGCACGTCGTGGAGACGATCGCGTCTAGTTTTCTCAGGGTAAACCTTCCAATTATTATATTGTGGTAGGATTCAGCTCGTACCACAAGAAATGTGAGGAGTATGTTTCTTTCGCGAGGAGCGTGTCCGAATGTTACCGGAAAAGTTATTTGGCCAATTGGGTCAACCTTTTCTCCAGTGAACCCCTTAATAGGGGCGTGTACTGATTCGAGAAGCTTCTTGTCTTCCGGTTGCATCCTGTTGTAAAAATGCTAGTAGATTATATCTTCGGAGCTTTCGATATCTACTAGGATCCTTCTCATGTTGTAATCGCCTATGGCGGCGGATATGATGAGGGGGGTCAGTGGTGAGGTGTAAATCCTCAACCCGCGGTTCGACTGTCATGGTTGTCAGCATCCAGGATTCGAGCGTGCAGAAACTCCGCTTTGCTCCCTTTCCTTTATCGGCGTAAACCATGTTCAACTCACGCTATCTCTTGCCCGCCCCTTTGTCAGCGTCTTCCTTTTTAGGGAGCGGGCCCTGCTTTATATCCCGAACCAGGTGGGCCAATTTACCCGCCTTCACGAAGTATTCGATTTGCTTCTTCAACTGATAGCAATCGTTGGTATCATGGCCACTACCCTTGTGATATTCACATTATTTACTGGTGTCTTTGTTGGGCGCGTCTTTCAATGGCTTGGGAGGGTTGAATTTCAGGTTCTCAGAACCCAGGATTTCTGTTGACGTTTTACTCAAGTTAGGGTATTCAGACCTTGACTTGGAGGAGGATTCGTTTCTTGAATATGAGCTCCTGGTCCTGTCGTATCGTGAGTCTGACCTATCACTTTTCTGGAACCTATCTCCTCTGTTTTTGCCCTTAGAGTTTCGCTGCTCTCTGTCCTCTTGGCTTTTTGTGCTTCCTTTTTCCTGTTTGCAGCTTGACTGGCTGCCACATTCTTTTCCGGTGTGACATACACTTTGGCTATTCTTAGGATTTCATCAATGGTAGAAGGTACGCCGTCCCTTCCATATAGTGTCCTTAACAGCTCGGAGTCGTTTACTCCTTGAAGGAAAGCACCGCAGGCTAGATCATTTGTTATACCCGGGAACGCCAGACTTTCTTTGTTGAATCTAATGATGAAACTTTCCACCGTCTCGTTGTCACGCCTACGAATATGGAGGAGTTCGTTTCGATCCTTTGTGTGTCGCCTTTGCTGACTGAATTGCAACTGGAACTTTGCCACTAAATCTTCAAAACTGTCAATCTCTCCCTGATGTGTGTCGGTGTAAATATATTTTTAGTTATATTTTAAGCCCTTTTTTAACACTTTAGTCAAGTTTTAAATTTATAAAACACGATATTTTACTAACACTAAACACACATATGGGCAAGGGCACCCATCGTGAGCGTGGTATAGCGTTGGTAAGATACCGAGGTCGTCCAAGGACACAAGAGCTTTTAGTACCGGTTTATCCTCATCGTCTAATCAAATCAAAAGTTTGAGAAAAAGTTTTAAACATCAAAATAAAAACTAAAAATGCTGAAAATAAAAATAAAAGAAAAACAGATAGACAAGACGAATCACTTGGATCTGACTCGCCTTTAGTGTAACCTTTGATGATTTCCGCACTTTTGCACTTTTTAAGAGATTATCTTAGTTATAGTAGTAGGCCCCTCTTTTGAAGGTGACGTTACCCTCAACCCAGTAGTTTAAGTCAGCAAGGATACAATCCTAAAGGGTCGGAATATTGAAAGATAATTAATTAAGTTATTAATGCGTAATGTGGTAGGCCCCTCTTTTGAAGGTGACGTTACCCTCGGCTAAGTGGTTTGAGTCAGCAGGGATACAATCCCAAGTAGCCGGGTTAATGTATTAATAGTAGTTTACATATGAGGAGATCAAGCAATTCGCACCCCCGCCATCCAATACTAGTGGGTATTGAAGGAGGTCCTAGTAAGCTTGACCCAGGTCCTTGCAGGATCTATACACTGAACAAGGCAAGAACCATAGCAAACCATTCCCTTAACCACCGACCAGGTAGCCAACATATCTCTATATAGACCGTAGAGATATGAATGGTGTAAATCTTTTATTTTATATAGACAGTAAAATAACGCCTAGACACCACGGACAAATGATAAGGAAGTTTCACCTTCAACATAAGAAACTAGTTATTAAAGTCATTAATACAAATCCAAATAAAAAGTGCGAAAAATTAAAAATCAAAAGTATTACACTAAATGCTTGTCTTCACCAAGTGATGTAAGAGACTTAGGCAAACATGGCCTTTGATTGTCAAGAACTCTTACTATCAATCTTGGATCCCAAGACTACTACACACACTCTAAGATGGATGATGGTGGTGGATGTGGGTTGTAGTGGTGGTGGTGGAGTGTGGGTGAAGTGGGAGAGATGTGGTTTGCCAAGGGATGCCTTTGAAGTGAACCAAGCACCTCTATTTATAGCCTACACAGAAGCCCAGACACGGCCCCGTGTCCATCCACTTTCTCTTTCTTCATTAATTGCAGTTTGTCTGCATTAGCTCCACACGCCCCCGTGTCCGCTGGACACGGCCCCGTGTGCAGAAGCGTATCTGTACTATCAAGATTTGCTTGGATTCTGTGAATCTTAGCGTTGACCACAGCCGTGTTGAGCTGGGCACGCCCCCCGTGTCGGGAATAGAAGCTTCTATAGCTTTGTCCTTTCTACAGACAATTGGCCACGCCCCCGTGTCCGCTGGGCACGCGGCCGTGTTCAGCCTTCTATTCTCTTGTTTTTGCTTGGGAAGATGCTGTCGAGGGGTTGGGCATGCCACATTTATTCATTTTCTTGTATTTATGTTAGATTTGGCTGCATATTTGTTCCTTTTGTTTATTTACGCTCATTTAATCCTAAAAATACAAAAGGAAGACAAAAGCACACTTTTTCCAACATTAGTACTAAAAACGGGTTAGTTTTATGCCTTATTTGATGTAATTTATATGTTGCATTTTACACACATCAAATACCCCCACACTTGAATCTTTGCTTGTCCTCAAGCAAAACTCTTTATAATGTGGCTTACACTCCCAAATGGAATGGGTACAAGAGAAGTTTTGGGCTTGTCTTGAGTGTCGGGAATCCAAGATCTTTATTAGGCTTTATTTTTATGTTATTTACAATCCTATTCGTTATGATTTATTTAGAACATTTCATAAGAGAAATTACTTATTTGGGCATAACATACATTTTTAAAATTCCATTTATATACAAGTTCACATACCTCACGGGAGATCACTAAACACTCGGCCGAAGATGTATTTTTGTGAAACACTCGAGACCGGCATGGAACTTACTTCTACCATATGCTTGCCAAGCAATCAATCCTCCTCCTTTTTAACTATACACCTTTGTAAATATCAAGAGGACTTGGGGAAGGGTTAGGCTTGGGTTAAAGGTACCGTGGTTTTGGGTTAGTAGTTAGTAAAAAGGGCGAAAAGCGTAAAAAGCGTCGGTCGTCGTAAAACTTTTTTGTTTTTGTGACTTTATTCAAACAAAGCATTTTTAAACAAAGTTTCTTTGAGGAACTTGTTTGTTTATTGTTATACTTCATTTTTTTTTCCGATAAAGAATGTCACATGAAAACCGAGCTTTTCACTAAAATAAAGGGTTAAAAATAAAAAGGTTTTGGTGGGTAAAGGGTGTTTGTTTTGTGGGTTTAGCCACGAAAAAGTTTAGGCTTAAAGGGGTTAACTAGGTGGATTTTTGGTAGGTGGTAAAAAAATGAAAAATAATGGTATTGAAAAGAAAAAGGGTTAGTCCTAATGCCTCCATCATTTACTTACTTGGGTTTAAGTTGGTAAGGACCGGGAATGTATCGTCATGGCAAGTTCTAGAGTCGTAAGAAACCAAGCGGCTATTCACACAAGAAACGAAAGATGAGCATTTAATTTAAAGATGTATGCTTTTATGCTCAATAAAGGCTCAAAAACTCACTTTTTGTGGGAATGGGTTTTTAATGTGATCAAGTATATATAATCAAATTTTAACTAGATTTGTCATGCCGTTTCATAATTTTCCTATGTTGGTTCTTTTTATCACGACGCTTTCGGTTGTAAGTTTGTAAAAATATAACCTTTTTTAGAACTTGTTATTCCCAAATTAAACCAAGACAAGTAAAAAATGAAAAGTTTTTGAAAAAAAATTGGGGTGATTAGCGGTTTCAATAGAGTTTTGTGTAAGGCTTGTTTTAGGACTTGCAAGATTCAAGGTTTTAGCACCCCCCCCCCCCCACACTTAAATTACACATTGTCCTCAATGTGTCCCAAAAATAAGTTTTTAGGTTGATTAAATGTGTAAAAAGGTGTTAAAAACAAAATTTTATGTTACTGGGCGTCTGGACACGGGCCCGTGTTCATCCGGGCACGGCCCCGTGTTCAGATTGCCAATATCATAATTATTAGAAGGCTGGGCACGGGGGCGTGTTCAGTGAACACGGCCCCGTGTCCAGTTACCTGTACTGGGCATTTTCTGCAGAACCTTGAGCACGGGGCATGTTGGCTGAGCACGGCCCCGTGCTGAACTTGCTGTAATGAAGAAAAATTGTCGGAAGGCTCTGTTTTTGTGCATGGGGTGTAAGTTTAAGTTTCCCTTAGTAGCCTCCATCATCCCGAGTGTGTTTTATTCCTGAAAATTAAAACTAAAATAGAAAGCATAAAAGTTAATCTAAACTAAAACTAAGGATAGTTCTGCGGAATGCCTCCGTGGTGCGCCACGTTTATAAGGGTCCTTGGCTAGACCCAAAGTCAGTCATATGTTATCCAAGTGGGATGTTTTGCATCACATGTTGCACCGTTGGAGAGCATCATCCAAACTTGAGTATATGGCTTTCATGTAGTTGACCGGGTCGTCGTCTTCTACTCTTTTCCCAACCCCAAACTCCATCTCCTTGTCCCCAACCCTCAATGTTAGTGTCCCACCATTCATGTCTACCATTGCGTGGGCCGTAGCTAGGAATGGTCTTCCTAAGATGAGTGGTACTTCGGTATCTTCCTCCATATCTTGTATGACAAAGTCGGCCGGGAAGACAAAGTCTCCGACTTTTACCAATAGATTTTCGGCTACACCTTGTGGATATTTAATGGACCTATCGGCGAGTTGTATGCTCATTTTTGTAGGGCTTGTTTTCCCTAGTCCGATTCGGTCGAACATTGATGCGTGCATAAGGTTGATACTAGCTCCGAGATCGGCTAATGCATTGCGTATGGGTGATCCCCCAATCGAACAAGGGATGGTGAAGCTTCCGGGATAGATCTTCTTTTGTGGGAGTTTGTTGAGTAGTAAGGCGGAGCATTCTTCGCTTAAATTAACTAATCGCAATGATTCAATTTTCCTTTTGTGAGTGAGAAAGTCACTCATAAATTTTGAATATTTAGGCATTTGGGTTAGGACTTCTACAAATGGAATATTAACAAGCAATTGTTTTAGTAAATTTACGAATTTTGTGAATTCCTCATTGGTTTTTTGGCAAAGTAACCGACCGGGGTACGGTACCGGGGGATTCTTGGTAGGCTCTTGATTTGGTGGAGGAGCCGTCTCTTGTTGGGGTGTCGGTGAAGTTGCGGTTTGGTTAGACGGGCTCTTTGGAGGTAGCGGAGCCTCCTCGGGACCTACAGTACGGTTTCTCAATGTGATGAGATGTACTTGCGCCTTTGGGTTGGTTTCGGTATTGCTGGGTGTCACAACCCCCGATCCCTGCTCCCCGGGAACGGGCGGACGTGATCTCAGAGTTTTGGTGGTATCAGTTTTATTTAGTCTTGCAGCGGAATTTTCATCAGGACCGTAGTTAGGAAATGTTTATCAGAGTAAAACCACCATATTTTATAATATTAAACAAATGGGATGAAACCCAAGTTCATAGTACACACGTTTTCATAGGAATAAAACCTATTTTATTTAATAAAAACATCTATTTTATTTTAGGTAACTTTATTGCCACTTTTCCAAGCCTTCAGTGCTCTCCAGCTGGCTTGTATTGGCTTCACACTAAATTACCTGAAACACGTGTTTAAAACATTTTATCAGCAAGAAATACTGGTGAGTGAATCCCAGTTTAATCTAGTTTCAATAAAAAGTCACAGTGAACAATATTGAGGGCGATCCCGCAATTATATTTGTTTACAAGACATCACAATTAACATAAGTGGTACTGTCATATTCAACTTGTGGAAATGTTACTCCTTGACCAGGTGGTAACAAATTTTGTATACAAAACCCCAACATACCCACTATAATTGTATTCTTACAAATACTCAATATGTTTATTCGCATGGAAAGATATGTAAGGTTTTGTAACACAATTCACAAAAAGGTTTACACAAAAAGAAGGATTACTCACATTGTTGTCTTAGGCTTTTCGTAAGGGTTTCCTGGGTATAATCTATAATTTATACAAATGTACATTGATTAGTATCATAACCCTTTGAAAATATTAATAATACCCTCCCCGAGACGGCATTCCAACAACTACGTCGGGCAGAACCACGACAGTTGTTACGGAACCCTAAATCAATCGGGCAGCGTAACTATTACGAAACTGGGGTTATAATACTTACAACAGAGCAGAACCTCGCTAATTAGGGGTATAATACCCGCGTATTATCTCTACTATCAGAATTTTGGGATTGAGAATCGAAGAATGAACGAATTGAAATGGACAGCCGATGCGTTCTATTTATAGTTAAAATTTTGCATTGCTTACGGACCGTAAGCCTAAAATTGTTGCGGTGCGTAAGGATGCTTACGGACCGTAAGACTCAAATTGTTACGGTGCGTAAGGGTTAAAAATAGGTTATAGGGTAGCCACGGTTGGGACTAGCTTTGCTGAGTCGATGAATTTCATTAATTCGATTTTTACAGCACATTATGTAGATAATCGTTAACTAGGGTATACCCCCCTTGAGTTTTAGGGGCCCTGATCCTGATTCTGATTGTTCTGAAAATTTTAGGGTTTGTTCAGAATCACTTGGGTTTCTCAATTAGGGTTTCCTATTGGCCAAATTAAAATAATAATTAGGACTTTTGATGAGAGTTGTTACATTCTCCCTACCTTAATAAAAATCTCGTCCTCGAGATTTACTAGAATAAATGAGGATATTTTCTTTTTATTTGTAGAAAATGAGCTGACTTGGTTAGCCTATCTACAATCACCCAGATTGTATTATTTTCTTTCTAAATAAACTTAAAAGTGCGTGCAAATGTCTTGCATGATCCTTTTTACTTTTAGAGTAAATTAGAATATCATCTATGAATACAATTATGAATTTATCCAAATATGGCTTACATATTCGGTTTATCATGTCCATAAATGCATCTGGGGCATTGGTTAAACCAAATGGCATGACAGTAAATTCATAATGATTATACCTTGTTCTAAATGCGATCTTAGGAATGTCCTCTTCCTGTACCTTTAATTGATGATATCCTGACCTTAAATCAATCTTAGAGAAAAATCGAGCTCCTTGTAGTTGATCAAACAAATCATCGATTATCAGTAATGGGTACCGATTCTTAATCGTGACCTTGTTTAATTCACGGTAATCAATGCACATACGCATTGATCCGTCCTTCTTTTTAACGAATAATATCGGCGCTCCCCATGGCAACAAACTCGGTTGTATGAATCTTTTCTCCAGCAATTTATCGAATTGTTTCTTTAATTCCTGTATTTCGGCTGGTGCCATACGGTAGAGTGCTTTGGCGATTGGCGATGTTCCTGGTAGTAGGTGAACTATAAATTTAA
Source organism: Helianthus tuberosus (assembly GCA_030545235.1). Taxonomy (NCBI): domain Eukaryota; kingdom Viridiplantae; phylum Streptophyta; class Magnoliopsida; order Asterales; family Asteraceae; genus Helianthus; species Helianthus tuberosus. The sequence goes on from CM060412.1 coordinate 150,159,368, forward strand.
CTTCTCTGTCTGGAGATAGTCATGGTAATTCTTCTGGAAAGACATCTGAAAACTGAAATACTACTGGAATGTCTTTTAGTTCTTTTCTTTTAGTGTTAGTGATTATAGAAATCAAATACACTATAGAACCTTTTCTTATAGAACTTGCACTTTTCATCACAGAGATGAATTTGGTGGATCTAGATGGTTTATTTCCTTTAATTGTGATCGTTTTACCTTTAGATGAATTTACTTGAATTGACTTTTGATCACATAAAATACTAGCTTTATTGGTTATTAACCAATCCATTCCTAAAACAATATCAAATCCGGCTAAATTTATTGGATAAAGGTTTGCCCTAAACATTTGGTTTTAAAATTTCTATTCTTGCTCCCTGCAAGATTTCAGAAATCCTAATAGTTTTTCCATTAGCTGTCTCTACTAAGCATTCGGGTGGTAGTTTAGTTAATGACTGTTTTAGAAATTTGCAAAACGATGTATTAATAAAACTTTGGTTTGCACCAGAGTCAAATAATACTTTAGCAAAAGACATCATTAACTAAAAACGTACCAGTGATGACATCTGGAATCATCTTGGCTTCATCTGCAGTCAGAACAGATGCTCTAGCATTTGTAGTATTCTTGTTGTTTGTAGCTGGAGCCAATTTTGGACAGTTTGGCTTGATATGATCTTTTTCTCCACAGTTAAAACATAATCCATTACTGGATTTCCTCCTGCAGTTCTCTTCATTGTGTCCTGGTGCTTTGCAGAAATTGCAGTGGGTGGAGCATTTTCCAGAATGCTTCTTTTTGCAGATCCCGCAATACGGTGCAAAGGTAGAATCTACGTTCTTATGATTGAAATTCCCAGAACGAAATTCTTGAGTAAGCCTTTGAGTTAAGTTTCTCCTCTGATCTTCTTCTCTAGTACGAACTAGTTCATCAGTCAAGGTATTGGCTAGTTCTACGGCTTCTTCTATAGTTTGGGGTCTGGCTGCCTTGACTACATGTCTAATTTCTCCAATTAATCCCCAGATGTAACGGGAGATTAATACCGGTTCTGGTGATGCAAGGGCTGGCACTATCCTAGCATATTCAAAGAATGTAGTAGTGTACCCTTTACTATCTACACCAGTCATCCTAAGGTTGAGGAACTTGTTTGCTATCTGTTCTTTTTCATTAGGTGGGCAGAATTTCCTTTCTACCTTTTCTTTAAATTCTTCCAATTCCATATTATAAGTTTTATCACTTCCTCTTGTCTGGAGGATAGTGTTCCACCATTCTAATGCTGCATTCTTAAACAGATTAGAAGCAAACAATATCTTGTCTTCTTCAGCACACTTACTTATCCTTAAGACTGCCTCAGTCTTCTCTATCCAGCGTAAGGTTGCAATAGCCCCTTCATTGCCTGAGAATTCCATTGGTTTACAAGACCAGAATTCTTTATAAGAACAACCATAAGGCATGGTTCTTCTTCTTTTGGGAATAGGCAATTGAAATACTGGTCCATTGTTTACACTGTTTTCTGGTTCAACAGGTCGCTTACTGCTATGTTTACTTTTATCAGCATCCTTAACAGTTTGAAGAATAAATGGCATAGCATCTATAATTCCCTGTGCCACTATGTGTTGAATAGCACTATTATCCACTGGGTTTCCATTGTTATTGAGACTAGGATTATCATTAACCACATTATTGTTACTCTGGTTATTGTTATTCAGATTTCCTTGATTTTCTTCGTCGGCCATCTGAATTTTAAACATTTATCCCATATTAATATCACAATTAATATCTTACTATAGTTAATCACATGACACACATTTTTGCCAAAAGCGTCGATCATTACTACTATACTCTTTTCATATACTAGGCATCTATTACACACTAGTACTGAAAAAATTTATAATACCAACAGAAATAAAATAGTATGCATCCGTACACACATATTTTATTTTATTATATTATTATTACTACCGTTTCAATTTTATCTCATAGATTGATAATCAAATAATGTTTATCATCAGAATTTATATATATATATATATATATATATATATATATACTAGAGATTTCTGACAAATCTAAATTCATAATTGATACCTCTGTCCGTAATTTATTCCTCATTATCAATTATTAGGATCCTTTTAATTTCCTCATAGACATACATGTCTATACAATATTGCATATACTGTAGTATGCACATTATCCATAATGTAAACAGACTCATAATTCAGACATCAGGTCATAGTACTATTTAGATAATTCTATTATCATAACATATACCCCATTTCACCCGGTCTTGCCGGAAAGGTAACCCCATCTCACCCGGTCTCGCCGGAGAGGTAACCCTATCTCACCCGGACAAGCTGGAGAGTCTACCACATCATGCCCAGTTTTACCGGAGAGATCATTATCATAGTATTTTCCACTTATAAACTTATTTCAAATCATGATCTTAAAGAAAAGCATCATTTACATCAAGAAACAATGAAATTAGTATTCTCATGAGGAATCATATTCTAGAACTGAGTAGTATCAATAAACAAGAAATAACAGTGGCCAAGTGTTATTGCTTATTTATCATACAGGCACTGTTCTAGTCATTATCTTCACAGGATACCAATAACCATCACACTTTATTTATGCAAGCAATTGGTTTATCTCAAAGCTTCATATTAAGGCATAGCATTAAAAATTCTCTTGTACTTCTAGGTCTTTATTCTAGTTTTCTTGGTTCACTTTGTTGTTCATCCGAATGTTTATTTATCATAAATGAATATCTAGTACAATTATACGAACAGAGTGATTAAAATGAAATATTGCAATTTATATATTTATTACAAACTACAACTGAAATTCGAAGTATATTATTGGTTATACATCTGTAACTTATTTTAATCTAACTAGGTTATAGGAATATTATGCTTAACATGCATTTTTATGTAAGGTTTATTCTATCTCTTTCTTCTTACTAGGTTATTATCAAAGGAACGAAGTTCTTTTAAAGTTTCTAGCTCGTAGGTGGCATGGGTGCTAGCACTGGTTTGACGATTCAACTATAAGTTAACATTTACTGCTATAGTGGCTAACATGTAAAGATTTGCCCATTTTTCGTCTAATTTATCTTCCCAAGGTGGGTTACTACATATTTTCTGAGTTTCCTGAGACTTTTTCATATTCTCTTGACTTTTTCTAAGAATCCGGCTTCTTTTACTAGGGGTAAGTGGATTTTCATACTGTGCTTTACGGACAAATATTCCTTCCTCAATATCTGCTGAATATCCTGAGAAATTTGGTTGGGATGAACTTCCCTTTTCTTTGGGTGAACTATCTAGTTTATGATAGATATTCGAAATTCTTCTCTTACTCATACTGTAAACTAACAAATAGTCAATTAATATAAAACACATAATCACATAAATTATTTCCTAACATAGAATTTAAAATTTAAGTGTCAGCAGAACACTTCTTTGGCTTGAGCTAGTGGCTAGGCTCTGATACCACCTTCTGTCACAACCCCCGATCCCTGCTCCCCGGGAACGGGAGGACGTGATCTCAGAGTTTTGGTGGTATCAGTTTTATTTAGTCTTGCAGCGGAATTTTCATCAGGACCGTAGTTAGGAAATGTTTATCAGAGTAAAACCACCATATTTTATAATATTAAACAAATGGGATGAAACCCAAGTTCATAGTACACACGTTTTCATAGGAATAAAACCTATTTTATTTAATAAAAACATCTATTTTATTTTAGGTAACTTTATTGCCACTTTTCCAAGCCTTCAGTGCTCTCCAGCTGGCTTGTATTGGCTTCACACTAAATTACCTGAAACACGTGTTTAAAACATTTTATCAGCAAGAAATACTGGTGAGTGAATCCCAGTTTCAATAAAAAGTCACAGTGAACAATATTGAGGGCGATCCCGCAATTATATTTGTTTACAAGACATCACAATTAACATCAGTGGTACTGTCATACTCAACTTGTGGAAATGTTACTCCTTGACCAGGTGGTAACAAATTTTGTATACAAAACCCCAACATACCCACTATAATTGTATTCTTACAAATACTCAATATGTTTATTCGCATGGAAAGATATGTAAGGTTTTGTAACACAATTCACAAAAAGGTTTACACAAAAAGAAGGATTACTCACATTGCTGTCTTAGGCTTTTCGTAAGGGTTTCCTGGGTATAATCTATAATTTATACAAATGTACATTGATTAGTTCATAACCCTTTGAAAATATTAATAATACCCTCCCCGAGACGGCATTCCAACAACTACGTCGGGCAGAACCACGACAGTTGTTACGGAACCCTAAATCAATCGGGCAGCGTAACTATTACGAAACTGGGGTTATAATACTTACAACAGAGCAGAACCTCGCTAATTAGGGGTATAATACCCGCGTATTATCTCTACTATCAGAATTTTGGGATTGAGAATCGAAGAATGAACGAATTGAAATGGACAGCCGATGCGTTCTATTTATAGTTAAAATTTTGCATTGCTTACGGACCGTAAGCCTAAAATTGTTGCGGTGCGTAAGGATGCTTACGGACCGTAAGACTCAAATTGTTACGGTGCGTAAGGGTTAAAAATAGGTTATAGGGTAGCCACGGTTGGGACTAGCTTTGCTGAGTCGATGAATTTCATTAATTCGATTTTTACAGCACATTATGTAGATAATCGTTAACTAGGGTATACCCCCCTTGAGTTTTAGGGGCCCTGATCCTGATTCTGATTGTTCTGAAAATTTTAGGGTTTGTTCAGAATCACTTGGGTTTCTCAATTAGGGTTTCCTATTGGCCAAATTAAAATAATAATTAGGACTTTTGATGAGAGTTGTTACACTGGGTAATGCGCCTTGTGGTCTCTCGGAGAAATTTTGAGCTAGTTGATTTAGTTGTTTTTCAATGTTTTGAATACTAGCTTGTTGATTTCTAAAGTTCGATTCCATTTGTTGAAATCGATCCGAGTTTTTCTTTTCGGTGTCGGAGATGAGGCGAGAGATAGTATCTTCAAGCCTCTCTCGTCCCCCTTGTTGTTGTTGAGAGAAATTTTGTGACTCGTTTCTTGGTTGTTGAAAGTTTGTTCGTTGGTTTTGATTTTGTTGGTTACTACTATTGCCGGGTTCTCTCCAACCAAGGTTAGGGTGGTTACGCCATCCTTGGTTGTAGGTACCCGTCGGCGGACCTGACGGCCTAGGTCTATTGTCAATGTAGTTTACCGTTTCTGTTTGATTATCCATTTCTTTCATACAACTCCAATTTTCATGTGGTCCACCACACCCTTCACAAGCCATAACCGAGGCTGTTTTTGCCATTTCTAACTTTTTGATTGTTGAAGAAAGGGCCTCGATTTGGGCTTGCAAAGAGGTGTTCTCGTCAACCTTATGGGTGCCCGGAGCAATATATTTTGTGCCTCGGGGAGTGTGCCACTGAAAATTATTTTGAGCAATTTCCTCAATTTGATTATAAATTTCATTTGGGCGACGATTACCTAGAAGTCCCCCGGAGCTAGAGTCAAGTGTTTGTCTTGTGTGTGGCAACAACCCATTATAGAAACTGGATACTTGTTGCCATACCGCAAGACCATGACGAGGACACTTTCTTAGTAGCTCCTTGAACCTTTCCCAAGTTTCATATAAGGATTCCCCGTCCTCTTGTGAGTATGTATTAATTTCAGTCATTAATTTAGCCGTTTTAGAAGGAGAGAAATACTTATACAAAAAATTTTGGGCTAGTTCATCCTAGGTGTTTACCGATCCAACTGGGAGGGTGTTAAGCCAAGCCTTAGCTCGGTCTTTTAGTGAAAATGGAAACATTCGGAGGCGGATGGCGTCATTAGATGCTCCGTTGATCCGAAAAGTATCACATATTTTCAAAAATTTGGTAATATGTAAATGGGGATCTTCGTCCGCAAGCCCGTGGAAAGTTGCGGAGTTTTGGAGCATTTGTATCAAATGCGGCCGAAGTTCGAAGTTGTTGGCATCGACATTCGGCGCATTGATAGCGGCGCCGAGATTACCTACCGTAGGCCGTAGGTAATCCATTAGAGTACGTTGATCCGCCATTAGAAGTGGGTCCCCCGAAACTTTCTCTTGGTTTTTAGCTTTAAGTCTTTTTCTTAGAAAGCGTTCGGGTTCGTCTAGAGGTTCTTTTATGTCTTTAGTGGAACTGGAGCTCATGCACTACGTAGGAGGTTCAGGTGCGGCGCCTGGGTTTCAAGTCCTGCGATAAAAACAAAAAAAGATTGTTGGTCAGAAGTTTCACCACGGCCCCGTGCTCAACTGAACACGGCCCCGTGGTCGGAGTTACAGTGATTTTTTTCCGGATCCCTGTTACTGGGGAGTTCAACACGGCCTCGTGCTGCACCAACACGGCTCGTGCTCAACTCTCTGTAACTCGGAAAATAAAAACTGCCAGTAACGATGCTGGGCACGGCCCGTGTCCGACCAGGCACGACCCCGTGCTGAGCTCTGCAGAAACTGAAAAATCTAGAAAAATCCTAACTTTCTTAGGCCGTTGATTCCTAACTTTCTTAAAATCCTTGTGTCCCCGGAAGCAGCGCCAAAAACTTGATGTGTGTCGGTGTAAATATATTTTTAGGTATATTTTAAGCCCTTTTTAACACTTTAGTCAAGTTTTAAATTTATAAAACACGATATTTTACTAAAACTAAACACACATATGGGCAAGTGCACCCATCGTGAGCGTAGTATAGCGTTGGTAAGATACCGAGGTCGTCCAAGGACACAAGAGCTTTTAGTTCCGGTTTATCCTCAACGTCTAATCAAATCAAAAGTTTGAGAAAAAGTTTTAAACATGAAAATAAAAACTAAAAATTCTGAAAATAAAAATAAAAGAAAAACAGATAGACAAGATGAATCACTTGGATCCGACTCGCCTTTAGTGTAACCTTTGATGATTTCCGCATTTTTGCACTTTTTAAGAGATTATCTTAGTTATAGTAGTAGGCCCCTCTTTTGAATGTGACTTTACCCTCAACCCAGTAGTTTGAGTCTGCAAGGATACAATTCTAAAGGGTCGGAATATTGAAAGATAATTAATTAAGTTATTAATGCGTAATGTGGTAGGCCCCTCTTTTGAAGGTGACATTACCCTCGGTTAAGTGGTTTGAGTCAGCAGGGATACAATCCCAAGTAGCCGGGTTAATGTATTAATAGTAGTTTACATATGAGGGGATCAAGCCATTCGCACCCCCGCCATCCACTACCAATGGGTATTGAAGGAGGTCCTAGTAAGCTTGACCCAGGTCCTTGCAGGATCTATACACTGAACAAGGCAAGAACCATTCCCTTAACCCCCGACCAGGTAGCCAACATATCTTTATATAGACCGTAGAGATATGAATGGTGTAAATCTTTTATTTTATATAGACAGTAAAATAACGCCAAGACACCACGGACAAATGATAAGGAAGTTTCACCTTCAACATAAGAAACTAGTTATTAAAGTCATTAATACAAAACCAAATAAAAAGTGCGAAAAGATTAAAAATCAAAAGTATTACACTAAATGCTTGTCTTCACCAAGTGATGTAAGAGACTTAGGCAAATATGGCATTTGATTGTCAAGAACTCTTACTATCAATCTTGGATCCCGATACTACTACACACACTCTAAGATGGATGATGGTGGTGGATGTGGGTTGTAGTGGGGGTGGAGTGTGAGTGAAGTGGGAGAGAGGTGGTTTGCCAAGAGATGCCTTTGAAGTGAACCAATCACCTTTATTTATAACCTGCACAGAAGCCCGGACACGGCCCCGTGTCCATTGGGCATGGCCCCGTGTTCATCCACTTTCTCTTTCTTCATTAATTGCAGTTTGTCTGCATTAGCTCCACACGCCCACGTGTCCGGTGGGCACGGCCCCGTGTGCATAAGCGTATCTGTACTATCAAGATTTGCTTGGATTCTGCGAATCTTAGTGTTGACCACGGCCGTGTTGAGCTGGGCACGCCCCCGTGTCGGGAATAGAAGCTTCTATAGATTTGTCCTTTCTGCAGACAACTGGCCACGCCCCCGTGTCCACTGGGCACGTGGCCATGTTCAGCCTTCTGTTCTCTTGTTTTTGCTTGGGAAGATGTTGTCGAGGGGTCGGGCATGCCACGTTTATTCCTTTTCTTGTATTTATGTTAGATTTGGCTGCATATTTGTTCCTTTCGTTCATTTACGCTCATTTAATCCTGAAAATACAAAAGGAAGACAAAAGCACACTTTTTCCAACATTAGTACTAAAAAGGGTTAGTTTTATGCCTTATTTGATGTAATTTATATGTTGCATTTTACACACATCACTCCCCCACGGGTAGACTATCCCACCATACTCGTGCCGCCCCTACCAGCGTTTGAACAAACATCTTGCACCAGAGAGGCATGGGCCAGCAGGCTACCTCTCCAGCGCTTTTGAACAAGTTGAGGTGGTCATCAGGGTCGCTCAAACCATCATATTTGCCCACTGTCTAGGGCATCTTAGGTTTCTCCTTGATCGGGGCTTCAGCAATTCTCCTTGTAAATTTGGACCTGAAAGTGGCGTATGCAGGCTTGTAAGGCCTGGTAAGGCCGTCATCTTCCACGTTGATGGGCTGTACTTGTTGAGTCACCCCGCCCTGGCTTGTTCCCTGGGTAACAGGGGGTTAGGCTGTGGTGATGTTGAGTGTAGAGCTGGGACCCCCGTTTGGAGAGAAACGAGGTCTTGATGTGTTTCCCCTGTCATAAACAGGCTCCACCGTAGGCGGGGATTGACCATAAGTTGGTTGTGACGTTGGAAAAGACCACCAGGGCGGCATCTAAGCAGCGTATGGCGGCTGCTGAGCGTAACTCTGTGCTGTCATCTGAGGTGAATAGGCCTGGTTGTTGTATGGGGGTAAGTACCCATAAGGAGGTGCATAGTAATACCCGGGGAAATAAGCTTGATTTCCAGGTGTAACTGGAGCGTTCAGAATACCGGTAGGCATAATTACCGGCTGATGAGGTGGCGTGGACAACGCTGCTGTAAGTGCCGCTGAATACAGCGGTGGCATAGCGTATGTGGCCGGCAGCTGATAGTATTGAGCCATGCTTGTTTGATGTGTAGTGTTACGTGGACCCGCGGATGTGATAACGGGCATAGTGCTGTGACGTATAGTCTGCGCACTTGTTGTCGATACTGGGGTAGAAGCAATGGTGGTTGCTGTGGTTGGTACCACTGGTCGTAGTTGCCATGAGGTGTACGAGAGAGAGTCTACAGCTGCCGTGCCAGAGGGGGCGACTGGGGTACTTGCAAACCCCGGTGGTGGTGCTTCTGCTTCAAACTCCTGGTCCAGAGACCTGGTTATGGCGGGTGAGGCCGGCATGGTAGTAACCACAGAACTCGTCACCAGCAACGGATTACTGGTTATCACTGCTTGATTTGGTGTTGTTGTCGTGTTCTGATTGCTTGCCATTGGGTCTAAGTTCACTGTTGTTACCGAAAGGTCCCACGGATGGCGTCAATGAAGAAACATTGACCTGAACGGTAGGCTCCGACTAGGACTTCAACTCTTGGCGATCCGAACAGCTTACTGCAAAACAAAACACCGTTAGAACTCGTTACAGGAATGGAGTTATTCCTGTAACCACCATCCGGCGTGAGAATAAGTATCGGTTTTGGGAGCAAAAGAATATGTGTAGAGAGAGAGAACAAACGAGAGCAGAATGAATCATACCTTTGATGTTTACCTCTATTCATAGTTTACTATTAGGGTTTCCCTTTAGTTAGGATGAGCTCCGATAAGTTAGGGATTTGCATGATCTTCCCAAAAGATTGAGGATTTGGTTACGTGGTTTATCCATACAGAATAAAATATTCTAGAATAAACCATGTGTAATTGGATATTTATAATAAAATAATAGGTAATAACCGGGTCGAGTTAGCCGATCCGGATCATACCTAGTCACTGTGATTATTTAAATTTGCCTTTGAAAAACCGTTTATTTATCATGTTTACTGTCTAGTTCATACCTAGATAAATCAGATTATTATTTATCATGTTCGTATACGAAGGGGTTTAAACTTTAAAGTGTTTCACATCAACAATAATATTCGTACATATAATGGGTCACATAAGAAAATATCAACAGTACATACGAAAACCAAATCCAACAAGATGATCTTAATTACAAGGATAATACAAACCATATCAAAGATCAAACCCTAGCTAGTTCCACCCACGGTGGTAGACGTTCCTTTATAACCAGTGTCAGCTGGATGTGCCCCCATTCCGTAGTCCATATCGCGGTATCCCGGCCCGTATCGGCTGCTGTAGAGTCCGGCATGCACCAACAAAACATACAGCAGCTCGGTCACAGCCAAGATGATGATAAACGCCTCAACTATCCTTAGTCTCCATCCTCTGTGGCCTCCTAGGTTGATCTCCTTGCATGCCAACCTACAACATCATTATAATCAACTTTTAGTCTTCAATAACTTTTGTGATGAATAGTTTGTCCATGCCAATGTAACCATAAACCATCCTCTGATATACTTCTTAATATTTTTTTTAAAGTAGCGGAGATGAGGGTGTGCGAGGACCACCGCTCAGAGCATGTGTTTTTTATAAAAAAAACCCGACATAATTTTTTTTTAAATAATATATCGTACCAACTCAAAGATAAACTCATTTACAAAACAATTTTATGGTTTAGAAGTTAGCCCATTGGGATAATTTTATGGTTTAGAAGTTAGCCCATTGGGATAAGGTTTAGTAAGTCCAATACACATTTGATTTAAAAAAATAATAATAATAAAAACATTATGGAAGACAGATTTTTTCACATTTTTTCAAACTCGATTCAAACTCGAACAAGGTATGTGAATTGACGCATCTGTTTAGAGATATAAGCTATGGGTAAATCTGTTTGAAACTTGAAACCTAGCCTTTTTAATATTTTTTATCTTAGAAATATAAGGCTATTGGTACGTATTATAGTCGTGAACAATTCTCAGTATATTTAAAAATTTAAAATTTAATATGAAGTTATGCCTTTGAATATAAATAGTTTTTCTTGTCTAAAAGAGCAAACCGTGAAAGCTTTTGAATACTATGTGTAAACATATATATAATTTTCAATACAACAAAAGGAAAGGAATGGATATATAAAGTATAGTCATGAACTATTCTCAATATTATTTAAAATTTAATATGAAGTAAAGTTTTTGATAAAAAAAACCCCAATATTTTTTTGAAATAAAGTAAAGCTTTTGAATATCAAGTTTTTGATTAAAAAAAACCGTGAAAATTACCGGCTTGGTTCATCTTTTTTTCAAAACCATATTTATCTATCCGGCCCAAAATTTTCGTCAAAACTAGCCAAACCGAGTATTCACTCGGTGCCAAAGATAGATATGAATATTACCCGAAAGCGAGAACCGTAACAGCCCACGCCACCAAAGAAGTCGACCCAGCAGCCGCTAAACTATCATTCCTCCACGCCCTAAGATGATTCCCACCCGCAAACTTCGAAACAATCCCGAGAACCGAAGCCAAGATCGCGAACTCCAAAAAGAACTCCGTCGCACCATTTCCACCAAAACCTACAAAACCAACATCCACAATCAATCCCAACACAAAAACCCAAAAAGAGAAAAAAAAAAAAACAGAATCATCCTTATCGAATCGGCCGCTCACTTGGGTGGTTGGTCTGGTTGTTGATGAGCCTGTTGAGACACCAACTAGCAAACCCTAAAGTGATCAAATACATAACCAAGTTAAGAAACAACAATGGTGCAGCCATGTTTCTTCCCACCGTTTGTGCCATGATGATTATTATTATTATTAAAGAACAAGATGTTCAGTATAGGATGATAATGATATCTTATACTTGTGTTTTTTTGAACTAAAGCTAAAAGATGGTAATAATGAAAAGGTTGTGGATGAATATATAGGAGATGGGGTGGTGTGTTGTGGTAGTTGGTGGCAAGTTGAGTGATACGTGTTGGTTAGATGAAGTGTTTGTGGTTTTGTGTACATGTGGTTGGACACGTGTCAGATGGTTGATAAAGTGGGGAGGGGATCCAACATAGGGTTGGTTTTGTTTTGATAAGTAGAAGTGGGTTGGGGATGGTATACGCCTCCGACGTCACGGTGGTGAAGCGGTGGGTTCTGAGAGTTATCTTGTTAGTTGATATTCGGACTAAGTGTTGGTAATTTTAGTGTTATATAGTTGTACATGATTGTAAAATGATGTTTAATATACGAGTCAGTAATATTGTATATACCTGTTAGTTTTGTTTTTTTAACTCTAAACTTCAAAAACACCAACCCAAACTGAGCCGGCAAACAAGACAACAAGACTACATAATTACAAATTTACGTCAATCGTTCCAAGACTTTTCCCTGTATTTCGATCTATTAGAATACCAAAGAAATCCCAAAGATTTGACTTCGTTGATGATGTTCTCAACTATAACCGGCTTGTTATTGAATTTGAGGTTGTTCCAAGCCTTCCAAATTATAACTTCCTTTTTCCGTTCCGAGGCCCTCAGCGACTCATGCAGCTCAAGAATGTCTTTCATGGAGAAAACAAATATGTTAGGAATTTTGCACCAGGTACTAACGTGCTGCCAAAGGGTAGATGCAACAATACACGAAGTAAACAGATGTTCAACCGAATGTTGATGAATACATTACTGAACGTTCACGAACGGACGACACATCTGTTTGTGTTCGTTAATTTAACGAATCGAACAAAATTTCATGTTCATGTACGTTTATTTATTAAACGAATGGAAATAAACGAACTTTCCGCCGAACGGTTCGCTTAACGTTCAGTTCATTTGCGGCCCTAGTATTCAGGTATCACAAAATACCACACATCTCATACTACATTACTACAAGAAGACTTCTCTAATACGACAGGCTTTTTTGACGACATGTCGTTAGCATAGTCTTTCCCGATGACATGTCATCGGTAAAAGCTTTGTCCCACTTGTTTTCACGCTAAAGATGGATAACTTCGTCGTAAACATGGGTTACCTTTTAGCAACGACTTGTCCAAAAATATACATGTGCTATTACCCGTATAATATGTTTCGGATTAGTTTGTTTGTGATCGCTACTCGCTTGTCTGAAGTTTGGATAACCTAATTAATTGTTAACTTGTGATTCATCAAATATTGTTGAGATCTCATTGGAAATTGTGAACTTCAATGTATTGTCACTATTAAAATATACATATTTCCAAGAAATACTATAATAATTAATTTTACAACTGAAACAAAAACTATGACCTCTTTGAATTTGGACCACCATTGCAATATGTCAATATAAGTTCAATTGCATTAATATAGCTAGTACAATAGATTCCTGCTTAGTTTTCTTATAATACATTGTTAAGGGTTTAATAATTTTTATTCACATGACATTACATTTGATTACGAGTTTATAGAAGGGTCACATTCATCAAGTACTTGACTTTTAAGGAAAAATATGTGTATTCTTCTAAGGCAAAAATGTTGTTGTGTAGAGGGAAATAATTGAGTGGAAGTGACAAGTGAAAAGGATGAATCCTTCTTAATTAATAATGTGACATGTGGTAAGGGTGGGAGGTAAGAAGGGTATTTCTTAAACTAGGAAGACTTTATTGGAATTGTTGAAGACTGGTTTTTTAGTTTTAATTAATTATGAGAGAACTATATATCAATATTAATATATTTTAACTTGTCTAGCAGGATTTCAAGTGGTATGTTGAAGACTTAAGAGCCACAAATAATGCTTTAGGTTCATTTTAATAATCATAAAATAGATTGATTTGCATTATTTACGTTATTGAACAGGAGTGGGCGTTTAAACTAGATCATGTGAATGGCAAACAAAGAGGGTAATTGGATAACTTGGTGAAAATTTCAGCATGTTAGGAGTTGGATGGAACACAAAGAATACGAATCTAACCCATTATAACCTTTTAAAAGACAAAATAAACATATGCCTTGTACTAAATTGATGTTGCACCTAGGTGTTTGAAAGATACACATTGTCATGGTAAACTATAATTGCGTGAAAGTAGTGAATGGTGAAGCTTAACTAACACATTACGAAGGCTTCGTCATTACATTAGCATGATGTGATATTCAGCTTAATCATTCGATCGGAGAGATAATAGGTTGGCATTTTGAATACCAAGATAATATGTTATCCCTAAAGCACACAATAGTCGGGATTAAACCTGTATCGATACTCCCCCCCCCCCCCCCCCCCCCCCACACTCTTTCCGTTTTTAAGTATGTTGTAAGACACGAGGTTGTCAATGTATATATTTGCATTCCATTATCTGAGGTGTAATGAATGTAACATATGATAAATTTGAGAACGTTGAAGTGAGGGTACCAAAGTTCATGCATGCATGGGCATATTTGATGTACTACATACGACACCTCTGGCTAAGTTAATGTCAAGGTGTTATAAGCCACGTTTGGAGGGTACCAAAGTGGCGGACTTTGGGGTCGATGACGGTGCGCGGACTTTGGGGTCGATGACGGTGCGCGGACTTTGGGGTCGATGACGGTGCGCGGACTTTGGGGTCGATGGTGGGGCTAGGGTTTAGGGTGGAGAAGAAGGTGGGGGACAGATTGTAGAGAGAGAGCACAGAGAAGAGTTGAGGTGTGAAAAGTGGTTTTGTAGTAGAAAAAAAAAACAAACCCTCTTCTCCTTGCAGACTGCAGACATTTGGCCAGCTCTTCTCCTGCAGATGTGGTCCGCAGACTGCAGACCTTTTCCCACAGAAAAAACAAACAGCACCTAAGTCTATGGTTATCGCTTGAAACAATACAAGATTTTTGTAGGTTGGAGACATAATCCAAGTGGTAAGAGTTCACGGTAGACATACATTCCTAAAGCACTTATCACATCAATTTGGTAAGTCAAAAAGCAAGAGACAACCAAACTAAGTATAATATAAATGGTAGGATGGACTCGTAACGCCATTTCAAATTGGGTGGGTACGTGTAAGTTGAACCAATAGTTTTGTAATCTAAACTCTGAGCCTGTTTAACTCATTTATCTAAGCAAATCAAACATATAGACGAGTTCTAATCAAGTTGTAACGGGATGACACATCCCAAATCCGTGACAACTCAACCTATTTAATTAAAAAAACCAATCCAAACACAACCCGTTCAATCAATCAAGTTACATATACACCAACATCCTCAACAATCTACATGCTCAGCTCACTTAAGTTCTCCAAAAACCCATCAAAATCTCCAACCCCTCATCATCTTCTCCAACTCTTAACCAAAACCCAATCTCTAAAACTCACCAAACAAACCCACACTCAATCTCCAACACTTTTCAACTCAATCGAACTCAAAGACACCTATTCATACAACACATTGATCAACACGTACGCAAAACATAATCTTTATCATGAATGTTTCACTCTTTTCAACAACATGTGTCACAGTATCCATTCACCTGATGAGTTCACATTCTCGATTCTTGCTAATTTTTCTGGGGATACAGGACACTTTTTCGAGGGAAAATGGGTTCACGGGAAGTGCGTCAAACATGGGTTTGTTGCAGATGTTGTGTTAGCTAACTCTTTGATGTTAATGTATGGGAAATGTGACAGAACAAAAGATGCACGTAAACTGTTTGATGAAATGCCTCAAAGAAGTATTGCTTCATGGAACATAATGTTGGGTATGTATGTTAATGGGGAATGCTCGTTTTCGGATTCTGAAGTGTGGGAGTTTGTTAAGAGAATGTTAATGGAAGGGCGAAAGATTAATGAGTTTACGTTGTCGAATCTGCTTCCGTTTTGTGGGAAGCGAATGGGTCGGTTTGATCATGGTAGGGAGCTTCATTGGTACATTGTTAGAAAGATGAACCTTGATGTCGATTCGGGTGTTCACTTAAACTGCTGTTTGATCGATATGTATTCACGACGTAGTAAAGTAAGTTTGGCCTGGTTCGTATTTGATCAAATGAGGTTTAGAAACATTTTCACGTGGACAGCGATGATGAACGCTTATTTACGTAATGGTAACCCTGAAGAAACCGTACGCCTGTTTCGTGAAATGCGAAGAGCGAGTGAGGTGGAACCGAATTAGGTGTTGGTTTTAACTCTTCTCCCTGCTTGTAACTTAACCGCAGGGTTGTTAGGAGTGCAACAAACCCATGGGCTTTCGGTTAAAAAGGGGTTCGTTAATCACACGTCTTTATGCAATTCGTTAATCGATATGTACTCCAAGAACGGTCTTTTAACCTCTGCGAGAAAAGTTTTTGATCACGATTGTCGCTCGAAAGACGCAATTTCATGGAGCTGTATGATATCCGCGTGTGGATTACATGGCAATGGTCATGAGGCGGTTACTTTGTATGATAAAATGGTTACAAGCGGGATCAAACCGGATGCAATCAGTGTAGTCGGAGTTCTTTCCGCTTGTAGCAAATCCGGTCTGGTTGAAAAAGGCCTTTATGTGTATAACAAAGCGGTAACTGTTTTCGGGCTTGACCCAACGGTTGAAATGTGTTCTTGTGTGGTTGACTTGTTGGGACGGTCAGGTCGACTCGATGAAGCGTTGACTTTCATAAAGTCAATGCGTTTAGAGCCCGGACCGAGTGTTTGGGGAGCACTTGTTAGTGGTTGTGTAGATCATGCACACTATGAGACTAAAGTTTTGGGTTATAAATCACTTATTGAGATTGAACCTGAAAATGCGTCCAATTATGTATCGCTTTCTAATGTTTATGCAACTTCTAGAAGGTGGGATTATGTTGCTGATATCAGAAGAGTGATGAAAGAAAGAAATTTGAGTAAGGTGCCTGGGTGCAGTTGGATTACAGTTAACAGTAAAACTCATAGTTTCTTAGTTGCGGATAAAGCTCATCCTGCGTGTGACAAGATATATGAGATCTTGAGTCAACTCATTCTAGTGATGAAGAGACCTTGATGAGTAAGGGTGTCAATCGTGTCGGGTGAACTGGCATATCTTATGTCGACCATTGTGTCATTAAGATTTCCTCATGTTTCTCGAATGTGTATGTATGTGCTTTTTAAGTACCCTATATAAATGCAATCTATTTATCCCTTCATGCGTAATGTTTCGATAATTGACAAGAGACCGGTGATGATACATCATGATGTCGACGGGCATATAGTTCCACATCATAAACCAAATCGTTAAACTTGGTTTCTCAAACCGTAAATTGTAAACCGAAACGCGTCTCTTTTTGTTGACTTTGAAATAATAATGGATGAAAACTAAAAAAAAAGGTTGCTCAGAGTTGCCTAATCTAATCAAATTGTGATGTAGAGCAATGGACCCAACCATTGCAAGGCTTTGATCATCATAGCAAGATAATGCACCAGCCGGGAATCAAACCCGGGTCTGTACCGTGGCAGGGTACTATTCTACCACTAGACCACTGGTGCTTGATGTATTACGTTGAAAGTTCACCAAAGATCAAGTAAATTTAGACAAATAGGGATAACAAGTCATCCAAATTCTATTTTTTATTACATTAAGTACTTGTAAGATCACATTAGATTACGTACTAGCACAGTTTAGTTTAGTGAAGGTTCCCCTTTTTATTTACACATACTATATATAGATGCAAGCACATAAATATGATGTACATAAAACTTTTCCATGTCTAGTTATATACTTATATGGTATCAAAGGAAGGTTGACTTTCACAAATTACAAGTATCTTGTGAGTACTCATACGTTGTTGTTCGAAAAACACTTTTCGAGTTATTGTTGCATCTCAGCTAGGGAGTTTGCCATCACCATCCAGTGTGGTGCCATGTACCATGAGAGCTCGGTATGCTCAGAGACCTCTATCCGAGATTTCATTTATGTAATCCAAAATCACCACTATTCTTAAAGAAGACACGGTCAGAGTCAATGTCGACCATTGACTTTGTTCAATAGGCATCATTTTACAAAATCTATAAGGAAACACTAACCACCATAGAAATCTCATACCCTAAAGTGGGTAGTGATCAATATCATTCACTAGGGTTGTTCACAAGTCGATCTGAGCCAAGCCAGGAGAAGCCGGGTAGTTAGTTGATGAAGAAGACGATTAAAAGAAAGGAAAACAATTCTGTTTATATTGAATTTTTATGTTAAAGGAAAACTGTATGAAATCAATCACAAATTGAATACATGTCTCAATGGTTAAAAAGCTACATTTAAAGACAAAGGTCAGCGTCTTTTTTTATTAAATTATGTGTATAGCCAGTTGGGTCAACAGGGGCAATTTGGTCATTTCACGTGTACTTAACGGAAAAAATGGATGGAGTTAAAGGAGGTGGACTGTAATAGTTATGAAACTGAAACCACAGGGATTGTTTTGGCAATTTTTAAACTAATGGACTAAAATAATGATTTTTGACAAACCACATGGACGAAAACCGCAACTAACTCTTAACAAAAAAATATTGCTTGAAAATGCCTTTGGTCATCCAAGATAGATGTGAAACAGCAAGCTTTGCACCAACCATGAATCGAACCCAGGTGTGTAGTATACTAGTATTCTACCACTAGATCACTGGTACTTTTGTTTGTCATTCTTTCATCTTAAAAGGTCACCAACAATTGGATAAGCACAAATAAGTACAAAAATTCTTTTACTTGGGTGTAGTATTTTACTACCATATCAATGATGCAGATTTTTCATGTTTATGTATTAATCTAATTAAAAACTAGTGATTCAGACACACATCAATGTCTATTTATGTTTTAACAAGTAAGGTGATTAGCGTGCAAACCATTAAGTACCGTATTTTCAATATCGATACAACAGATACACAAGCAAAATGAAGATAATAAAATGTTGAATGATAATCGTGATATGGTGTTAAAGATCAGTGGCGGAACTAGCCCAAAAAGTTAGGGGTATCCTAACTTTTCCGAACTTTTTTTTAGGCTTGGGGGTATCATTTATATAACGGAAACGGAGTTAAAGTGTATTTTTACACTACGGAGATGGGGTTGAGGGGTAGCCCGTGCTACCCCTAGTAACACTCTAAGTCCGCCTCTGTTAAAGGTATGAGCACTATGATACAATATTGAATGAAATGTAAACCACAATAGATAATCGTGATATAGTGTGCAAGTATGATAACTACAATACATGAAAACTTATGACTATGAAGTGGCATCAAGTGTGCTATGCACTTTTAATTAGTTGATTCATAGTGACCTCTTATATATGTGTTTACATAATAATAATAAAAATACTAGACCAATAAAAAAAAGTTGCTCAGAATTGCCTCAATATCATCTAGTTAAGATGTAGAGCAATAGACCCAACCATTGCAAGGCTTTGATCATCATAGCAAGATAATGCACCAGCCGGGAATCGAACCCGGGTCTGTACCGTGGCAGGGTACTATTCTACCACTAGACCACTGGTGCTTGATGTATGAACATGAAGGTTCAACAATAAATTAATGAAGTTGAACAAACTGGATGGCAAGTGATCCATTTTTATTTACACATGCCCTTTGTGGATGTAAATACACAAACATGATATACACAAAACTTTTCCATGTCTGGTTATACACTTATATAGTTATATGGTATTAAAACAATGTTGAGTTTTACAAGTATCTTGTGAGTACTCAAATTATGCATGAAACTCCACTTACGACCGCTTGATCTCCGTAACGACAAGGCGTTAAGTCAAAATTTGACTCCGACAGCGATTGAAATTGTGCAAGGGAGGACACCTTGTAATATGGTTTATGTTGAACATTGGCATATTCAGGAGAATCATACCTCCCTTTTTCCTCAAGCAAACAAGTAAATGGTTCAGCCTTATTCCCACAAGCCACCTGAGATCATGGGTAATTTTTAATGCCGGTCAAAATGGGCCAGGCTGGGTTGGGTTGGGTTCAGGGGCGGAACTATAATTTTAAAAAAACTAGTTTAAAATATTTAATTCGGTAAAGCCTAAGGGCCTTTTTTTGGCTCACCCAGAGCACTTGAATTTTCAGGATCGGCTCCGCCCCGTAATGTAGGTAAAAAAATTTCATTCTATAAATGTACAATAAAAAATTGGGACACCCCTGGATATTTCTTATAGTTCCGCCACTGGATGGGTTACGTGATTATTGTAACACCCCAACCCGGCTTGGGCTGACGTGTCACTTATACAGTACATCAGATGTCAAAACATCATTTCATAAATTGTAAAACTTTACATTATTTCAAGAGTTAATTACACAGATGGACCTTGCGGTTTATAGCTAGTTTCACCTTACGGTACTAACTTTATTTATTAACAGGTTCAAGTTTAATGGTTTCAATTTTATAACACCTTTGGGTACTAACACCAAACTTAGTTATTTTTTCTGTTAATTCTCAATATAATGACTAAAAAATCCGTAGTTGAGTGGAGTTTAAAATGTTTTGTACCATATTTCTGACTTTTTGAAATAAGAGTTAATTGCACTAATGGACCCTGTGGTTTATATCCAGTTTCGCATTTGTGTACTAACTTAATTTTTTAACAAGTTTAGGTTTTATGGTTTCAATTTCGTAAAACCTTTGGGTACTAACACCTGAGTAAACGAGGTTTACTCAGTGGGACAACAACAATGCAATATACATTTTCTTAACAATATCTATATATCAAACAATATATATAACCAGTGTTGTAAGAATCGCTAGGCGCTAGTCGGGCGGTGGGATACCTGATGGAGGGCGTGAAACCCGAGTGTTAATGTGCGTATTTTGTTTGAATTACTGTAGTTAAAGTGGTAATGTGCTTTGAATATGTTAACTACGTGTGTTTGTAATTTCACAGGTAAAACACGTAATACGGCGAAGTTACAAAGATTAGCGCACAAGTGGCTGTTGAAAGGTATTAAAAGGTTTGATAAACGCTGCACATGAACATAGAGATAAAAAGACATTAGCAAAAGAGTTCCAGCCCAAGTCAACCGTAGCATACGGTTGAATTCCGTAGCGTACGGTCAACATAAACACAAGTGGACAGAAACATTGAACCGTAGCCTACGGTGTTAATTCGTAAGCTACGGTGTAGGTATGATGGCATGCATGTCAGAATTGAAAGGGATTCTTAAAAAACCCTTTTATGTTTCACGTGACTTGAGTGGAGAATTCAAAAACAATATCATCATCATCACATTGACTTTGGTGGCATACATCACATCGTCCAACATAAAGACATGCGAAGACTTGAGAGGCAAAGGAGATCAATCACATTAAAACTTTGAGAGAAGGCACATGGGCCGAACTTTGAAAGACTTTGGCAGCCCTTAAATTACACGCATATGTTTGGACGGTGTTGAAAACAAAGGTTTGTATTCTTTCTATTCAATAGTTCCAAATATTAGTTTCATATTGATTGATTTTTCTAATGTTAATTATGTTTTCTCTTTTTTATGAATATTGCTTAATGGACTCAAACTGGTTGATGGGCTCAAGTTGCTGGTTGCCCTTTGCCAAGTTCGTGGGCTTGTTAGTGGGCTCTCAAGGAGAGCAGGACTGACTTGTGGACTCAGACGCATGGGCTGAAGGCTTCATCTAGTTGTCTCAGTATATAAGTGAGTGTGTGTATTAGGGTAAGAAGATTTTTCTAGAATCTACACACACGTTTCACAAATCTCTCTCGCATACATCTTCTCTCTAGGGTTTCATCTCAGTAGCTTGTTTGTACGCGTTTTAGATCTAGGGTTCTTGTGTGTATCGAACCTGTTAGATTTTAGCGTAGTTTGATACGGGTCATCATGTTGATGATCTGTTGTGTGAGCTAGAGGGGTTTTTTGAGAGTTTTGTTGTTTATTCGAGAGTTGATTGTGTGAAAATCTTGTTTGAATCTCTTTGTATTTTGAGAAATTGGTACACATCTGGATTAATCGAGTTCTAATTATGAAGAATCTCATGTTTTGACAGACGGCTAGTGGTGGGACCACACAAAACAGTCATATTACACAAACACAGGCTTCACGTGGACTTTTATTTGGGCCGATTGGTGAAGACTTTTGGTTTTTGTTTTTCTTTGGATTGGGCCGATAACAATAGACACACGCAGCAACGGGTTTTGACGGCAGAAAAGATTGACACAATTTAGATCATCTCGACGGCAGAGATTGAAAAAGATTTTTCAACCTGGTATCAAGCTAGTGAAGATCATTCAACCGAGATGAGCGGCTAAATCATACGTGGCTTCCTCCAGACAGATGGTTCAGTTAGGTTTTATTTATTTTCAGTTTTATTCATGTTGGGAATTACTTTTGGATTGACAAACCTTTATAAGTAATTTGATGTGTTGATTTTGTTTGAACTATTTGCTTGTGTTTTTGAGTCCTTACTTTACAATTTGTTCGGTTGATGACAAAACCTTGTAGCGGATTGGGTGACATAGAGTAGGTTGATTCACGCTAGTGAATAGGGTTAATTGACTTATAAGAGATCTGATGACAAAGACCCGTTTTCAGTAACCAATCAAACTAATCAACTTTCCCACACTATGTCTATGTGGTGTCAAGTATTGAATTAAACTGGGATTTTGTAAACCTAGAACCTGAAGTTTGGAGGAGGTTACCTTTACCACTATTGTTTTCTAAATCACGTTAGTTTAGACTTTATTTTCTAAAAAACAACCAAACCAATCAATTAATTATTTTATTTAGTTAATTTAGATAGAAAACCAATTCTGACCACATACTCCTCGTGGACCGACACCCTACTTACCCTAACTAGTTAAGGTATTTAGGAACTTTTTATAAATATTTTTTTGACCGACCAAACGACATCGATCAATACCGACTAGCGATTAACCGGGATTAATAGGGACTAATCGGAATTAATCGGATTGAGATTTTTATATATAATTTTTAGTTATACTATATACACACATATTTATATGTAGTTTTTTAAAATATACATGTTTTAACCCCTCACTGTCCCATTTTTTAAGTAATTGAAATGAATTTATAAGGTTTGGTCGAAATTTGGCCGGCGTCAGGCCAAAATTTGGCCAGAATAGGACCGCCATTGACCGCCTAGCGATTAATCGACCATTAATCGGTAAACCTCCGATTAGTGATTAATCGGAGACTAGTCGGGATTTTTACAACCATGTATATAATATAACACATGTTCAGTTAGTCACCTTCAGTGCGTCACATTCAGTAGTTCAATGCGTAGTCAGTTCACATTCAGTTTTTCAGTGTGTCACCTTTCGGTGCGACATTGTCAATGGTTCAATGTAGGGCTGTAAACGCCGAACAAACACGAACAAGTCCTTGTTCGTGTTCGTTTGTTAAGAAATATATGTGTTCGCGAACCGTTCACGAACACTTATCGAACGAGATTTTATGTTCGTGTTCGTTTGTTAAGGAAATGAACTTGTTCGTGTTCGTTTGTGTTTGTGTTTGTTTGTTAATTTTAGGCAACGAACATTGATGAACACAAATGAGCACAAACGAGCACAAACTAATGTTCATGAACACAAATGGAAACAAACGAACAACAATCGTTCATGAACAGAATATATAGTACACTGACACTTATTAGATATTTAATTTGTCGGAATTTTGAAGTATTTAAATAAATATAAAAACAAAAAACACTAATGAACTATCAAACACAAACGAACATGTTACCGAACGTTCACAAACATAAACAAACGAACACGACCTATGTTCATGTTTGTTCATTTAACTAAACGAACGAAATATATTGTCCGTGTTCGTTTGTTTAATAAGCGAACGAACACAAACGAACTTCCCGCCGAACGGTTCGTCGAACGTTTGGTTCGTTTACAGCCCTAGTTCAATGTGTCTTAATCAATATTTGCTAAACCAATATAACTAATGTTTAAATATAATAGCACATAATCTTGATGACGTGGCTCCAAATGACACATCTTGTGTATGATGCGTTGCTACAAGGACGCGTAAGATGGCTATTTGAAAGCGGGTTTGTTCAATGACTAGTTTTGCATTATTTTAAAGTTACAATATAAAAGGACCACTTTGCAATGCAACTAGAGGTGTACAAATCGGTTTTTTCAAAAAACCGGTTTCGGTTATTAACCGAACCGTTTTTTTCATCCAAAATGAAAACCGGTTTTTTTAATAACCGGTTTCGGTTACTAACCGGTTTTTCAAGTCCAAAACAATAACCGGTGTAACCGGTTGTGATCGAATTTTAACCGGTTTTTGCCAAAAAAAAAACCGGTTTTTCATACCAAGAATCCTAACCGGTCTATAACTGATGGTTCGATTATAAAACCAGTTCGGTTATAAAAAAAACCAGTAAAAAAAACCGGTTTCGATTTTTTCCCAATTTCAATTCTAAAACCGGTTTTTTTTTACACCTCCGAATGCAACGTATTCACAACATCTCATCTCAACAACATAAATAAATAAAAAAAACCTAACCCCACCCAACCTATTCAAATCCAGAACATTCTAGAGAGAAGATGAAGCCAATGCCGGTCGAACTGTTCGGAGAGATGGAAGATCAAGCATCAACGGTGGCGATGGATGTCGACGACGTCGAAGCACTCGATATCTTCGGCGAAGGTCCTCTCGCCGTCATGGATCACCACCGCTTGACCGATTCCGATTTCTTCAACTCGTTTGAAGACGATTTCGATGACGCCGATATCAACTGATGCTCACGTCATCTTATCATGTTAATCTCTTCAACTTTTTTATCATCGTCTCATTGTTATTTTTATGATCTGGACTCTGTGTTATTATGTAGGTTGTGGTACAAGTTAAGTTATTAATCGGATTTTTAACCTAATTGATATTGATATCATGTGAATTGGTTCCTGTTGGTGTTACTGTGTGTTAGAACAGTTTAGGGATTTAGGTTTTGTGCAATTTGGGGGTTCATGTGTGACAGGGTGGAATTAGGATTCAGATTTAGGGTTTCTAGCTTTTGGTGATGGATTAGGTTGAATTTGGTTATAATTGTGAATCTTTTGTGAGGAAATCTGATTTTTTTTTTTCTCTCTTTGTGATCATAGTATTTGGTATGATACAGGAAAGTTTGTCCCAGTTGGCCACCGACACCCACCTCTTCTCAGAGGTCCCGGGTTCAAGTCTTGGGAGTGGCATATGTCGCCCAGGGTAAGAACTCGGTAAGGGGAATTCACCGCGGAGCTAGCTTGGTCGGGTAGCGGCTCCCGGAGTGGGATCACTCCGGCGGTTGGGAGGGCCGTGCACTAACCCCCCCCCCCCCCCCCCCCAAAGTTGGTAATTCATTGTCTGGTAAATAACATAAGACCGTGGTACAAGTTGATTGCTTTGATCAATGTCTTTGACTATGTTGTCAAAGGCGCATAAAGAGCGAAGGTTTTCTTAAGCGAGTCACGTAGTATAAAAGTACAAATTTTAGGGGTTTTTGACATGTTTTAGGCTTGTTTGGGGCTAGCATAATTGTGTCAGACCTGTTAAGACGATTTTTGGCGTGAACTTGGCTTGAAAATGCGCCTATTCAGGCAAGCTGGATATGCTTTGCTGCGCCTCTGTGTGCTTTTGACAGCATATGTCTTTGAAGAAAAACTGAAAAAATATGTTCTTGATCTTGAATACTTGCATTTCTTTTTGGCCAGTTGGAGTTGAGGTTTGTTTCTAGGAAATGATCTGATTATTTTAGGGGCACTTGAATTGGTAAGACCTGTTGTCTGCTCTCCTTTCTTTACGTATCGTGTCGACAAAGATTGAGGAAATGATGTAATTGCATACAAGGTTTTTGTACGTATTTGTGTTTCTAGCAAATGGGTGTCTTGTATGATACAACAAAGTTTGTGTTAGGGCTTGTTTATGTCGAATCATTATTCTCAAGATTTGATTAATACCTAAACTGGCAATTCAAAGTCTGTTTTTTTTTTTTTTTGAAAACATAAGAATATCCGCCTCGCTAGGAGAGGACGGGCACCACTCACCATCCTTTATGTTGGCATGATCGCCCCCCCCCCCCCCCCCTCTCTCCTGTTTCCTCCGCTAGGGGTGAGCAATAACCGAATCGTTAACTGAAATCAAACTGAAAACGACAAAATCGAACCAACATATAATTTCGGGCTTTTATACCTCCGTTTCATGTGTTTTATGTTTTATGCTTCCATTTTGTATATTTATATCTTCATCTCATTTATTTATACCTCCAATGTATGTATATATGCATCTATTTTATGTATTTATACCTTCGTTAGATTTATTTCTATACAAAAAATTAGCCCTTGTTTGGTTATTAACCGAAAACAGACATATTAACTGAAAACAGAACCGATTAACCAATGACTTCGGTTACGGTTTTGGTTAATGCTAGTAACCGAACCGTGCACACCCCCTCGCAGAACCTCCTTCCTTTCCCATGGGCTCTCCCCTCCCTCTCTCTCCTCGTTGATTACACCTTTCCTTCACATCAAATGGCGCTACGCTGGAGAAGGTTTAAATAGTTGAATACTTGTTTTGTTTCTAGTAAATGATTTGATTCTTAAGATGCTAGAATTTGCTAACATCTGCTGGCTGAACTGAACTCTTTTCTTTACATATCATATCTGTATGTTAGGAGTTTTGTTGAGGGAGAAATAGTTCTGCAAATTTGAGAAGATGAATCATTTCATTGTTTGATGTTTATATTCTTGTGACACAAACTATGTGTGCAACAAAAGCCTAAGGCTTGGTTCAAGATTGGTACATGGTCCATTTTAAACGCTCATCTTAATTGTGGACGATAAAAGGCAAGCGCAATTATGAGATGTTGGGAGTCTTACTGAAATGGTTGATTCACATCACTCATCATTACTAGCAACACGATGTTTGAAACACCCTTATCACGTTTTAATCATAAATGCACAGCGGAAAAACGTACCGTAAAATTTTTCTTTTTAACTGTTCTAATATACTTGAATATTGTTTAAGTCGACTCTTTTTAACATAAATACATCATTCAACACTTATGAAATGTAACTATGTTAACAAGTAATTACAAACCACGTGACCGCTTTCCCGTACAATCTATGATCTTCAACTTGACCCTCGTTCACTTGTCCATCATGAATATTTGACTAACCTGTGGTCACCACATATATAATCAACCCGTTAATATTTGGTGACATCATATGCATTAGAATAAGGACATAAAAATATAACCATATAGCGGTCTATTATTTTATACAATTCCATCATGACATTCCTTTGAGTTCATTCTTTACACTGAGCATCCAAACTTTGAAAGCCCAATACATTCATACCTGCATTCTTGTTTCATTCTCAATACACTCTCTTAGTACGTGAATATTCAAACATACTAAAGCCCTATCTGCATATATACAAGCTCCTTTCTTTCATGTACATAAATCCTACTTCTTGTATACGTAGCTACATACGTATTTCATACACATATCATAGCTACATACATACTTACACACATACATACTTACATACACACATACATACATACACACATACATACATACTTACACACATACATACTTACATGCATACATACATACTTACACACATACATACTTACATACATACACACATACGTACTTACTCACATACATTACATACATACATATCCAAGCTCTTATGTGCCTCTTTCATTCCCATATAATATACTACAAATCTTAGCTACAAACATCCATAAATAAATATATATTGTTATCATACATACAAACCTACGATCATACTTATAACGTTCATGCTTACCTATGGATCCCATATACCTTCTTAGTCCGAAAAATCATTAACTATATTTGAACAACATAACTAAAGTTTTTACGATCTTCTAGTAGGTTTTACCAATTCCCCTAAGTTTATCGGGGCCTCAACAATAATCTTAGGAAGATATGGAAATTTGAAACGTAATAAAATGCCAAAAGCATGCACATGTATCTGACCCCCACCTTAAGCTAAGGTGGCTACCGTAGCTTACGGTGGCCTTTAAAGTGGCTACGGTGAGAAGGGTCTGCCTTACGGTGGAAGAATAATTCATCAACACCTACCGTAGCTTACGGTGGCTACCGTAAGCTACGGTAGAGCCCAGTTCAGCACACATTTATTCTCATTATATGTTCATATCCGACCGTTAGACACCCGGACCTCTTTCTTCTCCTTTTTTTGGGTTTCCAATATGTAAAATAATCATATACAAACTCCCGAATCCTTCTAACGCTTAACCCCATGATCAAACTAACTATCACATCACGCCATGTCACTTACTTTTCTTTTGACCCGTTCACTCATTTATGTAATTTCAAACATATATAATTTCCTACGACTTACCTCATCAATACTCATTTTAGTTCTTACCCTTTCTCATAATTTCACACATGATTTCCTATGTTCAACACATCAAACTTTATTTATAAAATAAGAAGTGATTCCAGAAATTACTTACCTTAGCGTCCGTATTTGTATCTGTTACCTTGCCTCCTTTAGACCCGTTAGCCTTCCATGCTTCCATCCACCTTGACATGATCCCTATACTTTCATGTCATCGTAATCTCACTAATGTTAGCATACATGATTGTACATATTAACTATCATGTTAAACACATATCTCACATTTGACTTTCTATAACATTACAATTGTGACAAAATCCTAGCCTTGCTACTTATGTATAGTTGACTCTCAGGAAGTCAACGGTTTATCATATGAGCTTTCAACTTAATCTCATACATCTGTATCATCATAATGGACCAACAATTGTCACTATATTCCTTTCATGCTCATGGTACAATATGTATTCAACCACAATATCACCTAGTTATATGCATACACCAAACATATTCAATTTCCTCCATACTAGAGATTCTTATAATTTTACAACTAGCACATTCTCATGAAATTCTTCTACATTGCATTTTTCAAGTTTACTTATCATCAATCATATCGTAACCACATTGTATTAATATTCATTCATTGTTTAGCATATAATTTCACATTCTAACCTCTACTAGGCATTTCATCAAACACTTGGTGTGCGTACACCATTTAACGCACAATGTACAACTAACTTATGCATAATCTTCCAAATTTTTACTTGCAATCATCAACTTACAATTTTTTTTTAAATTGGGCGTTTATGTGATGTTATCTACCCTCTAACACCTTAGTTAAGTTAGAAAATCAATAAATTTCAATTCTTAACTAGCAATTATCCTTCGAATTGGTTTCTATCAAAAACCCATCAAAAGTTCATCAAAGATGAACATGTAAAGGCAAAACAAAGGAGATGGTCATTTACCTGAAATTATGAAGATGATGTGCAAATCAGTACTTCCTTAATCAAACATGCACAAGCTAAATTTTGTGATCAAGACCAAATCCTTCTTCTTTCTTCTCTTTCTTGGTTGAATCCTGACACAAATACGAGTAGCTCTAATCCGCATCTAACGAGCCCCGATTGAGGTGATTCAAGCGGCCACCGAAATGTCTCAACCTCTCCCCCTCTTTCCGCCACCATTCATCGAAGTCTCCGCTGCCGGATAATCGAAACCGTCGCCGGAAAAGTCCCAGCGACCTGTTCTGTTCAGCCGCATAAAAATCTGCCTTCCCAGCATTTAAATCGAGAACCCACCGTTGGATCTGATCTAACATGTGTTGTAAAGCTTCAGTAAAAATTTGAGGACGATCCAACGGTTAAATCTTCGGGAAATCATACTTGTTTGCAGCTGGTTTAGACAAAAACGGGATTTCTACTCCCAACACTCTTTCTCAACAACTTGCATCTGCTACTTCAGCTCTTTTTTTAAAGTCTCATGTTATAACCAAGCCCCTATAGTCTTTAGTTGAACATAATCAGCCCCAAAACATAAGTTTTGGTTATAAACCAAACTAACCGTCAACTCTAATAAACAATATTTCAGCATATTATTTATTTCATACTATAAAATATGGACACATACTAGCGAATTTAACGATTCGAGTTTTGGGGCGTTACAAGTCTACCCCCCTTAAAGGAGGTTTCGTCCCCGAGACCTTTCTCTTTCCTATTTTTGCCTTTTCATTGTACTCATTCAAAGTGCATACCGCAACATGTATACATTCAGGACTTTGGCAAAAGGTTTTATTCATGACTAAACATAGTCATATGTAATGTCCCTACTTTCTTGAATCAAGAAAAATATTTTCATGCATTTATTTAATAATAGGAACTCGATTACTTCTACTTTTACCCCAATAAATCAGGCTTGATACTTCGCTTTTAAGTTGGTATACATTTTTTCCTCATGAACTCACCACAATATTCCATTATTATCACTCTTTATAATTACTTCCATAATTACATAAAGGTCAGAATCTGATCACACGTATATTATAAACATTCAGTTATGGTATCATTACCGTAACATAACCACAACTTCATACTCACTTATGCGTACTCAACCCGAGATTCAAACATCATACTACGTTTGCTACCGACATGTAGTAGGCACATTCTTAAGTCAAATTACAAAATCGTTTCACTCATGTTACTTGATGACTAGCTCCCTTCTTAAACTAAGCAATTTACTTTCATAGTCACGTAAAAGTCGGAATCTGATGCAGAGCTCTAATTCGTGTCTTTTTTTATTGTATAATATTAGTTCCTAGCAAACATCATCACTAGCGATTCATTTATTGTATTAATTCAAAATGCACACTAATGCAAGGCCGTACTCGAGGTCATATCAGGATGTTTGCTCGCACAAACCTAAACTTACGATTTGTTTCTACCTTTCTAATTAAGCACGGTACATTCATACATTTACTAATCATAATAAATCGATTTATTCCATCTTTTTTTTATTCCCCATGTGCAAACCCCAACATCCCATATTAATGTTCCCTCTAATAACTTTCAAATTCATATGAGGGGTCAACATATCATCATACGTATACTATAAGCATTCAATTATATCAGTTCTTACTCGTAATCACAAACTAAACATTTTACTAACCTTGATTTTTATTGATCGCATCCATTCATTTGTTGAGCTTCCGCCTATGCGCCTCCTTTAAGCAAAATCTTGTTCAGATGAACATGGCCAACAAGCCCAGCATAAAAGTTAGCATTTTCTAACGGTACTTGCCATTAATACATTTTATTCAAATATTTATCCTGCTCGGTGTTCAGGTACCTACAATTCTTTCACAAATTTCTGACATGTATGCCTCATTGCACCGAGAGTTCTACCACCCTCATCTATAAAATTAAGGATTAGCATATTTCGTTCAGATTCCTTCAAGTATGGCGTTTATCAAATCATCTTGTTTACCTTCTAGCTCTTTCTAGATTTCTTTTAAAACAATAGTTCGTTCGACCCATACATAATGGGTCAATACATGACCATTCCTTAACATATCATTTTCATTCGTTTGACTCGTTCATAACGGGTCAATACATAACCATTCTTTAACATACCATTTCCATTCGGTTATTCATTGTATTTGGTGTTATTTCGCCTATGTTCTTTCGCAAATCCCTATCTTACTTGGTATACTACATTACACATTTCATTTCTTAAGTAGTATTCTCATAATTTCTGCAGTTTGACCCTTTCTAGGTAAAACTGCCATTTATTATTTAATTTTTTCATACTTTGGAGTATGCGTTATACTTACCTTCATTCGAACATACTTACAAAACGTCATTTCATAATTTTTTAGCATTTATTGCAAAAACTGTCACGACCCCCGACCCCACCCTGGACGGAATCGGGAGCCGCGAACCAGTTCAGTGGTACCGGTGGTTATTTAGAAAAGTAGTGCAGCGGAAATTTCATCAGGACCGTGAGTTAGGAAAAATATCAGAGTTTAGAAAACACCGGATTTTTATTTATTAAATAGATGGGATAAAACCATGTTTTGAAATGTAGCTTTAATATGGGATAAACCCGAATACATAAAACAACTTTTCTTAATTTAATTTAATTGATAAATCAAGCCACTTCTGTAAGCCTTTTGGTGCCGTATCATCACTCTTATTCCAATCTACTGTAATTACCTGAAACGCGTTTTAAAAAGATTTGGTCAGCAGAAAATACTGGTGAGTTCATTCAGGTTTTATAAAATGACACCTTAGTTATGAATTACAGCTTAAGAGCGATTACAATGGCTACTATCTTATTTTTATCTGGCGCCGTGTCACCTCCTGGTGACGATGGTCATACCACTATTGGGTCCTTTCACCCAAGTAGTGATGATTATCACTGTTAGGATTTATTAGCCTAACCGTGAGAAATTAGTAATGTGCACAATACCCCACTAGCCAGTGATTCAAGATAACCACGACTTAATCCCTTTAATTATAACTTTTGAAAATGAATGGAGTATTGTAAAACATTATTGATAAAAAGAGAAGGACTCACCTTGTTAGCATATAGTCTTGTTTAAACAAGCATCTTGATTCTAAGCATCTACTTTATGGTTCTGAATCTTCTGATGATTAAGCATCCATTTTGATTGTAAGAGTATGGTGTAGAGTTTCGGGTAGTTAAACATTTAGTTTAACAAAGTGGAATACGCATTAGTGTAAAACCACATCAAACCTAACGATGGTCACGAGATCAGAACCTTAACGAAATTCACAAAGTATAGTCTTATTCAGACAGTACTTTGGCATTCGTTTAACGAAATTCACAAAGTATAGTCTTATTCAGACAGTACTTTGGTATCAGTTTAACGAAATTCACAAAGTATAGTCTTATTCAGACAGTACTTTGGCATTCGTTAGTTGGTTCCCGAATCGATTGGACAGAACATCGCCTCGGCGATTATTGGTTAGAACACCAACGTGTAGAGAGAATGTAACACCTCGAAAATTCACGTCCTATAATGTGTAGACACGTGTCATATGTTTGATCGTGTGAAAGAATGTTCTGAAAGGACTAAAGTTGACAAACATGGAAAGTATGTGAATATACGAGTTCTAAATGTCAACAGTGAATAAATATACTTCATAATAACCCTACACGATGTTTATAACATCAAACGAATAAATCATGGATCATACGAAGCTAAAAGTGAGAGATTACAAACTACAGGGGTTAAATGTGTCAACATGTTTAAGTTATACCTCTGAGTGACCTTTTGACAAACCCGAAGCTTTGTAACTGTTAATTATGATCACTAGAATGCACGATATAAATTTCAGAAAGTTTCGTAATCGTATGAGAAAGTTATGATCAAATTCGTGTGCGAGGGGTTAAAGTGTTAACGTTGAAAGTTATGACTTTTCGGGTTAGCCGGAAGTGTCCAGGGACTTGGCAAAGTGGGTATAAGTCCTAAAGCCCTTGTAGGTAAATAATAAGGGGTCAAAATGCAAGAATTAGGCTTAGTTGCCCTTTCGAAAGGCCAAGGGACAAGATGTGGAAACTAGAAAATGAAAAATTCTGATAACAAGGCCCATGCGGCCCGCGTCAATTTTAAGAAAACCTCAGGCGGGCCGCGTCAGGACATCAGATGCAGAAAATGCAAACAGCTTCCTGTTTTCGCGCATATCCGACCTTTAATCGATCTTTTTGCATTGTGGGCGACCCCTAGGCACCCCCTAAGCTCTAGGGACACATGTTAGTGATTTGTGGTCAGTGCTAGAGTTGTGTGTCAACTTCTTGTGGTGAAAAATTCACTATATAAAGGCCATAAGTTGCAACTCATTGATCACACCTTCATCTGCACATTTGGAGCATTTCTGGAGCTAAGGATCTTTCTCTAAGCCTTCCATTTCGTGCATAGGACTTCAGTAAGTGTGCTAACCTTTCTTAATTAAGTTTTAGCTTAGTTTTAGCTTAAAAGTCAAACCGTCGTAATTAACGGTTGACTTTAAGATTAATCACTAATGGTCCAGTGATTAGTCGAATCAAAAGTACCTTTAAGTAGGTAATTATGTGGGTAATAAAACCTTAAAAGGGTTTCCCCTGATTCCCACTCTAACTAGGTCAAATGTCGGGTCAAACTTGTAATTAAAAAGTCAACAGGAAGTTTAAATTACAATTTATGCATGATTAGCAATGTAGAACACATATAACCTGTTTGATCATTAATATAAATTGGTAATTAGTGTAAGGACATGTCTAAACATGTTCAACCCGACAATTTCCTGTTTAGACCCGGTTCGGAACCGAAAGTCGCATAGTTTGACTTATACTTTGACTTTCAGTTCTGACCCGTTATGGTATGATTTAGAAATGCCTTAGAGCTTTATTTGGACCAGGTTACATGCTAGTATAACCCTCTGTGATTATACACCTCGGATCATTAGTTATCCAATTAATATGCATGATTCCGTTAATTGCTCATATGTTGACCATTATGCCCTTTTCACCTTAAAACGTGATTTTTGAAAATGTAAAAGAGTAGAAACTTTAATTACTGATATATAAACTTGTATACAAAGTTTGACATCAGTTTGAGGTGTAGATTAAGAGTTATGCTCGTTAGCGTAAATTAGAAGCTTTATGTTAATTAAACGGCGTAATTAGCGTATAGCCTATTTAAACATACTTTTTTATATCAAACTCTTTACCCACTGATGTCATATATTATTTTGGGATTTTTAAAGATTTTTAATTAATTTTAGGCTGAGCATAACTTATAGTCGTAGGCTTAATCCGGTAATTGTCGGTTTTGCCCTCACGGGCTATAAAATGAGTTTTACATATCTAAACGACTCCAAACCTTTTGCTACTGATCACACATGATAAATAAATTATTTTAAGCCTTCTGGAAATATAAAAAATATCAGATTTATGTATCGAACCCGGAAATGGCTTTTAATCGCCTTATTAAGCGTTTTAGCGCATAGTATGTACTAAGAGTATTTTTAAACATACAAGGGTGATACCTACTGATATTTGAGGCAAATTATAATATTTTAACAGTAAGCAAAAGGGGTTAAACTCAGACTTCAGTTTTGAGCGTTTCGGCTTATGTGAAATTACCAAAATACCCCTACGGGGCATAGTTTGGTTATAATTACTAAATTTCACATATATACTTTACCCTACTGTTATAACTCATTAAATTGAGTATGTTTTCTGATTACATCAGACCTGTAACTCAGTTAAACACTTAAACTCTTTTATAACCTTTAAAATGACCAAACTACCCCTACGGGGCATCGTTTGTGATTAAATTCATTTCGGGCATAATAAAATACATCTTACTGATGTCACAACATATATGAAGCATATTAACTTAGGAAACCTGTAAATAGCTCTCATGAATACTCGTTACGCTTTTTACGCGTTCGGTTCGGTTTATGTAACTAGTTTACATAAACTAGCCTAAACGGGTCAAACCTTATCGGTTTTATCCCAAAATCCAGAATGTGTATGAAATACCCATATTAAACAAGTCTCTGAACTTGTCAGGTCTAAATCACATTCTATCCAGTCTTCGCTTAATCGTGCGTACGAACCGTATCTTTGAAACTAACAGGTCTAAGCTTAAGCTTAATTAAAGACCCGTTAGGAATCTAATAGGTTATTAAAAACCTTCGTTCCAGATTAGGAGCCCAGTAAAAGCTATCTGTACTTGCTGATTTGATATACGGCTGGGATTGATTTTATATTTAGCTCAGGTAAATACTTTTAACTTATTTTCCCTATACGGGCTTGGGTTACGGTATATAGCATACCGCTTGATCGGGCATCAAATTCTCCACCATTGAGTGGGTAATTGAATAAATTTGATCGGCTCATTTAAACAGTCTTGTTACTTAAAGCCTTTGGGGGGTTAATGACCATGTCCCGGATATCCTTGGCATCATTTTACGAAATGGCCACGACTTAAGCGCGGGGTGTAGGCGTACACCCGTCAGTGCACAAAAGAATATTGTGGTGTGTCTATTGATCTTTAACCCGGACTTGATCCGGGCTACTGAACGCACAAGGAACATGTAATTCGTTCACAAGATTATAATATTAAATAATTCTCCCAAGTTAAATAAAATGTTTATGCCACGTGCATCCAAACCAATTTTCAATCATTTTCCAAAATGAGTCAGTTGAATGTATTTACCAGTGTAAACTGACGTATTTTCCCAAAAAGGCTAAATGCAGGTACTATACGTAATTGGCTGGATATTTCTCCTTAGCATCGATAGAAGTCTCGCAAGCTTAAGATGCCTAAAAGTCTATTGAACTATTGTTTCCATTTTATGTTTGATCCTTCTGTGGATAAACTTCTGAATATTGTGACATTTGATATTACAATAATAAATTCGGTTGTATTATATCTTCAATTGCTTCCGCTGTGCATATTAAATATTGTGTTGATTGACTATTATGTTGCCAACCACGTCACGATACTCCCCTACCGGGCCCACCGGTGATATGTGGAAAGTTGGGGTGTGACAGGTTGGTATCAGAGCCAACATTGAGTGAATTAAACACTAAATTTTTGTGTTTAATCTCAATGACACAGTAGCACATTCCTTGACCTTCTGAGTCTAGACTTAACATAGGAATAATCTCAATCCTAATATGGAAATTTTTGCTTCCAATTTTTTTTATTATTATTGGATACGTCGCCAAGCGAGGAAGCTAAACTAGGGATTCTCCACATCCGGAGCCTTGTAATGCTGAGTTTAGTACCGCGACCAGGATGAAACGTGCAACCAAGGAGAAAGCATTCAGGAAATGAATGAAGAAGAAACTCCTCTTGCTGAAGATCGTTTCCTTAATAAGTCCTTATAAGGACACAATTATCGTTCAGTCCCTACGAGGACAACATTATTCCTTTCAAGTCCCGCTTAGGGCAACTTTATACTTTTATTTTTATATAGTGGAATGATTAAGTTTAAACTTTCATTCTAAACAAGAAATATTAAATAAATGGAAAATAACATTTCCTTTTGCAAGGTCTACTATTATAATAGAATGGCAAAATCTAAAAAGGACAAGACCTAGCTTCGGGTCATATTAAGACCGGCCAAGATGGCAGTTCCTCAATTTAGATTCAGATCCTTATTAACATTTCAATTTAGAAATTGTTCTGCGATAAATATTAAAAGAATCTTAAGAGTGAAACCTAGCCTAAGTGTCATTATAAAGACCTGGCCAAGATGGTAAGACCTGTTTAAAAGATTCGTATCCCAGTTAACATCTGAAAACATGTTAACACTCCCGGCAGATGTGATTCGTTGGAAATCACACACGTTATTAAGGATTCTTCAAAAGAATCCTAACCCAGTTTAATGATCTCTGAATCCTGGATTTACATCATCAATTAAGATGATCATATTTTAACTATACGTGGTAATATAGTGCCTACGGGCCTTGCTCATTTCTACATGAGCCAAAATACAGTGGTAGCTATGACTCCCTGTCAGAAAAAGGTAATGAACTAGGTTCAAACCTCAAGGCTTTGATTCTCTGAAATCCTAGCTTATAATTTATAGATGTCCTTGTGACTAGGCCTATTGTGCCAGAATACCTTCATGCTTTGATTCTCTGAAATCATAGCTTATAAATTATAAATGTCCTTGTGACTAGGCCTATTGTGCCAAAATACCTTCATGCTCTGATTCTCTGAAATCATAGCTTATAATTTAAAAGTGTCCATGTGACTAGGCCTTTGTGCCACCTTAATATCCGTAATGTTTTATAACTAGGATAAATTATAATGCCTCGATTCTCTGAAATCATGGCTTATAAATTAAACTTGTCTACGCGACTAGGCCATTTGTGCTATTATTAAAACCTTAATGCCTCGATTCTCTGAAATCATGGCTTATAAATTAAACTTGTCTACGCAACTAGGCCATTTGTGCTATTACTAACTTATAAATTAGGATTTATGATAAAAATCCTGAATAAAATAAACATCCTTCCTTCCCTGCCAGTATGCATTTTTAAAAGAGTCTTAAAGGTGAGACCTAGCCTACGCGGCCAAGATGGTGAAACCTACTCAAGGGATTCAGATCCTTGTTAACACCTAAGAACGTGTTAGCACTTCTGACAAATGTGATTCGATAAAATCACAACAGTCATCCCTATATTGGAATTTTTTTTTTAATTTCCTTAATTGCCTTATGATCTAGAAATCATGGCTTATATCATCTTATAAGATGAATCCATTATAAACATCCATTAGCGATGTTTCGCCTACGGGCCATATTATATTGTCCATTTGTGACACAAACATTACAATCTCTATGATCCCCTGTTTAAGGTTGTGAGCTGCACTCAAGCCTAATAGTCTATATGATCAT
This sequence comes from Helianthus tuberosus, assembly GCA_030545235.1. Lineage (NCBI taxonomy): Eukaryota > Viridiplantae > Streptophyta > Magnoliopsida > Asterales > Asteraceae > Helianthus > Helianthus tuberosus. The sequence continues at coordinate 150,197,545 of CM060412.1, forward strand.
TGCGACCCTGACTAGTATCATCAGTATGATGATCATAAATTCATAATATTGACATCCCTAGTAATGAATTGCCTACGGGCTATGCTTTATTCTACTGTCGATAAGACAAAATAGTAATGATCTTTATGATCCCCTATTCAAAATGGTGGGATTATATCCAAAACCTAATAGTCAATATGATCGATGTGATCATGACTAATATCATTAGATACGAAAATTATAGATAGACATCCATTAGTGATGTTAATTGGTTTACCTTTCTGTCAAAAGAATCGCCCGTCAAGACGATGACAGTTGTAGTCTATGACTCCCTGTCCAAAGGTGAAGAACTATGTTCAAGCCTTAAGACTCCTGATCTAATAAGATTGCAGCCTATGAATTGATGTCCTTGTGACAAATCCACAAGTTATATTTCAAGTCACCCATAACAAGCCTCCGTGCTATAATTCGTCGTTCGTGACAAGTTAACATACTAAATGTTAACATCGCTGGTGACAGGCCTTAGTGCCATATCCTATAACGTCCTAGAGACAAGGCCAATTGTGCCGCATCTAAATGTCATTACGACAAGGCCTTCGCGCCATATGATTACTTATGTCCTTCATGACTAGGCTTATTGCCATATCTTTCTGCGTCCCTCGTGACAGGCTTCTATGCCATTTATGTATATATATATATATAACCAAAGTCATGTAAGGCTAACCTTTGAGCTATTTATAATCGTCCTTGTGACAAAGACAGTTGTGACATTATGGTCCCCTGTCAAGCAGGTATTGGACATGCTCCAAACCTTGAATGCCATTGATAGTCCTTTTGTGACCTAAGCTAAATGTAATAGATATACATTCAAATAGCATTCATTAAGAATGTTCGAAACATAATGGCCTATACGGTTCGTGGATGCCGTGGATAATCTATGTCAGGTCGTCAGGACGATGACTAATAATGGTTTAATTTGGTATTTAGTACCAAGTTTTGAGTATGGAAAACTCGGATGAGATAGGCAATAGTCGCGATGCTATTAATGCGACAAAAGCAAATAATGTCTCAAACGCAAACCTCAATATTAATGGAGTTAATCTCCAAGCGGTGGTTAACGCAACAGTTTGAGAGGCCATGAGAAAAGGTCATGAAACAACCCAAAGAGCCGAATGCTTCTCGCTCTGAATTTCATCCAAAACCACGTTCAAATGCTCGTGAGAAGAGCTTTGTTCACACTTCGGATATGAAGGATGAACCAAAGGAGGAGGATAATTCCCATAAATCTAATCAAGAGAGCAAGTACAGGCTTAATAAAAAGCAACGAAAGTTAGTAAGAAGCCTGTATGTGAGAATTGCTATAAAAGACACTAGGGATAGTGTCGAATAGAACCAGGACCAAAGCAGTGTGACATCTGCTAAGGGACAGGTCATCATTTCCCAGGAATGTTGGGACATAAAGAATGCAGTCTAACACGGCTGTGGTGAGTAAGGCCACATCAGAACTAGATTCCATAAAGCTGCCAAAGAAGGTGCAGCTAAGCCTGGAGAGGCTAAAGGAAGAAATGCCTGAACTCACCTGATGAATGCCAAGAGGCAGTTCATGATGTCATCAAGAACATCCCTTATCATTTACCAATGATAATTTCTGCTAAGTATCCTGATTTAATACAGGCAATAATAAATCTTCATAAACCATAAGCTTAGCAAACTTTTATATTATCCACAAGGTATCACTTACCAAGGAAACCATAGTAGCCGATTCTTCTAGTATCGGCAAGGAATCCTTCCAAAAAATCTAAAAGTACTCTTTCTACGCATAGAGTACGACAACATATGTTATTTTAATTATTTTTCTCATTGTTTTTCTATCACCTGCGAATGCCAAACTATGTTTGATAAAAGTACCCTATGAGGATTGGCGTATCCTAGTATGTCCCATAGATTACTTCCATGCCTGATCAGTATGGAGGTTTAATACATGGAACCCCTGAGATATCCCAATGGTCATATTGAAGTCGACTAGTAGTATTCAAAGAAGATATCCAGAATGGAATTGTCCAAGTAAATGTTCCCGATTAAGGAATTCATGGACTTATAACATAAATGTGTCACTTATTTGACCCAAGCAATAATGGATGAATTGGAGCCTGAGATATGGAAAATCTCTGTAGCCTCCTTGTATCTTGATTATCTTCTCATAAGTTTTCCCTGCTTACCTCCTGGAAGGCAGGTAGAATTAAGATTAGCATCCCGCTGTGGGCTGGAGTATTGGGAAAACTCCATATTGATTTTGAATAATCGAAACCTTGATTAAGTAGGTTTTAAGACATAGGCTCATATAGCCTGACTCAATATTCTGAGGATTTTACGTTATTGAATAAGAAAGACGGTTCATATTGCTTATGTATTAATTGTCGCAACCCTAATAAGGCAACGATTAAGAATTTCCATCAGCTACCCAGGATCGTCGAATTGTTCGACTAACGACAAGGATTAACTATCCCTTAAAATTAGTTAAGTAGTGGTTGGAATGACCATCTCACCTTAAGATAAGCTTTTATGTAATAGTTGATATGTAAGCATCAAGGCTGCTCCCTTGGAGACCTTGTAAGGATGGAATGTTAAACATCTATTGTTAGGACAATAGATTGGTAAGTCCACTTATCAGGATCTAAAAGTTGCAATTTGAAACAACGAATAAGATCGTACAAACCCCTAATTATCTATAAGTTGCCATTATTCGGCAGAAAATCAAAAATTAATGGAAAGTAGTAACCTTCCTAAATTCTTGTTAAGAAATAAGGCTCAACAAAAGATATCACCCAGGAAGGGTGTGCCAAATTTGTTAAATTATCAGGCTAGTCAGGCTCTGAGTATATAGAACCATTCGAAGGATTAGAATGTATCAAGATTAAATAGCTTACGAGCTAAGACCTAATTAAGGAGACTTATAGCTCCGACATGCTAGCCCAACTATACGTGGATAAGATTGTAGCCTTACATGGCAAACCTGTGTCTATTATCTCTGACCGAGATACTAGATACATGTCACATTTTTGGAAGAGTTTCCAACAATCTTTGGGCACACGTTTAAATTTTAGTACGGCTTGTCATCCTCAGACTGACGGTCAGAGTGAGCGTACTATTCAAACGTTGGAAGACATGCTACGTGCATGTGCGATCGATTTGGGTGGTAGTTGGGATAAGAACTTACCATTAATCGAATTCTCCTACAACAATAACTACCACACCAGCATAAAGGCTGCGCCTTTTGAGGCATTATATGGTAGAAAGTGTAGATCGCCCGTGTGTTGGGCGGAAGTTGGAGATGTCCAGTTATCAGGACCCGAGATAGTCATTGAAACGACGGACAAGATTGTCCAGATTCGTGACCGTCTCAAAGCTGCCCGTGATAAGCAGAAGAGCTACGCAGATCCGAAGCGTAAAGCTTTTCACTTCGAAGTAGGTGATAAAGTGTTGCTCAAAGTATCACCCTGGAAAGGAGTGATGCGATTTGGTAAGAAAGGCAAGCTAAGCCCGAGATACATAGGACCTTTTGAGGTTATCGAATGTATCGGGTCGGTTGCCTATAAGTTAAACTTACCAGAAAAGCTCAGTGGAATTCACAATGTGTTCCACATCTGCAATCTGAAGAAGTGCTTCGCTGATGAATCACTGGTTATACCACATACAGATGTGCATATAGATGAGAGCTTAAAATTTATGGAAAAACCTTTGTCGATTGAAGACCGACAGGTGAAGAAGCTTCGAAGGAAGCATGTACCTATTGTAAAGGTCAAATGGGATACCCGTAGAGGTCCCGAGTATACGTGGGAGGTTGAATCCACGATGAAAGAAAAGTACCCTTATTTGTTTCAGTAAATCTTGGGACGAGATTTATTTTAAGGGGGTGAGGATGTAACACCTCGAAAATTCACGTCCTATAATGTGTAGACACGTGTCATATGTTTGATCGTGTGAAAGAATGTTCTGAAAGGACTAAAGTTGACAAACATGGAAAGTATGTGAATATACGAGTTCTAAATGTCAACAGTGAATAAATATACTTCATAATAACCCTACACGATGTTTATAACATCAAACGAATAAATCATGGATCATACGAAGCTAAAAGTGAGAGATTACAAACTACAGGGGTTAAATGTGTCAACATGTTTAAGTTATACCTCTGAGTGACCTTTTGACAACCTGAAGCTTTGTAACTATTAATTATGATCACTAGAATGCACGATATAAATTTCATAAAGTTTCGTAATCGTATGAGAAAGTTATGATCAAATTCGTGTGCGAGGGGTTAAAGTGTTAACGTTGAAAGTTATGACTTTTCGGGTTAGCCGGAAGTGTCCAGGGACTTGGCAAAGTGGGTATAAGTCCTAAAGCCCTTGTAGGTAAATAATAAGGGGTCAAAATGCAAGAATTAGGCTTAGTTGCCCTTTCGAAAGGCCAAGGGACAAGATGTGGAAACTAGAAAATGAAAAATTCTGATAACAAGGCCCATGCGGCCCGCGTCAATTTTAAGAAAACCTCAGGCGGGCCGCGTCAGGACATCAGATGCAGAAAATGCAAACAGCTTCCTGTTTTCGTGCATATCCGACCTTTAATCGATCTTTTTGCATTGTGGGCGACCCCTAGGCACCCCTAAGCTCTAGGGACACATGTTAGTGATTTGTGGTCAGTGCTAGAGTTGTGTGTCAACTTCTTGTGGTGAAAAATTCACTATATAAAGGCCATAAGTTGCAACTCATTGATCACACCTTCATCTGCACATTTGGAGCATTTCTGGAGCTAAGGATCTTTCTCTAAGCCTTCCATTTCGTGCATAGGACTTCAGTAAGTGTGCTAACCTTTCTTAATTAAGTTTTAGCTTAGTTTTAGCTTAAAAGTCAAACCGTCGTAATTAACGGTTGACTTTAAGATTAATCACTAATGGTCCAGTGATTAGTCGAATCAAAAGTACCTTTAAGTAGGTAATTATGTGGGTAATAAAACCTTAAAAGGGTTTCCCCTGATTCCCACTCTAACTAGGTCAAATGTCGGGTCAAACTTGTAATTAAAAAGTCAACAGGAAGTTTAAATTACAATTTATGCATGATTAGCAATATAGAACACATATAACCTGTTTGATCATTAATATAACTTGGTAATTAGTGTAAGGACATGTCTAAACATGTTCAACCCGACAATTTCCTGTTTAGACCCGGTTCGTAACCGAAAGTCGCATAGTTTGACTTATACTTTGACTTTCAGTTCTGACCCGTTATGGTATGATTTAGAAATGCATTAGAGATTTATTTGGACCAGGTTACATGCTAGTATAACCCTCTGTGATTATACACCTCGGATCATTAGTTATCCAATTAATATGCATGATTCCGTTAATTGCTCATATGTTGACCATTATGCCCTTTTCACCTTAAAACGTGATTTTTGAAAATGTAAAAGAGTAGAAACTTTAATTACTGATATATAAACTTGTATGCAAAGTTTGACATCAGTTTGAGGTGTAGATTAAGAGTTATGCTCGTTAGCGTAAATTAGAAGCTTTATGTTAATTAAACGGCGTAATTAGCGTATAGCCTATTTAAACATACTTTTTGATATCAAACTCTTTACCCACTGATGTCATATATTATTTTGGGATTTTTAAATATTTTTAATTAATTTTAGGCTGAGCATAACTTATAGTCGTAGGCTTAATCCGGTAATTGTCGGTTTTGCCCTTACGGGCTATAAAATGAGTTTTACATATCTAAACGACTCCAAACCTTTTGCTACTGATCACACATGATAAATAAATTATTTTAAGCCTTCTGGAAATATAAAAAATATCAGATTTATGTATCGAACCCGGAAATGGCTTTTAATCGCCTTATTAAGCGTTTTAGCGCATAGTATGTACTAAGAGTATTTTTAAACATACAAGGGTGATACCTACTGATATTTGAGGCAAATTATAATATTTTAACAGTAAGCAAAAGGGGTTAAACTCAGACTTCAGTTTTGAGCGTTTCGGCTTATGTGAAATTACCAAAATACCCCTACGGGGCATAGTTTGGTTATAATTACTAAATTTCACATATATACTTTACCCTACTGTTATAACTCATTAAATTGAGTATGTTTGCTGATTAAATCATACCTGTAACTCAGTTAAACACTTAAACTCTTTTATAACCTTTAAAATGACCAAACTACCCCTACGGGGCATCGTTTGTGATTAAATTCATTTCGGGCATAATAAAAGACATCTTACTGATGTCACAACATATATGAAGCATATTAACTTAGGAAACCTGTAAATAGCTCTCATGAATACTTGTTACGCTTTTTACGTGTTCGGTTCGGTTTATGTAACTAGTTTACATAAACTAGCCTAAACGGGTCAAACCTTATCGGTTTTATCCCAAAATCCAGAATGTGTATGAAATACCCATATTAAACAAGTCTCTGAACTTGTCGGGTCTAAATCACATTCTATCCAGTCTTCGCTTAATCGTGCGTACGAACCGTATCTTTGAAACTAACCGGTCTAAGCTTAAGCTTAATTAAAGACCCGTTAGGAATCTAATAGGTTATTGAAAACCTTCGTTCCAGATTAGGAGCCCAGTAAAAGCTATCTGTACTTGCTGATTTGATATACGGCTGGGATTGAATTTATATTTAGCTCAGGTAAATACTTTTAACTTATTTTCCCTATACGGGCTTGGGTTACGGTATATAGCATACCGCTTGATCGGGCATCAAATTCTCCACCATTGAGTGGGTACTTGAATAAATTTGATCGGCTCATTTAAACAGTCTTGTTACTTAAAGCCTTTGGGGGGTTAATGACCATGTCCCGGATATCCTTGGCATCATTTTACGAAATGGCCACGACTTAAGCGCGGGGTGTAGGCGTACACCCGTCAGTGCACAAAAGAATATTGTGGTGTGTCTATTGATCTTTAACCCGGACTTGATCCGGGCTACTGAACGCACAAGGAACATGTAATTCGTTCACAAGATTATAATATTAAATAATTCTCCCAAGTTAAATAAAATGTTTATGCCACGTGCATCCAAACCAATTTTCAATCATTTTCCAAAATGAGTCAGTTGAATGTATTTACCAGTGTAAACTGACGTATTTTCCCAAAAAGGCTAAATGCAGGTACTATACGTAATTGGCTGGATATTTCTCCTTAGCATCGATAGAAGTCTCGCAAGCTTAAGATGCCTAAAAGTCTGTTGAACAATTGTTTCCATTTTATGTTTGATCCTTCTGTGGATAAACTTCCGAATATTGTGACATTTGATAATACAATAATAAATTCGGTTGTATTATATCTTCAACTGCTTCCGCTGTGCATATTAAATATTGTGTTGATTGACTATTATGTTGCCAACCACGTCACGATACTCCCCTACCGGGCCCAGCGGTGATATGTGGAAAGTTGGGGTGTGACAGAGAAGAATAGAAGAAATGAGCAAAAGAAATGAATTCCTGGACTTCCTATTTATAGGTAAGAAGTATGAAATTTCTAGGAAGTTTCATATAGCTTTTCTAGGAAGTTACCTATACATTTTCTAGGAAGCTTCCTACCTACATATTTATCCTCTTGCATCTTCCTTGCACTTTCCTCATATATATTTATTTTCATGTATATCTTATTTAGGTGTTTAATTTACTTACATAATTAATCTCACTTAGCTTAATTAATCTTGCTTAGCTTAAGTAATCTCGCTTAGCTTAATTAATCTCACTTAGCTTAATTAATATTGCTTAACTGATTAATTAATCATACTTAACTTAATTAGCAGATTAATTAATCTACTCAGCTAGCTTAACTGCTAAGTTTCCTTAACAACTAAGTGTACGTAATTAGTAAGTTTAATAAGTTTATTTAACTACTAAGTTTACTTAACTATTAAGTTTACTTAGCTATTAAGTATTCTAGCAGCTCCCTGATTACGAGTTCTAATTTCTAGATACAATGGAACTCGTATTAGTGTATTACTCAATTCAACTTTAACGATAATCACGAGATCAAAACTCACAACGAATGACAAAGTATAGCCAAATATTGGCAGCACTTAAACATCCATTGGATTGGTTTTAATCGATCGGATAAAGTATCGTACCAGTGATTAGAGTTATTACCCTAATACGGGCAGAGTTTCGGGATTTAGAAGGTATAATCCCGAGCTACTATTTACTATAATAAAAGCTGAAGGAAAGAAACGAATTGAGCAGTTTGAAACGTAGCAGTGATCGAGTTAATACCCTGGATTCGTAACAGCGTCTCCCTATGTGAAATTGTGATTTTTAGCAGTATACTTCGTCTTTTGAAAGTTTTGTCGAGTGCAGATGAACAGGCCATGAACTAAGCAATTTATAGCTGAAATTAGGGTTTTACGCGGCCCGCGTAAACCCTCTCTAAAACATACGCGGCCCGCGAGGGCCACAAAGGCCGCAATAGGGTTTGCTGAGTCATCGGTGGTCTTGACACGTGTCCCTTAAGCTTATCCGGAGACTTTCAAGTTGTCGCGGCCCGCATAGCCTTACCTTATGGCTTACGCGGCCCGCGTGGAAACCAAAAATTCAATTTTCTTGATTTTTCATGAACATTAGGGTTTCAGGGGTCCGGGTTTTCACTTACGGAGCGTTTTAGGACATTTTTGGGCAAGTCGTTACAAAAACCTTCCGTTCTCATCCATACTTAAGCCATTCATCTGGGTCGTAGCTTGTTATTCACCCCAACTCTCATGAGTTGATTTCTATTACTCTTTCTTTAAATAAAAACTTATCTTTGCGTGCCAATTACAATCATCCTCTTGCTATCCTATCGCATTTATTTATACCAACTCACATGACCCGTTTGACTTCACCATGCTCAAACTGTTAACACATTCTTATGTAGGTTAATTTCATTCATTTTATGTTTTTAATCCCTCTCACAGATTCAAACATTTCTTTCATACTTTTCATTCTTTTTAAGTTTCGAATCCGTCTCACGGATTCAAACCTTTCTTTCATACTTTTTCATTCTTTTACGTTTGAATCCGTCAATGGATTCAAACCTTTCGTTCTTACCTGGTTGGTCCATTCTTACTTATGGACTCATACCTTTTTGTTCCTAAAATTTATTCTTTCTTACTTGATTCATACTCACTTACGGATTCAAATATTTTCATTCATACTTCTCATTCATGCTTTTCATTCTTACAGGTTTGATCCGTACATCTGCTACGGATTCAAACTTTTTCATTTATATTTTTCATTCAGCATATAATGCTCCTAAGTTTCTTGGGAGTCTTATTATTCATTTCTCACACATGAACACTTACTTTCCAATTCCACCAGACATACATGTAATGATTATCATGGTCTCACGAGTGACATATACTTCTTGCGCACTGGCCAGGCGCGCAATCCACATACTAGCCTTGTGTGCTCATGTAATCTTCACCTTATGTCCAGAGAAGTGGGTTTCAGTTAGTACATCGCCAATAAGATCTTGCCGAGGCAATATTAACTTCATTCGTTCATCATTAGTCTTATCTCATGAGAATATCCCAATATCGATACCCATACTTATTAAGATTGTGTACCTTGGTTCCATTTGTCTGATTGCATGCTTTGGTATTCATCCTAGACCGCATCCTCGGATCATCCTCCTCATCATTTAAGCTTACCTTGCATATACAATACAGTTAGCTTCTTTATATATAAATACGTATATACATGCTTACGTTCAATTCTTCCTTTAGATCTTGATCGAGTCATGGATTATACGGGTTCCTTGTTACAAGAGCACACGGGTTTGAGTTCAAGTATTTACCTTCTTGTACTTGATTTCACTCAAACCAGGGCTCTGATACCAACTTGAAACACCCTTATCATGTTTTAATCATAAATGCATAGCGGAAAAACGTACCGTAAATTTTTTTTAACTGTTCTAATATACTTGAATATTGTTTAAGTCGACTCTTTTCAACATAAATACATCATTCAACACTTATGAAATGTAACTATGTTACAAGTAATTACAAACCACGTGACCGCTTTCCCGTACAATCTATGATCTTCAACTCGACCCTCGTTCACTTGTCCATCATGAATATTTGACTAACCTGTGGTCACCACATATATAATCAACCCGTTAATATTTAGTGACATCATATGCATTAGAATAAGGACATAAAAATATAACCACAGAGCGGTCTATTATTTTATACAATTCCATCATGACATTCCTTTGAGTTCATTCTTTACACTAAGCATCCAAACTTTGAAAACCCAATACTTTCATACCTGCATTCTTGTTTCATTCTCAATACACTCTCTTAGTACGTGAATATTCAAACATACTAAAGCCCTATCTGCATATATACAAGCTCCTTTCTTTCATGTACATAAATCCTACTTCTTGTATATGTAGCTACATACATATTGCATACACATATCATACCTACATACATACATACATACTTACATACACACATACATACATACTTACACACATACATACTTACATACATACACACATACATACTTACACACATACATACTTACATACATACATACATACATACATACATACATACATACATACATACATACATACATACATACATACATACATACATGCATACATACATACATACTTACTCACATACATTACATACATACATATCCAAGCTCTTATGTGCCTCTTTCATTCCCATATAATATACTACAAATCTTAACCACAAACATCCATAAATAAATATATATTGTTATCATACATACAAACCTACGATCATACTTATAACGTTCATGCTTACCTACGGATCCCATATACCTTCTTAGTCCGAAAAATCATTAACTATATTTAAACAACATAACTAAAGTTTTTACGATCTTCTTGTAGGTTTTACCAAGTACCGTAAGTTTATCGGGGCCTCAACAATAATCTTAGGAAGATATGGAAATTTGAAACGTAATAAAATGCTAAAACCATGCACATGTATCTGACCCCCACCGTAAGCTAAGGTGGCTAACGTAGCTTACGGTGGCCTTTAAAGTGGCTACGGTGAGAAGGGTCTGCCTTACGGTGGAAGAATAATTCATCAACACCTACCGTAGCTTACGGTGGCTACCGTAAGCTACGGTAGAGCCCAGTTCAGCACACCTTTATTCTCATTATATGTTCATATCCGACTGTTAGACACCCGAACCTCTTTCTTCTCCTTTTTTTGGGTTTCCAATATGTAAAATAATCATATACAAACTCCCGAATCCTTCTAACGCTTAACCCCATGATCAAACTAACTATCATATCATGCCATGTCACTTACTTTTCTTTTGACCCGTTCACTCATTTATGTAATTTCAAACATATATAACTTCCTACGACTTACCTCATCAATACTCATTTTAGTTCTTACCCTTTCTCATAATTTCACACATGATTTCCTATGTTCAACACATCAAACTTTATTTATAAAATAAGAAGTGATTCCAGAAATTACTTACCTTAGCGTCCGTATTTGTATCTGTTACTTTTAGACCCGTTAGCCTTCCATGCTTCCATCCACCTTGACATGATCCCTATACTTTCATGTCATCGCAATCTCACTAATGTTAGCATACATGATTATACATATTAACTATCATGTTAAACACATATCTCACATTTGACTTTCTATAACATTACAATTGTGACAAAATCCTAGCCTTGCTACTTATGTATAGTTGACTCTCATGAAGTCAACGGTTTATCATATGAGCTTTCAACTTAATCTCATACATCCGTATCATCATAATAGACCATACAATTGTCACTATATGCATTTCATGCTCATGGTACAATATGTATTCAACCACAATATCACCTAGTTATATGCATACACCAAACATATTCAATTTCCTCCATACTAGTGATTCTTATAATTTTACAACTAGCACCTTCTCATGAAATTCTTCTACATTGCATTTTTCAAGTTTACTTATCATCAATCATATCGTAACCACATTGTATTAATATTCATTCATTGTTTAGCATATAATTTCACATTCTAACCTCTACTAGGCATTTCATCAAACACTTGGTGTGCGTACACCATTTAACGCACAATGTACAACTAACTTATGCATAATCTTCCAAATTTTTACTTTCAATCATCAACTTACAATTTTTTTTTAAATTGGGCGTTTATGTGATGTTATCTACCCTCTAACACCTTAGTTAAGTTAGAAAATCAATAAATTTCAATTCTTAACTAGCAATTATCCTTCGAATTGGTTTCTTTTAGAAACCCATCAAAAGTTCATCGAAGATGAACATGCAAAGGGCAAAACAAAGGAGATGGTCATTTACCTGAAATTATGAAGATGATGTGCAAATCAGTACTTCCTTAATCAAACATGCACAAGCTAAATTTTGTGATCAAGACCAAATCCTTCTTTTTTCTTCTCTTTCTTGGTTGAATCCTGACACAAATACGAGTAGCTCTAATCCGCATCTAACGAGCCCCGATTGAGGTGATTCAAGCGGCCACCAAAATGTCTCAACCTCTGCCCCTCTTTCCACCACCGTTCATCGAATTCTCCGCTGCCGGACAATCGAAACCGTCGCCGGAAAAGTCCCAGCGACCTGTTCTGTTCAGCCGCATAAAAATCTGCCTTCCCAGCATTTAAATCGAGAACCCACCGTTGGATCTGATCTAACATGTGCTGTAAAGCTTCAGTAAAAATTTGAGGACGATCCAACGGTTAAATCTTTGGGAAATCATATTTGTTTGCAGCTGGTTTAGACAAAAACGGGATTTCTACTCCCAACACTCTTTCTTAACAACTTGCATCTGCTACTTCAGCTCTTTTTTTAAAGTCTCATGTTATAACCAAGCCCCTATAGTCTTTAGTTGAACATAATCAGCCCCAAATATATAAGTTTTGGTTATAAACCAAACTAACCGTCAACTCTAATAAACAATATTTCAGCATATTATTTATTTCATACTATAAAATATGGACACATACTAGCGAATTTAACAATTCGAGTTTTGGGGCGTTACAATGTTTGTATGGAATGTTCTCAACTTACTGCTGGTGCATGATTAGTAAGCAGTGGTGCTGGAATTTATTTCATGGGGTCGGGAATGTTTTAGACCGGTTGACTATCGCTATATATTCATTTTGGTCCGATTTAGGTCGAACCGGGTCACATAATAAAAGGACAAAATCAAACTAAATTTCAACAAAAGTATGTCAAACGTCAGTTTTTCACAGGGATTGGTGTATTACCTAAAGGGCGAGAATTTGTAAACTGCATAGTGGCCACAAGAATGGACTTGGCGAGGCTGAGCAACAGACCGAAGAGGTGGGCAAGACACCACGAGGCTAGTAAATGACTGGCGAGGCTAACCTGGCAGGCCGACAAGTCTGTTTGATTTTTTTTCTAATCGTTTGTTCGCTCTTTTAATCAGATTGTTGCCTTTGTTTATTTTAGTTTGGTTTAAACTTTAAACAAACAATTTAATTTTTAACGTTTAAATGCCAAATGGGCTAGATGATAATGTAATACGAGCTTAATTCTTTTTACTTGTTTTGTGGGGAGTAAATTGCAATTTTAGTCCCTGAGTTTTTGTCTAAATTGCCCTTTTAGTCAAAATAGTTTTTTTTTCTCATCTGGGTCCCTGACTTTTTCTTTTTCTTGCCATTTTGATCACATTGCCTAATTTAGTCTAAAAAATAGGTTATAATTAGGGGTATGTTTGGCATTAAATTATTATGAGGTTTATAAATTATGTTGTAAACTACCCTTGATTATCACTATACAACAGTTATGCCAAAAATACCCGTGGTTATAATCAGATTTTTAGATTGAGTTGGGCAATGTGATTAAAATGACAAGAAAATGGAAAAGTCAAGGATCCAGAGGAGAAAAAAAATTATTTGGACTAAAATGGCAATTTACTCTTTTGTGGGCTTAAATATTATATTGTTTCACATTGTTATTTAGATTATACTGTTTTTATATTTTTAAAAATTTAAAAATTCTAGCTCTTTTTTTGGTCAGGCGTAAAAAGTTTGTTAAAATAAAAACTAAGTTCCAATTTAATTTTCTTTATTATTATTCTTGTTTTAATGCATTGCGTTTTGTGTTTCATATCGTTGCTAAGCTGGACCTGGACCTCAACTGGAAGATTGGGCTTACTTCGCTGCTGGGCTGAAGTCTTGCTGGGCTAAAGTTGTGGGTTGTGGCTGTAGCATAAAAAACAGAGTTTATGTCTTCAGGTGGGTAATGCGCATGGAACAACAAACCGGGTAACAAACTGGATTTCTATATAAATATGAGCTGCATTATTGGAGGAGGAAAACAAGATATTTCTCTTTAGTATTGTTCTCTCGTTTCTCTATCTAGAATTAGGTTTTCTGATCTTGATTTGTTTTTGAATCAAGACGTTCTTGTGAAATTCCTTGTGTAATTGAAGATTATCTCGTTGATAATCTTTCAGATCGAGAGTAGAGAGGTCTATGAGTTGTATTATCTTGTTTCTTTGGTGTAATCGGTGTATTCAGTAACTTTTGGGTTTGTTATAAATCTGGGTTGGGTTTCTGAGTTGTTCTTGATAAGTTACTGTTGGAAATTTTGTGAAAATAACATTTTTCACAAATATAGGAAAATGATTTTTCCTATTTTTGGACTAGAAATAAATATAATAAAATAAGCGAGTTTTATATATTTATTTGTGGGTTTGTGTTCTATGTTGGAAGAACTTCGCAACGAACTAAACCACGTCCAAAACGGAGCTAAGATGAATGAGACATCGATGCTCAAAGTTTGGTGTTTGAAACTTGAATGCTGAAAAGAAGTGGGAAAGTGGCACCTTGTCCCACATCGGATGAGAGATGAAACTTAAAGGGGTATTTAAGTGGGAACCCTCCATCCTTATTGTTTCATGGAAGCACTCACTAGTGTACTCACGAAGGGTGCGGGCACCCTAACTCGCGCGCGCGCGTGGCGTGGGCGATGAGGCGCAATGTGGCGCTTTGATGGCGCACTTTGCACTTCACATCACCGCGAGCCGCTTGTGTCACACCCTGGCTTTGCGGAAGCGTGGGTTTATTTGGTGTGACTTCTTAATACCATAGCAACAATCATAACAACGCTATATGATAAAAACATGAGATATTCATCCATTAATAAAGTTTAGAAAAAAATCTCATTTTCAACAATCTCAAAATAAGTTACAAACCTTAACTTGATTTAATTGAGTTCATAAGGACTTAGCAAAAGACGTTAAACAATACTAGGCTTAGAGATATGTAACCCGTCCAGGAAGGGGTTACACCTTCTAAACCCTGAATGACTTCTTTATTCAAACGCAGCTTGAAAATACGTGCATACCGTGCCATATCCATTTGTTCCCTGAAATACATGTAGTTTGAAAAATCAACATAAAGTTGAGCGAGTTCATGTGTAAGTGAGTCTGTATAAATCGTTAGAACATGTCTGTATAAATGTATGTTCTTGGTATGTAGCAGTAAGGAAAAAGAGATCAATTAATGGATCTGGCACGGTATGGTCAGGTCTTGTTAAGTACACGAGCACACAAGCCTCTATTTAGCGAATAAGACCTCAGAGGTGTATAACATATATGTATATACACATTCGTTATATTATTCAATCACGTATCATCACAATTATTGCACAACTTGTAAATAAGAACGTAGTAAGTAAGCATGTAGTATTATAGTTATAGCACAAATACGCTGATCAACAGCGTGCTTAGTGGGAACATAGCGACTGAGTCTTTCATTAGTTATTAGTCATAGTCATTGTCGCATGTTTAAAGATGATTGGGCTTTCGTTATCCTCCGGCCACAATCACTGTGTCTTACAAAATGTATCACATCAGAAGGGACACAGGGTCACCCTACCCCTGGAGTACCTTTCCGGGGCGTAGGTATGTCTTGAAAGAAAGCGATAGGCGCGTTGGCGCAATGAACGTCGGTCTTCATAGGGGAAAAAGGAGCAACATCAGCGGTTATGGATGCAAAAACAAACGTTTCAGCCAATAAGGAGATTGTCAGGTGCTGGTACTGGGTTAGATAGTAGGGGTGCAATGTCTGGCAGACCAAAAGAAACAGGATCGTGATCGCGTAAAGGTGTAGGTTCAGCAGGCGCAACATCAAGCTGACCCAAAAGGTGTAGAAGCTAGCTCAAGAGCAGACTCTGGGCCATGTAACGGTGTGCTGTCTCGAGCAGGTGTTAGTGCAGCAGTCATAACGGCGCTGTCGTACATGTCGGTAGAAAAATGTAATCCGGCCATCTGTAAGGCTGTGAAACGTCACAACCTCAAAGGAGTCTGAAATCGAGTGTACACTAGAATCAGAGGGTAGCTCGATAACAGGGATCTCAAAATGTGCAATTAGTAACATTGTTTTCATTTAATTTTCCATCATCATGGGTGTCAGTAGAAGGACCATCAGTAATCATGTCTACGTCATCATCAATCGTTCGTCGAGTAGCCCACCTCCGAAAGGAATGTCCACAGGAGGCGCATCATCGAGGATTGGAGCCATGGTGTGCTCACCGTCGGGATGACCAGTGATGAAGTGGTCATGGACCGAAACAAGAGTGACAGAAGGATTCTTGTCAGAGAAGCCATCAGTAAGGGTAAAGTATTACCAGAATCTGGTAGAGCGGACTGTTGGAAGTCATCCTCGTCCTTGGTCAGCATATCAGGATCACTCTCAGTATCCGACGTAATTGTCTCTGGCGCAGATGTAGTCTCATTATCTGTGGCGGTGGTCGTAGGGTTATCAATGTCTGATAACTCGTTCTCTAATTAGAGTGACATGTGTGCCGGTGCGTAACATGTATATCCATAGTAGTTACTAACAATTAGTGTATGCGAATAAGTACCACGTATGCACGTACATCAACATTAAATGAAACAAGCATGTAAGTCGCAATTAATGTAAGCAAGTAATCATCCTAGTCTTCCCCAGACTATCCTCCCAGTTTCTCAAACTAAACTCCCTAGTCTCTCAGACTATCCTCCCAGCCTCTCAGACTGATCCTCCTAGTTTCTCAAACTATCCTCCCAGTCTCTCAGACTGATCCTCCTAGTCTCTCAGACTATCCTCCCAGCCTCTCAGACTGATCCTCCTAGTCTCTCAGACTATCCTCCCAGCCTCTCAGACTGAATTTTCAATCTCTCAGACTGACTTTCCTGGTCTCTCAGACTAACTTCCTGGTCTCTCAGACTAAAATCTCCCAATCTCTCAGATTGAATTCTCAGTCTCTCAGACTAAGCCTCCTAGTCCCACTAGACTACTCTCTCAGCCTCTCAGACTGAGCCTCCTAGTCCCACTAGACAACTCCCTCAGCCTCTCAGACTGAGCCTCCTAGTCCCACTAGACTACTCCTTCAGCCTCTCAGACTAAATTTTTCCCCAGTCTCCCCGACTGGACTATAAATTTTGAAAAGTGTATTTGTGCCTTTTTGTTTGTAAAAAGGTCTTGTGCCCTGGATCTGGACGTATGGTGTATGCTATGTAAAAGTGTTTGAAAACGTTTTCGTGAGAGCCCTGTTGATCATAGTCTAGACTCGAGAAAGAATCCTAGTTCGCTATGATCGAGGCTCTGATACCAAGCTGTCACACCCTGGCTTTGCGGAAGCGTGGGTTTATTTGGTGTGACTTCTTAATACCATAGCAACAATCATAACAACGCTATATGATAAAAACATGAGATATTCATCCATTAATAAAGTTTAGAAAAAATCCCATTTTCAACAATCTCAAAATAAGTTACAAACCTTAACTTGATTTAATTGAGTTCATAAGGACTTAGCAAAAGACTTTAAACAATACTAGGCTTAGAGATATGTAACCCGTCCAGGAAGGGGTTACACCTTCTAAACCCTGAATGACTTCTTTATTCAAACACAGCTTGAAAATACGTGCATACCGTGCCAGATCCATTTGTTCCCTGAAATACATGTAGTTTGAAAAATCAACATAAAGTTGAGCGAGTTCATGTGTAAGTGAGTCTGTATAAATCGTTAGAACATGTCTGTATAAATGTATGTTCTTGGTATGTAGCAGTAAGGAAAAAGAGATCAATTAATGTGTAGCTAATACATTAATAAGTGATATGGCCTAGGAAGCACTCAAACCTGTAACGCGGATTTCATACCGGTCCTTCCGGCGGAACGACATAGTCACCACATGCAGCAACACGCTGGCCCATGTGTGGGGCTCGCAACACCCGATAGATCTATCACTCATGCCTCTCGGTCCTTATAAAAGGATTAATGGTCTTACGATAATAGCCTATCCATTCACGTGATCTAGCAGTAAGTTCCTTAGCTAACCATACCGTGTATAAAATGTTTGTAGTAAATGTAACATGTATTTCACCCCCGAAGTATAAAAACTGAAAAACAGTTAAGAGAAAAAAAAGGGGGACATGAACTCACAGTATTGAGTCTTCGTATTCGTAACCCAAATCTCCGCGGCAAACACGACTACCTACAATGGTCTAATGTCCATTAGACGAACGGGTAGTGCCTTTTCTTAGTATGAATGTTTTTGAGTTACGATTCTGGTATTATTCCAAGTTATAATAATTGTATTTAGTTTTGGAATAATTGTTTAAACAATATTTCTGTGTTTATACATTTCGAGTATTCGTATTCGTATTTCCTTCCCAAGGATGGGGGTCTTTATACATGTAGGCTTGTAGTTCCGACAATATATATATATATATTAAGTCCCACTTAGTAAAATACATTTAACTCATTTGTCCGAAAATAACGTATTCCCAAAATATATATATTTTTCCCAAAAATAATATATTTTCACCTCCTTAGTTTCCAAAATAATATTTTACTAAAACATACGTATACGTTATAATTCCGAAAAATATATTTTTAAGTCTCACTTGAAAAATATATTTTAAATCACTTGTCCAAAATATACATATTTTTCCCAAAAATATTATATTTTACTTCATACCTTTTCCGAAATAATACTTATCAAAATATACGCGTAAGAGTATTTTTCGAAATATACATAAGTTACGTTTTAAAGTTCGCGTTGTTATAACAATACCGATGTAACTTAAATATTTATTTGTGAGGGCGTTGGTATTATTTTGGAGTCGTATGATGTATCAAGTAATGTTATTTTTAGGGTAATATCTAGTTCACAAAATAATCACATAAGCACACAAGCGTCTTATTACGAAATATATATTCTCAATATATATTTAACAAGTTTTATTTACGAAAATCCACCTCCGACACTTGGTTATTTTGAAATAAAAATCATGGCGAAATTTATATTTTGAAAACAAGTTAAAAATATATTTATAACACTTGTCACCAAAAACATTTCTAAGTGTTATATTTTCTGGAAAAATTTCGCCAGAGTTTCCTCTGTAAACGGAGGCGTCCATGCTTACTAGCGTATCATTTTCTTTTGTAAAATCATTCAATCAGTTTAAAAATAGTAAACGAAGTCCAAAAATTATGATTCCAGTGCCATTAGAACCGTATTTCATAGTACATAAATCTATACTTCAGAAAATACATTTTTTGTTTAGTTAAGGACCTGTTACAGCCTGTTAAAGTTGGCTGAAAATACAACTCAGCATGCTATTTTTAGCTCATATGTTACTAAAACGCACACATACGATCGTCACACCTTCTAATACGATTAACATCAGACCACACGTCATTTACAGCAGGTCATGGTTTGTTTAATTCAGATTTGTTATGATTTCAACATCATTCTACATTACTTCATCTTTTATCCATTCTTTATCCTTTAACTTTGATTATGTTCTTAGTGTTTCTTAATATTCATCATTCTTTCAACTATTAACCACCAAAAATAAGAACAAGATGATGATTTAGAGCACTTACTACTAGCACAAGGCTAGGGAAGATCAAAGGCGTAAAAGTGGTGGATAAAAGAAAACGAGAGCGGTCCTTGAACTTCCGAGAGCACCGAGCTTGTTTGTAGAGCTCCTTGCACCTTTGAGTATAAGTAAAATGGCTAGAACAAGACTAGATGGTGGTTGTATGGTGGAGGGTGGTGGAGCCGTAGGTGGTTATGGAAGGAAGAGAGAATATGAGTGAAGTCTTGATGTTGTAAATGAAATGGTCATGATCCTTTAGTCTTACTTATAACCCACTAATCACACTAACCATTAGATATTGTGCTCCCAAGATATTAAACATGTCCAAATAAAATAATCAAATGTGTAAGGGTGTGTCCCCTTAGGGGACCGATTCGGTTATGGGGGGGGGGGGGGGGGGGTAATTGGTTTGATTTGAACTAGATGGTTAGGTGATATTTAGTTTAGTTAGGAGTTTAAACTAATTACTAGTGTGTTGTATAACATAAGGAGTGTTGGGGTGTTCGGGGACCCCCAACTGGCTCAGAAAAGGAAAAACAATGTGAATGTCGATATTTTTATGTTCCGGGTAAAGTCTGATTGTTCGGTTGGATATTGATCCGTTAAAGTGCTAAATAAGCATTTAAAGTGTCGTTAATATTTGTTTTAGTGACAATGAATTCCCGACACTTTGGAAAGTGTCTAGCATTATTTTGCCATGTTTTTGCACTTTACTAGTTAGCTTAAATGCTGAATTTTGTATTAAAGTGCAGGATTTTGTAATTAGAGCATATTTTAGGCACATCCGGTCACTATAACTATCACCTAGTGACGCAGTTCTACAAACCTCATCTCCCTACACTCACTACTAGTGTAGTAATCTATTCCCGGCTCATACTGGCCTCAGAGACAGTGCCTGTCTGATGCTGGCTATGTCAGCATGTTTACTGGGTTATCCGTTCATTGTGCTACTGTGCTTTTGTGCATCAAGTTTGTCACTATAGTTCTGTGTAAATAATAGAGTGACAGAAATAAAGTATGATGCATGAACATGGATGTATCAGTAATCAAGAAGCAGTTTAATCAAAATGGCAGGCAAGCACAGTAATTAAGCATTAATTAAATATTAATTAACTTGTACGGACACCTGGTTTGGTGAGGGTTGTCACAGCTTGAGAGCCGCCTTTGTACGAGCGCGAGTACACATGGTGCGCACTGGCGCATGGAGCATGGGTACTGAGGTGACGTGCGCGGCGCACCAAAAGTGAGCCAAAACGGCGCGACTGTGTGGCATGCTCGTAGAGGCTTACAGGTGACGTGGCGCACGCGCTCAGGTGCGCATGGGACTGAGCCAGTATGGCGCACACGCGCATGGCAGTGAGCCAAAAGGACGCACCACGCATGAGCGTGCAGACCTGCGCGCGCGCGCGTGCAGAAGCTTCCAGCAGCAGTTAATGCCAGTGCAGTTACGTTTCAGCATTCGAAACTGACGAAGTTAATGCGTTTGACTGAGAATTAAGTGACAAATTAAAGTGCATTAAAGACGTTTAATGCAGTTTAATTCTCCCACTTAATTCTTTTTCAGTTTCGACTTCAGATTGCAGTATAAATAGGAGGTTCCTATGGCAGATGTAAAACACCGAATTATCACAGCAAATTCAATCTTTCTCTCTACAGAATTCTTCATCTTCTTCAAGCTTCAAGGTAGACCTTCGGGTTGAAGTCAAGACCGGCAGTGCAACTGCTTGAGGCTGTTGTATCCTGGAAACAAACGTGTTCTCCTGGGAGACACGAAATTTGTTTTAAGGGACCCGTGTCTAACATGATCCTCAGCCAAGAACAGTTTTTCTGTTCGAGTTTCTGTTCTTGTTTTTCCTTTTCTTTTTCAGTTGTAATTGTATTTTTCTTTGTATCATTCTGTAATTGTTTCAGTGATTCAAGTTAATAAAATTTTATTTACTTTTGCACGAACGGATTCTTAGAGTTACATTTGTGATATCATAAATTTGACAAAGTTTATAAGGCCGTTTACTTGTTTTTGAAATTTTATAGGGCTCGGTGTCAAAATTTCATGGGTTCATTCTATGATATGTAGCCTTAGGTACGCCATTCTTGGTGAGTGGCTTAATTCATTGCCAAAATGTTATTCTAGAACTCTAATTAACACATATCTTTTCATACCACATTCATAAGTTACTAGAAGACAATACTTTTATGCTTTTAATCCAACCAACATAATTGCTATACACCTTGTAACATTACGTGAAATATGTGTGTGATGTTCAAACGTAGAATTTTCCGACTAATTATGATTGTGTGGTGGGCGAAATACATATGGACTATGGTTCTTCCATAAAATATGAACCAGTGTTTGATGTTCAAACATTGAATTTTCTGACTAATTATGATTGTGTGGTGGGTGAATTACATATGGACTATGGTTCTTCCATAAAATATGAACCATCTCGTATTGCTTATAGTTTTGTTGCTAGAATCAGCATGCATGTGTGGCTTCTTGTAATAGGCCAATAGGGTTTAAGGATCAGGGGCGGACCTGAAGGCTTGTCGGGCGGAGCCCGGGCTACGGCTCAACTTTTTACTAGAAGTGTAAAAAACTTTTTTTTTCGATTTTTATACATAAGACACCCGTGAACAAGTACGAGGACACCCCTCAAATTTTTTTTTACAAAATAATAAGCCTAGTTCAAGTGTTATTCAGCAACCTAATTAGCCCAATTAAGTAATAATAGCCCACCTGGCTCATGAGCCCAATTAAGTAATAATAGCCCAACTGATTATTTTGGGCGGCATAATGATAATGGCATATCAAACGCCAGTCGACTCCAATTCGGCAATTCCAATTCTCATCATACGAACAAAGAGGCAACAGATCATACGATTATACGAACACAGAACAATCAGACTTTCAGCAGATCATCGACTATTCGACTGCAGCAGATTTGTTTCAGAGACGAACACTAACAACAGGTTTGTTTCGATTTCGATTTTCGAACATATTGTTTGACTGATAATTGTTACTTGTTATTTTGATGAATGATGATTGATAATGTTTCGAATTTCGATAATCGGCACTTTGGCAGCCCATTCGCACAGCAGCGAATCGAAATCGAAGCTCGAACAACAGCGACAGAAACAGTTATTTGATTGATAATTCAGGTTTGTTTGATTGTTATTCAGTTATTTGATTGATAATTGTTTGAACTTTGATTGTTATTTGATTGATAATTGTTTGAACTTTGAAGTGATGACGAAACCAAAATCCAAAGAACAAGCTTTAATTGGGAACTTTTTCAAAAGAAAATTCGAAGAAATTAATGATAATGAGTCAAGTCCGAATGTTGGTAATGATATCCAAGCAAATGATGACGCTGATGGCGATGCAAGTCCGAATGTTGATAATGAGAATATCCAAGCAAATGATGACGTTGATGCAAGTCCGAATGTTGATATTGAGAATATCCAAGCAAATGATGACGTTGATGCAAGTCCGAATGTTGATAATGATAATCCTACAACTTCAATTCCAACAACACGAGGTATTATTGATTTGAATGATCTTCCTTCGGATCTACATGATAGGCCACCTATTACTAGTTATCACCCAAATCAAATAGATGACATAAGAAGGTCATATCTTGTTAAAGGGGTTTTTCAACCTCGTAGTCATAAGTTTCCCGTTAAAGACTGTTATGGAAAAAAAAGACGTTTTGTTGTTAGTTGGTTTAATGATTGTAGTTGGTTAGAGTATAGCATCAAAGCAGACAAAATATATTGTTTATATTGTTACTTGTTTAAAGAAGATGTTGGTAATCAAGGCGGAAGAGATACATGGTCTTCTAGTTCTAAAGGCTTTTGTGATTGGAGTAAAAAGGGGTCATTAAAGGAACATGTTGGGAATGTTGATAGTCATCATTTAAAGGCGGCACAAAAATGTCATAATCTTATGAATCAAAAGAAACATATTGATGAGAATATGAAGAAGTTGACTAAAGAAGAAATGATTGCAAACTATTATCGATTACTTGGTTCCGTTATGAGTGCTAGATTTTGTTTAGAAAACTCTTTACCCTTTCGTGGCCATGACGAGTCGGAAGAATCTAATTCTCAAGGTATGTTTCTTTCGGTGTTAAACTTGATTAGTACTAACCACCCGGAAATTGAAAAGTACACATTAGGGAACGCAAAAGAGAACAATAAACTGACATCGCCAAAGATTCAAAAGGAGATTATTGAATGCTTTTCAAAGGAAGTAACAAAAAGCATTTGTGAAGAAATTAAAGATGATGTGTTTGGGTTGTTGGTAGATGAATCTAGTGATGTTTCTTTAAAAGAGCAAATGGCTGTAGTTGTTAGATTTGTTGATAAACTTGGGGCTGTTAGAGAGAGTTTAATCGGAATTGTTCATGTGAAAGACACGACTTCTATAACTCTTAAAGAAGCCATTGATGATTTATTAGCAAGCAACCAGTTAAGCATAAAGCAAGTAAGTAATAAAATTCATAGACTCTTTACATTATTGTAATAATCATTATTTTTTATGTTATAATTCTTTTTTGTTTTAGGTGAGAGGGCAAGGTTATGATGGTGCAAGCAACATGCGGGGAGAATTTAATGGGTTAAAAGCGTTGATTTTGAAAGATAACTCGTCAGCACATTACATCCATTGTTTTGCTCATCAACTTCAATTGGTTATTGTGGCTGTTGCAAAAAAAAACATAGCGGTGTCAAAACTTTCTATGAGTTCCTTTCCATGGTTGTCACTACGGTTTCAGCTTCTTGCAAACGAAAAGATATGTTAAGGGAGGAAAAAAAGGCTAGAGTGGAAAAAGAATTACTTGAAGGTGAAATTAAAACGGATAAATGATTAAAACAAGAGGTTTCTCTAGCACGACCCAGTGATACGCGATGGGGTTCACATCATAGAACCATCATCAGTTTGCTTAGATTGTTTCCGGAAGTTCTAACGGTTTTTCTAAGTTTGACCCATCGAAGATATTGGCTTTTGCTAAGATGTACCCGGATGATTTTACTACACAAGAAATAGGGACTCTTTTGGGTGATATTGAGTCATTTCGTCACACAATAAGCGATGATGATAACTTTGACAACTTGAATGGAATAAGTGATCTTGCGCGTCTTATGGTTGAAACGGGAACGCATATTTCTTGTCCTTTAGTTTATCGGGTAGTTAAGTTAGCTTTGCTTGTACCGGTTGCAACGGCAACCGTTGAAAGATGTTTTTCGAAATTGAAGCTTGTCAAGACGGATTTACGTAATCGAATGGGCCAAGAATATTTGAACAATGCTATGGTTTGTGCGGTCGAAAAGGATTTTTTTTGTGAAGTAAAGGACGACGATGTGATGGAACGATTTCAAGCCATGAAAAAAAGAAGAGGACAAATCTATTAGGTAATTTTTTTACTTTATTTATTTATTGTCGTTTTTTTTAATATTGTATGATTGCATTGTAAAAAAAAAAAATTTGGAATACCCCTGAATTTATGTTCTAGTTCCGCCACTGTTAAGGATACCCATTGTGCCATAACGCCCCCACCACCACCACCCAAATTCCTTATGAGCTTTAACTCGGGGAGACTTGATGATAAATCCAGCTTAAACTATGTCTCGCACCGCTATTAATAAACTTCGTGGTTATGATTTTATTTAACGTTAATGTTTATCAAATAACCGCTTTTTAAATGTCATATATACCAGTTTTCACTAGAAAAAGCTTTGTTTAAAAACTTTTTTACACCAGTTATATTTAATAACCGCTCCAAATGAGCTTCTCATTCATTAAGTTATCTTAATTGGTTATATTAATTTTATGTATAAGTGTGTAACTTGTTTTATGTCGGCCTAGCATCATGTTACGTTGTATCTTAATAAATTTATACATTTGTCACTAAAAGAAAAATAAAACAATAAGAAAAAAAATGCTATATTAATAAGATTTTCGAAACAAACCCGCATAGGGTTATGGTTATCACCGGATCGATTCACACAAAAAATCACAACCACAACAACATAATATTAAAACAATCAAGTTGTTATTTTTAACCGTAGGTTATACTGGTTAATTTGACTTTTTGACTTTAACCGGTTATTTTTTAACCGGTTCGATTAATTACTTTAACCGCTTTGGTTAATTAACCAGTTATTTTGCCTTTTTTTTGAATTTTTCGGTTTCTTTTTCGGTTAACCGGTCTATCGGTTAAAAAACGGTTAATAACCGGTTTCTATACTAAATACTTATAACCAGTTACTAACCTACGGTTAAAAATAACCACTAACCGGTTATGGTTTCTGTTAATAACCGGTTACGGTTAATTAACCAGTTATTTTGTGCACCTCTACTTGGTACCTCGGTGGGCAGGTTGAAGATGAATTACCATAACAGTAACCCCCCATCCCACTTTGAATTAGGGGTGTTCAATATTCGATTCGGATTCAAAAAATTCGAAATTCGACTCGATTCGAATTTGATTAATAAGGTTCGAATTCGAGTTGATTCGTATTCGAGTCGAGTAATCGAATTAGAATCGAATATGAATTTATGATTTTGAATTCGATTCGATTTGACATTCGAATTCAATTTATATATAATTTTTTAATATATGTATATACACACACAAACATATATACACACACATATAACTTCTGACAAATAGTCCATGCTACTTATTTCTAAATTTTTACCTAACTTAAATCACTACCAGTAACCAACCTATCTTCTATTTTTTGGTGTTTTAACATATTGATAGTTAATTAATTTTGTTGGTTATTATATTTTATGTTGAATATAATTAGTTTGTAGTACTTTTAAAAAATGAAAGTAAAATAATTTATTGTTTAGGGTGAATTTGAATTAAATCGACTTTATTCGAATTCGGTTTGAATTCGAGTTTCAAATATTAATCGAATCGAATACGAATTCAGATACAAAAAATAAAAATTCAAAAAATTCGATTCAAATAATTCAAAAATTCGTTATTCGATTCGGTGAACAACCCTACTTTGAATTTCACATTGTCTCCAAGTTGTAAGTGAGTGAATCTTTATCTTTATCTTTATAAGATGTTAACTTGAATATTGGTTCAGATGATTGAAAGTGTTCATTGTTAGCTTATATCTAAAATAAAGTGACGGTAATACCCTTTGATTTAATAACAAAATATAATGGTGTTAGTTTAGGTGACTGAACTTCCAAGAAATGGAAAACATAAAAAATATAGGGACACCCAACTACGAGTACGAAAACACTAATTAATTTTTTTAAATGTCTTAATAACACACTCATTCAGTAGCTTTTTTTTTCTTTTTCTTACATTTTGATTGTTATTTAGCAACTTTCGATAAAGTTACTTCCTTTTTTTGAACTTAATAAATTACACATTATAAATATATTATAGATAGATGATAAAAAAAAAAAAAAACTCTTGAATAATGATGACTTTCTAGACCAAAATCTGCATCAATGATTTTGTATATAATAAACTAACATTTGTAGTAAGATAGTTGTATAGTGTCATCGTTACTCTTATTTGAAGCCAAGAAACCGACTGGCGTTTTTATCTATAAAATTGTCATATCACATTCTACTATGCACCCGAGTTTATGTTATATGAAAGAAACCATTCGTAGTTGGAACTAATTTAACAATACTGGTTGGGTGGTTGTTGGCACAACTTAGATTTTTCTCCACGCAACAAACTATGAAGGGTGGGCAGGGAGAATATTTAGATGATTAATTCAATCGGCCACTTAAAACAGTAACCCATTTTGGGTCCACTTAACTAAATTTAGCTATGTTTTAACTGAATTATAACTCAGAAGGATGTCTAATGTGTGTTAACGTGCTTGTAACACAACCATGTGCTGCCATTCATTTCAATTGGATATTAATTGATCGATTCAGATGGTTATATAGGTTGTTATTTGGATTCGTCAATTTCGTGTTCATGTTTTATTCATAGTTTATAATTTTCATTTTTTGTTTTTTATGTTACAGGGAACAACAATGCAAGCCAATGTTCTCCGTAGATGGTTTCCCAAATCTGAGCATGGTCAATTGTACGTCGAATTATCAAGAGTTACAAGACGAAATGGCCTCAAAGTTGTTATTCTAGATAGTGATGGTAATCTTTCAAATACAACATCAAATGTTGTATACAAAGAAGTTTTTAGAAATTTGTAATGTAATTTTATAATTATTTTTACACTTTCATGTCTAATTACTTAGTTTGTTATTTACTTATTCTTATTATTTTATTTTAAATTAGCATTAATTTCTGTTACTTCATACTCTAAATAAAAATTTCATAGGAACATTAAAAAAAATGGAGATGTCGACTTCTATTTCCTGAACAACTTACTAGATTAAAACTTGTGTTCATAAAATAGAAAATGGAACTAACAAGTGTCAAAACATTACTATTTTAAATTACTTGGTTTCATGTTATTTTAATTTTTTAAAAATCATACATCATATTTGTTAATATTTTTTAAATTTTAAATGCAACTTTTTTAAACTCGTGTGTCACACCAAAATGTAACCAGGGATTGAAAATTCGATTTGGAAGAATTTGGGTTCCAAATACGTGTGGGGCCAAAGTGCGACTACTTGACGAGGCCCATAAATCTCATTATTCAATTCATCTGGGGGCGACCAAAATGTATAACGACTTAAAACAAAACTATTGGTGGTCCGGAATGAAAAGAGATATTGTGAAATATGTGGAGAAGTGTCTGACTTGTTTACAAGTCAAAGCGGAGCACCAAAAGCCATATGGTAGGTTACAACCGCTGGATATCCCAGTTTGGAAATGGGAACAAATCACGATGGATTTGTTAACCAAATTGCCCAAAACCAATCGCGGATTTGATGCTATATGGGTAGTCGTGGATAGATTGACAAAAAGTGCTCACTTCATTCCGATTCGTGAGGCTTATACATCCGAGAAGATGTCGGAAGTGTACACCAATGAAATCATAGCATGTCACGGAGTACCGATATCCATTGTGTCAGACAGAGATACTCGGTTTACCTCTAAATTCTGGCGCGAATTCCAAGAGCAAATGGGAACTAAACTGTTCATTAGCACTGCTTATCATCCGCAAACGGATGGGCAAAGTGAGAGAACGATACAAACGTTGGAAGATATGTTGCGGGCTTGCATCATCGACTTCGGGGGTAGTTGGGATGTCCATCTACCCTTGGTCGAATTTTCATATAACAATAGCTATCAATCGAGCATTAAAATGGCCCCGTATGAAATGTTATATGGTAGAAAGTGTCGAACCCCGGTGTGTTGGGGAGAAGTGGGACCACGAGGATTAGCACATACTGACATAATCCGAATTACGAATGAGAAAATCGATGTGGTTCGAGCTCACCTAAAAGCAGCTCAGGATCGACAAAAGTCGTATGCGGATAAGCGAAATAGACCTATTGAATTTCAAGTTGGCGATAAAGTAATGCTAAAAGTATCGCCATGGAAAGGAATTTTACGGTTCAGAAAAAGAGGAAAGTTGAGTCCGAGGTTCATTGGGCCATTCAGGATCACTGAACGGGTTGGCAAGGTAGCATATCGCCTTGAACTACCCGAGGAGTTGAGTGGAATTCATAACACATTCCATGTGTCATATCTCCGAAAATGATTAGCAGATGAAACTGCTCGTATCCGCTATGATGACACTGAGGTGGATAACAGCCTCAACTATGCAGTGAGACCAATTGCAATCTTAGATCAAAAAGAGAAGAGTCTGAGGAACAAAGTAATTAACCAAGTGAAGGTTAAGTGAGAGCACAGGAAGGGTGCGGATACCACGTGGGAATCCGAAGAAGAGATGCAACGGCTCTACCCTAAACTATTTGGTACGTATTACGGTTTCGGGGATGAAACCCTTTTTAAGGGGGGTGGACTTGTAACATCCCGAAAATACAAAACTTTATATTAGAATTATAAAGTGTAAAATAAACAAGAATAAACTAACTAGGATAAATAACCTAGTTAGTTAGGAGTCTTGTAGTAACACATAAATGAGTTAAAAAGCCAAAGAAATAAACTAAATAAGAGTGGAGGGACTTAAGTTGTTAAAATGGAAACTTAAGATACTAATATTTAGTAAAATAAAACAAACCAAACACCTCAATTGAGGTCTGGTCGATCAACAGCAGGAAGGGGGGGCGACACCCACACTTCCAAAACCTAAAAATCTACTAAACTCTCAAATTGAAGGCCAAAATCCAGTAGAAATCGAAATCTAAACATGGAATCGTGATCACCTCGTCAAGGGGGTCATAAGGTATGCTGAATTAGGTCATTTTCATTTGATTCAAAGTTCATGCATGTGATCAAAATCGAATGTAGAGCTTGATTATGTGTTGTAAACATGAAATTGGAAGTAATGTAAGGTTTAGGGACAAACCCTAGACGATTTCTTGTCAAATTCTTGCATGATAGTTGTATAAATTAAAATCACCATAGTGGGTGATTAGTATGCTAGTAGAACTTGATGAACACTAGGATTAAAACTCTTGTTCTAGTGTAAACTGAAATTATGAGGAAAACTCTAAGTTGTTGATGTTAACATATAGACATGTGGTCAAATTGAAGTAATTTGGGTGATAAAATCGAGTCATGAACTTGGTTTAGATCATGTAAAAACCTGACCCGCTAGGTGTTTGATAAAATGCCTAAAAGAGGGTTAGAATGTTAAAGGTTGGGTAAAACGCAGATTTGTTTATGTTAAGTAATCATGCGTTAAAGCTTATGGATGAGTTCTAATCTTGTTATGAATTGAACTCTTTAGGCAAGGAATCCGGGACGTCGAGTGGACACGCCGGAGGTGATACCCGCGGAAAAGGTGTGCTTTAAAGGTACGTGGCTTTAGCCCCGTTAAAATTATGTGTAAATAATTAGTTTTGTTGTGTGAAAGGTATTGTAGTGAAATGAATACGTTTGATGCGTTGTTAAAGTGGCAAAGTACACTCGACCATCAAACGGGTCAAAGTAAAGACTTGGTATTTAGTTTGGCTAGTCAATGAAGTGATGGTTTTCACTAAATAGCCAAACGGGTCAAAATGATGTTTTCAAAAGAATCACGAGAGTAGAGACTTGAAAGTCTTATACCTCGATAATTGATGAACTGTACTATACCAATGATTTGGTGATATTAATCTAAGTATAAGAACCCGGAATATGGGTCAAACAATAAATGTTAAATGAAAAAGGTTTGTTTGAAACGGAATGTTTGAATTCCAAAGAAACAAGTATTAGCCCTAAAAGAATCGCAAAGCCATGGAATTGGCACGAATACACCAAGTATGTGAGCCCGGGTAATTGGGTAATTATGTCTAAAAGGTCTTAAGAATAGAAAAGAGGTGCCATCCACTTACACTATTGGGTTGGATAATGGAAATAAGGAAATTGTGAACCAATTGTCGGTATCTCGGTTTCCACGATATGAAATTTACATAGTTGAATCCGTAATTTTATTACGGACTCATAGGAAAAAGAATCGGCTAAAACGGACAAGCGAGTAAAAAGTTATGATCTTTAAAAATTGGAAAATAGTTAAAAGGCATGAATACAGAGTCCACCGTAAATTACGGTTCCACCGTAATTTACGGTGGTGATCAAGATGTTACGGTGAGAAGCCCCTGTCTTACGGCAGAACCAGGGACATTCCAGGTCCACCGTAACTTACGGTGACACCGTAAGTTACGGTGGAACCCATAAAAAATCATATTTTGTTTGTTACTTTGCGTTGTTAGAATTTGTTTATACATAATGTATTAATGTCAAAACTAATGTTTTTAGTGTTTGACCCTAGGTATGGATGAGTTTCTTCCGGATGGTGATCAAGCACTTTTGAAGAACCGAACACGCATTTTGAAGCTTCCGCATTAATCTTGTCTAGACTTAATTATGTTGCAAATACTTTTGTTAATCATGATTCGAAACCCTTAAACTAGTGGTTAGTTTACTAGCAAGGGTTAACTTTTAACTTGTTATGCACTATCGTAAAATGTTTTGGTATCATAATAGGTATGTATGGTCCTTAAAAGAAGAAAAAGTTTTTTGTAAACTCTGATTAGTATTTTAATCAATATAATTGTTAATTATATTCCGTTCAAATATTAAGGGTGTCACATTATATTAAAAAGAATGAAATGCTCCTTAATATGATGTATTTTTTTTTAAATATTAAGTATAAAAAGTTATAGCCGTTTGAAAATTAAGAGGGGAAGTGGTTTAAGTTAGAAAAGACTAAATTACCCTTCAAGCCAATGACACTTGTTCTCCTCTCCCTATCGTGTATACTTCTTAAGTGAATGTTGTCTTGTACATGATCCAGTATCCGTTTGTATAATAACTTTAAAAACAATGGAAGACGTAATTGCCGTTTAAAATCCTATTCCCATTTCCTGCTCTCTTAACCAACCCTATCGTCACCAACAAAAGATCCTAGAACCAAACTGCACCACCTAGGCCGTCTTAAGCTTGTGAGTCCAAAGCAGATAATGAACACATGGGTTTTTTCGTCACAAAAATTATCAATCCTATAATTCATGTATCATCTTTGTGTATACATATAGATTTATTTTTCTAGAATTTGAAGCCCTAAAGTAGCAAGGCCCAAAACCCTTGTTTTATTTTACTCCTTCTTAAGCCACCTTTGGCACCATCACGTTCAATTGTACGATTCCTTGTTTGTTCTTAGTATCATCTTTGTGTATACATATAGATTTTTTTCTAGAATTTGAAAACCTAAAGAAGCAGGGCCCAAAACTTTTGCTTTATTTTACTCTTTCTCAAGTCACGTCTGAAACCATCAAGTTCAATCATATGATTCCTTGTTTGTTCTCAAAGATTTTATTATCCAAGTAATAACCTAGTGAGCTATTTACAACTCCAACTCGTAGTCTGGTATATCAGTCAAGTAACTCAAAAACAAATCACCTTTGAGTTGAATTTGATCCGTTTTATAACTAGTAAGTTGCACTTGCGACACACACGTGACATAAAAAAATATAACAAAATAAAATATATAACTTAACTTTTAATCTTTTATATAATATTTTGTTTAACAACAAATTTGGTTCACAGACAGGCCACTGAAGTATCATGATGTCAGAGGAACCACCCGATCATATTATTTTGAGTAAACTACAATTTTACCCCCTGGGGTTTAGGGCAATTGGCACTCTTACCCCCCCTAAGGAAATAAATGCAATTTTACCCCCCAACGTTTGGTGTTATGTCGCAAGTTTACCCCCCGGACCATGTCAACGTTAATATTACCGTTAGTGTGTGTTGAAATGTCCAAAGTGCCCTTTGTCTTCCTCATTTAAGAAGCTTGTAGCCCTAAATTGTCTTCCCTAAACGTTGTTCTCATTGTGTTCTTCAATCGACCCCCAAATTCATCGTTCTTGCTGAACATGTCTTCATCTTCTTCCTTCGTGCTTCGATCCAAGGAGACAATGGGTAAAACTCAAGCTTCAGACATCATCTATCCTTGTGGTGGGAAAACAGTGTTCAAGCAATCAGAATCCAAAGCTAATCCTGGTCGATGGTATCGTCAATGTGTAAGTTTCTTCTGTTTTATGCTTATTGAAACTCAAGTTTCTTTGTCGTGTTGCTTATGATGTCCGATAATAGGTTGGAGGATGTGGATTCCTCAGATGGACTGATGTTGGTGAAGAGCAGGGATGTCCGATTTGTCGAGAGGTAATGCCTGCTTTAATTCAAAGCATTAAAGATAAGGATGAGTTGGCTAGGTGCAAAGACCAGTTGGCTTGGCTCGGTACAAGAATGGCGATGTGTACAAACTGAAGATGTACTTAGGGATTACTTGGGTCTTGATTGTTCTACTTTTTTGCTTAAGTAGTTAAATGTGGAGAAATTTGATTAGTGTGTGTATTTTGACTCTAACTGTATTTGAGTTATGATTGTTCTACTTTTCAAGTTTATGCAATGGTCCTTTTCAAGTTCTTACTTTATGTCTGTTTTGTAACACCCCGAAAATGGGTTTGGTAATCAAACCCCGTTAATACTAATACACGGGTAAAATACTGTTAGCGGTAAAGGTAACCCGGTAAATATTAGGATTTAAAATAAATAAACCTAATATTTAATAAAACGTGAATAAATGGTTTTAAGGAAATAAAGTTTATAAGAAACCTGAATTAACGGGACTTAAAATAGACTGAGTCATAATTTCCTCGAACCCACTAAGTTAACTAGGAATATTTAACCTAGTTAATAAGTGGGAATAGTGTTAGAAATAGTTAGGTTGTGGCCTACTTAATAACTAACCAAACATGAGGGACCAAACTAGGATATCTTGAAAAATGGTTTTAATAATAAAAAAACAACACAACACACACTTTAAGTGTGTGTGCGTGCGTGGGGATGGCCAGGAGAAAGCTTCCATGGAGCTTTAGCCATAAATTCAACAAAAGGATCAAATTGAAGGTCAAATCTAACCCAAATCAAATGCATGAACACGTATAAACGATCACCAAGTCGTGGGGATCATAATGTATGTCACAAAACCTAGATTGGTTAAAGTTGAAATTCGAGACAAGTAGGTTACTTGCAAATAGATGGTTAGGTTATGATCCAAAGTCGAAATTGAATGTATATGCATGCTTAATTTTGTTAGTTATGATGAAATTATGAAGAACTTGAAGTAATATTACTTGTATGTGATTAACAAGTAAACTAGTAAGTGGGTTTTGATATAATAGTGAAGATGATGATAAGTTTATGTTTAAAATCATCATATTTGATAATAGAAACAAGGCACTCAAACAAATTACGCGATTTGGGTACTTGTTCATACATGATTGAAATGGGTTTTGAATGTTATGATGAAATTTGGTAGCTATGTTCATGTAACTAAGTGTATGAGATCATGTTATCTACTAATTGATAGATAGAACTTGATTTTATTAAATGTTCGGATGAATGCTAGTGATAGGATGAAACGGGTTTTCGCTCGTATATGAGAGACCCTTAGTTATTGCAAAACGAATGAATAAACTAGTTTTGATAATCGCTTGAGCTAGTTGAAGTGTTGAAAACCCAATGGACTTAGTTAGAACTTTAGTTAAAACGGGGGCCTAAAAATAACGCCTACCGGGTAATTATTGGAATGCTTAAACTAGTTTTCGAACTTGAATGTGCATTTTATATGCTAATGGGCGTTTGACTTTTAGTAGTCAAACCGACCATTAATAAGATCGAATGATAATTTTGATAGAAAAATACGTAAGATGGAATAGTTATTATTGACAATGACTAAATTAACCATCTTATGAAATATGATGATAGTTTGACGCCTAACAAGCTAGGTGGAAGCTTGTGGATGAAGCGGGTCAAACGGAGCGAGAACGGAAGAAAAGTGTGGCATGGATGCAAGGTAAGTAAAGCTTACACTCTAATTATTTAATACCTAATGATTTTATAGGTTATGAATGATAAGTCTTATTTAAATTATGATGTTCCGACACGAAAAGTGCGGTCCGGAACAAAAGACAATGGTCATAAACATGTGAATGGATAAAAAGGAGCTAATATGGTTAAATAGTCATGAAATGACTAAAAGATAACGAGTTTTTAATAATTACCTTGTATGTTAAACCAATGCAAATAATAAGGGTAAAATAGTACTTTAGTCACTTGTTGACAATAACCGTTAGTTTGGGGGAAAGATACGTCATAGCGTGGGTTATAATAGGTCAAGGGAATCAATTGACGAATTACAAGTAAAACGACTATACGGTGTAAACCGGAGTTAGTTGTATGGATAAGATGGTAATAAATATCATCTCATAGAGTTTCATGGTTCTTTAGACCAAACGGGTCAAAAGGTGAAATTATCACCCTTTGACAATATCGACTAATGGTTTGTTGAGTTATATGATTATAGGAATAAATATCAGATGGATATGTACATCGCTATTGCTTAGCGGCTACTAAGGCAAGGTATCGAAACGGGTCAATGTAACATCCCGAAAATATAAAACTTTATATTAAAATTATAAAGTATTAAATAAACAAGAACAAACTAACTAGGACGAAATAACCCAGTTAGTTATAAGACTTGTGTTAACTAAAAAGTGGGTTAAAAGCACCTAAAAATAAACTAAAAGAAACTAGAGGGACCAAAAGTGTTTAACTTGAAACTAGTTTTAATAAAAACATTTTATTAAAACACAAACACACCATTGTGAGTGTGCTGGAGATCGACCAAAGCAGGGGGGCGACCCAGGCTTCTCAAAACCCTAAGTTCATGCTATTTGATCAATTGAAGGCCAATTTCAGTCCCAAATCAAAATCCAAACATAGATTAGTGATCACCTCAGTGAAAGGGATCATAAGGTATGTAAATTTTGTAGAAAATTCTCATCTAAATTTCTGAATGAACATAGGAAATTTGGATTGATGATTGCATGTTAGTTGTTTGGAATGAAATAATGTCTAGGGACAAACCCTAGTCAATTACTTGATGAAATTGTGCCTATTTCGTGTGAAATTCATAATCACCATTAAAGGTGATAAGTGGGTTTTGTGAAACTTGATAAACACTAGGATTATAGTGGTTGTTCTAGTGTAATCTAAGATTTGTTAGTGATTTCAGAATTATAGAGGCTAAAATTTATGTTAGATAATTGATTTATGAGAATTTGGGCTATATGACAAGTTAAGAACTTGTCATATAAATGGTGTGAAAATTCTGCCCATAAAGTGTTTGTGGAAATGCCTCAAAGAAGACTTAAAATGAAAATTTCAAGTTAAAACGCATAATTTCGATATTTTGGTAAAATATGCGATACATGATTTGCAAAGAGTTCTAAATGTACCATGATTGAACTCTATAGGAAAGGATACCGGAGCGTCAAGTGGACAAGCCGGTGGCGACTTGCGTTTAAAGGGCGTGCTTTGAAGGTATGTAACTTGATTCGTTACATTAAGTAATTTTGATAACTAGAGCATGTTTAGTTGCGTTGTAGAATAAAGGTTGTGTTGATATAACGACAATGTTCGTTATTTGAAATAATAGGTTAAGAATTGGTTAGAAATCGTTTGGTAGTCATCACAATGGAGAATTCCGTAGATGAGCCAAACGGGTTGATTAATGGTGTAATAGTAGCGTTAGAGTTATTAATAGTTAGCAAAGGCGGTTACAATCATACGAGCATGAAACCATAAGATTGGTAATAAAATGCCGGTGAGAATAAGCCCCGGAAGTTGGGTAAAAAGCGCCCTATGCTTACTATTAAAAAGGTAGTAAAATGAGTGTAACTTAAATGGGTCGAACAATACGTAAGTGACTTTTAGTCGTTCGACTCGTAAATCAAATTTTCGGTATGATAATTGTAATAGACACGTCGGTAATGAATTTACATACGTATAGGAAAAAGAATCACCTAAAACGGACTCACGAGTCAAAAGTTATGGCCATTTTAAGCTGAAAATCTGAATGTCCGGAACTGGCAGCAAGTGCAGGTCACAAAACTGGACTTGCTGGAAAACCAGCTCCCCCGCGCCACGCGAGGGCCTGTCGCGCCACACGACAGGTCACAATTTTTTTTATTTTGCATGTCTTAACGCTTGGGACTTGTTTATACACTTCATATAAATGTCAAAACTAACATTTTAAGTGGTTTTGACCATAGGTAATAAAGGGAACTATCTGGATGGCGATCGAGCAAGTTTTTGAAGAACCGAACACAACTTTGCAAGCTTCCGCGTTAACTTAGTTTATGTTTAAACAATACTTTTGGGATGACTTCATCTAGACAATGTTTTTGATGTAAATGATTTGTTAATCACGTTATAAATGTTTAAACTAGTCGGTAGTTGACTAGTAGGTGTTACTTTAAAACTTTTATTTTGTACTCATGTTAAACCAAGGTACAAATTATCTAAAATTTAGTATCTTTTGTTAGAAAATTAATCGAGTGTTACAGTCAATATATTGATCCGAGTCCGGTATGTATAATGATTCAACTCATCATGTAGAGCTTGAGGTTCTATAAGAGTAGGCAAGGTTAAAATATAGATATTTGGTTACCTTTTTGGTAAACCGAATAAATTGAGTTATGATTATGGTGTTTTAGAAACATATTGGTTTCTAAACAAGGCTATAGTTAAAAGGTCAGATTTTTGGGTCAAACAAGTATTTAAAAGTCCTTCGTAGTAAAAGAAGGATGAAGATTGACCAAAATGCCCTTGTAAGCTAATTCGAGCGAACGACCCTTAAAGGTGGGACGGAAACAATTTTTATGATTAAATAAATACTCGGAATAAGTATGGAAAGTGAAAGATGTAGATTCTTGGGTCGAATGACTTTATATGAGTCTTTGACGTAAAACGATAATCCGAGGGGTAAAACTAGGAACATATAGATATCCACATTAAATCCACCACACATATAGTTGTGGTGGAAGATTACTTGATAAGAAATGTAGGAATATGATGCTAGAAATGAATGAAAGCGATTTTAAGTTTTAAAGTGCTTAAATACCCTTAATGGGTCAAAATAAGCACTTGAGCGTAAACGGGTTTTAATTAAGTAAGAAACCCGTGATTTATGATTAATATCATAGGAGATATTGAAATTATGAATCTCATGAGTTCATAGATCAAATAAACATGTTTGTTTGATAAAATCACGAACGGGTCAAAATTTGGTAAAAAGGGTAATAAGTCGAAGACTTAAAATTCTGAAATTTTGTTAATCCGGATGTTGGATTTTAACTCCATAAGATGGAGAATTAAATTACGAGCGCGTAGGAAAAGGAATCGGGTAAAACGGATTAAAAACGAGAGAGTTATGCTCGTTTCCGTGAAATCGGGTTATGCTGGGAATATGCAGCACCAGCAACACACTTTCTGTCAAATTGGGACCGTGGCGTCGTGTAACAACCGTAAATTTGTTTTGCGATTGTCATTAAATAAATCACAATTACTGAGTATTTATATTTAAACATTCATGCTCAAATACGGGTTTATTAAAACTTTACTAAACTTGAAAGCAAAACAACATAATGTAATTTAATTCATCGTTTTAATATAACGACGAAACAACTTGCGGAAGCTTCATTTAACGTGTGTTCGGTTCTTGCTCGACGCTTGATCTTCATCCGGGACCCTCGACATTCACCTGTGATCAAAACCAACTTAAAAGTCAGTTTTGATAATTAAATAACTAATACAACAAGGAAATTAGGAAAATCCAACATTGATATCTTGATCCAAAAACAAATACTTGAATCTGGCCTCCACCGTAACTTACGGTGGACACCGTAAGTTACGGTGGCCCCTGAATTAAAAACTTTCCCACCGTAACACAGGAGGCAATCACCGTAACGATTTCATCCCCACCGTAACTTACGGTGGGCACCGTAAGTTACGGTGGCCCCTGTATCATACCTTTCCATTTTGCCGTTTTTGACACGAAAACTTCCGTATCTTTCAATCCGCTTGTCCGTTTGACCTACCGCTTCTTCCTACGTGATTGTAATTTGATTCTCCACATTATGGAGTCAAAATCCAACATTTGATTTAACAAAATTTCAGACTTTTAAGTCTTCGGCTTATTACCCTTTTTACCAAATTTTGACCCGTTCGATTTTTATCAAACAAACATGTTTATTTGATCCTTAAACTCATGAAATTCATAATTTCCATATCTCCTATCATATAAATTTCAAATCACGGGATTCTTACATAATAAAAACCCGCTTACGCTCAAGTTCTTATTTTGACCCGTTTAGAGCGAATTATGTACATTTAAGCATCAAACTCTCTCTTCTCTTTCTACACTTCGTATTCTCACTTTTAAGTAGCCTCTTATATTCCACCACAACTATTTTTGTGGTGGATTTAACATAATGAACCACATTCCTAATTTTTACCCTTAGGATAGTCATTTTACGTGATTAACCCGTTCATAAGCATTTGACCCCCAAAGTTGATTCCTGCAACTCTTACATGTGTCTAAGAGTTACATGATGATAATACTAGTATCTAAACGACCTCTAAGGGTCGTTTGCCCGATTTACCTATCAAGGGCATTTTCATCAACTTGTTTCTTCCTTTTACGACATCGGTCCCTTTGCTAAGGTATTTGACCAACATTTCATTTTAAAC
This sequence comes from Helianthus tuberosus, assembly GCA_030545235.1. Classification (NCBI taxonomy): domain Eukaryota; kingdom Viridiplantae; phylum Streptophyta; class Magnoliopsida; order Asterales; family Asteraceae; genus Helianthus; species Helianthus tuberosus. The sequence continues at coordinate 150,237,619 of CM060412.1, forward strand.
CATAAATCTATATAAGTGCGTACTTGGCTCGAATCAACATATAGACCCGTTTTATACCTCGCGTTAATTAACCAACATTCTATGGCGTCGCAATTATCCAAATTGCTAATCACTCCTGATAACATACGACTTGACAATCACATTAGTCGATATTGTCAAATGGTGTTTCATCACCATTTGACCCGTTTGGACTATAAGACCAAACATTTACATAAATTAGAATAAAAGCATGGTTTTAGGTTTCCAAATTCACCCATTTTCCCCGTTTACCATAAACCATGGTTGTTATCATTTATACTTGTTCCGGCTTGTATCGGTCGTGTCGGAACCCTTATTTTGGGTATTACATCTTTCGCATTTATAGTTTATAAAATAAACACGTGTCCTACATAAGGGTGTAAGTTTTACTTACCTCGTATCCAAGCTACACTTTTCTTTTCCTTCTTGATTCGTTTAACCCGCTTTCTCCCCAAGCTTCACCTAGCTTGTTAAGCGCCAACTATTATTCATCATTCACAAGGTGGTTAGTTTAATCATGACTTATTACGATTATTCCACCTTACGCATTTCTATATCTAATTATCATTCATCATATCGTAGGTCAGTTTGACTTTTTAAAAGTCAAATGCCCATTAGTATACTAAATGCATATTCGAGTTTCATCAATTAGTTTTTGCATTCTTTCATTACCCGGTAGGCGTTATCTTTAGGCCACCGTTTTAACCAAAGTTCTAACCACGTTTATCACATTTCAATCACTTTAATTAGTTCAGGTGATTATCAAAACTAATCAATTCATTCATTTCATAAGAACTAAGGATTCTCACCTATAAGTGAGACCCGTTCATCATATCTCTAGCATTCATCGCAACACCTTATATAATCAAGTTCTTCATATGAACTAATATACTACATGATTTCATACACCTATTTATATCAACGAAATTACCAATTTCACCATAACATACAAAAACCCACTTCGAGTCATGCATAAGCTTTCACTCAAACTTATAATTTGTTCAAGTATCTAACTTCAACTATCAATTATGACGATTTTTAGAACAAATATATCATCATCTTCACTACATAATCAAAACCCACTTGTCTAAAAGTGGTAAATCATCAAATTACTTGAATCATAGCATGTTATGTATGATTTTCACTTAGGGTTTCGTTCCTAAGCAAGTATACATCACTAATCTGTAACACCCGTCTAAATTTACTTGAATTTAATAATAGTTAATACCATTTTAGATTAAGACGCCTAGTTTTAACATCTATTCCATAATTAAAGATCATAAGTAGCAAGGACCTTAGTCAACTAACGACTAAGTTAACACATCCAAAAGTTATTTAACAATTTGTTTACAACCCGAAAACATAATCTATTAAAGGTTAAAACATTGCGGAAGCTTCAAAAGTTGTGTTCGGTTCTTCAAAAGCTAGCTTGACCGTCATCCACAATCCTTGGGTACCTAAAAACTGAAATGTTTACATTAAACATTAGTATTAGAATACTTAGAAATCATACTCAACCGTAACTACGATTGAAACGGATTTGATTAGTTGTAAAATTTCAAAAATTACAAAAGCTGCCAGGCTCTACCGTAACTTACGGAGTCATTAGAAAGTTCTGGTCCACCGTAAGTCAGGAGAAAACCACCGTAACATATTATGCCTCTACCGTAAATTACGGTACTACCGTAATTTACGGTAGACTCTGGAAGTCTATTATTTGACTGATTTTAGTTGTTTTGCCAAAACTAGATATTCGGATTTCTCATTCTAACAGACAACGTGTTAGATTCTCGTACTTCTGATATATCAACTATTTAACCAATAACAAGGATCAATCCATCATATTACGGAACATTATCCATGTCTTGATTTACTATTCGACCCGTTTGGCTCATCTAAGGAATCCTCCCTTATGATGACTACCAACGAGTTCTAACCAGTTTTTGATCTAGTTTTTCAATATAACGATATCACCGCTTTAATTTAAAACAACCATTATTCTAGAATTTAACTACACATATGATAATTATCAAAATTTACTTAATGCAACGGGTCAAGTTACATACCTTCAAAGCACACCCTTTAGTCGTGCGTTTACACCGGCTTGTCCGCTCGTAGCTCTGGCTTCCTTTCCTATAGAGTTCAATCACATTGTATTTATAACTCCATTTCAATCGTATTTTGCATAATTTGTCAAATCATCACAATCATGCGTTTAAACTTTAGATTTCAATTTCGAGCCTTCTTTGAGGCATTTTTACAAACACTTAACGGGCAGAATTTTATATTATTCATATCCAAGTTCATAACTTGCTATTTCGCTAAATTAACATCAATTAAGCTTTCATATAGCATTTAAACATCCTACTTTTCTGAAATCACTTTCTATGATCAAATTACACTAGCATAATCATTCTAAACCCTAGTGTTCATCATTATCTTGTAAAACCCATAACCCACCTTCAAGGTGTTCATAGAATTTCCTGAATTTGGACATGATTTCACATGTAGTTGTCTTGGTTTTACTTCTAGACACTATATCATCACTAAGCTAACCAAATCACAAACATGCATCATCTAATTTCAGATTTCCCAATTTCATGAGAATTTCAAACAGAGAATTAACTCCAAATTTTACATACCTTGTAACCCCCTTGCGATGAGGATCACTAATCTATGTTCAGACTTTGATTTGGACTAAGTTTGATCCTTCAATTTAGATATTTTATGCTGAACTAGGGTTTTGTTGGAGCTTGGGGTCGCCCCTGCTCTCTGGTCGATCTCCACCAAACACAGACCAAATGTGTTTGTGTTTTATTTATTTAGATTTTATTAATATTAGTTTCATTTTGAACACACTTGGTCCCTAAACCTTCCTTTGGTTCTAATTTTAGCGTTTTAACCCATTTGTAGGTTACTACAAGGCTTTCACCTAACTGGTTTATTTTAAATCCTAGTTAGTTAACTAGTTTATTTATTCACTTTATATTTAAAAATAAATAATTTGCATTTTTCGGGGTGTTACAAGTCCACCCCCCTTAAGAGGGTTTCGTCCCCGAAACCAAAGTACGTACCAAATAAAGTAGGGTAGAGACGTCGCATCTCCTCTTCGGACTCCCACGTAGTGTCCGAGCCCTTTCTATGCTCCCACTTGATCTTGACTTTATCGATTTGTTTATTTCGCAAGTGCTTAATCTTTCGATCTAAAATTTCTATGGGCCTTACAATATAATTCAAGCGATCATCCACTTCGATATCGTCATAGTGAATATAAGTTGTCTCATCCGCTAGGCATTTCCGAAGATGTGACACATGAAATGTGCTATGAATTCTGCTTAGTTCCTTCGGTAGTTCAAGGCGGTAAGCTACCTTTCCTACCCGTTCTATGATCGCGAACGACCCTATAAACCTCGGGCTTAATTTTCCTCTTTTTCTAAACCTGATAACCCCCTTCCATGGAGATACTTTGAGCATAACCTTGTCGCCAACCTGGAATTCGATTGGCCTGTTCCTTTTGTCAGCATACGCCTTTTGTCTATCTTGAGCCACTTACAAGTGTGCCCGAACCACATCAATCTTTTCATTAGTGGCTCGTACTATATCTTGGTGGGCAAGTTCACGTGGACCCACTTCACCCCAACATACTGGGGTTCGGCATTTCCTACCATAGAGCATTTCGTACGGTGCCATCTTAATACTAGCATGGTAACTGTTGTTATACGAAAACTCAACTAATGGTAGGTAAACATCCCAACTTCCTCCAAAGTCGATTATACACGCCCGTAGCATGTCCTCCAATGTTTGTATTGTTCTTTCACTCTGTCCATCTGTTTGAGGATGGTACGCAGTGCTAATGAACAATTTGGTTCCCATTTGCTCTTGGAAATCTCGCCAGAAATTTGAAGTGAACCGGGTATCCCTATCAGACACGATGGATACCGGTACTCCATGACGTGCTATTATCTAATTAGTGTAAACTTCTGACATCTTTTCTGACGTATAAGTCTCACGAATTGGAATGAAGTGAGCACTTTTCGTCAATCTATCCACCACTACCCATATGGCATCGTAACCGCGGTTTGTCTTTGGTAGTTTGGTTAATAAGTCCATCGTAATATGTTCCCATTTCCAAACCGGAATTTCTAACGGTTGAAGTTTACCGTATGGTTTTTGGTGCTCCGCCTTGACTTGTAAACATGTCAAGCATTTTTCCACGTACTTTATCACATCTCTTTTGATTCCAAGCCACCAATAGTTTTGCTTTAAGTCATTATACATTTTGGTCGCTCCCGGATGGATGGAATAACGGGACTTATGAGCTTCATCGAGTAGAAGCTTTTTAACTCCACATGTGTTAGGAACCCAAATTTTGTTGAAACGTATTTTCAAACCGTGGTTGCCTACCTCGAGATCTTTAACTTGGCCAACAATCCTTTCCTTTCTCCAGTTTTCCGTCTTTACTGCTTCATCTTGTGCTTCTCGGATTCGCTCGAGTAAGCCTGAGGTCATAATGAGTTGAAATGAGCGTACTCGTATCGGGACATAATCTGCGTTTCTGCTTAGGGCATCTGCCACCACGTTTTCCCTTCCGGGGTGATAGTGTATTTCACAGTCGAAATCTTCCACCGTTTCTAACCATCGCCTTTGTCGCATATTTAACTCCTTCTGATCGAAGAAGTATTTTAAGCTTTTGTGATCGGTGAATATGGTGCACTTTACTCCATATAAATAGTGCCTCCATATTTTTAATGCAAATACCACCGCAGCCAACTCGAGATCGTGCGTGGGATATTTCTTTTCGTGTATCTTCAATTGCCTCGAGGCATAAGCTATAACTTTGCCCCGTTGCATCAAAACGCATCCGAGCCCTGATAGGGAAGCGTCCGAATAAACCACCAAGTCTTCAACCCCGTCCGGCAATGTTAATACCGGAGCTTGAGTTAACTTCTCTTTTAGCGTTTGAAACGCTCTTTCTTGGTCGACACCCCAAATGAACTTTTCTTCCTTCCGGGTTAGCTTTGTTAGCGGTGACGCAATCTTGGAGAAATCTTGAATGAATCTCCTATAGTATCCCGCAAGCCCCAAAAAGCTTCTAATTTCCGAAGGGTTCCTCGGGGGATTCTATTTTGACACAGCCTCGATCTTTTACGGATCTACCAATACTCCATCGGCACTTATGATGTGGCCGAGAAATTGCACTTCTCGTAGCCAAAAGGCACACTTAGAGAATTTCGCATACAACCTCTCTCGTCTAAGTGTCTCTAACGCCTCTCGTAAGTGGCGTGCATGTTCAGCTTCGCTTTTTGAGTACACCAAAATATCATCGATAAACACGATGACTGATTTATCCAACATCGGTTTACAAACCCGGTTCATGATGTCCATGAAAGCCGCGGGTGCATTTGTCAGCCCAAATGACATTACGAGGAATTAGTAATGTCCATATCGCGTGCGGAAAGCCGTCTTCGGCACATCTTCTTCCTTGACCTTTAATTGGTGATACCCCGATCTAAGGTCAATTTTCGAAAAGCAATTCGCACCTTGTAATTGGTCGAATAAATCATCTATCCTCAGAAGCGGGTATCGGTTCTTTACCGTGAGTTTGTTTAACTCTTGGTAATCTATACACATCCGCATGCTTCCGTCTTTCTTTTTCACGAACAGTACCGGTGCGCCCCAAGGAGACACACTCGGCCTTATATATCCCTTGTCAAGCAGGTCTTGAATTTGGGACATCAACTCTTGTAATTCTGACGGCACGAGTCGGTACGGTGCTTTAGCTACGGGTTTTGCACCCGGAATCAATTCGATACCGAACTCTACTTTCCGTTCAGGCGGTATCCCCGGTAAATCCTCCGGAAACACATCTTCATAGTCTTGTACTACCGGTACATCTTCAATCTTCCATGATTCTTTCTCGGGTTCATTTGCGTATATCATGAATACCTTGCACCCTCGCTTCATAAGCTTGTGAGCTTTCAACATTGAGCATACTATGGGGTTGCCTCCTTTTTCGCCATAGATAGTGACGTGTTTCCCGCTCGGAGATATTAGCTTTATCTCCTTACGAAAACACACGACCTTCGCCTGGTGCTGAGATAGCCAATCCATCCCAACGACTACTTGAAATTCCCCCATTGACATCGGGATTAGATCTATCAAGTATTCCTCATCGTCTATGTTTAATTTGCAGCTTCGACAAACATCACAAACTATAAAACTTTTGTTATCCCCTATTTCTACTTCTAAGGGCACAGATAGCTTTGTCAATACAAATGAAGGATGTCGAATAAATCCATGCGAAATGAAGGATTTATTCGCACCCGTATCAAACAATACATGTGCTGGAATTGAGTTAATTGTGAATATACCTGAGACCACATCGGGTTCTATTTTTTCTTCAGCTGCGGTAAGTTGGAAGGACCTAGCCTTCGCTTTTGGAGCTTCTGTTGGAGACTCTTTTGTGTCTCCCTTTCCAACCAACTCGGGGCATTCAGACTTTTTGTGGCCGGGTTGATAACATTTGTAACAAACGGAAACTTTTCGGGGACATAGCGATGCAGTGTGCCCCGTCTTCCCACATACCAGACACGGCTTGTCTTTGAAGCGGCACTCACCTTTGTGCCCCTTTCCACATACTTTGCAACTTGGCGACCCGCCTTTAGTCTCCACTCTCTTCCCTGATTCAGCAGTTCTAGCCTTCTTTGTAGGGCTTGGATTCACATCCTGTGCTCTTCGCTCACCCCTTTCAACTTGTTTCTTTAACTCGATTTCCCGCTCCCGAGGGGTGTTGATGATTTCTGTGAGAGTTTCATATTTTGAGGGAGTCATAAACTCCCGGTATTCAGCACTCAGCATGTTGTAATAGTAATATATCTTCTGCTCTTCAGTGGTGACCAACTCGTCACAGAATCTCAGCTTATCCATGAAGATGCCCGTGATCTTATCAATTGATTCTCCCTTTTGTCTTAACTGGATAAATTCCTCTTTGATCCTGTTGATAACTGCCTTGGGGCTATGGTGTTTGAGGAACTATACCTTAAACTCATCCCAAGTCATGACCCTTGCCGCTTCGGCTCCCATTTCCTTCTTTTTATTGTCCCACCAATCTTTGGCTTGATTTCTCAATTGACCCGTTCCGTAAGCAACAAAGTCACCTACGTCACAGTGGGTTCGTTCAAACACTCCTTCGACATCACTTATCCATCTTTGGCAAATTATCGGGTCAACCTTCCCGTTATAGATTGGCGGTTTACACGCCATGAATTCCTTATACGAACACCCTTTGCGTTCTCCCGTTCTATCTTTCATAAGTTTGACACTGTCCTCCAACCTTTTAACTCGCTCTTCGACAAGCGACAACACCGTACTTTGAATTTTGTCTATAAACCCGGATAGACTACCTTCAATTGCCTTCCCTACTTCTTCGGCAATTATTTCTTTCATTTGTTCGGTGCTTGTTTGCACCGGATTATCATCGTTTCCATCAGACATCTTGAAACTGAAATGTTTACATTTAAACGTTAAACATTTCATTTATAACATTACTTCATTTGTTTCGGTTTAGCCAAGTTCTCAACTTGCTTTAACCGTTCACATTCGGTGCACTTTCCGGGTTTGAGTGTGTTAACACGCTCTTCCCATGCACATCCATACATTTCTCATTTCTTAAATAAATATAATCTGTTAAAATAATAAGTTAATTCTTACCGGACGATCGATCAAGCTTGAACCGAACACTTGTTGACAACCTTAAGCTCTGATTACCCACTTGTAACACCCATATAAATTTACTTGAATTTAATAATAGTTAATACCATATTAGATTAAGATATCTAGTTTTAACATCTATTCCATAATTAAAGATCATAAGTAGCAAGGACCTTAGTTAACTAACGACTAAGTTAAAACATCCAAAAGTTGTTTAACAATTTGTTTACAACCCAAAAACATAATCTATTAAAGGTTAAAACATTGCGGAAGCTTCAAAAGTTGTGTTCGGTTCTTCAAAAGCTAGCTTGACCGTCATCCGTAATCCTTGGATACCTAAAAACTGAAATGTTTACATTAAACATTAGTATTAGAATACTTAGAAATCATACTCAACCGTAACTACGATCGAAACGGATTTGATTAGTTGTAAAATTTCAAAAATTACAAAAGCTGCCAGGCTCTACCGTAACTTACAGTGTCTACCGTAAGTTACGGTAGTCATTAGAAAGTTCTGGTCCACCGTAAGTCAGGAGAAAACCACCGTAACATATTATGCCTCTACCGTAAATTACGGTACTACCGTAATTTACGGTAGACTCTGGAAGTCTATTATTTGACTGATTTTAGTTGTTTTGCCAAAACTAGATATTCGGATTTCTCATTCTAACAGCCAACGTGTTAGATTCTCGTACTTCTGATATATCAACTATTTAACCAATAACAAGGATCAATCCATCATATTACGGAACATTATCCATGTCTTGATTTACTATTCGACCCGTTTGGCTCATCTAAGGAATCCTCCCTTATGATGACTACCAACGAGTTCTAACCAGTTTTTGATCTAGTTTTTCAATATAGCGATATCACCGCTTTAATTCAAAACAACCATTATTCTAAAATTTAACTACACATATGATAATTATCAAAATTTACTTAATGCAACGGGTCAAGTTACATACCTTCAAAGCACACCCTTTAGTCGTGCGTTTACACCGGCTTGTCCGCTCGTAGCTCCGGCTTCCTTTCCTATAGAGTTCAATCACATTGTATTTAGAACTCCATTTCAATCGTATTTCGCATAATTTGTCAAATCATCACAATCATGCGTTTAAACTTTAGATTTCAATTTCGAGCCTTCTTTGAGGCATTTTTACAAACACTTAACAGGCAGAATTTTATATTATTCATATCCAAGTTCATAACTTGCTATTTCGCTAAATTAACATCAATTAAGCTTTCATATAGCATTTAAATATCCTACTTTTCTGAAATCACTTTCTATGATCAAATTACACTAGCATAATCATTCTAAACCCTAGTGTTCATCATTATCTTGTAAAACCCATAACCCACCTTCAAGGTGTTCATGGAATTTCCTGAATTTGGACATGATTTCACATGTAGTTGTCTAGGTTTTACTTCTAGACACTATATCATCACTAAGCTAACCAAATCACAAACATGCGTCATCTAATTTCAGATTTCCCAATTTCATGAGAATTTCAAACAGAGAATTAACACCAAATTTTACATACCTTGTAACCCCCTTGCGATGAGGATCACTAATCTATGTTCAGACTTTGATTTGGACTAAGTTGATCCTTCAATTTAGAGATTTTATGCTGAACTAGGGTTTTGTTGGAGCTTGGGGTCGCCCCTGCTCTCTGGTCGATCTCCACCAAACTCATACCAAATGTGTTTGTGTTTTATTTATTTAGATTTTATTAATATTAGTTTCATTTTGAACACACTTGGTCCCTAAACTTTCCTTTGGTTCTAATTTTAGCGTTTTAACCCATTTGTAGGTTACTACAAGGCTTTCACCTAACTGGGTTATTTTAAATCCTAGTTAGTTAACTAGTTTATTTATTCACTTTATATTTAAAAATAAATAATTTGCATTTTTCGGGGTGTTACATAATCTAGCCATAGCTTCTCTAATCCATGCCTAATTTACGATTAGGATGATTATCAAATTCTTACAACTTCACCAAACATCAAGATTTTACATACCTTATGATCCCCATGACTTGGTGATCGTTTATACATGTTCATGCATTTGATTTGAGCTGGATTTGACCTTCAATTTGTTGATTCTTGTTGAAGTTAGGGTTTGGGCTCCAAAGAGCTCTTCCTGGTCGATCTCCACACACACCCTTAGTGTGTGTATTGTGTGTTATTACTTGTTTTAATTAAAAAAAAGTTTCCCACTTGGCAAGTATTAGTCCCTCATGTTTTATTTTGATCAATTGAAGCTACAACTTACCATTTATCACTTAGCTACATACTAGTAACTAGGTTAATTATCCCTAGTTAACTTAATAGGTTCGGGAAGTTATAACCCGTGATATTTTAAGTCCCGTTAACTCGGGCCTTTCATAACTTTATCTTTTCTCAAGCATTTATTTCCCCATTTTAATTAATATTAGGTTTATTTATTTAAGTCCTAATATTTACCAGGTTAAATTTTACCACTAACGGTATTTTACCCGTCCATCACTATTAACGAGGTTTAATTACTTAACCCGTTTTCGGGGTGTTACAAGTCTACCCCCCTTAAAGAGGTTTCGTCCCCGAAACCTTTCTTACGTACTTTACTAGTTTAGATCATCCGAACCTTAGCTTTGGTGATCACTTGAGCTTTGCTCGCACATAATACTCCTACCAGGAAAGTATGATAATGTGCTTTTGGTTTCAAAGCGTATACGCCTTTTATGTGTATGGCCTCGCAGGCCGATACTTTCATTTTGTATTTCTTATTCTTGTCATTTATTTGACCGAGTTGTCATCTGATCACTCGGTTATATTTATTTTCATTATGTTTACTTCAAGTTAGTTTTATTTCAACAGGCGCTTTATATAGGTGATCAGTCATAACACTACTCCGTCTTTGAAGGGTTTTACCGGCCAGACTGATTAGTCGCCGTCATCATACTTCCCGTCCTTAGGGTATATCTTATTGCCAACCCGGCCTTTTATGATCTCTTTGCTTTTATCCCATTTACTTAACTTAGCGAAACCCATCGCTTTTATACAAACTATATCTCCCGTTATTAATTTACGCCGGAAGTTACAACCAGTTTCCTCGTCTTTTACTATTGACCCGGAGGTTCTTTCACTCAGCCTCGTAGGTTATTTCTGTAGATTTTCACCTTTTTACCTTTTTAAGGTGAAACCCCGACAATTCGTTTCTTTCTATCGGTGACCCAAAGGTTTTCTTGGTCCCGTAGACCTTATCACTACGTTTAATCCTGTAGGTTATGATGATCCCGTAGATCATCTTTTATTCGTATTCATTTTCAATTGTATATATACCTATATAGCTTCAAGGCATCCCTTGTTATGTTTGGAATCATTTGTTTTCGCTTTTTGAACTTTAGTTGGTCTTGACCGTAGTCTAAGACTTCTTTTGTTTACTTTCGGACTGACCTTCCGCCTTATGACTTCTGACGTTGCTTACGCGTCAGTTTGTCCTACGCTCACCGTTTCCCCGATTTATAAATTTATTTCTTTTAAACACTTTACATAGGTTCATTAGTATTTCGCACTTTTATTTATTCGATTCACGCTTACTTACATTAGCAATCATCATCATTTATTTAATTCTTTTGACTTGTTCGTATGAAATTTCATTGCTTATGGATGAAAATTTTCATTCTTTATTCAACCCGTTCAACTTTAAAATAGTTGAACATAATTTATCAAAATTTCAATTTACAGCTTCTTATCATCTTTTAGTCATGACCCGAAACCCGAGTCTTTTGAGTTTCCATCCGCGTTCCCTTTTCTCAATCTCCGCATGTGTTTAAATCCTTACCCATCAACCGGGTATTTTACCGAAGTTGTTATTATTGTAACCCTCCCGGTATGCATTAAGACTTCGCTTCATTTTTATATTCCGACTTTGTCCTCAAATTTGACGTTTTACAAAAACGGCCCGTTAAGAGGCATATTTGCATTTTCCGGGTTCGAGTGCAAGTACACTCCCTCCCAAAGCATATCCTAATCATTTTACATGTTTGCATTCTCTGGGTTCGAGTGTAAGTACACCTCCTCCCAGTGCGTACCTTAATCACTTTACATGTGTCTTTGTCCCTTCTCTCGGGCTCATCATCCTAATATAATATACTTCCGTCACTCGGCTGTGCGTTTACATTATGATCAGATATTCTGCTTATCTGATTCATTTGGGTACTTCTTAATTTGTCCCTCTCACCCCGTCTGTAACACCCCGAAAACGGGTTTGGTAATCAAACTCCGTTAATACTAAAGGATGGGTAAAGTACCGTTAGTAGTAAAAATAACCCGGTAAATATTTGGATTTAAATAAGAAATCCTAATATTAAATACAAGCGAATCAAAGTTTTAAGGAATTGAGTTTATAAGAGCCCGAGTTAACGGGACTTAAAATAAAAACGGGTTATAACTCCCGGGACCCACCAAGTAACTAGGAATATTAACCTAGTTAGTTGGTGTCTTTACATAATAGAACAAATATGGTTAAAATAACCAAACTATATGATTAACAAAAGTGGAGGGGCCTATGTTGTTAAAAATTGAAACTTATATTATTAGTTTTAATTAAAAACAAAACCAAACACCCCCATTTGGATGTCTGGTCGATCGAGAACAGGAGAGGGCGACCTCCCTCATCCTCAAAACCCTAAAGTTCACTAAACCCATAAATTGAAGGCTCAATCCAAGTTGAAATCAAAATCTGAACATGGAATCATGATCACCTCGTCAAGAGGATCATAAGGTATGTCAAATTAGGGTATTTCGATTCAACCTAAGTTCTTGCATGTGATTAAAATTGAGTGTTGAGCTTAATTATGTGTAGCAAACATGAAATTGGTAGTGATATAAGGTTTAGGGGCAAACCCTAGATGATTTCTTGTCAAATTCTTGCATGATGCTGGTATGGATCAAAATCACCATAGTGGGTGATTAATATGTTAGTAGAACTTGATAAACACTAGGGTTAAAACTCTTGTTCTAGTGTAAACTGAAATTATGAGATAATCCTTAAATTATTGATGTTAAAAATATGTGTATATTGTCTAATTAAAGTTAATTAGAGTGATAAACTCAAGTCATGAACTTGGTTTAGATCATGTAGAAATCTGACCCGCTAGGTGTTCGATAGAACGCTTAAATGAGGGTTAAAATGTTGAAGGTTGGGTAAAACGCAGATTTGGATATGTTAAGAAATAATGCGTTAAAGCTTACGAAAGAGTTCTGAACTTATTATGAATTGAACTCTTTAGGCAAGGAATCCGGAACGTCAAGCGGACACGCCGGAGGAGATACACGCGGAAAAGGTGTGCTTTAAAGGTACGTAACTACGGTTTCGTTACGTTACGCTTGATTACGTATTTTCGCTAGTAGACTTTAAATTAGCCTTATAGATGAAATTGGTATTTAGTTGAAGTGACGAAGATCACTAAATAGATAAACGGGTCAAAAGGTGAAATTATCACCCTTTGACAATATCGACTAATGGTTTGTTGAGTTATATGATTATAGGAATGAATATCAAATGGATGTATACCTCGCTATTTCTTAGCGGCTATTAAGGCAAGGTATCGAAACGGGTCAAAATATTGATCTGAGTCAGGTATGTAAAATGGTTTAACTCATCACTTAGAACTTTAGGCTCTCTAAGAGTTAAACAAAGTCAAAATTGGATATTCGGTTATCTTAAAGGCAAACCGAATGATTTAAGTTATAATTGTGGTATTTTAGAAAAATAATGGTTTCTAATTAGAATTATAGTTAAAAGATCGGATTTTGGGTCAAACAAGTATCTAAGAGTCATTCGTCGTAAAAGAGGGACTAAAATTGACAAAAAATGTCCTTGTAGGCTAAATTGAACAAACAACCCTTAAAGGTTGTTTGGAAACGAGTCTTTATGATTTGATAAATACTTAGGACGAGTATAGAAGTTGAAAGATGTAATACATTAGTTAAATGGCTCTATTTGAGTTTTTGCCGTAAAACGATGAGTTGAGAGGTAAACTCGGTTTATTTAAATTACCATAGTAAACCCACCATAAATACAGTTGTGGTGGAAAATTATATGATAAGAAATGTGGTAAAGTAATGTTAGGAACAATCGAAAGCGATTTTTAGCTAGAAGGTGCTTAAATACCCTTAACGGGTTAAAATAAGAATTTGAGTGTAAACGGGTTTCTATTAAGTAAGAAACCCGTGATTTGAGATTAATATGATAGGAGATGTGGAATCTAGGAATTTCATTAGTTTAAAGAGCAAATAAACATGTTTGCTTGATAAAAGTTGAATGGGTCAAAACTTGGTAAAAAGGGCAATAAGCCGAAGACTTAAAAGTCTGAAATTTTGTTAAACCGGATGTTGGATTTTAACTTCACAAGGTGGGAAATCAAATTACAATCACGTAGGAAGAAACGGTAGGTCAAACGGACAAGCGGATTGAAAGATACGAAAGTTTTCGTGTAGAAAACGGCAGAGTGAAAACTGGGCTGTTACAGGGGCCACCGTAACTTACGGTGTCCACCGTAAGTTACGGTGGAGTTGAAAGTGTTACGGTATTTATCCCTGAGTTACGGTGGGGGGATTTACATTCAGGGGCCACCGTAACTTACGGTGACCACCGTAAGTTACGGTGGAGGCCAAATTTAAGTGTTTGTTTTTGGATCAAGATTTCAATGTTGGATTTTCCTAATTTCCTTGTTGTATCGGTTATTTAATTATCAAAACTGACCTTTAAGTTGGTTTTGATCACAGGTGAATGTCGAGAGTCTCGGATGAAGATCAAGCATTGAGCAAGAACCGAACACACGTTAAACAAAGCTTCCGCAATGTTGTTTCGTCGTTATTCTATAACGGCGAATTAAAATCACATTATGTTGTATCACTTTAAATTGTAAAAGTTTTTTTTAACAAGCCCGTATTTTCAGTATAATTGTGACTATAATTACATGATTATGAGTTTAAATTATACGATAAACGTTAAATAATAACTAGGGTGTTACACCGTCCTTACTATATCGGATGTAAATGTGTCCGCTATAAGAAACTCATGGTATCATATGCCATTACTTACTTGGCCAGAGTAAGCGAGTAACACATGACATACACGACCTTTTTATAGTTTTCACATCACGCCCTATGGAAGTAACGCCTCTATTTAGTTTTCTTGGAAATAATATCCTGGATATGTATTTCTATTCAGGTTTTCCAAGTTTCTAATTTACATATGCAACAATCATTTTCTACGTATTTGTTGCATATTTCTATTCATGCAAAAATTTAAACATGCACCTGGTAAATGCTTGCCCTAACGGGCTTTCTTGCCATTACTTATTTGCGATCGTTGCGCGATTTAGGTCCTTGATGAGTATGCTCTTCTTATCCTATCTCGGACCGTTCCATTATCATATCTACAATTCGTTCCACTCTCGTCATCTTCAGATGCGAGTGTCCTTCAATTAAAACATTCACAAGAGTTAGTAACGTCAACTTCAATAATCGCCCGTATTATAATACAAGGCTTTTTCTACTATACGCGTCAACGCGCGTATTTTCATCAACCATACCAATCCTTTTAATTGGGGTAACGTGTATCACACGATAGCCCTATGTGTTGCTTACAACACTTTAGCATACTAAACTATTAACATACATGTACTTACCGGATTTGCGATCAAGCCTCGAACCGAACACCAATCTTTATTAAGAGCATAAGGTTTAAGTCCAAGCATAGTTTTCCCACCATACTTGAATCTCTTAAACCAAGGCTCTGATACCAACTTGTAACAACCGTAAATTTGTTTTGCGATTTTCATTAAATAAATCACAATTACTGAGTATTTATATTTAAACATTCATGCTCAAATACGGGTTTATTAAAACTTTACTAAACTTGAAAGCAAAACAACATAATGTAATTTAATTCATCATTTTAATATAACGACGAAACAACTTGCGGAAGCTTCATTTAACGTGTGTTCGGTTCTTGCTCGACGCTTGATCTTCATCCGGGACCCTCGACATTCACCTGTGATCAAAACCAACTTAAAAGTCAGTTTTGATAATTAAATAACTAATACAACAAGGAAATTAGGAAAATCCAACATTGATATCTTGATCCAAAAACAAATACTTGAATCTGGCCTCCACCGTAACTTACGGTGGACACCGTAAGTTACGGTGGCCCCAGAATTAAAAACTTTCCCACCGTAACACAGGAGGCAATCACCGTAACGATTTCATCCCCACCGTAACTTACGGTGGGCACCGTAACTTACGGTGGGCACCGTAAGTTACGGTGACCCCTGTATCATACCTTTCCATTTTGCCGTTTTTGACACGAAAACTTCCGTATCTTTCAATCCGCTTGTCCGTTTGACCTACCGTTTCTTCCTACGTGATTGTAATTTGATTCTCCACATTATGGAGTCAAAATCCAACATTTGATTTAACAAAATTTCAGACTTTTAAGTCTTCGGCTTATTACCCTTTTTACCAAATTTTGACCCGTTCGATTTTTATCAAACAAACATGTTTATTTGATCCTTAAACTCATGAAATTCATAATTTCCATATCTCCTATCATATAAATTTCAAATCACGGAATTCTTTCATAATAAAAACCCGCTTACGCTCAAGTTCTTATTTTGACCCGTTTAGAGTGAATTATGTACATTTAAGCATCAAACTCTCTCTTCTCTTTCTACACTTCGTATTCTCACTTTTAAGTAGCCTCTTATATTCCACCACAACTATTTTTGTGGTGGATTTAACATAATGAACCACATTCCTAATTTTTACCCTTAGGATAGTCATTTTACGTGATTAACCCGTTCATAAGCATTTGACCCCCAAAGTTGATGCCTGCAACTCTTACATGTGTCTAAGAGTTACATGATGATAATACTAGTATCTAAACGACCTCTAAGGGTCGTTTGCCCGATTTACCTATCAAGGGCATTTTCGTCAACTTATTTCTTCCTTTTTACGACATTGGTCCCTTTGTTAAGGTATTTGACCAACATTTCATTTTAAACCATAAATCTATATAAGTGCGTACCTGGCTCGAATCAACATATAGACCCGTTTTATACCTCGCGTTAATTAACCAACATTCTATGGCGTCGCAATTATCCAAATTGCTAATCACTTTTGATAACATACGACTTGACAATCACATTAGTCGATATTGTCAAATGGTGTTTCATCACCATTTGACCCATTTGGACTATAAGACCAAACATTTACATAAATTAGAATAAAAGCATGGTTTTAGGTTTCCAAATTCACCCATTTGCCCCGTTTACCATAAACCATGGTTGTTATCATTTATACTTGTTCCGGCTTGTATCGGTCGTGTCGGAACCCTTATTTTGGGTATTACATCTTTCGCATTTATAGTTTATAAAATAAACACGTGTCCTACATAAGGGTGTAAGTTTTACTTACCTCGTATCCAAGCTACACTTTTCTTTTCCTTCTTGATTCGTTTAACCCGCTTTCTCCCCAAGCTTCACCTAGCTTGTTAAGCGCCAACTATTATTCATCATTCACAAGGTGGTTAGTTTAATCATGACTTATTACGATTATTCCACCTTACGCATTTCTATATCTAATTATCATTCATCACATCGTAGGTCAGTTTGACTTTTTAAAAGTCAAATGCCCATTAGTATACTAAATGCATATTCGAGTTTCATCAATTAGTTTTTGCATTCTTTCATTACCCGGTAGGCGTTATCTTTAGGCCACCGTTTTAACCAAAGTTCTAACCACGTTTATCACATTTCAATCACTTTAATTAGTTCAAGCGATTATCAAAACTAATCTATTCATTCATTTCACAAGAACTAAGGATTCTCACCTATAAGTGAGACCCGTTCATCATATCTCTAGCATTCATCCCAACACCTTATATAATCAAGTTCTTCATATGAACTAATATACTACACGATTTCATACACCTATTTATATGAACGAAATTACCAATTTCACCATAACATACAAAAACCCACTTCGAGTCATGCATAAGCTTTCACTCAAACTTATAATTTGTTCAAGTATCTAACTTCAACTATCAATTATAACGATTTTTAGAACAAATATATCATCATCTTCACTACATAATCAAAACCCACTTGTCTAAAAGTGGTAAATCATCAAATTACTCGAATCATAGCATGTTATGTATGATTTTCACTTAGGGTTTCGTTCCTAAGCAAGTATACATCACTAATCTAGCCATAGATTTTCTAATCCATGCCTAATTCGCGATTAGGATGATTATCAAATTCTTACAACTTCACCAAACATCAAGATTTTACATACCTTATGATCCCCACGACTTGGTGATCATTTATACGTGTTCATGCATTTGATTTGAGCTGGATTTGACCTTCAATTTGTTGATTCTTGTTGAAGTTAGGGTTTGGGCTCCAAAGAGCTCTTCCTGGTCGATCTCCACACGCACCCTTAGTGTGTGTATTGTGTGTTATTACTTATTTTAATTAAAACAAGTTTCCCACTTGGCAAGTATTAGTCCCTCGTGTTTTATTTTGATCAATTGAAGCTACAACTTACCATTTATCACTTAGCTACATACTAGTAACTAGGTTAATTATCCCTAGTTAACTTAATAGGTTCGGGAAGTTATAACCCATGATATTTTAAGTCCCGTTAACTCGGGCCTTTCATAACTTTATCTTTTCTCAAGCATTTATTTCCCCCTTTTAATTAATATTAGGTTTATTTATTTATTTAAGTCCTAATATTTACCGGGTTAAATTTTACCACTAACGGTATTTTACCCGTCCATCACTATTAACGAGGTTTAATTACTAAACCCGTTTTCGGGGTGTTACACGTCGCGCCACGACCAAGGCCTTCTGCCGTTGCGCGCGGCGACGACCTAAAATGCTGAAAATTATGTTTATTTTGTTTATTTCGATTATTTGACCCAATTACCTTGTTGTACTTGTTATTTAACTATCAAAACTGACTTCTAAGTTGGTTTTGATCATAGGTGAATGTCGAGAGCCCCGGATGAAGATCGAGCGACCAGCAAGAACCGAACACACGTTAAATGAAGCTTCCGCATCAAATCTTGATTTGTTTTGTTATAAGTGAATTATGTAAACATTTACAAATATATCTTTGAAATGTTGTAAACATATGAGAATGTGGGTATGACAAGCTTTTGTAAAGTCACATTTTAGCATTAAAATGTGTATCTTATTATTAAAATCATGATTAATTGAGACGGACGTTACAGTTTGTTTTGGTAGCCTGGTTGTATTCTGTAGGTATTGCCGACAAAGAGAAAGATATAGTTGAGAATGAGAAAGATATTGCTAAGGATGAAGACGTCGTTGCAGCCGAAGAACCAGACAATTATGTATACTTTGAGGATCAAGACTCTGAGATACTCAGACCTTACTTAGAGACAGAAACAGATTAAGAAAATATATTCGGAGATCCGACAAAGGATTATGACCCTGAAGTGTTGGAACATGCATGGGATTACACATATTGGGATGAAGAAGATGATTGGTACTTTGACCCATATGAAGGGGAGCATGGTTCTGATTCCGATTGGTCTTGTTTGGATGTTTGTCACTAGAAATAGGGTAGATTTGTTTGGTTGTATGTTGTATTTTGGTCCACTTATTTGTACTAAATGTTGCAATGTAATCGAATCACTTTCCGCCAAAATTTTGTTTGAACACAAATGTTAAACAAACATAGTCTAAATCAGCCATATACAAACAGCCAAACATCTTCATGACAACATAACCATAGTCAAACAACCAAACATCTTAATGACAAACATAGTCTAAAGTTACAAACCATAGTCAAACGTGCAGAAATGAAAACAAACATTGTCTTGAACAAACTAGACAAACAACCAAACAACTACAGATACTACAAACCATAAAAACCTACCGTCACTCATAAAGATTGTAAACTGGTGCACCTTGAGTGGCAGTGTGTGATTCCTGTGAAGCAGTGGATCGTTCACCCCCTTGTCCTTTGCAGCTCCTGACATTGTAACCCATGTTCCCACATTTACCACATTTGATGCTGGTTCCCTTTCTGGTCATTTTACCTCCTTTGTCGAACTCCTGCTCAAGCTCTTTTTCACCAAATGCCTTCTTTCGTTTCTTCCTTGGCCTTCCAACTTGTGTATGATGCTTTGGTGGGATGAGTGTTGTTGGACACTGTGAAGGAGTCCACATCTCCGGCCCGTTGATTGGCTCTATCACATTGTCATAAACTTTCTTCCATGTTGACAAGCAATACACATCAGAAACCCACTCTTCTGGTATGCCAGCATCGATGCTATTCCTTGACATATCCCATATGGCTGCAACTGCATGTTTGTAAGGCATCCCTGTCAAATCTCACTTCCTGCATGCACAAGTTTTATGTTTAACATTCACAACACACTGTGATCTCGGACCTGTTACTTGATACTTGTCTGAATCAACCATTAAAACAGATATTTCAGCAGCCTGTTTCTTGATCTCATCGAAGACCTCAGTGGCATGAGGTGTCAGTGGCCCCATACACTTTGCTTGCAATTTCTTGACATTCACTATCCTCTTGGTCATGTACTCCCTAATGAATTCTAGGCATGTGATAATCGGCTTGTCCCTTGCTCCTATGATTTCTCTGTTAAAAACCTCACATATGTTGTTCAGCAACATATCACATTTAGCTCTTCCAGAAAAATATGCTCTTGACCAAGCGGTGTATGGGATCTCATTCAGCCAGTCATACATAGCTCGTTCTGTTGTCTTAATTTCTTCCATAGCTTTGTTAAAATATGGAATAGATGTCTTCCTTCCGGCTGACCAAAGCAAATTCTTGTAAAGATCTCCACGCCATTTGGATTTCATGTTCTCATGGATGTGCCTCAAACAAAATCTGTGCTCACCATTAGGAAAAACAGCTAGCATAGCTGGAATCAGACCCTGTGATACAAAATGCAATTAATCCAATATTTTGCAACCAAAGTTATTTGCAAGTTATTAATTAACACTTAAGAAGTTATTACCTTTTGTCTATCACTGATGAAGGTGAAACAAGACTCAGCCGTGCACCCTAGGTCATCTCTCAACAGTTGCAAAAACCATTTCCAGCTTTGTGTTGTTTCTGCCTCAACAAGGGCATAACAATCTGGATATATGCTATTGTTCCCATCTATACCAACAAAACTCAAGATCTGTCCAGGAAATGGACCTTTCATGAAACAACCATCCACACCCAGCAATGGTCTTCCAATCATCTTAAATCCTCTCATCATAGAGGCAAAACAAACATAAATCCTTCGAAACTGCCTTGTAGGACTACCTGAGTTCCCACATGGCTCCACATCAATTTTAATTGTACTACCTGGGTTGGATTTTAGAAGTTCATCACAATATGACCTTATCAGACCATACTGTTCTTGGTAATCACCATAAATCCTCGTAGTTGCTATCCTCTTGGCTCTGAAGACCTTATGTAGTGATATTTCTAGTTGATGCTTCCAAAGCAGTTGACTTTGAATTGCATGAATTGGCATGTCTGGATTGCTTTCAATCATAGGTTGGATCTCTTTGGAAATCGAACTCATTGTGTACAAAGAAATGATCCTTGTTGTCAAACAATTATGTTGATTATGAATGGTCTTCACACACCACTTATCCTTGTCTGTATTCCTTGAGATGTGAACTGCCCAAGGACAGGTGGGCTTGGTATGCCTTCTAAGGTGCTTGTATTTTTGCCCTACTTTGGTGCATTTACTATTTTGCCCCTCATCTCCCTTTTTTTACAGGACCAAGTAGTGGTGGATTACTTCCAAAACATACTACCCTATACCTTAACAATTCGTTTTTTAGAATAAACACATCCCTCCTTGCCTTAAGAGCATAATCTTTCACCATCTGATTCATCTTTTTCTTGTCATCAATAAGCTGACCAACAAAGAATGGCAGATCATTTGGACCTTTTAAAGCACCCTTGTTTCTCCTCCTTATCTTCCTGGCAACCTTATCTCTAAGGCTTGAATTGTCATCAGACCCACTTTCAAAGTCCTCTAGGTCTACAGGCAGATGACCTTCTTCGTTTCTCTCATCATCATGATCCCCATCAGTTGAACCATCCAGTTCTTCCCTAGTAAATTCAACATTAGCCCTGAACCTCTACATATCCACCTATATTTCATAAACCAAATTATCTTCCTCAATATACTTATAATCAGGATCACTTCCTTCACTCTCTTCATTATGATCTTCAATTTCTTTCTCATCTTCATTGTTGGTGCATGCGTCTGTTGTCGTCTCGCTGTAAATCCTCATTATATCAATCAAATCGACAGTTAAAGTGATATTCTAGCTGAATTGACCTCAATACGCCTGTTTCCGCCTTTCGTACTGAGCAAAACTCTTCTGATCGATTCGTTCGGATCAGAAAACAATCCTACATTCATTCATACTATGATTCTGATTATTTATTGTAAATGATGCTGGAACAATTGCTTTACATGTTCTATCAACAGGAACTTCACTTGACTCAATCAAGATTGTTGACCTCCGGTGTTCAACATACATGTCTATCATGTGGACTCCTTGACGCACATGATCAAAGATAGGCTCTAAGTCAACATCACATTTTAATGTCCTAAGACCAAAATCCAACGAATAGTACGGTTCCTTGTAATGAATGCAGAAAAACAGACCATCATTGTATCCTAATTTCTTAACCATCTCCTCTAAAACATCAGTATTCAACACTCGAAAATCTACATGATCAATGTAGTTCATCTTCCCACCAAAGTATTTCCTATTTGGGTTTTCTACAAAATTACCTCCATGGTGAAATTTTATGGTAAATTGAGATTGGGTTTGACTTGTAAACAAACATCAATAACAAATTAACAAAGAAAAAGGTTCAAATTTTACCTAATTCAGGCCCTGTGAGCTTGCATGTCACTTACGGTACATTTCATCCAGTTCGAAATACTGATCTTCAGCTCGTACCTTCCACAATCGAAGATCCATGCTCGTAACAGAGTTCTAATCCACTGTAATTCTTGAAGAATGGCTGATCTCCAATGAGCAGCTCTTGAATTTAGAGGTAGGTTATGTTGAGGGTTTCAAAGTGATGAAATGGGAATTTTATGAGGTTGCAGCTGAAGCGAATGGTAATAGCTGAAGAGAATGGTGATTTTACCTATTTGCCCTTTGACCATTAAAAGAAAACGGTGATCTGTGACGGAAACATGGTCCGGGGGGTAAACTTGCGACATAACACCAAACGTTGTGGGGGTAAAATTGCATTTATTTCCTTAGAGAGATAAGAGTGCCAATTGCCATAAACCCCAGGGGGTAAAATTGCAGTTTACTCTATTATTTTATATAACATTATTAAACGGATGGAGGGAGAGAGTATATAAGAGCAAGAAACTAAAAAAATCGAAAGAGAGAAGTCATCGTTTCCGTTATATTACTTGCTTCTTGGAGGAAAATCAAAACAAACCCACAAATATCGGCAATGAGATCACAAAAACCAAACAATCTGTCTAAATTAGGGTTTCCGGTCACCCACGACGGTTGTTCACTACGGAAACGTTGCCGGAGCTTTTTCATCTCCGTAGCCTGGGGCTTTTCATCGTCATTACTCTCTGCATCGTTTCCCCAATCCTACTAACAATTTCATTACAATCATTCCGCTTCATTTTTTCTTCATTGACGACGGTTAACAGAATTTGAATACGCTTCAGAAGATATATATATATCCGTTTGATTATCGTCAGATTAGGTTCAGAAGATATATATTCGTTAATTGAGAAGATCGGAGGTGTTGTTTTCCCCAAATGGTGAGATTCGTTTAACCTAATTTCACGAGCCCTAATTATTGTCGTTAAGGCGTGTTTATGATTGTTTATGTTAGAATTTGCAAAGTGAGATGCTATTAGATCACCATGGATGATGAATGATATGTTGGAACAATGGAATGTTTGTTTTACTTACTAGGTTATAAACGCGTGTATTACACAGGTCAAATAAAGGAAATATTGAATAGTTAGCAATGAAGATTTAGGAATTATAAAACAGTATTTTAAGTTTTAAGATAAGATATATATACAAAAACAAGAGATAGAACACCAAGAGGTGAGATAAGAGAAGTGGAAAAAAGAATTTTGAACTCACAGAATTGTGACACGTGGCGCAACCAGTTACTTATTTATTTTTGTTACAATTTGCCAAGTGAGATGCTACTAGATCATCATGGATGATGAATGATATGTTGGGAGCAATGGAACTTTTGTTTTAGTATTTTCACTTGATTATCATTGATTTGGGGGCTGTTTGGTAGCCTCTGAATGGTCATTCAGAGGCTACCTCTTAATGGAACCATTAAGAATTTTACCAATGAGAAGGTAGAAGAATGTGACATGTGATGATTTACCATTCAGAGGTTACCTCTTAATCATTCAGACTTGAGGTTACCTCTTATTCATTCAGAGGTTTTAAACCATTAAGA
The DNA here is from genome assembly GCA_030545235.1 of Helianthus tuberosus. Lineage (NCBI taxonomy): Eukaryota > Viridiplantae > Streptophyta > Magnoliopsida > Asterales > Asteraceae > Helianthus > Helianthus tuberosus. The sequence goes on from CM060412.1 coordinate 150,261,892, forward strand.
GATAGCATCTGAATGATCATTAAGAGGCTACCAAACATCAATTGTTACTTACTAGGTTAGAAATGCTTGTATTACATGTGTTGAATAAAGGAAATATTAAATAGTTAGTAATGAAGATTTAGGAGTTATAAAACGATATTTTGAGATAAGATATATTTATAAAAATAAGAGATGGAACACGAATGGGTGAAATGAGATAAGAAAAGTGGGAAAAAGAATTTTGGGCTCACATAATTGTGACATGTGGCGCAACTAGTTACTTATTTGTTAAGTTTAGATTAGTTGATCCTTTATGTTTAGCTTATTTTGTCAGGGATGAAAGTTTTTGTTGATGATTAATAAATACATGTCATGCAGTCTACTTCAGCTAATATCATAGTTGGATCTCAAGTATGGGTGGAGGATAATGAGGTATCTTGGATAGACGGTGAAGTTCTAGAAATCAATGACAAAGAAATAAAAGTACAATGCTCATCCGGAAAAGAAGTACGCTTTTCGTTAGGGCTGTAAACGAACCGAACGTTCAGCGAACAGTTCGTGAACCGTTCGGCGGGAAGTTCGTTTATGTTCGTTCGATTAGCTTAACGAACGAACATGAACAAAAAATTTTGTTCGGTTAGCTTAGCGAACGAACACGAACACAGGTCTCGTTCGTTCGACTACGTTCGTGAACGTTCGGTAATATGTTCGTTTACGTTCGTTCATGTTCGTTTGATTATATCAAAAAATAATAAATAATAAACCCTTTTATCTAAACGTATTGAAAACTTGAAACCCTATTTTTTTCTAAGTTAGCTAAAATTTGGACATTTTAAGACATTTTTTGGGATAATTATGTCTAAATTAGTTAAACTTCGTTTGGTGGTCTAGTAGACTTCTTGTGTTTTGATTTATCATTTGATGGTTGTATTTAACTACTTATATCCAATGTTTAAGGATAATAATGTTTTTATTTTTTTATTTTCAAGTTAAATGTTCTTTATGTTTGTTTTTATTTGCTTCCGTTCGTTTGTGTTCGAGACCAATGTTCACGAACTGTTCGTGAACAACTGAACTTCCTTAACGAACGAACACGAACATAAACTTATGTTCGGTATGCGTTCGTGAACAGTTCGTGAACATGTTAATTTCCTTAACGAACGAACACGAACATGGCCTTGTTCGTGTTCGTTCGGTTCGTTTACAGCCCTACTTTTCGTTTATCAAGTTTGTGTTATTAAAATTTACAAAATTTGATCAACTTACTTTGAAAGTTTTGTGATTGTTACTATAGGTTGTGGCTGTTCTGTCGAGTGTGTATCCAAAAGATCCCGAGTTTCCGGAAGGTGGAGTGGATGATATGACAAAGTTGGCTTATTTGCATGAGCCTGGGGTTCTACGGAATTTAAAAAGTCGATTTGACATGGATGAAATTTACGTGAGTACATGTTTAGCGTATGCTAGATACTGTATTTTATAACTAGAACTAAATTCGGGTAACCTACTGGTTTTCCAGACTTACACAGGAAATATTTTGATTGCGGTGAACCCTTTCAAACGAATACCAAATTTATACGACAAATCTGTGATGGAAAAATACAAAGGAATAGCTCTTGGGGAACTGAATCCACATCCTTATGCTATTGCGGATATGGCATACAGGCATTTTTTTCCTTTATCTTCTTTGGTCGGGCAGGTTGTGTTACATGTCAAAACGGATTTAGCCAGGCCAAGTTTGCCCATTTTTGTGTATAATTACGTGTTTAGTATGGTTACAACAACATTATATTTTTCTTAATAAAGCGATTTAGAAGGTTTTATGCATTGAAGAAATACCGTAGGCAACTTTTGAACCATTTGAACAGTTAGGAATAAAGTTTAACCTGAATTGACCCTTTCATTGATCATTAATATATGGATCAAGAGTTCCACCTGTCATAGTTGTTAATAGCGCTCATAGCGAGCGCTATAGCGAATAGCGTAGCGAAGCGCTCATTCCTCGCTATCTGATATTTGTGCCTCCGTAGCGAGTAAATAGTGGGATTTCAGGATTTTTTTTGGTTTTTATATATATCGATAAACTATACGTATACAATAGCTGGATTTTAGGTTTTTGTTAAATATTCGTTAGGAACACCGTATTTGGATATAATATACGTATAAAATATTTCTAAAATTTTCTTCTAGTGTATCGCTAAACGTAAAATAGCGTCCGCTATTTCATCGCTATCACTACGTAGCGTATAGGTTGCTTGTCGCTATCGTCCGCCATTCGCTGTTAACAACTATGCCACCTGTAATTAATGAGTGTCAAAAATTATTATATACATGAAGAATAAAAACGTTTTTTAGTGCAGGCAGATGGTTAATGAAGGAATAAGCCAGTCAATTCTAGTGAGTGGAGAAAGTGGTGCTGGTAAGACCGAAAGCACAAAAAATCTTATGCAATATCTTGCTTATATGGGAGGTCGGCATGGAGCTGATGAAAGGAGCGTGGAGCAACAAGTTCTAGAAGTATGCTTTATCTATACAAAATTGGCATGAGTGTTATGCATGTTGTCACTTAATGGTGACAGCTTTGACCCATTTAGTTATGAATGTGTTGATTCGGGTTATGGTTTATCTATAACGGGTCAATCGGGTAAGATTAGAAATTTTGGTAAAAAAATGCCATGGTCCAAGCAAGTCAATGGTCACCCAAAGCGTATTTTCAATGCATATTTTCATAATATGTTTTATGATTACTCACATAGTAAAAATTTTGTTATCATATTTGACACCAATTATTTATAGTAGAGTAAAATGCCATTTTCGTCCTTGAGGTTTGGTCAATTTTGCGACTTTTGTCCAAAGGTTTGTTTTTTCGCATCTGGATCCAAAAGGTTAGAAATCTTGCCATTTTTCATCTGGCTCGTCAACTCCATCCGTTTTCTCCGTTAAGTCAGGGGTATTTCCATCTTTTTTGTTAACCTAAAGGGGAATTCAGTCCTTTTCACTTTATGTACAAGTGTTTAGCATAATGTACAAGTATTCAAAGTACAAGCGTTAAGCATAATGTACAAGTATTCAAAATAACCTTACTAAAGTGAAAAAACCGAATTGCCCTTTAGGTTAACAAAAAAAGACGGAAATACCCCTGACTTAACGGAGAAAACGGATGGAGTTAACGGCCAGATGAAAATGGCAAGATTTCTAACCTTTTGGATCCAGATGCGAAAAAACAAACCTTTGGACGAAAGTCGCAAAACTGGCCAAACCTCAAGGACGAAAATGGCATTTTACTCTTTATAGTAAGTTTAATAGTTTTGGGCAAAAGTTGTTTCGGGTCAACCCGACCCATTCATGTTCCTACAAAAATGGCCCATAGTTGCTCATTTTGAAATCATACTGACCCGCCCATTTTATCACTATACTTTTTCTAATCATTTGTGGGGGTCATAATGTCATATCTTTGTTAGGACATGTGATCTCACATTAATAAGAAACGTGTTTAATTTTCTTACGTGTCCTCTTTTGTTTTTCTTTTTGACAGTCTAATCCAGTTTTAGAAGCATTTGGTAACGCAAAGACTGTCAGGAACAACAATTCGAGGTTTACGAAGGCCTTTTGTGGAGAGAGTTTCAGCTACGGAGTGTTTTTTGGTTAATTAACTTTATTTAACTAGAATTTTCTAATATTGCAGTCGATTTGGTAAGTTCGTTGAGCTCCAATTCAACGAAATGGGAAAGATATCTGGAGCTGCTATAAGAACTTATTTGCTAGAAAGATCACGGGTTTGTCAAGTTTCTGACCCTGAGAGAAGTTATCATTGCTTTTACATGCTCTGTGCCGCACCACCTGAGGTAATCAGTTATTTGTATAATCAAAATCTGAATATTTGTGTGCGTGTACATTCTGAAATTTATATACCCAATATATTGAGTAAAATGCCACTTTTGTCCCTGAGGTTTGGCCAGCTTTGCGACTTTCGTCCAAAGGTTTGTTTTTCCGCATATGGATCCAAAAGGTTTGAAATCTTGCCATTTTCATCCGGCTCGTTAACTCCATCCATTTTTCTCCGTTAAGTCAAGGGTATTTCTGTCTTTTTTGCTACTTAAAGGGCAATTCGGTCTTTTTCACTTTATGTAAAAAGACCGAATACCCCTGAAAAAAGGCCGAATTGCCCAATAAGTTAACAAAAAACACGGAAATACCTCTGACTTAACGGAGAAAAAATGGATGGAGTTAACGAGCCAGATGAAAATGGCAAGATTTAATCTTTAGGATCTAGATTCGAAAAAACAAACATTTGGACGAAAGTTGCAAAACTGGCCAAACCCCAGAGATGAAAATGACATTCTACTCTAATATATTAGAAGAGGAGAACCAGGCAGTGAGTAGATATAGTAAATTAGTAATTCAGATGTTTGAATATTATTGGTGCTTATATGGGCAGTTTCAATCCACCAAATTATGATTTCTTTCTGTTTTGGATAAATGGATTTTAGTAATATGTTGATTATATTGTAACTGGATTACGCTTTTTTGAGCTTAAATGTTCTTTTGTTTTTCTACAACCTTCACTGGTGCATTTTTCAGGTGTCCGAAAAGTATAAACTAGGGGACCCAAGAACGTTTCATTACCTTAATCAATCAAATTGTTATCAACTCACAGGAGTTGATGAGTCTAAAGAGTACCTTGAAACCATACACGCCATGGGTGTTGTTGGGATCAATTCTGATGAGCAGGTATTAATCAAAACATTTGATATATATTATTCTTAGAGTAAATTTTCATTTTTCGTCCCTGAGGTTTGGTCATGTTTGCGACTTTCATTCGCATTTGGGTCCTTGTGGTTTCAAAATCTTGTCATTTTCGTCCCTTTGGGCCAAACCTCGAGGGACGAAAGTTGCAATACATTGCCAAACCCCAAGGACGAAAATGACAAGATTTTGAAACCACGAGGACCCACATGCGGAAAAACAAACCTTTGGATGAAAGTCGCCCAAGTGGTCAAACCTTAGGGATGAAAATGACAATTTACTCATTATTCTTATGTATCCATAATATGCAATCTGAAATGTTTTATCCCTTACAGGAAGCTATATTCCGTGTTGTGGCTGCAATACTCCACTTAGGGAATATTGAGTTTAGTAGAGGGAGTGAACCAGATTCCTCTCAACCTAAAGATGATAAATCTCGATTTCATCTGAAAACCGCAGCTGAGCTTTTCATGTAGTTACTCTTTATAAATTTTAACGTAAAATGCCATTTTCGTCCCTGAGGTTTGACCACTTTTGCGACTTTCGTCCAAAGGTTTGTTTTTCTGCATCTGGATCCAAAAGGTTTAAAATTTTGCAATTTTTATCCAACTCGTTAACTCCATGCATTTTTCTCCGTTAAATGAGGGGCATTTCTGTCTTTTTAGATATTTGTCTATAAAAATTAAAAAAAAACACTATAAGAAATAAAGATCCACCTCTGTTGACTCTCTCCCCACCCACACCCTTTAACCATCACAAAAAGTGATTAAAAAGACATGAAAATACCCCTGACTTAACGTTAAAAAATGGACGGAGTTAAACGAGCTGGATGAAAATGGCAAGATTTCAAACCTTTTGGATCCAGATGCGGAAAAACAAACCTTTGGACGAAAGTCGCAAAAGTGGCCAAACCTTAGGGATGAAAATGGCATTTTACTCTAAATTTTATTTCTATTTTTTTTATAAAGAAAGCATTTCTTGTAACATAGGCATGTTCTCTTTAGGTGTGACGAGACAGCTCTTCAAGAATCTTTCTGCCAGCGTGTGATGGTAACTCGTGGCGAGAGCATTAAAAAGTCTCTCGATCCAAATTCTGCTGCTATCAGTAGAGATGCTATGGCCAAAATTGTTTATTCAAAATTGTTTGACTGGTAAGTTTGATCTAAATGCAAGATTGTTACCATATGCTAGAGGTGGCGATTTTGACCCATTTACTAATGAATGGGTTTCCTTGGCTTGTATTTTATCTCAAGCAGTCAAAATAAAATAAAGAGTAAAATGTCATTTTCGTCCCTGAGGTTTGGCCAGTTTTGTGACGTTCATCCAAAGGTTTGTTTTTCCGCCTCTGGATCCAAAAGGTTTGAAATCTTGCCATTTTCATCCGGCTTATTAACTTGCCCTTTAAGTTAACAGAGAAGATGGAAATACCCCAAACTTAACAAAGAAAATTGGATGAAGTTAACGAGCCGGATGAAAATGGCAAGATTTCAAACCTTTTGGATCCAGATGCAGAAAAACAAACCTTTGGACGAAAGTCTCAAATATGGCCAAACCTCAGGGACAAAAACGACATCTTACTCTAAAATAAAAATAGCCAGAAGGAGAACACGTCAAACGAGTTGAAAGTCCCCCAAACGTCTATACTTAATGTATACAACCTCCTAAATGGCTAATTTAAAGAATTAGATTACTATTGTATTAATATGTTACCCAACCCGTTTGACCTGTTCATTTTGCCATATTACCATACTTTTTTTTTTCTTTCTTTCTTTGCGTTTATAGCTCAAGATCTTTGTTGCCTCACCCAGGATTGTCACCAGGATTAATAATTCTATAGGTCAAGATGCAAATTCGAAATTGTTGATCGGGGTTCTGGATATATATGGATTTGAGAGTTTCAAGACGAACAGGTGCTTAACCGGTATGCTTTTGATTCTTTATTTAAAATAGGTTAATGGTTCCAATGTTCCATTAATAATAATCTAAGTTTGATTCTGGTTGATTATGACTTGCCTAAAGTAAGTTATAGAAACATGTTAGGTAATATGTTATTTGCTTGATAGAGATATAAGTTGCTATTTTTTTTATTAGTTTAACATACAAGTTAACTCGTTGTATGCAGTTTTGAGCAATTTTGCATCAATCTGACTAACGAAAAACTCCAACAACATTTTAATCAGGTTTGCTCATATAAGCAATTTTTTAAGTGTTTTAAGCATGTATAGTAGCAGCTTAATATGGGTGTGGGTAAAATGTTTTTTTGGCAGCATGTTTTCAAGATGGAGCAAGAAGAATACTCCAAGGAGGAAATTAATTGGAGTTATATAGAGTTCGTGGACAATCAAGACATTCTAGACCTCATTGAAAAGGTCCGTGCATGTTCAGTTTCTTTTTTCTTAATCTCTAAGAGCTCAAACGAGTAAAATAAACAATACCTAAAAGGGAACAGGCGCAATGAGTTGAACAAGTAGATTGTCATCCAAGTGTATTTTTAATGTATAATTGTATAAACCTTCAAAATCATTTTGTTTGTTATTTATAAAAACGTAAAATTTTGGACAAAAACGTGTTTCAAACCCGTGCAAAATTATTTATTTGACCTGAACCTGTTACCCAACCCGCCACCTCTCGCAGTATGTATAATATTCCTTTGTTGGTCTAATATAGTTTTTGATTGTTTCAGAAACCAGGGGGAATCCTTGCTCTTTTGGATGAAGCTTGGTATGTAGGCATTTTTTACAAATAACACACAGTTTTATATAGTTAACACGTACTAATATTACTTAGGGGCTGTTTGGTAGCCTCTTAATGATTTAAGAGGCTACCTCTGAATTCGTAAGAGGTAAGGGTGTTTGGTTCACAAAAATAACACCTCTTAATGGTTCAGTTGACCTCTTAATGATTAAGTGATAAATGATGCTGAATGGTTAAGGGACAGATTTACCCTTACCCTAATAAACTTCCTTAACCCTAAAACTTCAGTCACCACCCATCACCACCCATGACAAACACCACCAACCACCACCACCACCACCACCACCCGCGACTGCCAACCACCAGCAACCATGACAAACACCGCCAACCACCCGCCACCGCCACCACCTGTCACCGCCACCACCCACCACCAACACCGGCAACCACCACCCGCCACCACCGTTAACCACCCACCACCCACCAACAACACCGCCAACAAACAGCACTTACAGATTTACCCTTGCCCTAATAAACTTCCTTAACCCTAAAACTTTAGTCACCACCCATGACAAACACCACCACCCGCGACTGCCAACCACCAGCACCCATGACAAACACCGCCAACCACCACCCGCCACCTCCAACCGCCACCCGCCACCGCCAACCGCCACCACCCACCGCCAACTGGAAACCACCACCGTTAACCACCCACCAACAACACCGCCAACAAACATCCCTTTCCTGGCTCAGCACTTACTGGTTCAGAGCCTCTTACCCGGTCAGACCTCTTACTGGTTCAGCACTTACTGGTTCAGAGCCTCTTGCCCAGTCAGACCTCTTAGTGGTTCAACACTTACTCTTACTGGTTCAGAGGTTGCCAAAAAAGAAACCATTAGGTTTGTTTGTATTGATTTGGAATGAGAATACAAGGCAATATAAAGGCAAGATAAGTTACATTTAAGACCCACTATAACAATTACTATTAATTACTTAGATTAATAAACTTCCTTAACCCTAAAACTTCAGTCACCACCCACCACCACTACCCACCACCACCACCACCCATGACAAACACCACCAACCACCACCACCCGCGACTGCCAACCACCAGCACCCATGACAAACACCATCATCAGTATCACCACTTGTCACCGCCAACCGCCAACCGCCACCACCGGCCACCACCACCACCCACCACCAACACCGCCAACCGGAAACCACCACCCGCCACCACCGTTAACCACCCACCACCCACCAACAACACCGCCAACAAACAGCACTTACTGGTTCAGAGCCTCTTACCCGGTCAGACCTCTTACTGGTTCAGCACTTACTGGTTCAGAGGTTGCCAAACAGCCCCTTAGTTGTTCAAGGTGTAAGATTACTAGTTCAAATAGAATCACCTTTTATGATACTTGAATAGGCAAAATGTAGTGTTTAGAATTACAAAACTGAACTTGTCATGCCAATTCATGCAGTATGTTTCCAAGATCCACTCACGCTACCTTTGCTGACAAGCTTTACCAGACATTTAAAGATCATAAACGTTTTAGCAAACCAAAGCTATCAAATACAGACTTCACCATCTGCCATTATGCTGGTGATGTATGCATATTTGTTTCATTTTATTGCATAGTAATACCTGAAACAAAATAGTTAAATGTTGTTAAGGGGTGTTCCGACGTGCTCGGTTGTGCACTTTGAAACTGATTATGTGAGATTCTGAATAAAGAGAATCAACTGTAGTAAAACGTGCCGGAGGAGATAGCCTTTGGATATGCTTTTGCTGATTAAAATTGTAAATAATCAGTTTTGTTCAAGTGTTTGGTAAATTTCAGAAATTAATACACAAAATAATTAAAAGAGTAAAGTACACGGATCGGATGGTCCCTGTGGTTTACCAAAATTTTGGATTTGGTCTCTAGTTTCCAAAAGTACACAGATGGTCCCTGTGGTTTGCACTTTGTAGAGAATTTAGTCCCCAACTTTTTCCAAAAGTACATGGATGGTCCCTGTGGTTTGCACTTTGTAGCGTATATAGTCCCTAACTTTTTCCAAAAGTATATGGATGGTCCCTGTGGTTTGCACTTTGTAACACATTTTGTCCCTAACATGGACATGCTAAATAAAACCTTTAGATTTGTTGGTTGGGGACTAAATGCATTACAAAGTGCAAACCACAGGGCCATCCATGTACTTTTGAAAAGCTAGGGATCAAATCCAAAATTTTGATAAACCACCAGGATCATTCGTGTACTTTACTCATAATTAAAAAAAGGCAAGCCTTTGTGAAGAAAAGAAGACTTTAGAGTAAAAGTCTCAAGTTTTATATACTTTAAAAATCAGTTTGGTTGCAGCTTTTATTAAACTTATTATCATAATAACCAGATAATAAGTAGAATCTGTCTATCCAAACAAATGAAACTGATTATTGCGACCACAACTCCCTATTATCAGATAATCAGCTTCAAAATGCAAATCGAAAAAACCCCTAATACATTTGAACCTAAAGAAAAAGCAAAATGTTTGATATATTTTGTTTAATTGAGGTATTTTTGTTTTAGGTCACTTATCAAAGTGACTTCTTCTTGGATAAAAACAAGGACTATGTTGTTGCTGAGCATCAGGCTCTCATGAATGCTTCTAAATGTTTCTTTGTATCGAGCTTATTCCCACCTCTTGCGCAAGATTCATCTAAAGCTTCAAAGTTCATATCAATTGGTTCCCAATTCAAGGTCTAATTTTTCTCATTATTCTTTCATATTATATAGATACGGCAATTTTGAACCCCTTACTTATGAATGGGTCAATTTAGGTCGTGTATCACCCCAAATGGGTTATAGAAAAAACTTATCTACGGTCGAATGTGTTGAAAGCTAAGTAGTCAATAGTGATGGATAGCGGTTATCGGGCCTTCCAAAATAGCCGTGTTAAATAGCAGTCCAGAATAGCAGAACCGCTGTTTATCTGATATTTGACCGATATTGACCATTATTTTAGATGCCTATGTTGATGTGGATTCGGAGGAAGATTTCAGGGCTTACGATTAGATCATGTTTCAAATATTGGCACTTTTGTGTTTTGACTTTTAATATTACTATTAGAGTAAATTATGATTTTGGCCCTTGTGGTTAATTCACTTTTACCATATAAGCCCAAAAAGGAATCTTTTGACATCCCAACATTATTTTTTCTAACCATTTTGGCTCTCATCACTAACACCATCCAATTAAATGGTTAAATGTTGGTCATGTGCCCCTCACATGAGGGCATTTATGTCATTTCATCTACCCACTTAATCCCCATTAAATAAAAAAACCCCTGCATATAAACTTAACTTCATCTTCTTCAAACTTAAAACCCTAGAAACCCACTTAACCACTCAAAATGGGCGGGTCAGGACGGTTGAGAAAAATGGATTGAAATATGTTTGAATCAAGAGTCAATTTCATCTCCTAAATCTTTTGTGATAATTAGTTCAGTGCAAAGTTTCAACAACTTAAAATTGAATTATAAACACCCCAATTTTAACTAGGAAATAATCGATTCCTCCACTACAGTCGTTTCAGAAAATATGCCATCATAAAAATTCAAACTTGCATGATTAACTTTATGCTTAGCAAGTTTTTGATGCAATTAAATTTGCTCTTCTATATCAAGATACACAACTGCAGTGCTCACAAATGCCTTGATCTTAATTAATGCATCAATTATATATGAAATATATATAGAATAAATACAAATGATAAAAACAGAGGTCATTACTAATCGATAAACCTGTTATGAAAAAATATATATATCTTAAAAATTAAAGGATTCAAACTTAAAAGCAAGAAGAAGATAAGAATTCAAATTAAAGGAATAAATTTTGTTTGCTGTCCAAAAAAAACAACAAGAATTCAGATGGAAGGGTTTGGGGTTTGGTTGAAGAAGACAACCAGAGAATTCTGATGAAAGGTTTGGGGTTAAATGCAACATTAATTGGGTTTTAACAGGGGAAGATATATTTATGTGGGTGAAATGACATAAATGCCACTCATGTGAGGGGTAAATGTCCAACATGTAACCATTTAGTTGGATGATGTTAGTGATGAGGGCCAAAATGGTTAGAAAAAATGACGTTGGGGGTACAAATGTCAAAAGATTCCTTTTTTGGGCTTATAGGGTAAAAGTGAATTAACCACAGGGGCCAAAATCATAATTCACTCTTACTATTAATATTATGTATGTTTTACGTTGTATATACGTGTGCATATAAATTCTGCATGATATAAAATTACCAATATCCCACCGTGATAACCTATATTTCAAATATCTGCCGTTCACCGCTATTTAATTTTGGACCGCTATAACTGCATAGGTTGAAAGCCATCCAAAGTGTATATTATGATTACAACCTCCTAAGTCATTTTGCTCAAAGATTTAGCTTATTATAATTGTAATAATTTTGTTTTTGTAGTAAAGTTTTTTAGAAATAGAGAAAAAAGTGTTGCATGTCAACCAGACAGGACCACTTCAACCTGAACCCGTTTTGATCCGTTTTGGCCAATTTTGAGTTTAGCTCATCTTTTAATGTCCAATCTTCACAGCAACAATTACAAGCATTGCTCGAGACACTCAGTCATACCGAGCCGCATTATGTTCGTTGTGTAAAACCAAATAATCTTTTAAAGCCTGCCATTTTTGATAATCCGAATATATTGCAACAACTTCGATGTGGGGTAAGTTTAGTATTTCTACAGTTTTCGTGTATTCAGTTTTGTTCATGTGTTCTTGCATATTGAGATCACAAGTCATGTTGTTACAGGGTGTTATGGAGGCAATTAGGATCAGTTGTGCGGGTTTCCCGACCCGTAAACCTTTCCATGAATTTATAGACCGTTTCAAGATCCTTTCACCTAATGTTTTAACAATGAGGTAGTACCATTGACATTAATGTAGTTCGTTACTTTCTATTAATTTTACATGTATAAATGAAAATTTGAATATGTTTATGTTTTATAAAAGAGTAAAATGCCATTTTCGTCCCTGAGGTTTGGCTAGTTTTGCGACTTTCATCCAAAGGTTTGTTTTTCCGCATCTGGATCCAAAAGGTTTGAAATCTTGCCATTTTCATCCGGCTCGTTAACTCCATCCATTTTTCCAGTTAAAGGGCAATTCAGTCTTTTTCAAGGGTCTTCGGTCTTTTTACATAAAGTGAAAACGACCGAGTTGCCCTTTAAGTTAATAAAAAAGACGGAAATACCCCTGACTGATTTAACGGAGAAAAATGGATGGAGTTAACGAGTTGGATGGAAAGATTTCAAATCTTTTGGATCCAGATGCGGAAAAACAAACCTTTGGATGAAAGTCGCAAAACTGGCCAAACCTCAGGGACGAAAATGGCATTTTACTCTTTATAAAATTAGTTTTGAAGTATTGGATTTTTTAAAGTATTTCTTTTCATTCTTTATTGCCTGAATTTGCTAAACGTATTTATTTCAAATTCCTTGTTTACTGAAAATATTTTAATTTAAACATGATTATAATAACAAACATATATCTTGCATTTAACTGTAGTGATGAGATAGAAGCTTCAAAGATTTTATTACAAAAGGCAAACCTTGAAGGGTATCAGGTACTTGAAAGATTTGCTTTTAAGTTGCAGCGTCAGGTGCTAAGATTTTTATATGGTGTGAATATTCTTACAGGTGCAATGTTTCTGATTAAAAATCTTGCAGATCGGTAAAACAAAAGTGTTCCTGAGAGCAGGACAAATGGCAGAAATAGATGCTCGTAGAAGTGAGGTTTTAGGAAGATCTGCTATCAAAATCCAGAAAAGATTTCGTGGGTATTCTACGTGCAACAAATATACCTTGTTACGATCTTCAGCAATAGTGATACAGACTATATGTAGAGGTATACACAATTCTTACCTTTCTAGTAGTATTATAAACTTGAGCTTTGTGAGCGGGTTCTGGTTGATTTTGTTCACAATGGGCCGGGTCAGGTTGAACCACACAGGCACACACATTCATTCCATTTAAAAAAAAATATTATTATTATTATTATACATATGAATTTGAACTCGCGATGAATAGTAACAAATTTTTCATGTAATTATATTCAATTTTTTTTTAATTTCTGATGTCACCTCTTATACTTTAAATAATGTACGGTACTTTTACCCCATTTAGTTTTTATTTAATCTGATTTTCTTCTAATAACTCGTGTTCTTTATCTTTTTTTTTTGTAAAGCTGAATAATCGACTGGTCTTAATATTTTCTATAGACGTTTCTGTATAAACTTTGTTGAAAAATGAGTTTTATTAAGATAGTACAGTGATAAACCAAAGGGATACCAGTGATAAACCAAACCGATAAAGGTAATGTTTGTTATTAACGGAACCGATACCATTACTCGCTTTTTTGGTTTTTTATCGACATCGGTACCAGTATTGTTATTATCAGAACTGTTACCGGTATTCGTTTTTATGGTTTTCAAAGTAAAATACATTTGTTTGTGTATATCATTGACTTTAAACAGAATGTCAGTACGATAGCGATACCGTTACGAACCGAACCGATACCAACCGAATTCCCGCCACATCGCGCGTGGAATAAGTTTTTTATGTTAATAATCGCGCACGGAATATATAAATTTCACCCATTATACTTTAAATAATATACGATTTTGAAGATGAGTACACGACTGTGTTTAATATTTTTTATCGGTGTTCCTGTATGAACTTTGTTGAAAAAAGAGTTCTATTCAAGAAAGTACTGTGACGAATCGAACCTATACCGACATCGGTACTGGTATTGTTATTATTAGAACCGGTACCGGTATTCGTTTTTATTTTTTTATCAACATTGGTACCAACATTGTTATTAATGGAATCGGAACCATTATTCGTTTTATGGTTTTCAATGTAAAACGTATTCTTTTGCGCGTAACATGACTTTAAACCAAGCGCCGGTACCGTACCGATACCGTCACGAACTCAATCGATACCGTCCGATTTCCCGCTTCATCGTACAGGGATATCTTGCTAGGGGTACTTATGATTTCAAAGAAAATATTAACAATAATAATAATCTAAATCTTTGAGTAGAATGAAATAAGGTTGTAACTTGTATGCATTTAAACATATCGTCTTTTAGGTCCTTTTTATTTAACACAAAACCCAAACAGACCATTTAATAAGTAAACATTATCAATTGTATCATCTAGCTTACTTAAAATATAATCTTACAGGGGAAGTTGCACGTGTTTGCTATGAGCGTCGAAGGAAAGAAAGGGCATGTTTGAGAATTCAGAAAAACGCACGCATGCATCGTGAGAGAACTCGTTACAAATCCATGAGTTCTTCAGTTATTTTTATACAAAATGGAATGCGTGGCATGGCTGCACGCAATGCATATAATTATAAAAGGAAAACAAAAGCAGCAATTGGTATCCAGGTATACCTATTTTTTTAGGAAGCATGTATGTTATCTAAATCTTGCACTACCAACCCAAACACAAATTAAACAACCCGAGGTTGAAAGGACACATGAAATCAAACGATTTGTTAAAACAATATAACTACTGTAAAACAATTTTATTAAGTTTTAATATTTTACAAATATGAATATATATATTTATATATATATATATATATATATATATATATATATATATATCTTTTAAGCTTATATAATCTTTGACCTCACATTTTTCCACAGAATATATATATTTTCATATTACCATTTTTTTATCAATTTTGTATAAATTTTCCCCCTTTTTTTTTTCTGAAACTAGTGGGTTACCACCCGCGCTCCGCAGTCGAAACGTAGATAAAAATAAGCAAATCACAAGAGTTAAAGTTGTTTGATGTTTTAGTCAAGGGGCTAACATGTCATTATTAAAGTTGAGGGGTTAAAGCTGTTTATTATTAAAGTTGAGGGGCTAAACATGTCATTATTAAAGTTGAGGGGCTAAAGTTGGTTAATGCCAGAGTTGAGAGGCCAAAGTTGGTTGATGCCAAAGTTGGTTGATGTGGAAAAGAATTAACAGGTCAGCCTGACCCATTGGACCCCCTTTCATAATTGCCCATTTGGACTTGAACCTGTTTTGGCCCATCACCCAACACACCCTAGTTTTAATTATGTAATAGGCATTAGACTTCATGTTCATAATGTTATCATGTCAAAGGCTTTTTTATTCTTAAACCAATGTTGCTCCATAAATGAATTTGCAGAGTCGATGCCGACGACATTTGGCATTGCGTCGTTATGTAAAAATGAGGAAAGTAGCAGTTTATGCACAGTCTGTTTTAAGGAAAGACTTGGCACGCATAGAATTAAAGAGGCTTAAAAAGGTGACTCTATATTTCTCACATGTTTTTTGTTCTCAAATTTTAGGCTCTAGATTTATATTGGTTTACAACGCAACCATGTTGATATCTTTCTTTTTTCAAGTTATTCTTAGTTACACCAAATTCTGCATATTCTTTAAAAATGCTGTTATGAAACACCTTGATGTGAAAATTGGTTAACATAACATAAATGTGGAAGTTGGTTTGAACAATCATTTCTCTGCATTGATCAATATGTATATTTGTAGATTGCAAGTGACACTAGTGCTCTCCAAGATGCCAAAAATAAATTGGAACTGGAAGCCAAAGAACTGGCCATGCGATTACAGGAGGAGGAACGCAACAGGGTAAGTATACTTTCATCCAATTGCTGTAGTTTAGTAACTAGTAGGGGTGTGCAAAGTCGGTTAACCGATGGTTGGTTAACTGTGGGTTCGGTTAGTTGAAAAGTGTTAACCATAACCGATGGTCAATTAATCATTGTTCAGTTAATCGTTGGTTGTGGATAGGTTGGTTAATTATCCAATGTATTTTTAACTATCCTTTTTGTTATATTATAGCTAAAAATAGTTCGGTTATGCTGTTCTAAGCCCGACTTTTTCTAATTAATCTGGAATTATGCATCATGGGGCCCGATTGTAACCATAAATCAATGATGAAGATATTATTCTCGAAAAGTTAAAGGTATTTTGTATAGAAAGTAAATCAATTGATGAAGATATTATTCTCGAAAAGTTAAAGGTATTTTTGTATAGAAATTTATATGAGCAAACTAAGACAAAATAAACAATAACTTTACACTATTTTTTCCAAATTAGCAACCAGTTCAAATAGATCCAATTTACATTATAAAAGGTTGTAAATCATAGGCATAGAAGGTTCGGTTCGGTTAAAATCGATTAACGACGACACATTAACCATGATCATAGCCGAATTGTTGGTTAATTAGATTCACTTAACCATAATCGATAGGTTTTGTCGGTTATGGTTAATGTTTTCGGTTAATGGTTTGGTTTTTTGGTTATGGTTTGGTTTTTGCTCACCCTAACTAATTTGAGCCAGAAACATCAACTATCAATATATGTATGTATGTATGTCTCTCTCTATATATATATATACATATATATATATATATATAGAGAGAGAGAGAGAGAGAGAAAGGACTGTTCAATACAGAGCCAATTATAAGTAGAGAATTGTGAGTTCCACATAAACACTTGTACCTATAGTTTAGTTGTGATGCATAAGGCGGTTATGTAACTGCATAGATTTCTCTCTCTTCAACTATAGCTTCACATCGCTACATACAAGTGCTTATGTGGTTCTCTACTTAATATATATGATTGTACTGTTTGCTTCTTCTCTGGCCATAAGGGTCAAAATGTTTCATATACTGTGGTCTTGGTTTTGATTTATATTTTTCTGGTTGTATGGATTTACCGGACTCGAAATAAGTTTGTATGAAGAAATAGTTGGTGTTGTGTAATTATAAAAAACTTGTTTTATTTCATGATGTAAATATTATAGAAACCAAAACTTCAGTCTTAACCTTTTGATTTCTTTTGTTTATTTTTTGATCGTTTATTATTCTGTCAATTTCCGTAGGCCGATATGGAGGAAGCTAAAAAGAAGGAAACTCTGAAGCTACAGTCTACTGTAAAGGAGATGGAAGTTCAATTGGTGCTTCATACCTTTCTAACACTTTGTTCTGCTTCTGCTTCTTGATACCCAAAACATTAAAATAGATAATACTAACTTGGTTAAATATATATTTTTTCTTTTGGTTATTATTTGATTGTTTGATCTGTTTTGATTTTTTGTAGGCTGAGATGGAGGAAGCTAAAAATAACGAAAATGCGAAACTGCAATCTGCTATAAAAGAGTTGGAAGTTCAATTGGTGCTTTATTATGTTTCAAGAACTTCTTTTATTTCCTGTTACACATATAGGGCTGTAATCGAGCGGAGCCGAGCCAGGTTGAGCTCTAGCTCGAACTTAAACGAGTCAACTCGGCTCGGCTTGTTTATTTAATCAAGCTCGAACTCGTCCCGTAAAATGTTTGAGCCAGCTCGAGTAAATCGAGTCGGCTCATTAATATTATTTTACAAATATTGATAACAGAAATAACAAAAAAAACAAACATATATCTATATGTATTATTTTTATTTTTCTTATATTTTAAAGACCAAAGGCATATTAAAAGTATCATATGTATAATTTTCGTTTATTTTCCCATTTCTTTATATGTTATTGATTAATTGAACTTAAAATGTTAACACTCCAATCCCCTCCCACATATTTTCTTTATTTTAATAAATTTAAAATCAGAATTAATCTATATAGAATAAAATAATCCGAGCCGCCTCGCAAGCTCACAAGCTTGAGCTAGGCCTAGCTCAAGCTCGGCTCGTTTACATATCCTTTTTGTTTTGACAAGTTTTTTTTATCCTTTTGTTTGCTTTTGATTGTTTAAAATGCTTTCAAATCTTGTAGGCTGATATGGAGCAAGCTAAAAATATGGAAAAAGAAAAACTAGAGTCTGCTTTAAAAGAGATGGAAGTTCAATTGGTGCTCATTTCACCGAACGAAAACTTAATTTTAACTCTTTTGTTTTTTTAATTTTCTGTGTGCTTCCAAATTCTCTAGGCTAACATGGAGGAAGCTAAAAATGAGGAAAAGGCTAGGTTGGAATCTACTATAAAGGGGATGGAAGCTGAATTGGTAATTTGTAGCTTCTTAATAACTAGTTACATTTCTTAATACTCAAAAACATTAAAATCACACATTACACAAACCGAAACTGTAGTTAGTTTTTGAGTAAATTGCATATTACGTCCATTAACTAACGAAATTAAACTGGATGTCCTTTATAGTTTATGTTATTGTTTCTCTGTTAATTTTTTCTGTTAACTCTTAACACGTGCCACTCACATGAGGGTTCTTTTCACTTAATAACTAAAACAAAATTATATAAAAATAATATATATCAACAACAAAATAAGTGACTTAATAACTAAAACAAAATTAAATAAAAATAAGATATATTAACAACAAAATAAGTGAAAACAACCATTATGCCCTTATGTGAGTGGCATGTGTTAAGAGTTAACAGAAAAAATTAACTGGGTTAGGGCAAAAGGGTACCTCCTGATGGGAAATTGTAACATATAAGACATCTGGTGTAATTTCGTTAGTTAAAGGACAATGCTTGCAATTTCTCTTAAAGTTAAAGGACGTAAAATGCAATTTACTCTTAATTTTTTTAGTTTGTTTTTAATAGTTCGATTTGCTTTTGAATTTTGTAGGCTGATATGGAGGAAGCTAAGAAAAAGGAAACTGCAGAACTGCAGTCAGCTATAAAGGAGATGGAAAATAAATTGGTACTCCATAATATTTTTGATACATAAAGCATGAAAATAGATATTATAGAAAGCAAAACTTTAGTTTTTACTTTTATTGGCTTTTTTTTTTTTCATTTGTTGAAGGGATTTAAAATTTTGTAGGCTGATATGGAGGAAACGAAAAATAAGGAAAATGCAAAATTGCAGTCGACTATAGAAGAAATGGAAGTTCAATTTCAAGAAATTAAAGAACTGCTTGAAGCTGCAAAGAGAGAAATGGAGCAAGTTCGTGTTGCCGACAACGAGAAACTCGAAACACTTACGAGAGAAATGGAACAAGTTCGTGCTGCCGACAATGAGAAAATAGAAATGCTTACGAGAGAAATGGAGCAAGTTCGTGCTGCCGACAATGAGAAAATAGAAACGCTTACGAGAGAAATGGAGCAAGTTCGTGCTGCCGACAATGAGAAAATAGAAACACTTACGAGAGAAATGGAGCAACTTCGTGCTGCTGACAATGAGAAAATAGAAACGCTTACTACTGACAATGAGAAACTCAAGGTCAAGTTTTGAAGTCAAACATGTCTTCTTTTCCCATAGAGTAAAGTACACGGATGCTCCCTGTGGTTGACCAAAATTTTGGATTTGGTCCCTAGCTTTCCAAAACTATACGAATGGTTCCTGTGGTTTGCACTTTGGCATTTAGTCCCCAATTTTTGTCAAAAGTACATGGATGGTCCCTTCGGTTTGCACTTTTTAACGCATTTAGTCCATAATCTGGACTTGCTGAAACCTTTAGATTTGTTAGCTGGGGATTAAATGCGTTACAAAGTGCAAACCACAGGGACCATCCGTGTACTTTTGAAAAGCTAGGGACCAAATCCAAAATTTTGGTTAACCACAAGGACCATCCGGGTACTTAACTCTTTCAAATATTATAAAGTTGACTAGGTTTTTTTAAATAATCTTTCAAAATATTATTTGTTGTATTTCATGTGTCTTGATCTTGAACGCTCGCAGGATGTGGTTAATTCATTAGAATCGGAAATTAATGAAACACAAAAGAAATATGAAGAGACGAGTAAAATAAGTGAAGATAGGTTGAAAGAGGCTATGGATGCTGAAGCAAAGATAATTGATTTGAAGCTTGACATGCAATGGTTATATTTTTATATCACAACTTATTTCACTTCGTAGCTGATGAAGTGACTTGCTTAGTTATATGTTTTTGTGGTTCTTTTTTAGTCTTCAAGAAAAGATTGCTGATATGGAAGCAGAGGATCAAATTCTGAGGCAGAAGGTGATGTTGAAACAGCTAATAGTGATAATGCAGTTTTAAAAATAAAAAATATTTATTTTAACTTTCCATGTCGGCTGCCGCATGGCGTCTTTGTAAACAAGACAACACAGAAAACCATAACAAATCAAATAATTATGGGTTACGGGCTAAAGCTTTAACTCATTGCCATAACGTACAATGCTATTTATGCATTATCACCATAGTCTTACTGAAGACCTATCATGAAAGTATTTATTATGAAGAAATCACTCATTTAGCCATAAGATACGGGACTAAGAGTCAAATTGTTCTTTTACTCGTTTACTAGACTATTAAGTTTTAACCCTCAATAATGACTTAAATTAATTGAGATGCGACACCATATTGCGTATAGATTCGTATATGTTTATTATTCGCTTATAAATTTGCATATAGGATGAAATTATTTAAGGCTTAGGCAGGTAAAAGTAGAAACATAAGTAAAAGCTAGATAGGAGACCAAAGATTTGCGTATCTCATGGCTGTATGCGTGAAATTGTACCATAGGGTATAACACACCACTTTCATGATTTTTTTTATCTGAATGGCCTTTAGTTACAATTTCATGCGTATCTCATAGTGTTCTTCTATCAACAGTACTCTCTTTGATAAGCTAAAGGAGATGTGTTTAATTTACAGGAACATCAAAGCGGCAGTCCTTCAAACAAATTTAATAGCAACTTGACACAATCCACCATAGGAAGGGAACGTGTATGTTTTGACATGCTTTTTTACATATATTTCCTTATGTTTTTCTTTAATTTAATTGGATCTGCCTTTCTCTATATGTATAATTCTGTGAGAACAGAGACCTCTTTAAGCGCCAACAGGTCCTCCTAGACAGCCTCCTCCTGTCTCCTTTCTTTCTCATGTTGAAGTCATTTCTCCTATTATAGTCAACACCAACTTCCGTTTTAACTTCGATAGCAACTTGACACAATCCATCACGTTTTTTTTATTTTTCTGGATAGGCTTCATCTGCTTCTGGTGCTACTTAGGTTATTGATTCAGGTGCCATTAATCGAACACATATTTTATAACCACTCTTAATAATACTAATATATTCCATAAATCTGTCAAACTTGCTAATGGATCTTCATGTGAAATCGTTGGCGTAGGATCAAACTTTACCAAACCTGAACCTTTCGTTTGTTCTCTATGTTCCAACCTTTCCCTGACTCTTTGATATCAGTAAGCCAAGGAATGAGAATCATGACACTTACGTAACGTTAATCATGACACGTAACTTTTTTCTCCACACGTTACATTTTCAAGAATAAGGGTCAAACCAGGTGACTGGACAGATCTCAGATGTTGTAGATTCGGTTCTGTAGCTAGTTTTACTGGGTCACCCATAGGGGTGCAAACGAGCCGAGCCGAGCCCGAGCTTGACCAGACTCGAGCTCGATTAACTTATGTGAGCTCGGGCTCGAGCTCGGCTCGATTCGAGCTTTGTTTTCAAGGCTCGAGCTCGGCTCGTTTGTATTTTTTCAAGCTCGGGCTCGGCTCGTTTATTATCTATTAATTAATATATTAAATAAAAATAATATAAATAATAGACTTTCTAGGCTCGCGAGCTCGATAAGTGAAGCTCGGGCTCGGGCTCGTTTACTAAATAAGCTTATTTTTAGGTTCGAGGTCGGATTGTAAACAGGTTTGAATAAGCTCAGCTCGACTCGGCTCGTTTACACTAAGGCTCGATAAGGCTCGACGAGTCTAACGAGCTTCACATGCGAGGCTCGAGCTCGGGCTCGATAAACAAACGAGCTTTATTTTAAGCTCAAGCTCGGCTCGATAAGGCTCGGTTCGTTTCGAGCTTTTTCTCGAGCCGATCTCGAGTAGCTCGCGAGCCGCTCGGCTTGTTTGCACCCCTAGTCACCCATTAACCTGCACCCAAACCCAAAGACCCACTGTTCCGACCAGGCGACCACATTCATGTTGTTTGGTTCACAAAGCCCACAAAAGGGCAAACTAGTCAATTGGATTTTTTGCTCATCCACAAAAAAAAAAGAACTCATAAATTTTCTCGCAAAGTTATTATATCAGCTTACAAAGGTAATCTATAAATGTAAACGATTAAGAGTCAAAAATAATTTCAAGAGCATAATGGAGTTTGATGGTAAAATGACATCACCTAATTGTATGCTTGCATATGCATATAGGAGCTGGTTGATAATGTTATGAAAGCTGCTACAGAAGACCTTGGGTTTTCTCAAGGGAAGCCAGTAGCTACATATGTTATATACAAAAGTCTTTTGCACTGCAAAGCTTTTGAACCAGATATAACTACCGTATTTGATAGGATTATCCAGATGATGGGTTCTGCAATAGAGGTCCATGTTTGAATATGTTTAAATTTCACATATATCATGATTAGTTTTACTATTGATGTTTATATATTTAATAATTGAATTAAATATATTATATTTTCCAGAAAAGTGAGGAGATTAAGCATATGGCTTATTGGCTCTCAGTCACATCTACGTTGCTGTTTTTGATTCAGAGGACTTTAAGTCCAAGTCCTCCCAAACCCGAGCAGCCAACATCATTATTTGGAAGGATGACCAAAGTACTTTCTGTTCCTAAATAGGGCTGTAATCGAGCCGAGCCAGATTGGGCTCGAACTTGAACTTAAAAGAGCCGGCTCGGCTCGTTTATTTTTTCGAGCTGAAAAGTAGAGCTCGAGCTCGGCTCGTAAAACAGCTCGAGCCCAATCGACCGGCTCGTTATTTTTTTATTAATTCTTGTACAAATATTGATAACATAAAAACAAAAATAAAAAAAAATTAACACACATTTATAAAATACACACACACACACAGCATCGAGTCGAGCCACTGAGCCAAGCCATACAGTCAAGCCACGAGTCGAGCCATTGAGCCGAGCCATGAGCCAGCCCCCCCTGGCTCGAGCTCAGCTAGATTACAAAACGAGCTGGCTCGGCTGGAAAATGAAACGAGCTTTTTTCGAACTTTTTTCGAGCTAGCCGCAGCATTTTGAACACTCCTATTCCTAAATACAATCCCATTTTCTACAGGCAGGTTGGGTAATAAGTTGAAACAGGTTCATGTTGATATAGGTTCATTTTTAGCATTGGGTGGTTTGACTGCAAACACTTTTGTTGATTTTTATAACTTTTATAATATTATGATTACAAAACAATAAAATTACAATAGTAATCTAAATCTTTGAGTAAAAATGATAGAGGAAGTTGTAAGCTTTAAATACTCAACTTCTGGCAACTTTCAACCTGTTTGACCCATTTGACTCATTTGACCCTTTGAGATAAAGACAACCCATTTTGACCCATTTGTATGTAAGGGTCAAGATCTCCATCTCTACAAAACTCCTTTGTGAATCATTTATAAGAAGTGTTATTGTTAATATTTTTATTATAATTCTTATTACTATATTTATAGGGATTTCGATCAGCATCAATTATTAGTATAGTGTGCCATGTGGAGGTCAAGTACCCGGCTTTGCTTTTTAAGAAGCAACTTGCTGCTTATGTTGAAAAATTATACGGATTTATTCGTAATGACTTAAAGAAGGATATGTCACAACTTCTTGCCTCTTGTATTCAGGTACCATATGTTTACTATAACTTCGATCACAATTAAAAGCATCATATGTTGCTAAATTTTTTTATAACTTGTAAACAATTCAGGCGCCAATAACGTCGGATGGTAAAGTTTTTCCGGTAGAGTTTTGGGATAGCATCATTGAACGCTTAGATGGCCTGCTTGATACATTAAAAGAATGCAATGCAAGTGTATTTTTTTAATTCTTATTAAGGTTACTAATGAGAATTGATTATCACTTGCATGCTCATTGTTTAACCATCTCAGCCGTATTTTTTTCAGGTGCCATTAGGCATTATCCAGAAGATATTTTCTCAAGTTTTCTCTTTCACTGATGTACAGCTTTTCAACAGGTAGCAATTCTGTTCTAAATAGCTAGAAAGTCTGACTAGAGGTTACAAATTGGACGGTTTGGGTGACCTGTAGCACTTTTAGTAACAATTATTTATTATAACTAGTTAGCGTGTGATATATGATCACAGGTATCATCGTAATTTGGTAATAGTCTAATTTTAGAATTAGAATAAAAAAGCGTAGACGACGTTCTACCCATTTATCAGTCATCTTTACTTAGAGTAAAATGCAATTTTCCCCTGAGATTTGGCCATTTCCATCCGGCTCGTTATTCCGCATCTAGATCCAAAAGGTTTGAAATCTTGCCATTTTCATCAGGCTTGTTAACTCCATCCATTTTTCTCTGTTAAGTTAGGGGTATTTCCGTCTTTTTTGTTAACTTAAAAGGCCATTTGGTCTTTTTCACATTATGCTAAATGCTTGTACATAAAGTGAAAAAAGACCGAATTGCTCTTTAAGTTAACCAAAAAGACGAAAATACCCCTGATCTAACAGAGAAAAATGGATGGAGCTAACGAGCTAGATGAAAATGACAAGATTTCAAACCTTTTGGATCCAGATCAGGAAAAACAAATCTTTGGACTAAAGTCTCAAAATTGACCAAACCTTAGGGACGAAAATGGCATTTTACTCCTTTTTTTAATTTGGCCAATTAGAGAAAATATAACCGGAATTTATCCACTATAAGTAAATGGGTATAAACTAGTTATCTCGTTTCTTAAAACGGCCTATAAGTCTGGCCATGTCAAACTAGTTATCTCGTTTCTTAAATCATAAATTTTTTTATGTGCCACCTTAGCCTTCTTCTACACAAAGAGTGTTGCACGTTCGCAAATGGGGAGTATGTGAAGGCAGGATTATCTAAACTAGAGGTTTGGTGCTCTAAAGTCACAGCAGAGGTATTTTTACAGGCCTTCACTATTATATATAGGTTGACCTGAAAACACATTTTTGTCCAATTTTATATGTTAATTAATAAATAAGTAATGCATTAAATATGGTTACAATAACAATATCATTCCCATATCTATTAAAAACCATGGTCGATGATAGGGGTGTTCAGAATTCGATTCGGATTCAAAAAATTCGAAATTCGACTCGATTCGAATTCGATTAAAAATGTTCGAATTCGAGTTGATTCGTATTCGAGTCCAGTAATCGAATTAGAATCGAATACGAATTTATGATTTCAATTTGATTCGAAATTCGAATTCAATTTATATATATTTTTCAATATATGTATATACACACACAAACATGTATATACACACACATAACTTCTAAACTTGGCCAAAGTATGAACTACATAGTTTATTATTCATAACATTACCAAACATTCTGACAAATCGCCCATACTACTTATTTCCAAATTTTACCTAACTTAAATCGCTACTGGTAACCAACCTATCTTCTAAATTTTGGTGTTTTGACATATTGATAGTTAATTAATTTAGCAGATTATTATATTTTATGTTGAATATAATTATTTGTAGTAGTTTTAAAAAATGAAAGTAAAATAATTTATTGTTTAGGGTGAATTTAAATTAAATCGAATTATTC
Source organism: Helianthus tuberosus (assembly GCA_030545235.1). Lineage (NCBI taxonomy): Eukaryota > Viridiplantae > Streptophyta > Magnoliopsida > Asterales > Asteraceae > Helianthus > Helianthus tuberosus. Next base: position 150,287,800 of record CM060412.1, read on the forward strand.
GAATTCGAGTTTCAAATACTAATCGAATCGAATACGAATTCATGTAAAAAATAAAAATTCGAAAAATTCGATTCGAATAATTCAAAAATTCGTTATTCGATTCGATGAACACCCCTAGTCGATGGAGACCATGGTTGGTAACTTCCCCAACTTTATGAATTCTACACATCTAACCCCCATCTTTTGGTAAGTGACATAATGTCCCCTAAACAACTCTAACCCATAACTTCACATCTCGTCTTCTCCAACACTTTAATTCTTTCCTTTAAATTACTTTCACAACATTACACCACTTCAATTCATTTGTTTGAATTAATTTTACGACTTTACCCCGCAACGTGTGAGACGTTTTACTCTTTTTTATCTATGCCTAACCACGTTAATGTCACGAATGTAACGTGTGTGACGTGTCACGTCACATGCGTGTACCTCACGTTAATATCATCATCATTGTAACACGTGTAACAAGGTCACAAGCGTGGCACGAGTCGAAATCCTAGTTACAATAATAATCTAAATCTTTTAATACAGCAGTTAAAGGGATTTTTTTGCATTATGCATACACTACGGATGACTTTCAACCTATTTGACTTGTTCAGCCCTTTTCCTCTAAATTTTTATTTGATCCATTTGTGACAAAAAATAAAAATAAAAAAATAAGCCTAAGTCGAAATTTCCTCCAATATTATTGTTGTAAGTCAGAGTAAGTAGGCCTAACGACTCACTGAATCAGTATGCAGGCTCATCATCGGATGAACTTAACCGCGTAAGGCAGGCAATTGGGTTTATGGTATGTAACAAATTTAATATTTTTTTGTTATTTTCTTTTTTCAGTTTCCAGTAATGATTCTTTCAAAATTTGAATTTACCTTTTCTTTTCAGGTTTCAAAAGAGAAATCTAAAATATCATACGATGAATTCACAACTAAACTATGTCCTGTAAGTCTCCCACTGTTTTTTTCTACACCATGAACGGAAGTGTCTTAACTTAAGTTGACATTTTCGGTATCAGGTTCTAAGTATCCAACAACTTCACAGACTCTGCACTTTTTATTCAAATAATAAGGATGACACAGATAGTGCCGCCCCAGATGTAAGGATAACACTATTACATTTGCTATTCGTTTACGTCTGAAACTACTAATTTATAATCGACTTTCGACAGCTTATTTCCAAGTTAAAAGGTCTAATGTCAGAGGACTCCAGTGATCCTGATAGTGACTCCTATTTGTTAGATGACAACACTTCTAGGTATACACTAAACTATATATACGCCAATGAAATATAATTTACACTAGGGATGGGATCGGTACAATACCCGTACCCGTACAGAAAATACCGGTACCTAATTTGAACAAAACTGGTTACCGAATACCGTACCATATATATTGGTACGGTGCGGGTATTTCGGTACGGTACCCGCTTTGGTACCATTTTATTTTTTCTTATGTTTTGAGCACTCGTATGGGTAGAGCAAATAGGTAAAATCAGTACGGGTACCGAATAGGTAAAATGGGTACGAGTACCAATACGACATGACACGGATACCAAATAGGTAAAATCCGTATGAGTATCATAAATACCATCATACAAAATAAAACATGATATAAAAGAAACTCTTAAAGTTCTAATATAATATTTGGTACCAGTACCATTTTTACCCGTACTCGTACTGATATTGAAAGTACTGAGTCGGTACGGGTACGGGTACATGCATTTAGGAAAAAGATCTCATCCCTAATTTACACCGTCAAAGATGGGTGAATTGTTTTTACTTTTGTTATTTGCAGCATGGCCTTCCCAGTTGAGGAGATTGGTAAATCCATTAACGAGAAAGATTTTTCAAACATGAAACCTAGCCCTGAACTCCTTGAAAAACCTGAGTTTCAATTTCTACTGGAGTAAGGCTTGTGGGTCTATTTGCATTGCTTCTAGTTCAGTTACTCTTTTGTGATCGGGTCACGTCTACAAGTCATGAAACATTCCTGACCAGACCCCAAACTAAGGAATCTTGGTGCATTGGGCACCCATAAGATAACACAACGGATTTCATATTTTCTCGAGCCGAAATATGCCATACATACTTCTTTCGGTCTGGATCTTGGTAGGTGCCTCAACCAATGTTTATACCTCCAAAACCCCACGAAGCCACCAAACCTCATGCTTTTGTACATAGCATATCTTGTTAACCTTGATCAAAGTCTTTTTGGTCTTTTAACAAGACCATCGGGTCTATTAGATGAAACATGATTTCATCAGTTACACTGGCTATTGGCTCTATGTTGCAAACTAAGGCGGCAAAATCAATCAAGCGCCAGGTATACAACATGAGTTCCCTAAATGCTACAAAAACCAGCGGCCATTGTAGATTGTGAGAGCTCTTCTAGAACACGTGGAATGGAGATTATCAAATAGTTTTTGCGAACCCACAGCCGTCGGAGAAGCTCTCTTATGCAGGAAAGGTTGGTGAAGATAACTTCCTTCCCCTATAGAGCAAGAAGTTTATAGTGATGCAATTGAAGTTGTTTATTTGTCAATATGTACTTGGGGCATATCATGTTGTACTAATATTAGATCTCGGATTGTAATAAGTCATATTGTATTGTAACGAGTTATCATATTGGCAACTAGTGCTCTTATTGAAGTGTGATGGGCTTTGGTGTCATATTATTATATTAGTTCTTAAAGGGTTACTACAACATGTTGTAGTGAGTTATGTTAGTTCTTAATGGATTATAATTTCTAATAGCCCACATTTGGTCATGATTCTCATATTAGCTATTAGTGGAGAATCATGATGGGTCTTTTTAGGTCTTAATGTGTTAGATGTGTCTATAAGTGAGAAGTAAAAAAGTTATAATACATATCTAAAGACTCATTGCTTTTCACTAGTAATTATCATAGCTTTTAGTGGGGGTATGATGGGCCTTATTAAGGTAAAAAAGTTTTATATCCATTATTGACCAAAATTCACATTGTTTCAATAAGTTTGACTTTGATTAACCAATAGTGACTTTGGTTGACCAATATAAATTGTAATGACTTGATGAGTCAAAAGGGTCATCACTGTTTTAGTTGAGGATGATGTGCCATGTTGGGGATTTTAATAATTTATTTTTATGATTTTTCTACGGATTTCATTTGCGACAAAATATTTAGGTGGTGTAGTGGGTTTAGAATTTAAATTACTGGCCACTTGTCACTCTATATCATACTTACACTTCTTACAATTAGGAGTATTTGTAGAATAACTTAACCCACTTACCATATACAATAATTGATAATTCATTATTCCAGGTATATTTCCTAACCACTAACTGGCATCAAATTGTTTTCGGTGAGTCCAAATCCTTGCCTAATTCAAATAACAGTCGCCAAAATTATCGTTCCTTAAATAAACTTCCAAGTATTCAATTCATTTTCATTTTAGAGAAGATTTGACTCCCAATCGAAAGTTGTTATATATTGGTAACCACCAAAATTTTCAACTCTTTTGGTCATTAACATGAGATGATAATATTAAAGATAGGATTTGAATCCCAGTTAAAAATATTGTTGGTTACATGAGACGACTTTTTCAATTGGTTCGTTAAAGAGATTTGCAAGACATTAGACAGAGAATGAATAAGAAATAAATAACTGGAGTTGAAAAAAAAAAAAAAAGAATTGACTGGTTATAGAAGTATGTTTTAAAAGAATTAAACAAATATATTCGTTGAAATCACTTTTAGACGATAAAAGTAAATAAAAATCCACATTCAATTCATTTCCTTTTAAATATCCATAAACTTCAAAGTTAGTACATTTATTACTTAAAAACCTATTTAGCTTTGCATTTATTTATTTATTTAATTTTACACTTATCTTAATAAAATGTTAAAATAAGTTCAACAAAAATACTTTCAATATTTATTTATAACTACCATCATTAGTTTCCTAAAATTTAAGTTATTACACGTATTGGCCTCATGGCATTCTAATCTTCATTATCTTTTCAAGAACATCCTTATTTGTTATTATCATATCATTAGTTTCCTAAAATTCAAGGTGTTACAAATATGATTTAGTGGTGCACTTTTCAAATCCTTAAGTATCATTCATTCTTCATAAGTTTTTCAAGAACATCCGTTAAAAAATCATGGTAGAAACCCCTTTATCAAATTTTAAAATAACTAAATAATGTTATTCATTAAAGTCACTTTTTAACACTAATCAAAACTCCACATTCATTTCCTTTTAAACATCCATAAACTTCAAATTTAGTACATTTCTTACTCAATAAATACTATATAAGTTGATAATTATTTATTTATTTAATTTAACATGCAACTTAAAAATTTTCTAAAACATATTACTTCATTAGTTTCCTAAAACTCTTGTGTCACATATATAGACATGATAGCATTCTAATCTTATAAAAATCCTTAATTACCATTCAATCTTCATATCTTTTCAAGAATATCCGTTAATATACAAGGTAAAAAAACCATTATATAGTCTACAAAATCCCACATTTTCAAACCATCAACAAAACAAACATGAACAAACACATAATCTTCTTCACAACTTTTCTTTGTGTCATTGCATTAGCAACTGCTGCAAAGCCATGCTGGTTAGGTGGTTGGGCCATCAATGTAGTCAACCAGGTCAACGGCACAGACAAAGACCATGTTTATGCCCACTGCAAATCGAAAAACGACGATATCGGCTTCCACAAGATAAAATATCAACATTCAACAACCTGGAAATTCTGTGAGAATATCTTTGGTCCAACTACTCTTTTCTTCTGCCATGCTTATAAGGGTCAGCATCAAGAACTAGTTTTCGACGTGTTTACTCAAGATACGATCAAACCGCTTTGTCGTGAGCTGGACTTTAAGGCAAATTATTGGAGATGCAGTTGGTTGCTTAGGGATGATGGGATTTACCTCGTGGACCGGAGGGAAAAAGGCAAGGAAAAGAATATGAAGATGCATGATTGGAAGTATCGAGCGTAGAACAGGCAATGTTGTTAAACCCGGGCCAGACTGACTGGCCCGAGTTTAAAACATTGCTAGTTAGGGTATAAACTTGGATACCTTAAAAGTTTTATTGGGTTTTAGTTTGTTTATGTGGTGAATAAAATTTTAATAATTATGTTATTAAAGTAATGATTTTATTCTTTGGATTAAATGAATTGTGATTTGTTGATTAGCACAAGTTTATATGTGAAAAGTGAATAAGTTTATATGTAAGATCTTCTAATAAGCCACATATTATTGAGTGAGTAATTACATGTTTGTTTTAGCAAAAATCAAACAAACAGTTGAACAGGACAAACTAAGATGAGATGAAGTCATGAAACACTATGATTCGAAAACCTAGCTATCTAAACTTACTCGATTACACGTTTTAATCAATATCAAATCAAACTCGATTACCATTGACCGGTGTTTAGGAGTACGGTAACCGATTGACATGCAATTTACTAACAAAGATATATGCACAACTTGACATATTACTTTTGTCAGCAACATATGCATAAAACTTGTATTTATTGGTGAATTTTGAGTTTGAACCTTTACGTTACTTGTCGAGCCACCAGTGGGTCGGTCAAAAGAGGTAGCTTGAGTATGATGAATAAATCATGGGTTCAGTCAGCGGTGATTTCCATCAGTCTAGCCCAAGACCGAAATTAGATGGATCTTGAGACATAAAACCAACCAACATCCCTTTAATCGGTTTGATCAAGGTTTCGGTTTTTTAAAAGAAAAGAATTTTTATAAGATTATAACTGCTTTGAATACAACTTTGGAAGACTTTTTAACCCCTTTGATCTTCAACTTGTTTTTATTTTAGCTAGTTTTAGGTGAATAACCACCTTGTTTATGGATCGACCCATTTACCAATAAACGGGCCAAACTCTTCGGCGCTAGTGAACATCTAGCAAACTATCATAACAAAGGTGATGAACTCTATGTCATACGAAAGGTTAAAATAAGCGGAGTTTATTACTTATCACCAAGTGTAATACAAAACATCAATTCAAACCCTAAAAAGGCACAAAACCCAAGTTAACTGATCTTCAGTTGCTTCCTATAATACCAGAAAGAAAAAAGAAAAAAAAAGCACACTAATTTATTTCCCCTTTCGCCGCTTTTGCATCCCGCTGCAATCGCTACAGTACCATTTTCCTTTGGGTTGCTCTTTCAGACCAACACAGCCATAATGGAACCATTCGATCTTGCACTGTGGAAATATTATCACCTCATTAGTGTCGATTGGTTATAAAGTGATAAAAATAGCAATTTGGACCCATTTACTTATAAATGGGTTGAGTTGGTTATATTTTGTCTCTAACGGGCTAAATGGGTATAAGAAAAGAAAAAGTAGATTAAAGGAAACTGATCGAAAATTGACCATAGTGTACTTTTAGTTGATAAAAAAACCCTTGATCATTTCCAAAACACAGATTATTATTATTAAAAAACTATTGTTGATCATTGTGGTTTAAACTTAAATTGTACATCATATTTGACACATGAATTATTTATAAAAAAAAAGAGTAAAATGCTATTTTCGTCCCTGAGGTTTGGCCAGTTTTGCAACTTTCATCCAAATGTTTGTTTTTCCGCATCTGGATCCAAAAGGTTTGAAATTTTGCCATTTTCATCTGGCTCGTTAACTCCATCCATCATTCTCCATTAAGTCAGGGGTATTTACGTTTTTTTTGTTAACTTAAAGGGCAATTCAGTCTTTTCACTTTATGTAAAAGAACGAATACCTCTGAAAAGACCGAATTACCCTTTAAGTTAACAAAAAAACGGAAATACCCCTGGCTTAATGGAGAAAATGGATGGATTTAATGAGCCGGATGAAAATGGCAAGATTTCAAACCTTTTGGATCCAGATGCAGAAAAACAAACCTTTGGACGAAAGTCGCAAAACTGTCCAAACCTCAGGGACGAGAATGGCATTTTACATTAAAAAAAAGTATTTTTTTATACCAAAAGTACCCATTCTAACCCGTTACTACACCTATTCATTTTGCAATCTCCAAAATACTTACATCAGGATTGTCGCACGCAACCATCTCCCCGTAGCTAACTTGGTTGCAGAAACAATACGTCGGTTCATTAGGATCAACGGGTAGATCCAAGTCCATACTGGGCGGGTTTGCAGCCGCTACTTGAGCAGCAGCCGCAGCGGCAGCAAGGCGGGACCTGAGTAGTAAAAAAAGTCAAAACTTTGACCATTAAAGCTCCACCCAAAGAGGCATCTGTGACCAGATTTAACAATTTATTGCAAACAAATAACAGTTTATGTTAAATAGATTATTACTTTTTTCGTCCTCCTCTTCCACCCTCCTTTGCAGGCTTCCCGTTGCCATCAGGGTTCGAACCAGGTGTTCCGGCTGCTGCAGCAATTTCCTTTTCTGCAACCACCACAAATAAATCACAAATGGGTCGATCTGTGTTGTGTTTTATCTCAATCGCATCAAATAAAAAATTTAGCTTGAAGGGGGACTACACAAGAGTTCAAACGGGTTGAAAATTGTTTTAACTCTAATTGTAATGCATGAACTCCTAAGTTGTTATTATTCAAGAATTCATATTATTATTCTAAATATTTTGGGTTTGTAATCATAAAAAGATTAATAAAATATTAAAAATAAAAATAAAAACTGAATAAGAATGTGTTTGCGGTCAACCCAACCCACTTGTCCATTTCCACCAGTACCGAAATGATGATTCCCCCCCTCAAACCCGTGTAAACACACACGCGCCACCTCTACACAACACAAACAGGAGCGTCAGGCTTATCTACATCACATCTGTGTACGACAGATTTCAAAAAATAAGAAGAAATCTACCACGCCGTTGCTCTTCAAATTTTTTAAGATACTGATCGAGTTGTTGAATATGAGCATCCACCTGCGTAGGAATATTTTCAACACTTCACTTAAAATAGAGGAAATAACCTCACAACTATATGTCTCAAAATTTGGCACAAACTCAAGAACAAAAGCAACATAATAAAAGTATCGGTACCAAGTCATATGCTTGAACAGCCAGAGCAACCTTCTCATCAGCAATTCTAATGGCATGTTTCTGCTCATCCTGTGCATCATCTGAGAACTTGTTAAGTGAAGTACCCGGTGCAATGCTCCCAGACTTAACCCCCTCTTTAAACTCCTCTATTTCCTGTAAACAACGTTGTTCATTTTGTCGTTGAATACCTGCAGACATACACCCCTTAACTTTATTATATTTTATATAAAATTGCAGAAAGCAGTATACATGCACTTGAACTCAATAGTCTTTGTATAAACTATACCCTGCAAACTTTTATCCAAATCGCGTAATAACGCATACTTCCTCTGTAAAATGTTTGGCAGTGGCTCCAAACCTACATAAAAATAATGATACACAAATAAAAAAAAAAAAAACCCAATTTAACAACTCTGCTATGAAACCCCAGTATTTAAATTCTAAAAAAAAATTTAAATAAAAAAACCCTAATATTTAAACTCTACAATCAGGCATCAAAATTCTCCCTTTAACAAGCAAATAGAATCAAACATAACGACTGAATAATATAATATCCACCAATTTAACACTTTGGTAACTATTCAAGAACAATTTATAAACCCTAAAAAATTAGGGCTCGAATAAATTTTCGATTTTTTCTCAACCAAACTGTAAATTGACGACAAGGGGTCAAATATTTTGCTAAATTAAACAACTTTATAACTCGAACAAACAGAGATTAAAAAAATTGAAGAGGGATTGAAGATTACTAGCTTGAAAATCCTCAAGAAACGACATTTTTGCGACGGGGAATTTGGGGAAAATGAATGATGTTAGTTGGTCGTTAAAAGCCCGCGTGAAGTTTAATCGTGAACGGATCTAACGATTATTGGATGCTGATTCTTTCAATTTTGTGTAATTAGGTACCTTGTCACATGATGTCAACATTTTGGAGTGAATTGCAAGGATTAAGGATTGTTCTTTATCTTTATACCCTGTCACATGATGTCAACATTTTGGAGTGAATTGCAAGGATTAAGGATTGTTCTTTATCTTTATACCCATTTGCAGGCGCTGTCCTTTATGTTTAAAATTGACGAGTTTTGTACTTTATGTTTTCAAATCATACACGTTTTGTCCTTTAGCCCTAACCCAGTTAAAATTTTATGTTAATTCAGATCACAAAAGGGTAATTTAGTCTTTTTACCTATTTATACAAAAATATTTTAACAAATAAAACAAAAATAAATTAATATAATATATGTGTATATATACATATAAAACCTCTTTATCTTTCTACCCTACTCTCTGTCAAGAGCCACCGACAGCCACCATCATCCACAAACATCCGCCACCATCCAACACCGCCCTCCGGCCATACATTCTTCGGCACAACCACCGATTCTCCATTCTCCGGCAAAATCACCGATTCAGTACTACCAGATTCACAAACTCGATTTCAGCGTTAAGCTTCTCTTTAACAAAAGCGGAGGAAGACGGTGGTGAGGATACGACCGCCATGGCCTGTTTATATATGTTAATCACACGAAAATCCAGATTAAGTAGTGAATTTGGACACTTCGAGTGATGTTTCAAGAACAATTAAAGCCATTCGGGGTAATTTTTGGTTCAGGTATTACGTCGAGCACTTGGTGTGCATTTATTTGTATCTTTTGCTTTACGTTTCCGGCTGAAAAACCATTTATTAATTGGTTGAGGAAAAGAATTTCTTAAGTTCTGTTTAATTATGCTTGTTGGGTTCTTGCCATTTGGGTATGTTTAAGGTTTGTGATTATATACATATATAATAACAGAGTTCTATGTGAAATTATTAACTTTAATAGTTTATAATAACAGAGTTCTATGTGAAATTATTAACAGAGTTCAATTTTAATCATATTGCTTATTCAACAATGAAAATGTCTCGGATGTTATGTTCTAACTTGTATATACTTGGTTATTGGTATTTTTTTGACTTATTCTGATGCTTCGATTTCGTAAATAATTGAGTGAATTGCAAGTTTTGTCCTTTATGTATATAGGCAATTGCAGGCGGTGTCCTTTATCTTTAAAATTGACGAGTTTTGTACTTATTGTTTCAAAATGTTGCACGGTATGTCCTTTGACCCTACCCGGTTAATTTTTTCTGTTAAATATGATCATGTGCAAGGCACATGAGGGTACTTCTGTCAATTCATATTTTAAAGGATGGATTATGTAAATGACTTGATTAAACAAATAACCCTCTACAACTCCACCACCACCCACCCCTTCACCACCTGCAACCACCACCCGCAACCCCCGCCTGCCAAACCACCACCACCCACCCCTTTATCACCAACTCCATGGCTATCTTCACCGGTAGGTAAGACTCCGGCTGCCTAACTCTTTTTCTCCTTCTCTGTTACCTATATGCAAACCCACTCAATCATCATCGCCATTCGTTTCAAATCCTTGAAAACCCTCACTGCCGCCTTTCTTCTCCTAAAATTTATGATGCCATCACCACCACCCATCTCGCCATTTTTTTAATTACCAATAATTATTTACGAAATCGAAGCATCAGATTAAGTCAAAAAAAATACCAATAACCAAGTATATACAAGTTAGAACATAACATCCGAGACATTTTCATTGTTGAATAAGCAATATGATTAAAATTGAACTCTGTTAATAATTTCACATAGAACTCTTTTTTTATAAACTATTAAAGTTAATAATTTCACATAGAACTCTGTTATTATATATGTATATAATCACAAACCTTAAACATACCCAAATGGCTTTAATTGTTCTTGAAACAACACTAGAAGTGTCCAAATTCACTACTTAATCTGGATTTTCGCGTGATTAACATATATATACAGGCCATGGCGGTCGTATCCTCACCGCCGTCTTCCTCCGCTTTTGTTAAAGAGAAGCTTAACGCTGAAATCGAGTTTGTGAATCTGGTAGTACTGAATCGGTGATTTTGCCGGAGAATCGATGGCCGGAGAATGGAGAATCGGTGGTTGTGCCGAAGAATGTATGGCCGGAGGGCGGTGTTGGATGGTGACGGATGTTTGTGGATGATGGTGGCTGTTGGTGGCTCTTGACAGAGAGTAGGGTAGAAAGATAAAGAGGTTTTATATGTATATATACACATATATTATATTAATTTATTTTTGTTTTATTTGTTAAAATATTTTTGTATAAATAGGTAAAAAGACTAAATTACCCTTTTGTGATATGAATTAACATAAAATTTTAACTGGGTTAGGGCTAAAGGACAAAACGTGTATGATTTGAAAACATAAAGTACAAAACTCGTCAATTTTAAACATAAAGGACAACGCCTGCAAATGGGTATAAAGATAAAGGACAATCCTTACAATTCACTCCGTGAAGTAATGAATCAGGAGTAAAAGTGTCTTTACAAAAGTAACCATGCTCCATTCGGACTCACGTGTTTATAACATTTCAAAATGAGCCAATTTCTGGATTGTCTACGAATTACTGTCTTCGAAATGAGCCAATTTCTGGAAAATTAATTTTTCTGATGCGTTTTTAGTACAGCAATTTAATCGAAAAAAATTTTTTCGATTACAGCTCAACCCCAGCCAGGGGCTCTGCCCCTTGGACCCCGCCAGGGGCTGCCGCCCCCGGACCCCCGCCAAGATCGTAAAACGCAATGACTAAATCAAAAACCCAGTTTGTAAAAATGAAATTAAAGAATTTGTTACCTGGATCGAAGTGATTTCTTCAACAATTGACGAATTTTGAATGATTGAAACACTTATCAGCTCTCGAATCGAACGAATCGAGTAATTATCTTCAAAATCACCCGAAAAAACGAGATTTTGTATGAATTTAAACTGGGTTTTCTTCAAAAAAGCTGAAGAACACGTTGATCGGGTGTTTTAATCATTGATTGGTGATGAAAATCGCACTATAATGTAGTGATTATTGAGATAGAAAGTGAATAAATGGTTGAAGATGGTGGGTTTTGAAGTTACTGGGTTTTGAAGATGAAGAAGAAAGGGTTGGATTGACTAAAATACCCTTTTTCTTTATTTTAATTGTTGCCACATGTCATCCCCTTATTGCTTCCTATCCTTCCTATCGAAATTAATCTTCCTATTTGATCTTTTCCCTACAAAACAAATATAGAAAAATCAAATACAAACAGCGTAATTTTAAAAATTACAAAAATTAATAATGCATTTCCTTAATTATATCTTTAGTGTTTGTTCTTCGCCCGAACTATTGTTTGTGCAAACAGACGCATCGTTCGCAAGCTCTTTGTCCGATATGCGTTTAATTCATCCCTAATTCACCTATACATTGTGTATTTGTTCTTCGACTTACGTTTCGTCTTGTAGAGTTGTTTGGTGGTGTACAATTCACCACGTCCAAGTGATCCTTTAAACAAATGCACATCTCCAAAGTAGGCGAAGTGAGTCTTGTTTTTCGTATTGATAAAACTCTATCACTAAGAGAAAATGTTAGTCAATATTAGATCCGAGATTTTAGGGATTTCATATATATTGTAATTGATTTATGTTTCTTTTCATTATGTCTTGTATTGTCCTATAAAGGACCTCCTATTGTACTCAATAATACAACACAATACAATACAAGTTTGATTTGGTATCAGAGCCAAATCAGCTCCTCTATAATTCACGGCTGCCAAATCTTCTACCCAGCCGGAAACCCTAACAGCAGCAGCGCTGCCTACTGCAGCCGCCACCACATTTACTGAAAATAAACCCTCCGGCTCTCCCCCCTCTCTTCCAATCATTATGGCAGTCATTGCAAACCTAACAAACCAGAAGAAAACTATTCACAACTCTCACAAATTCGCCTTTAACCTAAAACCTACCAACTATGACCATTGGAGATCAATGATAGAACCTTTCTTGGTCTCTCACAACTTGTTCGGCTATTTGGATGGTACCATTACATGCCCACAACAGCAGGTCACAACAGGAACTACTACAACTGATAACCCAAGTTATCTCCCATGGGTCGCGAATGATGCCTATGTTCGATTGCTGATTACATCAACCGTGTCTGAAGAATCTTTCCAGCATGTCCAAGGTAAAACATCTCGTGAGATTTGGCTTTCATTAGAACGTGCCTATGCACCAGTTACCTCTTCTCACGAGTTTACTCTAAAAAGTCAACTCCTTAGAATCACCATGAAAGGTGATGAGAAACCTACGGAATACCTAAGCCGAGCCCAAAAATACGCTACTGCCCTAGCTAACATTGGCGAACCCATGAAAGATAAGGATATAGTCATGCTTACACTTTCAGGACTCCGTGAAGAATACAATGGTCTTAAGGAAAACTTGTTGGCGTTGTCTCCTCCTGTTACCTTCAATGAACTTCATGGCCTCCTCAGTGATCATGACTACATGATTGCCAAAATCCAAGGTGTGTCTTCTGCAGCCTCAAACCCGCAAGCTTTTCTGGCTACTGCTGCACCCACGGCAGCCCCACCACCCAACCTTAATACAGTCCAACAGCAACTCAACAACCTCCAACTTATGGCTGCATAGTTTGGGTATCAACTGAATCCTATGGGAGCTTCCAACTCACAACCGCAAGCGCTTTTTGCTCCCAGCTGATCTGTCAATTCTAACTGAGGCAGTCGTGGCTCTCGGGGATCCTCACAAGGACAGCCGTGCAACAACTCCAACAATCGTTCTCGTGAAAATAACGGTACAAGACAGTTTGCTTGGGCCTCCACTCAGAACATGGTTTATGGTCACTGCAATCGCTGTGGCATTGGCCACCTACCATCTCAGTGTCCAAACCAATCCAATCAATCTCGTGTGACTCCACAGGCCAACTTTGCTGGCGTTGTCTCCTCCTATTATCTTCAATGAACTTCATGGCCTCCTCAGTGATCATGACTACATGATTGCCAAAATCCAAGGTGTGTCTTCTGCAGCCTCAAACCCGCAAGATTTTCTGGCTACTGCTGCACCCACGGCAGCCCCACCACCCAACCTTAATACAGTCCAACAGCAACTCAGCAACCTCCAACTTATGGCTGCACAGTTTGGGTATCAACTGAATCCTATGGGAGCTTCCAACTCACAACCGTAAGCGCTTTTTGCTCCCAGATCTGTCAATTCTAACCGAGGCAGTCGTGGCTCTCGGGGATCCTCACGAGGACAGCCGCGCAACAAATCCAACAATCATTCTCGTGAAAATAACGGTGCAAGACAGTTTGCTTGGGCCTCCACTCAGAACATGGTTTATGGTCACTGCAATCGCTGTGGCATTGGCCACCTACCATCTCAGTGTCCAAACCAATCCAATCAATCTCGTGTGACTCCACAGGCCAACTTTGCTGCTCACTCGGACGTTGCCTCCCAGGCTGGCTTTACCTGGCTGTCTGACACTAGAACAAATGATCATTCTTCTCTAGACTTATCTAGTCTCGACAATGTTGAGCCCTATTATGGTAATAACTCTCCTTGTTGGTAATGGTAATCCCCTACCTATTTTGCACATTGGCTCCACCAAACTTTACTCCTCTCATAAAACCTTTAACCTAAATATCATTCTTCACGTCCCTGCATTTAAAAAGAATTTATTATCTGTCGAAAAGTTTTGCCATGATAATGATGTCTTTTTTGAATTTCACTCTTCTTATTTTGTTGTGAAGGACGAGTCTACATGCACCACCCTCCTAACGGGTCCAAGTGAACAGGGCTTGTACCACATCCGCCTTCCTCGTTTTCATTCTCTTCCAAAATTCGCTTTCACTGTTTTCAAGGCTTCCTCCATAACTTGGCATCAACGTCTTGGACATCCTCATGCTCAAGTTTTTCAGTCTATTGTTTCACATTGTTCTTCACCTGTTTCAAATAAACTTTCAAATTCATTATGTACCTCTTGCCAAGTCTTCAAAACTTTCTTTAGCAAATTCAAATTTTCGTAGCACTCATGTCTTGGATTTGGTTTATTGTGACGTTTGAGGCCCCGCGCCAACTTTATCTATTGATGGTTGTCGTTTCTTTCTCTTATATGTGATCATCACACTAGGTGTATGTGGTTTTATCCATTGGTGCATAGATTTGATGTTTTTTCTGCTTTAACTAATTTCATAAAAATGTCAGAAAGACAATTTAATACTAAACTGAAAAGCATTCAATCTGACTGGGGTGGCGAGTTTCGAAATCTCACACATTTTTTTAATAATCTTGGAATCATCCACCGCGTTCATGCCCTCACACCAGTGAACAAAATGGGACTGTCGAACATCACCACAGTCACGTTGTGGAAACTGGGCTTGCCCTTTTAGCTCAATCTCATCTTCCTCAACGCTTCTAGAAATTTGCCTACAAGACGGTTGTCTACTTAATTAATCGACTCCCTTCTCGTGTCTCATCCACCAAGTCCCCTTTTGAACACATTTTTAAACGTAAACCTGATTACTCCTTTTTACGTGTCTTTGGGTGTCAATGTTTTCCTTATCTCCGTCCATATAATCGTCACAAGATGGACTTTCGGTCCACTCCGTGTGTATTTCTTGGTTACAGCCCTGTTCACCATGGTTACCAGTGCTTTGACCCAACCTCAGAACGAATATATATTGCCTGCCATGTTCGCTTCAACAAACATATATTTCCTTTTCACAATCCTACACCTGTGCCACCTCCCTCACCAACTGAGCCTCCCTATATCTCCATCTTTCCTAACCTACCACCCGACCTCCCCGTTGAACCCCCTACGTCACCCACACCTTCCTCAACACCTCACGGCCCACCTATCCCAACCGAACCTACACCTCAAAACCCACCACACCAAACCGACCCTTCACCCTCTCCTACCAACTCGCCCGCTGCCACTTGTGACAACTGTGCTCTGTAATCGATGAACAATGCAAAACAATGTTAATTGGGATTCTCATCTTCCACTGATCGAGTTCTCTTACAACAATAGTTATCATGCTAGCATCAATATGGCACCATTGGAAGCTCTCTACGGTCGAAAATGTCGTTCACCTGTTTGTTGGAACGAGACCGGTGAAGCTCAGCTTATTGGACCGGAGCTTGTTCTGGAAACAACAAACAAAATCAAGAAAATTCGTGATAATCTTGTGACAGCTAGATGCCGTCAAAAGAGTTATGCGGATTTACGACGCAAGATCTTAGAATTTCAAGTCGGAGACCATGTCCTACTCAAGGTGTCACCTTGGAAGGGAGTGGTGAGATTTGGAAAGAAAGGAAAACTTGGACCACGATATGTTGGACCATTTAAGATTTTTGAAAGAGTTGGAAAGGTTGCCTATCGACTAGAGCTACCTCCAGAGCTTGGAAATATCCATCCGACTTTCCACGTGTCCAATTTGCGAAAGTGTTTAGCTGACGCTGATCTTCACATTCCACTCGACGAAATCCAATCGATGAAACGATGCACTTTGTCGAGAAACCTGTGGAGATAGTGGACCGTACATACAAACAGTTGAAGAACAAACGAATTCATTTGGTCAAGATTCGCTGGGAATCCAAACGTGGCCCAGAGTTTACTTGGGAACGTGAGGACCAAATGAAGGCGAAATATCCGCAATTGTTCTCACAAGTTTCCTCTAGTTAAAATTTCGGGACGAAATTTCCTAAAGTAGGGGAGACTGTGACAACTGTGCTCTGTAATCGATGAACAATGCAAAACAATGTTAATTATCAATAAAACAATGTGTTTTGGTGTTACTATATGTGTATTTGTGTTTGATGATTTTACGATTTGATTCGATTCCGATTTCAAGCTTTAAATCGCTTTCTGGAAAGTTATACGCAAAGTGGTGCGTAAACGCAGCCATTTTAACGCGACAAACACTCCGGAATAGTGACATAGGCTTAACATACCTAAAATAAGTTTTGTATGGTTTGGTGTGTTGAAAACAAGTCTATTCGATCGCAGGGACTATTTATGTCAAACTGCGAAACTATACCGATTCGTATGGTATCGAAGAGTCTGGAACTTGATCATAAGCTAAACATACCATAAATAACCTAAACATAGCTTAGAAATAAGCTTTGAGTGGTTCGGTGTGCGAAAACATGCTTATTTGATCTTACAGGGACTAAAAGTGTCAAAAACGACGTAAGTTTGCATTCTCGCGCATATCATACGTTCTGACCACATCTGGACATCCAAAATTTTTGTACACACTAAAATATTTTTATTTTAGTGATCGGCATGCAAAAATACCGTTCGTCGCTTAATTTGGTTCGTTTGAGTTTCGTCGTAATTTAATGAACAACGCGACCGTACGACCAAACGAGCCGACATCCGAGAGTGTTCCAAGCACATTTTGAGTCCTCTAAACTTTATTGACCTTGTAGAGCCTTGAAAATGGCTTAACGGGGGTCAAAAGGGCCTGAAATGAGCTTAAACCAAGTGCAGGGACCTGAACTGTAATTATTGAAACTTTTGCTGATCTGGGAGGGCCAGGCGGGGCGCGTAAGCCCCCTCCCCATCCTTACGCGGGCCGTGTGGTAGTGCCAGCGACCAGAAATCAGTTTTCAGCTGCTGTTTCATAATTCAGGGGCCAATCGTGCAATTTCTTGTTGTGGTGAGCAAGTTATCTCTTCCCCAAGGCTTTATACCTGCTTGTGACAATTGTAGGGCCTTGATCCTTGCTTGGAGACCATACAAACATGTGTCTTGATCTTGTAAAGTAGCAACAACTATAAATAGCAAATCCCTCACTTGTTTCACTTGCTCATTCCTCTCCTCTCTTCTCTACAATCTGATTTGGGAGCTCTCTCAAGTGTTTAGAGCTTTCTAATCTGTTTGGAAACTTATTCTTGGTAGAAAAGATAGCTAGGACCCTTTGTAAGTCTACTTTCATGCTTATTCTTTATGTTTAAGCAGAAAGTCAAACAGTTTGGCCAACAGTTTGACTTTCGGTTTTGACCATCAATTGGTCAAGTCAAAGTTCAATTGAACTTTGCAACGTGATTGTAATCACGATGGTTATAATCCTTAGCGATTATACCTACGGATTTCCACGTTAACTAGGCATAGTGACGAGTCAAAGTTTCGGTCAAAATGCGTTTTAGCACGCATTTTGCAACGGAACTATTTTCGGGTATCAAAACCCATTGTTTTGATACCAAATCAGTTTTCTAAGTAGGTTAAACATGTTTTGACATGTTTAACTCGTCACTATTAGTTTAGTGCTTGTTTAGGGTCGTAAGTTAAGCGGTCTAAACAACCGCTTAAACTTTCGAACCCGACCCGTTTGGTCGATCTTTAGGATCCGATCAAGCTCGATTAGTGATCATAGTTGCATAAAGAATAACCACTGAGGTTATACCTTATGATCACATAGGATTGGTTAGTTATTTGTTAAGTAGCTTGTATGCCCATAAGAAATGACCAAAACGCCCTTTTGAAGCATAAATTCGTATTTTACATATGTGAACATGTTTTTGACATATAATCTGAGTTAGTAACATGTTTAGGTATTATTGGGCATGTAAGACTTGACATAGCACATAGTTAACCATCCGAACATAGTTTCACACGAACGACGTGTTAAAGTAGCATAAGCTACCTTAATGGGTCGTAACGGGTCAAAAGCACTTAAGTTAGGTTCCGATTTAGGACGTAGGCCTTGTTAAACCATATCACATGAGTTCCACACTCAATTGGTTTACAAGACCTCATTTTATCCGATCCTCCGAATTAGGTGTCAATTTATTTACTAGTGATCCGATTACTAGGTACCACTTGAATTTCCTTGGTTTATCTGAGCTTCGCTAAGTTCTTTAGATCAAGGATACCTTTCTATTCAATGTGAGTACATAGTTCCCCTATTTTACTATTTTCAATCATTTTGGGGTGATTCATATGTATTAAAACGATTTCGATATTTAAACGATGGTTTCAAAAGCGATAAAGATGGTTTATATTAAACTAATAACGATTTCAATAATGTGAACGAACTCGATGGTTGTAGTTACATAACGAATGACATTCATTAGCATTGATCAAGCCGACCAGTATTAGGTTATGGTACCATAGGATCTGACAAATCCCGTTATCAGACTACACCCATGGTTATGTGTGGGGGTTATGTAGGTAACGACCGAATCTGATGATTGTTAACTTACCCTTTGGTGGTTTGTTAATACGATAAACGAGGTAGTCGAGTCACGAAGGTTTGAATGTTATTAGAGAGACGACCATAAGTAGTTTCACAATTAAAACGAATACGATTTTGGGACGAGTTAAAACGACTTAAACGAGATAAAACGATTTGAACAAACGATTTGGTTGGGTTGTGATTAGGTAATGGGATGGATGTAACATGATAGAAGCATGGTAGATACGCCGCTGGTACATATTATATATAAATGCTTTTATCATATTACATTTCATATCATTATTTAGTTCACTTGGGTAACGATTTGAAACGATGTCACACAACGAGGTTTTCAAAATGATATAAACCATACGAGTTTTATTAACGAGTTTTTAACGAGATATTTTACGAACTGGTTTACTAAAGCAAATGTTTTGGGGTTAAGAATCATGGCTACGAGATTTTATAAATTATAACCATCTTGATTTGAGTTGGTTAGTCATGTTGCAATATATTGTACTTTTCAAAACAAGGTTTTCGAGGTATTGCAATATATAATAACGAGCCATGATTCTGATACTCTTATAAAACCTATGTGCTCGCCAGCATTTCTTTGCTGACTTTGTTTTTACATATGTTTCAGGTGATGTTGCGTAATGATTGCTAGGGAGCATGTTCACTTAGGATTTGGACGTGGCCTTAGTGACATAAAAACGATAGTAGATGGTGTTTAAATTGTTTGTTTGGTTTTAAGACAATGAACAAATATTTGATAATTCAATAAAACGAAACATTTAACTTCCATGGTTGTGAGACGATGATTCTGTTACAACACTCCCCGACGTTTCCGCCACGGTTTTGTTGTTTTAACGTGGTCGGGGTGTGACACCACTCTACACCAAACACCCACACCTGTCTCAACCAATCCGCAAGCCAACCCACCTCCTTGACCTAGACCACCAACCTACGACCCAATCCCAAACAAACCACTCCCTACAATCCTGCTTACACTGCCACTACTTCCCCCATCTTACCCACCGAACCCACATCATTTACCATTGCCAACAAATCCTCGGAGTGGCGTCATGCCATGGCTGAAGAGTTGGAGGCACTTTATAAGAATGGGACATGGTCACTTGTTCCACCTGTCAAAAATACTGACGTTGTTGATTGCAAGTGGGTTTACAGGATGAAAACATATCCAAATGGAAAGATTACCCGCTACAAAGCACAACTTGTTGCTAAAGGATTTCACCAACAACCAGGAGTTGACTATCATGAAACCTTCAGCCCGGTTGTTAAACCGGCAACTATTCGCACCATCTTATCACTGGTAGTTACACAAAAGTGGCAACTTCGACAACAAGATGTTCAGAACGCCTTCTTACATGGGGATCTTCAGGAAACAGTTTACATGAAACAACCTCCCGGGTTTGTTGATCCCACCAAACCGAATCATGTGTGCTTGCTGCACTAGTCTCTCTATGGGCTTAAACAAGCCCCTCGTGCATGGTTCACTCAGCTTTCTACGGCGTTGCAACAAATTGGTTTTTATGGATCCCAAACTGACCCCTCATATGACATCATCATTAATGGAAATCATCCGGGGGCAATCACTGATGATAAAACTCATCTGAGCTCTCTTTTTGCAGTTAAGGATCTCGGTCATCTACATTATTTCTTGGGTATCGAAGTGGTTCATCATAATTCTGATCCAATTCTCTCCCAGCGTAAATACATTATGGACATTCTTCATCGAGCTGGACTGACAGACTGCAAGCCGATCACATCTCCTATGAGTACTTCTCATGTGTTACTTCCAGATGACAGTCCGCTTCTTGATGACCCTTCTCGATACCGGAAAACGGTTGGTGCTCTTCAGTATGTCACGTTATCTCGTCCGGGCATTGCTTTTGCTGTGAACAAGGTGTGTCAATTCATGCATGCCCCAACCGAAAACCATTGGGTTGTGGTGAAACGAATACTTCATTATCTTAAAGCCACGGCTCATCTTGGCTTATTGTTTCGTCATGGTTCGGGGGTCCCAGCTCCAGGCTTTTTCTGACTCTCACTGGCACCGAGATGTTATTCAGGCTTACTCTGCTTCTGACTAGGCTGGTGGTTATGTCGACCGTCGATCCACCGGGGGGTACGCTATCTACTTGGGCTCACATCTTATTTCATGGGCTGCCCGAAAACAATGAACTGTCTCCCGGTCTTCAACAGAATCAGAATACAAGGCAATCGCTGACACTGTAGCAGAGCTTATCTGGTTAAGGTCTTGGAGAACTTGGGTTGGTTAATCACTCACCGACACTTTGGTGTGATAATCTCAGAGCAACTTATCTCTCTGCAAATCCGGTCTTTCATGCGTGCACAAAGCACGTCGAAGTTGATTATCACTTTGTTCGTGAACAGGTCACTCAAGGAAAGTTGAATGACAAGTTTATCTCCACTGATGACCAAATTGCTGATGTATTTATAAAGCCCTTGTCCTCACAGAGATATGATTTTCTACAGTCCAAGTTGCAGGTCGTTCCCCGCCCTCAACTTGCGGGGGAATGTTAGTCAATATTAGATCCGAGATTTTAGGGATTGCTTGTAATTGATTTATGTTTCCTTCTATTATGTCTTGTATTGTCCTATAAGGACCTCCTAATTTACTCAATAGTACAACACAACACAACACAATACAATACAAGTTTGATTGAAAACATAGAATCCAAAGCTACCGTAAAAGCTTGGACGATTAGTAAATAACAGGCCATAATGACTAAGATCGGAAATTGGGATCCCTTTCATTTCCACCAAGCCAAGATATCAAGATTTTCATATCCTTCTGCAGCCATACCATTAACAAAATTTGATCAATTATACCCCACGAGCTCACTGCTTGGGTGCTTTGTCCTTTAGCCGTCTCATTTTGCACAATATTAGAGGCAAAATGCTGATTTTTGGGTGAAGAAAACGGTCCAAAACGCATATAACAACTATATAGTAATAGCCGTTACAAAACGGCTACTTTTTAGCAACAGCAAGAACTAGTTACAAACCTGATTTTCTCAATCGATTTTAAACCGGTTTGGACTAAAAACCGGTTCGGTTCGTGTTGAACAACGAGGAGGGGAAATTGGTCTTGAACTTACGATTTGGATTTGAAACTGAACTAGTTTGGAACCGAAACCAGTTGGGGTCAGGTTGACCGGTCTGGGGAAGGGATATGACAACGGACAACCATGTTCAATAATATCTTTGATACACACACCACAATAATTATCATACTCAATCCAATTAATAAGTAAATACCTAGAATGATTATGGAAATCTGAGGTCCCAAGATAAGCATGCCAACTTTGGAAGCGAAAGTGAGAAAGCTCAAGGATAATTAAAGCCAACATCACTTTCTGAAACAAAAGAGAAGTTAAGGGACTAAACTCTTATCTCAAATCAATCTGAATTTGCTACAGTTTGATGGATGGTGGCTTCAAGTAAAATACAAGACAATGATCCACTGTACAAAAGTCAAATACCACATTTTTATATTATAAGATGAAAGTTGAGATAAAAGATATGAATATGTGAATGCTCCTTGCCTACTTCCCAGTTTTCCCATAGCTGTCTCGTAATGTAACAGTTCGGTTGAATATGAGTTTCTCAGGTGTTGAATCTTTGTCAGCCACGAAATACCCTGGTGGAGAAAATAAGACAATTTGCTTTAATAACACATAATAATGTTTCCAAAATTATAAGCAACAATGAGTGGATTGTAGAATTTACCAAGCCTTTCGAACTGAAAACTGTCATCTACCTCTGCATGTCGGAGGGATGGTACAGCATATGCAGACCGTATAACCACCTTAGACTCGGGGTTTAAATCATCAAGCCAGTTATCAAGTTCTCCAGGATTCTGATTACAGTATAAAAAGCGTCAGTTTATTAATTGTGTCATTTACGACAAATGTTACTTACTAGTTAATAGAATCACCAACCTCAGAACAAAACAGTTTATCGAACAGTCTGACTTCCACCTTCAATGGGTCAACCCCAGGAGAAGGCTCTGCAACCCAATGAAGAACCCCCTGCACAACAAACGAAGCCAGCTGATACTGCCGTAACATTGAAAAAGTCGAAGAGATTACAAAGTCAAACTAAGGTTTACCTTTGGTTTTGTCTTCTTGTCTGGATCATACTCGGCATGTATCTCGACAACGGTTTTTTTGTCATCAGAGAGCACCACTTCAGTACACTTTATAGGAAATGCATACCTGTGTAGAATTATCAAGCATTCAACTTTAAAGACTCCTAAAAGCAGAGGTGAGATAGGTTCATTTTCTAGTATGGGGCTTAACCGCAAACACTTGTCATTTAAAAAAAAACTGTATCAAAACCACTGAGAAAAACAAAGTGGAAGGTAATAAAACATCAACTTTGGGCAACTTTTGATCCATTTGATTTGTTCTCCCAAAAACAAAAACTTTTCTGTTTGACCCATTTGAGATAATACACAAAACAAAATCGGCCCATTCATCAATAAATGGGTAAAAAATGCCACCTCTACATGAATTTCATGAGCATTATGCACCTGAGTAAGACAGCTTTTCCCGGAGCAAGCCCATAGTAATCTTTTGAATCTTTCATTCTAAAGTCAGTTTGCTCTATATAAATAACATTTGAAAAGGGGACCTGAGAAACAAAAATTATCAGATTTACACCATCATAATACCAATACATAGAGAGAGAGAGAGAGAGAGAGAGAGTGAAGTCTACCTTGTAGTATGAAGATGCATCATCAACAGGGGCATCTGGCCATTTCTTTGCATCAAGATCTATTACTGAACTTGGTTCAAGATTGGTAATAACTACCTATAATCACAAAGACTAAAGATTAATAATAGAAACATGATAATAAACAAAATGAATAATAATAACAATATAGATACCTTTGGTGGATGTAGCACAACCATCGCACGTGAAGCTGTTTTATTAAGTTCTTCCCGTACATGATATTCAAGGCGCTCCAAACGTACCATACTACCATCACTGCAGACCCATACTATTCTTATCAATCCACTGCCAAAACACATAATGAAATGTTTATTTTAAAAATAAACTACAACCTTCTGGTAATCCCAATTCCTCTAACAAAAGCATTTATTGCTGTAGAAGTGACACGGTGACACCCCTACGCCTCAATCCCGCTAGTGTCATCAAACGTGGATCATCCCATCCATCCACGTAGTTCTCGGTCACTAGCCGGTTCAACTACAAAAGTAATTATTAATAACCAACGGTAAATATCTTCATATTTTATTTAAGAAAAACAAAAACACTTACTTTACGTTTTGACATCACAGTGTTGGTTATATTCAAACGTGAATACTCCCATACGTAAGGCTGGTAAAGACCCAGTGCATCTAGTAACCAGTAATATGAAGCACGCCGTGTCTCAAATTCAAGTGTGCAGAGCTGAAAAATCACTGGTATATAGTAAATAAGTAAATTTTTTTTGTAAAAAAGGGTCGCACTAGACTTACGAATGTGTGATATTTTCAAGAGAATCAACAATGCAATGTGCATAATCATAACTTGGGTATATACACCACTTGTCTCCAGCATGTGGATGAGGAGTGAACTGAAGAAAGATAGTCACAGAAAGATTATAATAATACCATACATTTGTCGAAATAACGAATCAACGATAATAATAATACCCACCTTAATCCGATAAGCAATGAGATCAAACATATTAAAATTGTCACTTTGCATGTCTTGTTTCATCCTAAGTGTAGCTTTTCCTTCTTCAATCATGCCATTTTTCATATCATTAAATAGTTTAAGTGATTCTGCAATTGGCCTATCTCTCCATGGACTGTTCATCCTTGTCTCTCTGTATTCTTTTATTTCATCACCAGTCTACACGAAAAAAACTAATTAAATTGATTAAAAAAATTATGATTTAGTACATTAAAAGAAAACGGCCTGATGTAAAACCTGGTGATCAACATAGGCATGACCCCTGCGTATGAGCTCCACTGCTAAATCATATAATTCTTGAAAATAATCACTGGTGTATGTGATCTGCAAATTTTATATTTCATTAAATGTTCTGGACCATTAAGAAACAGAGTTTGACTTCATTCAGAAGTAGCAGATTTTACCTTAAAAGGTTTCCATCCCATCCAACTCACAATTTCTTCAATATGATCAATATATTCTTTTTTTCTCAGCTTCAGGATTAGTATCATCATACCTACAAGTTATAGATCATGCAGATGTTAAAATGTGCACATGACTGTTTCGTAAGTACAAACGTAAGCAGTTCCTCATCCTATCAAGCAGACAAAAAAAAACTAATTAAAAAGGAGTAAAGGACAAAAAAATTGTTTAGTTAAAATTTTCATTTACTACTCTTAGAAAGCTAATTTACCTGTTTCTTAATTTTATTTTTATTTTTATTTATTTTTATTTTTTTTTGTGGTAACTACAAGTCTATAGCTAGAGTATAATTTGTCCACTGCAGACCATTACAAACTATATCGCAACGAAACAGAACTCTATTACTTAAGTGCACATCTACAATATCTTTCATCCTCAACTGTATAAGTTGACCTTAAGGTAATATTCTTTTAGAAAAGTCATATCTTCAATTAAAAGTTTTTCATGCTCTTATATATCTACCAATCTTTTGTTTTAACATATGCATTTGATCCAAATGACAGCATATTGATCAAGTAATCGTACCTCAGGTAGCAGCCACCACCTCTTTCTTTTGCAAGACCAAAGTCAACAAACATAGCCTGCATATACATAGAATGTAATATTTTGTAGCAATTTAATGAGTTGTACAGTGTACTACTTGATCAAAAATAGCGTGTTTACCTTGGCATGACCAATATGTAGGTATCCATTTGGTTCTGGAGGAAAACGGGTCAGAACTTTTCCACCCGTTGCCTTCAGGTGTTTTTCCAATATTGCTTTTGAATTACACGCTCTGAGCACAGGTCTATCACTGAAAAATACTTCCGTATGCACCTGTCAGAAAACAAGAAACAAAACAAAGCATCATAAAAACCCATACTGGAAAAAATGGTGACGAAATAAAGAGTAACTACTTCAACGGTTCAACCTTATAATTCTCCTCAGGTGCGGGGAATATTAAATAAGGATTGAGTTCTTCTTCAGATGGCACCGGTTCTTCAGTAGCGCTTTTATCTTCTACTTTAGCCGGTTTCTCTTTCTTCTTTTTTACCGGCTTTTCATCATCTGCTGCCGTCTTCGGACCAAGTAAAGCAAGGAGCTTTCGATCTACAACTTGCTGATGAAAGGAAGACACATGAAATACATATATTTATTTTGTAATTAAATAAAATATAAAACAAGAAAAGTGAGTTACTTGCCTTTACGGTCTTTGGATCTGCCCAAGGCTGCTTCTTTCGAACATGAGCAATTAGTTCACCAACTAAACCCAATGAACATGCGACACATCAGATCAGCATTGCCACATAGAACAGTATAGCTTTAAAAGCATCATGAAATTGAAACTCACCGTTTGTTCTGTAGCTTTGCTCCTTGATTGCACTCTCTTTCTCTTCAAAGACTTCATTGACGGCATGCTCTATATCTTCTTCCGAGACCTCAACCCCTGTTACCATATGAATGCTTCTATTTTAACAAAGTATAACAATGAATATATATATAGCTTAATACATGTTCATCCAAGCATACCAACTCCACAAGCTTCTTCAAATTTACTGATATCAATATTTTCCGAACCAGTGACACTAAGAAATGCAAACGCAGCTTCTACCTGGGCCGGAGTCTTTATCTGCAATAGCAGAGTAATTATTTCAACATCAAACACATATCGATAAAAAGTAATAAACAATATATATTTTAGTTCATACCTTAGAAGAAACAATGTATGTCAGCAACGTCGGACGATGCACAAGGGCATTGGCAGGGAACTTTGTAGCAACTGTATAAAGAAGATTGCACGTAGACCGTTCGCATCCATCAGTGACAGCTGCCTGCAGAGGTATTGTTAAATATATAGAAATGAGTATTAACTTTTACAAGCAAATGCATCAACTTATTAATCTAAACTGATAGTCTTATCACACAATTCAAACTGAAGCTAAAAGATGCTCAGGATGAAGGCATTGAGGCGCAAATGCGCAATACAATGATACATAATAGCAACTTCCTATCATGTAACCACCTGAACAAGAGACACAACACACGATTTGACTCAAAGGGTTGACCAAGACTTCCCGAATTTATTTGTAACATATGCCTATAGTATACAATCGTTTAAATCATGATGCACGACTACTTAATGAGGCAATGTGCATAATGACATGTCAATATCAAAATCCTGTGTACACTTTTTACAATAAGAACCTTTGTTACCAAATTCATCCATAGTTTTTAATAGCGATGATAGCGAGCGCTATAGCGAATAGCGTAGCGTAGCGCTGGATCATCGCTATTTGATGTTTAGCACTCAATGGCGACAAAAAGGGTTTTTTTTTCTTTTTCTTTTTAAAACAAATTATTAAAAACCGAATTTTTAGGCATTTTAATCAACCAAACAGCTGTAATCTTCACTAATTGCATAAAAGTACCTTAAATTCGTGAATAAAACTAATTTAAAAATCTAATACATTACCACTTAACATCAAATAGCGCTCGCCATCTCATCGCTATCACTACGAAGCGTATAGGTAGCTTGTCGCTATTTATTGTTATTCGCTATTAACAACTATGAATGCATCCCACTCAACAAAACAATAAATTATTTCTTTTATCAAAAAAAAAAAAATTGTTATAATCCGATATTCAGATAACCTGTTCAAAACTTTTTAAGAACTGTGGCCAAGTTTTTTGTAAACAAAAAAAAATAGTATAGACATACGGAAAATTACATAAGAATGGCAGGTAAACGGGCAACAAGGTGTGCGGCAACCGCCTTTAAATATGGAAAACATGTTTATATAAAGTGATATATCTTAATACTTGTTTAAGAGCTGTACAGTAACGAGAATTTAGATAAGTAGCATTTCTAAGATGAAGACATAATTTTTATTTTTGAGTAATTTATTGGACTAATTAGCATGCAAGTGATGGGAATCAATTAACACAATTGAGGCATAATTAACAACCCTAAACTCCACCAGCTCAAGCAAACAAAGCAAACCGATGCGACCCTCCCAAGCAGTCAGTCAGTTGGGCTGCCTACAATCTTTTAACGGTCCAGCCCAACATATATACGTCAAGCCGGGAACGCTTTACCAATTGACCCTCGTCAAATACCAACTCAAAATATCTCTCTCTCTTTTAACATCAAAATTAATGGAAAAGATAGTTTCCGTTTGGGAAGGTAAGCTATAATAAGATGACACGTGTCACAATTAAAAAAGTAAGGGTAATTTACACTTTTTGTTATTTATGTTTGTATCGAATTACAATGGATGGGTCAAGTTATTCTACAAAGGCTTCTAATTGTAAGAAGTGTAAGAAGGATTTATAGAGTGACAAGTGTCCAATAACCTAAAACTAAACCCACTACATCACCACCAAAAACCTAAACACCCACCCCCACCACCACCCAAAAACCTAACCCCCCCCCCCCCCCCCCCCCCAAAAAAAAAAACAAAAAAAAAACTATATCTCACCAAAAAAAAACCCCAAAAAACCTAACCCCCCACCTCCACCCCCCAAAAACCTAAAAAAAACCTAACCCCCCACCCCCCAAAAACCTAAAAAAAAAATATAAAAAAACTAAACACTCACCCCCACCCAAAAACCTAAACCCCCACCCCCCCACCCCCTCGGCAAAAAAAAAAAAAAAAAAAAAAAAAATTTGGTGGGTGATGTGGGGGTGGGGGTTTTTGGTGGTGGTGGATGTTTAAGTTTTTTTTTTTTTAGTGGGTTTTTTTGTGTAGTGGGTTTTTTTAGGTTATTGGACACTTGTCACTCTATAAATCTTCTTACACTTCTTACAATTAGGATCCTTTGTATTTGATCCTAATCCACAATGGATATCATTTAACTTCAATAATTACAATCATAATTCTTTATTTGGAAAACTCACTACAACATACGTCCTTTAGCATTAATCTGGTTAAAATTTTCAGTTAACTTTAGTCACATAAGGGTAATTTAGTCTTTCATTTAAGAAACATTTTAATAAACAACACAAAAATAATACCTAAAATCCATTCTCTCTCTAAACACTAT
The DNA here is from genome assembly GCA_030545235.1 of Helianthus tuberosus. Lineage (NCBI taxonomy): Eukaryota > Viridiplantae > Streptophyta > Magnoliopsida > Asterales > Asteraceae > Helianthus > Helianthus tuberosus. The sequence continues at coordinate 150,317,140 of CM060412.1, forward strand.
AAGTCCCTCTCTCTCTAAACATCCAGATCTGGCAATCACCACCAAACCCCACCACCACCATCGACCATCTCGTACGCGAGACGTTGATCCTAGTGCAAATGCGTCGGCAACAAATTCGTGAAAATACGGACTTTAGATTATTAGTTTTTTTATTTAACGATGTAATTTTTTATTTCTTTTTTTTCGGTTTTTTATTTTTTTAGCAATGTAATTTTTTTATTTAATGAAATTTTATTAGTTTTAATTTAAAAAAATTAATAATTGGGTAATTATTGATGGGGCATTACTGGGCATTATTACACAACACACATTTATGAAAAACACCCCAAATGCCTCTTTACTGACTGGACTACCACATAACGTAAAACACCCAAAGGTGAAGACATTATTGCACATGGTCTTACAGCAACTATCCTCTAGTTGGTTCAGTGAAGTCGTTGCCACCACCTCAAAATCATAACCACCATTAAACTAAAGCACCTAAGGCTATGAGGTGTGGATGGAGCCCCGTTGGGCTTTATCATACCAAGTAGGATCCATGTCATCGCCATGTCAGCAAGGGGGCTTTATCATGCCCCCCTTTAATTTGGAGGGTGTGGATGGAGCCCCGTGTAATGATTAACTAATTATTTATTAAAATATTTATTTTTTTAAATTAAATGGCAATTTTAATAACTACAAAATTAAAACCTATATAAATTAGCAAACTTTTTGTGCATAAGGACTTGTAAGTTGTGCTTTGAGTGTTTTCCAAAAAAAAAAACTTGATTTTTTAGTTTTAACCCAAAGGTTTGTATCTTTTTCAATTTTAACCCTACATAATTTGTTTTTTTAACTTTAACCCAAAACTTTTCATTATTTGCAATTTAACTTCACAACTTTTTTCACTTATACTTTCCATCTTTCGCAAATTTTTGTTTTACGTATAGTTCTAAATTTTTCGAGTTAATACGACGCAACGTATGTGTGGTTCAACGTTTTTACCTCTATTTTTCCATGTTTGACAGGTTCGTCGCAATACGCATATTATAGGTCGAGTCAGTGTTGGTTGTCAATGACGGTTGTGTGACATTAGTACTATTTGACACCGTTTTACGCCCCGCCGCAACGCGGGGTGTGCTTTGGGGATTTTTCAAAGAAAAAATTGTCATGCATATGGTTGTCGTAACGTTGGCTTTGGGGGTTTTCCAAAAAAAAAATTGATTTTTTTTACTTTTCACCCAAAAGTATTTCATAAATTACTTTGAGTTAATTACTGTTTTCGTCCCTGTGGTTTGTCAAAAATCACTATTTCAGTCCATTAGTTTAAAAATTGCGATTTCAGTCCATGTGGTTTCACTTTCGTAACCATTTCAGTCCATCTCCGTTAACCCCATCCATTTATTCTGTTAAGTACATGTGAATTGACCATAATGCCCTTGTTAATAAAAAACAAAAAGATATCTAAATGAGTTAATTACTGTTTTCGTCCCTGTGGTTTGTAAAAAATCACTATTTCGGTCCATTAGTTTAAAAATTGCGATTTCAGTCCCTGTGGTTTCACTTTCGTAACCATTTCAGTCCAGTCTTCGGCATCACAACCCCACCCTCTTAATTTCCGGCGACCCATTACCCCACCCCAATTAATATCTTCCTAGCAGCATCAATTAACATAATAACTTTGAAAAATAACGCTTACCTGGACATTTTCTCATTCTAAAATCCAAAATTAAAATTTTAGAACGATATATGTAAAAATAATGTCAGACTTCTACTTCTACTAAAGCCATGGTGGGTCGAACCCTAAAACCCAATTTAAGTCCATAAGTCATACAACAATAAAATCATATAAATCCAATAATAAAATCATATAAGTCCATATTTAATTAACACAAGGGTAATTTAGGTATTTCATTAAAAACTTAACGGTAAAATAGACGGTGTTAGGAGACTGGACTGAAATTGTTACGAAAATGAAACCACGGGGACTGAAATAGTGATTTTTGACAAACCACAGGGACGAAAACAGTAATTAACTCATTTAGATATCTTTTAGTTTTTTATTAATAAGGGCATTATGGTCAATTCACGTGTACTCAACAGAATAAATGGATGGGGTTGACGGAGGTGGACTGAAATGGTTACGAAAGTGAAACCACAGGGACTGGAATCGCAAATTTTAAACTAATGGACTGAAATAGTGATTTTTGACAAACCACAGGGACGAAAACAGTAATTAACTCAATTACTTTTAAACCAAAACTATTTGTTTTTTACTTTTAACCCAAAACTTTTTATCTTTTACAATCTATCCTCATAACTTTTTTTACTTTCAACTTTGGTCCTTTATAGTTTTCATTTTCCGCAAATTTTGCGCTCTATGCTTGGTTCTAAATTTTGAGACTTAACACATCACAGCGTGCGTCTTTGGCTTAACGTTTTTACGTTTCGTTCTAAATTTTGCGAGTTAACACGACGCAACGCAACGTGCGTGTGTGGGTGAACGTTTTTACATAGTCTATTTTACCCCGTTTGACAGGTTTAACATAACGTATGGGTCGTAGATCGACTTAGTTATAAATAAAGAATCCCCGCCGCATTGCGGCGGGTCGTAATCCTAGTTAAAAATAAAAACATAATTTCATTAAAAAAAACACTACAAAGTCATTAAAAAAACATAACATACTAGAAAAAAAAAAGACAACATACTTAAAAAAAACTACATATATTTGGCCAAAACGGATTGGTCGGATCCTATAGGTTGTTTGGGAAACATTGTTGAGAAGTTTTAAAAAATAAGAAGAGAATTATATAAAAAGTAAGGTAGAAAGTGAGAGAAATGATTTAAAAAGTGAGGTAGAAAGTGGGTATTTATAATGTTAATTTATAAATAAAATAAAAAGTAAATTTTTTTTAAATTTTTGACCGTTTTCAACGGTCCAAAACATTAATGCACCTCGGTCAATGCGCGTTGCAGCTCGTTACCATCTTGGCGATGGTTCTATAGCGCCCCGGCATAGCGCCAGGGGTGTGGACGATGGCGGGGGTGAGGCGCTATAGTGTGCCAGCTGGGTTGGGTGGCGCCCCCACACCCTCGAGCCTAATGCTTGTCTAAATCCTAAACTACAATTTAATTGATGAAGAAATATAACAAATGCAATAAAATACAATTTATACTTTAATACTTTATCTTGTGTTTGATGGAATATCTATTTATTTTGTGTTGGTCCTTTTGGGTGTAAGATCAATATCCCACAAACGTACACCTAATATCATGATTGGTATTTTCAGCCAACCTTAGCTATGGGGCTTGAGATAAACACCACCTTTAAACAAAAGTTGTACTATGTATTATTGTATCCATTTTTGGCGTCTAGCTAGTACTTCATAGACAACTTTACTAAGGGCTTGAGATAAACACAACCTTTAAACAAAAGTTGTACTATGTATTATTGTATCCATTTTTGGTGTCTAGCTAGTACTTCATAGACAACTTTACTAAGGGTATACGGGATCGATGCGGGGAACAATGCGGGAAGGGTTTTTGCCACACAGGGATTATGCCACCAACAAGGTTTTGCCGCGCGATGAAGATTTTTGCGGTGAGTTGTTGCCGCATGCGGTGAAATTTTGGGAGAGGGGATAAAAGCGGGGCCCACTAGACTCAAGGCCGGCTCTGAGAATTCATGTACCCTGTTCGAGCTCAAAAAAACGTGTTTTTAGGTCTTAACGAAATTGGGTATTTGGCTCACTAAATGTCTAAATCTAATGCCAACGGGCTAATAACAAATATAAACCATAAAAATAGCTTTGTAAGTGGGCCTATATTGGTGTTGTATAGGTATACCCTATTAATTAATTTTTTTTACATATACATATCTAAACCATAAAAATAACAAACCACCCAAGCTCCAAAATCATACCACCATCACATATCTCCATTCTTGTTGACTTCACCTCAAAATCAGTGTTGCTTAATGAAAAGTTGGTGTTGCTTTCTAATGACAACCACATGATAACAGTGAAATTCATCCTTCACCAACATTCTCAAACAAATACCGATGGAACCCTTACAATTGATGGCTAAACCAGTCAACAACCACCTTCCCCACATGCAGTGATATATACCAATGAAACCCTAACAATTGATGCCCAAATCATTCAACAACCACCTTCCCCACATACACTGACATAGGTGTTCAGCCCTCATGCGTGTGTGTGTAGGGGGTTGTGTTTTTTTTAATATTATTGAAAAATATATTTTTTTAAGAAATTTGTGTTCACTTTTAGCAGTTAAAAGTCGTCCTACTCGGCCTTCTACTCGGCCTTCTACTCGGCAAGTACTCGGTCCTCGAACCACCTTCGAGGCAAGTTTACCCTAGTCGGACTTGACTAGTCGGCGGCGGTCAAAATCGGCCTACTCGGCCTTGTACTCAGACTAGTCGGACTTGTATTCAGACTACTTGGACTTGTACTCGGACTATGGGAGTGTTTGGGATTGCTTATTTTTGGTAACTTATTAGCTTATTGACTTTTTGAAAAGTTAAAAAAGTGTTTGGAAAGTATACAAATTCGCGATCCCAACAAAAAGTAATCAGGTACACAAGGAGTACACGTGTAATTAAGTGAATTTGAAACTGAAGATCCAAAGAATTGATTTAAGGCCGGAGCCTGTAAATGAGGGTTTGGACCTTGTGGAGAAGCTTGGAAATTCGCCCTGCAAAACAGAAAACCGTTAGGCTCGCCACAGAGATGGGAGGGCCCCTATGCGACCACCCTCCGTCGTGAGGATAAGTATTGGTAGAGAGAGAAAATAGAGTGAGAAAGCAAGGATGAAGGTTCAGAAAATCGTACTTGGCCTTGTACTTGATGGGGTATTTATAATGGTCAACTGGCATGACGTCATTCGTCCGGACGCACTTGAATGGGTGTTCGTCCTCGGCAATATGGGAACGGACATCTTTGGGATGTCCGTCCATGTATGGTTCGGTTCTTCCTCAAGGATCATATCCGGACTCGGATATTTATCTTCAAGTCCCCCAGTTTATTAAGTCTTATTTTTCGACTTAATAAAATGTTACCGAAGTGTAGAGTTGGATCGAACTACGTGTCATTTTTCTTTGAATGGTGCTGACGTGGCGCGGGTGAGGTAAGTGGTTTGACCATCAGTCACCTACACGTGATGGTTATAAAACCCCGGATTAGGAAGCGTGAGCGTCAGTTGAAGTGACGGTTTGATTTGACTGTCCCTAACCGACTTACTTTTTCCTTATAAAAGCTTGTTTCACCATTTTGTTTTTACCTTTTTTCTCTCTTTTTCTTTTCTCAACTCTTATCTTCTTTGCTTTCTTGTCTTCTTCTTCTCTTAAGAAAGGTGCGTTCTTTTCCTTTTTGGCTTTCTGTGTTATGGCTCCGGGTAAGGATAATCTGTCGGAGAGTGTGAGCATTCTCACCCAACGACAGTTGGATAAGTTTGTTCGAGAGTATAGGATCCCTCTAGATCTTCATCCAGTCCTTCCTTCTAAGGATGAAACCATTTATCCCTTCCGTCCGGGGAAGTTTCCCTTTTATACTCGTGTTTGTAATTTCACGAACTATAGGGTCCCGTTTTCACGATTTTTAATTAGGGTTCTTCAGCTTTTTAGGGTTCATATCTGTCAGGTTAATCCGTTCGGCCTTAGCCGTGTAAACCATTTTGAAATTTCTTGTAGGGCCCAGAATCAGAGGCCGGACTTAGACGTCTTTCGGTATTTTTAGGAGTTTATTTCTGTCGGGGACTGGTACACTTTCGCTCATCGGAAGGGTATTCCTCCCCCCTCCGGAGATGAACGGTCCAGTTTAAAAAATTGGAAGGACAATTTTTTCTGGTTAGATGACCGTTGTCTTCCGGTGGAGATGGCATGGAGGTTCAAGGATTAAACTATGTCCTTTGACTTGGAAGATGATTTTGTTTTTAATAAAGAACTGGCTCGTGCTCTGATTGATCATAGATCCCTGATCCGTCCTCTTCACGAGCATTTTCTTTTGTTGGGTCGCGTCTGTTTTTCCTAGGGCCAAGGGGATAGGGATTGGCCGGTCAATCGTATGAAGCGAGGACGTAAGTTTTCGGCCCTTTACCTCCCCCTTCGGAACTTTTTCTTCCCCTATTTTGCTAACTTGTTTTTATTCTGAAAATGCAGGAGTTGAAATGTCTCTTAGGGATGCTCTAAAGGTTCCAAGTTTTGATGTTCTTGACTTTGATTTTGATGATCAGGGCGAAGGCGAGGTTCCTCTTATGCAGCAAGTGGCTTATGCGGCCCAGGAGATTCGTCCCCTGATTACCCAGGATACATCCGAACCATCTGCTGTTGAAGCTACCTCCTCTATTCCGACGCCCACGAAAGGTGCGGCTGGTTCTTCTGGATCCCAAGCTGTAAAGAAGTCTGTTTTAGATGACGTGGACAGTGATCCGGAAGTACGCAGTTTGGATGAAGCTGGATGAAGCCCTACAATATCATCCCTCCTCTGTTTCCTTGAAGAGTAAAGGTGTTATGTCTGATGCAGATCAGAAAGGCCTTGTGCGTAAGACGAAGAATGAACCTTTACAAATTCGTTCATCCGATCCTCTTCCTATGCCGAGGATGAAGAAAAATAAAAAAGGTTCCTCCCACTCTGGTGGTGATGTGATGGTCGAATTGGATGAACACCTTTCCGGTGGTAAATCTTCTAGGGAGGAAGTCGCGCGGGCTCGTTCTGCACCGACCCCTACTTTTTCTGGCGGCTTTATTCCTGTTAACGAAGTAGAAAGTATGGAGATGGAGAATCCAGAGACTACGAGCAAGGGAGATGGAAAAACTCATGGTGAATCAAAAGTGGTGACTTTTTCAGGTACGATTTTGGACTCATCTTTGGGTCCGGACTGTTTTATTGATGATGAGGAAGACCAAGTGTCCTCTCTTCCTCCATCTTGGTTCGGACCTGAGTTGATGTCCTTTTTTCGCTATGCAGATGTTTTTTCGGACGATATGGAGGTTGACCCGGCAACGGCTGATGAGAAGTTCGTTCTGGATTGGGATATCCGGAATAAAGATTCGGTGATGGATGAGCTTGTTGCAAGAACTCTTCTCTTTAATATCAGCACTCCGCTGGATCATGCTAGGAGCCGAAAGATGAAAAACCAAGATCTGGGCGTCATGGTTCTGTCCAACCAAGCTCAATCCAATATTTTTGTGACGGAGCTTTACCGAAGGTGGGTTGAGGCGGAGTCGGTGAGGGAAAACTTAGAGAAAGAGACCCTCTCTTTGAAACGCAAGATTCCGAGGACCTCAGATGTTGAGAAAAAGATTGCCCAGCTTACCCAAGATCTGCATACCCAGCAGGAGAAAGTTAAGTCCTTGACCACCCAGAATCAATCGTCTCAAGCAGCTGCTGTCACAACCCCCGATCCCTAGTTCCCGGAAACGGGCAGCCGTGAGCCAGTTTCGGTGGTATCGGTGTTTACTAATTTGGCAGCGGAATTTTCATCAGGACCATAGTTAGGAAATATTTTATCAGAGTAAACCACCATATTTTTATAACTACAAATACATGGGAAAAACCCAAGTTTCTTATTACAAACTGTTTATAGAGATAACCTTTATTTTAAAATAAAATATTTTTTTTATTTAGGTAACTTTTATAGCCACTTTCCTAAGCCTTCAGTGCTCTCCAGCTGGCTTTTATGTGCTTCATACTAAGTTACCTGAAACACGTGTTTAAAAACATTTTATCAGCAAGAAATACTGGTGAGTGAATCCCAGTTTAATCAAGAAACATTTTATCAAATTAAAACAGTATCGAGGAGGATTACAATGTTTATGTCTACACAATTACTCCAATTGGTACTATCAATCCACTGACTTGTGGGTCATATTACACATTGGCTAACTCATTGTCCCAATGGTAACGTACTGTCATACTCGACTTACTACTCGCAGGTAGTACAAATTTTGTATACAAAACCCCAACATACCGGACAGTAATTGAAGACTACAAAGACTCAATCACTGCTTAATTTCATTGTAAAACAATTAAGGTTTTGTAAAGTATTCCAAAAACGTTAACAAAAAGAGGATAAACTCACATTGCTATCTTAGACTTCACGTAAGGGTTTCCTGGAAATAATCTATAATTTACACAAGTGTACATAGGTTAGTATCATAACCCTTTAAAAATATTAATGATACCCTCCCCGAGACGGCATTCCAACAACTACGTCGGGCAGAACCACGACAGTTATTACGGAACCCTAAATCAATCGGGCAGCGTATCTATTATGAAACTGGGGTTATAATACTTACAACGGAGTAGAACCTCGCTAATTAGGGGTATAATACCCGAGTATAATGCCTCTAATTCAGAAAGTGAGATTGAGAATGAAATTGTGAGCGAGCTGAAATGAGATCCGATGCCATATATTTATACATGCTGAATTCGACTTTCAGGCGGCCCGCGTAAGGTAAGGCAAAGCCTTACGCGGCCCGCGTTGACTCTAGTCAACTCAGTAGCTTAGCTGGGTCATCAACTAGGTTCGACACGATATCGACACGTGTCAGCTCAGGGCTGCGCCACAACTTAAGACGCTCACGGCCCGCGTTAACTATAGAGAACACTTACGCGGCCCGCTTCAACTTAAAGAAATCAACGGAGTCCGGTCCATACTTTCACACGGCCCGCGTGAGATGTTGGGGTGGGTTCACGCGGCCCGCCTCAGCCCTAGATTTAAACTTTTATATTTTATTTAAATACTATATTGTATCACAGGCTCGGTTTTTACATACGGGGTGTATTTTAGAAAGTGTAGGGTGTCAAGGAGGGTTGATATATCTTGGTACAACTCCTGGATTATTTAATATAATATATAGTGTACTCACACTTAAATATAGTAACCCAATTTTACTTTATCCCTATGTCACGAGACAGAACCCCAACGAATTTAGGCAGAGCCTTAACATACGTTACGGGGTCCTACGTCACTTGGACAGGGTATCAGTGCTCAGGGGTTACAATACTTAAAATAAGGCAGGGCTTTATTATTATTATGGGGTGAAAATAAAAGATAGATTTCTAGAGAGAGAGAGGAGATCGAGACAAGTAATGGACAAGAAAATAAGAAGGCTGATGTCTTATTTATAGTTGGATGCATACTTGATGGCCACGCCATTTGGTTCTTAGTGTATACACGTGTTCTTTTAAATTTTAATGCAATTGGACACTTGGAGAAAAAAATTGGTCAAGATTCCTTTGTAAGTCTATATACTACACACGTATACATTAGATTTAAAAATGTAAATTTAATTATTTTATTCAAAATGCACATCTACTTTAAATGTAAATTTAGATTATTATTATTTTATTATTATTATAATTAATTTAACTACTTCATTCTTTTGGCACTTATAACTTCTAAAATATGACGTTTTATAAAATAATAAATATGCCCTTAGAACGAGAATATTTTTATCTACATTTTGAACCAAGTTTCATTAAAATGGAGTAGGTTCAAATATAATGTATTATTATAATTTAATAATTAAACGATTCCTACGTTTGCCAAAACACCTTATATTTTTATTGGTCAACTTACCCATTATGCATTCTTTTAATAACATAAGTTTTTATATATTTTATATAAAAATTTTGGGGTTGTTACATTCTCCCCACCTTATTTTAAATCTCGTCCTCGAGATTCCCTGAAATATGGGTAAATATTTTTAGGTAGTCTAGTTTCTAGATATATTCTGGTCCTTATTTTGAACTTTACTTTGACCAGAACTATTCTCTATGTTTTGAGATTCTTATCTTCTCAAGATTTCTTAATGAAAGTAAATTGTAAGTGCTTAGATGTTTTGTGTCTTCACACAACTTTTTAGTTACAGGTTTCCTAATGCATCAATAATCGCAAAGGAAATTCTTATATTTCTGATGGCGTCCCAACTTAAAAGAGTTTCTGTCGTTCATTTTGTCGTACGAATTTCGAGATGGATAATCAAACGAAATAGTGTTTGATATCGGAATTTAGAGACGTATACTAGAGATTCCTAATAAATAAATCTAAAATTATCATTGACACACTTGTTCATGATTTATTCCTAATTGTCAATCAATATAGTCTTTGGATTTCCTCATAGACATACATGTCTATATAATCATATATTTCACATACTGGTAGTATGCATACCATTTATAAGGTCAATGTATTTAACAGATTCACAAGTCAGACATCAGGTCATGGTACTATTTAGGGAATTCCATTATCATAACATATAACCCATCTCACTCGGTCTTGCCGGAGAGGTAACCCCATCTCACCCGGTCTCGCCGGAGAGGTAACCCCATCTTACCCGGACAAGCTGGAGAGTCTACAGCACCATGCCCAGTTTTACCGGAGAGGCAATTATCATAGTATTTCCCATAAATAGACTTTTCTCAAATTAGGATTTTGAAAACACATCGTTTATCATAGTTTGCATCAAGAAACAAGGAAATCAGTATTCTCATGTTGGATAATATTCTAGAACCGAGTAGTACTAATAAACAAGAAATAACAGTGGCCAGTTGTTATCGCTTATTTATTATACAGGCACTGTTCTAGTCATCATCCTCACGGGATACCAATAACCATCACACTTTATCTATGCAAGTAATTGGCTTATCTCAAAGCTTTATACTAAGGCATTCTTCTTAGATTCAATCTAAATACTGTCCTGGTTGTTATTAGTGAATATCAATATCACAATTCGTTCATTCAAGCATATATATTATTATGGTTGTGGTTTTCTTTTGGTTGGAGAATGAAGTTTCAAATATGTCATTGTCTCCATTGACACTATAGCTAGGTTCAATGTAATGAGTATACTTACAGTTAACTCTACTTATGCATATAAATTCTTAGATTCCGTTTACAAGGAATATTTCACTGAAACAGATGACATTTTAAAACATAGTAGGTTTCATGGTTTATTCTTATAATAACTTCATGTTTTCATATGAATTACCAATGACATTTTCTCTTATTTTTATCTCACAGAAGATAATATATTGGGTATACCATCAAGAAATTCTTATTGGGTATAGGCATATATGTGTATAAAATTTCAAATCTTTAGTTAATATTAAACTTACGGAATATATACACACATGTATAAAATAATAACTATATATATTCGATGGTACCAATCATCAAGCTTATTTTCATGACTTTACTTTATCCTTTTATAAAAGTAGTATATCGAAATAAATTTCTGTCAAACATAATATTTTGGAATTTAAGGATGGATAAATAAAATAAATTAGTCCAAATATAAACTTTCTGGACTCATAAGAATAATTAATGGGTTAAACTATACAAGACTCACTATTTATATTACCTTAATAATTTTTCCTCAAATAACCATCTATATATATATATTTCAATTATCACATTCCTACCTTTTCCTTTATAAGAGTCAATTTAAGATTGAGATGCATTATTTAGAAAAATATGTGCATATGTGACCCATGATATTTTATTTATGGGTTACCAAGAGATATGTATACTATACATAAATTTCTTTCTGTAATTCATAACAATATAGCGGATATATATGTTAAATATATAGTACAAACTTAAAACACATAGCATAGTAAGTAATACGAAATTTGACGTTTCAAAAATTGATTCTAAATATATTTGAGTAATATACATGTATTGAAATATGTATGTATATCCCATACAATAATAATTTATTTAAAGATATTACAATATTAAAATTGTAATCTGATTTTTAAATAAAGTTTTATAAAGGACAAACGTACTAAACACACATTTGATTCAAATATATATATATATATATATATATATATATATATATATTTTATGTGGGGCATCCATTTTAAATTCTAGTTTGAAAAATAAATGTTTAGGAACATTTTAACATGCAAGGATCAAAAATATACAATATATTATTTTCGTATAGTATAATATACTTATACTTATGAGAAGATAGGATTTGTATACATATTCTAGTAAAAAGATCTAATAGCCTTGTTACTTTTTAATAAACCCGCGACGGACTTATAACATAAGTGCATATATTATTCTATACACTATATTACACTTATTAGAATTTATTACACCATCATATTTTATTAAAATTTTAGATATAAAATACTAGTCTAAGTACCCGTGTAATACACGGGTGGCTTAACACCAACTAAACACATACAAATTCTAAACGTTTAATCGTTAAACTGTTATTTCGAAACCATAATATATTAAGATTGTTGACAAAGTGCCAATACTACATCTCCCTAATGTTAGTTAGATATTAAGTTTTTCTTAACGAAATCTTCATGATGTTTTCATGCCTTTTGGCGAATAAGACTTGAACCGGCAGTGTTGACATCTAAATTTACATTAACACATGAAAAAATATGAAACAGGGGAATTGTAGGCACCATTTTATTTGAAAGGATTTCAAAGGAATAGATGAAAAAGGAAATGGGAACTAAGGTAGGAAAAAAAACGGTTTTATATTGGCAATAAGATGGGTAATAAAAGGACAAATGGCAAAACACGGGTTGCTAAACAAAAAACAATTTATACTTTAATGCGTAAATACTTTATTATACGTTCGTTCGAATAGAAACAAAAATGATAGAAACTACGTGAACAAAGATAAATACATGATAAACATAAAAAATTCACAAGCAATTGAATATCTCTTTATATACAACATTCATTGTTTTATTTGTAGGTCTGCCTTCATTGTCAAGTATTAGTAACTTGATTCCATCTCGTCTTGTAACCCTAGATAAAGCTACGTACAATTGACCATGTGTGAAAACTGGTTGTCTTAAGTACAAACCAACCTTAGATAGCGACTGGCCCTGGCTTTTGTTAATCGTCATCGCAAAACATACCGTTATTGGAAATTGCCTCCTTTGAAATGCAAAAGGAATCTTTCTGTCCGAAGGTACCAAATTCATTCTAGGTATGAATGTCCGATAACCAATATTTCCACCTGAAATTATCTCAGCTTCAATTACACGGCTGTAAAGTTTTATAACCTTTAACCTTGTACCGTTACACAAACCATTTCGTTGGTCAATATTTCGTAACAACATTATTGGAACACCAACTTTAAGCACTAACCTATGATTTGGTAAACCAGATACTTTAAGACCATTCAGCACGTCGGGTGAGTATAAGTTTTGCTGAATAGCATTGCCATCTTCAGTAGGGCATAGACTGTCAGAACTAAGATACTCTTTTTCTTCACCCTGGATCTTGTTAGTCTAAGTACCCGTTTGTTACACGGGTGGTCTCACAATAAATTTTATTATTTAATAGTGTTCACATAAACACACAAACTTTTAAATGAATGCAACGTTCCATTAGTAAGAACCAAATCTGCAAAATACCAATTTGGTATTTCATTAACTCACTTATTACCCACATAACCCGGTATTTTATAGTAACATATGGTATTAGTTTGGTTTGGTATAGTACCATGTGGACATAGCAACCGAAAGTGCAACTTTGAATATTAAAGTCGTGATATTCCAAAAAAAAGATATCAACATATCTTATTAATCAATCTAGAACCATACAAACGGTATCGTTATCAATTCCATTCTACGTACTTAATTACATCGTTTTTGCTCGTAACGTTATCGGCACTCACTATAGCAATTTAATATTTAATAAAAGATATTTAAAATTAAACTTACTAAATGCAACACAATGTGTAATAATATGCCAAACATGATTGTAATGAAACACAAATCTTTTAACGCAATCTAGCTAGGGAGACCATGAACCAACATTTATAATTCGCAAGCAACATGAAATGGATCCACATATCTTGATTTATATGAAAAGATATAATAAAAACTTTATCAGAATGATATAACCCTCCACAATTATATTACCTTAATGAACATCAACATAAATAATTGGAACCCGTTTGCAACCTGAATCCAAAGTGTATCGAATCTCAAGACCCGCATTGTATAGGAAGCAATAACATCAACTTGTGAAGCACCGTATACCTTTACAAAAAAACGATATAATTAAAAATGTGTATATACCTTTTTATAACTGAAGTTACAATCATATATTATGTAACAATAATAAAAAAAATGAACTTACCATCTCCATTTAGAAGAACAACTAAAAAAAAGTTTTTATATTAAATATGATCATTCTAGGCTATAGATTTGTGTATTACCCTATTTGAATGATGAAAACAATTTAATTCATAAATCTGAATAATGCCAATTGCTTCAGCAATGATAATAGTACCTCTTGGCTCAAATGAACATGATTGCTATCTAAAATAACCCTGTAGATCAACCTGAATATTAACAACATAAAAATCAACTTTTAACTAACAAATGAACAAAGCGGCAAATCATTTCATTAAAAAGGTCGGATATTGCGAAGAAACAATATTTACTAACATATTTGATACGCAAATTATTATTTAAAAATGTAGAAAAGGAAGTAATTTAGATCAGTATAAACCCCCATTTTGACCCATTAAATACCTAATGAATTAAAAAAAAAAAACAAATGACCACTAATGGATTTAAAAAAATAAAACTAACAAATTTTTACTTAATGTTTGAGGTCATGTTGAAGGGTCACTCCTATCATCGTTCCTATTGTAGGCAAGCTACATTGTACATCAAATTTTTAAGTTGTTCAACTGGACATTTAGACTATATCATTTCTAAATGGGTTAAACACATAAATCTAAAAAAAAAATAATAACTAAAAAGACTAATAGTTAAACAGCATCCAACCCATAGCCATTTTGCAAAGTTCGTGAAATTTACCTTATAATAGGTTTTTGCTTCCCTAGGTCCCAAACCACTAAAACAACAACAAAATGTTCATCACTTTTCCTAAACTAAAGTAGCTTAAAACTAATCTCGATTTCTGTGTATACCGATTGTTCCATTAACAGAAGCCTAAACTAAAGTAGCTTAAAACTAATCTCGATTTCTGTGTATACCGATTGTTCCATTAACAGAAGTTAATACCAAAGATCAGTTGAACCATCTTATTCCATGATAAGAATAATATTTCACTCTGTGTAACAGATCCACTTCCCTACAAATAGAGCTTCATTAATCTAAACATAAAGATAAAAACTAAGTTATGTATACTTGGGTATTTGCCGTATATTACTTCAACCGACATGAAAAAATCAATAAATTATCAAGACACATACATATAGAAATTGTCATAATCATGTTGTGGATTTAATGACTCGGTAATGTTACCTTCAAAGGTGGAAAATTTGTAGGTTCTGCTGGTTTAGCAATATCCCATATACAGATGTCCCTCAATCGTTCAGATAGATTCAAAAAAGCGCATGAGCTTTGCTGTTGTTCCGTTCAGCTACCGAGCTCGAAATCCCGAACCCTTTGATTCCAGTTCTGGACCCTTCTAAACATTAACAATTGACTATTGCAACTAAACGTGATATTTAAAAAAATGAAACTATGTATAGGCATATACACCTGTATTTCTCAAGTATATTACAACCCTTGTGGCTTATTATGAGGGTTTTAACCCAATCGCATTCTTGCTACGAAATCTATAGTAAAGTGGTATGTCCATAACTAAAATATTGCTCTCTTTGGTGAACTCAAAAATCTTCAATTCTGCAACAATTTAACACCGTGTGTTGTCAGTTTTAGGTTAGGAAGAAGAAAAGCAATAAAAAAAGTTCATACCTTCCAAGTTTTAAGTTCACATCAATGCCTCGTGTAGTCGTGGGAGCAAACCATTGTATGCTTGTTGCCTATTCTCATACAGTTGACTCACGTTTGAATTTTTACTTTCATGAGGCATATAACTACACAGCGAGTTCAAAGGCTAATAATTTTAGATGTCGATTTCAAAAAATAAAAACCCCAAATATAACATCTAACTTTGTATGCCAATTAATGGCTGATGATTTAAGCTAAGGTCAAAATTTCATCAGCCAAGAACAAAGTTGTATAAATTTTCATAAACAAAAACTTTTCTTAAGACAAACTCAAATGGAAAACTCAACTCAAAATCCTACGAATTCATCTTCTTCTCCAAGAAATCCTTGTCCTCTTCCCTCAAAGGCGGGTTCGTCCCACCCAACAATATGTAGTTGATTGCCTCAACTCTTTAAACATCATGACCACATCTCTCCCTCATGTCCCCTAATGCACCACCTCTCTACTATCAACAACCGCACCCATATTTGCGGCATTCATCAAAGAAAAATTCTCATACACCTGCAAAAACACACTCAAATCCTCACTATGCTATACTTCTCCAAAGCCACCTTCCTCTGCTTAACAAACCCGTGCTTATGCATAGACTGGTTCTCAACCGCACCTTTATCAGCCTCGTAGGAACAAAGCACCCTTGACATGACTCCATAACCGATCAGATAACATCACAACATCCTTAGAACATCTCAAGACACTAAATTCGGTTTCATTAAACTCCGGAACATGTGCTAAATGTGCAGTAGCCATAGAACCTTGCATCCGCATCCCAATCACATATGTTCACCCACAATGGTCAACCAGTGGTTCAGTATCCCATACAAAGTAATGAACAAAAAATCAGATTGTTATCTAAATTATAAAATCTCGCCAAGCATATTATCTTAGTTTTTTTGTTTAGAAAAAAATTGAAGACAAAAACGATTTTGGTCAGCCTCCTGGTTGAACCGTTAAACGTACCTGGGAGCATAATCGAGCAGCTAGAAATAGTCTAAGATATCCAAAACTGGCCTGGAACCTATAACATCTCAGAACCCCTAGAAAATGGTCTATTTATATTGTTTGCCTTGTTTAAAAAAGTCGCACTTTTTAAGCACCGAGGCCCAAGGCTCACCCTTTGCGTCTTCGACTCCCTCGCTTTCGAATCATGTGACTAACCCTAGTTAAGCCATTTCCATCCCCTCTTTCAAACCTGCCCAAACTGACACGTTGAATACATTAGCTAACCAAATCGTGTAGTTTACCTTTAAGGGATGTCTTGGTCTTGCCATCATGAGAACCAATTCAAATCTTGAAAAAAAATAATAATAAACCATTTAACTATTAGTATCAGGTGATACACGTCTGACTGCGAGCATAGAAACTGAATATATTACAGTACCTCAAAAGATCAAATGAACAGTATGCTGAAGTTGTTGTAAAACTTGAAATGATTTTAGTTTTATACTTGATAGAAGTGTAGTTGAGTATATGAAATTTCAAGTGTGTATTTGAGATGAGTTTAAGATCAGCTTCCAGGTTATAAGCATACCGAAAGGTAATGTTTACCCACATAAAACCATAAACGTGTACACCCAATACCCTTTAAAGAGCCAAAATTATCTTGTTACTTACTTTTCTCGAATATCCTCATTCTTAAATGCAACTGCAAGGCTTTCATGAGTCTGTGACAAAGAAGAGACAATTAGTATATTGGTTTTGCACATTTGGAGTCTAGTAAACAAATTAATATAAAAGGCTGAGATGCATATAGGAGCAAGGCTCTTGCAATGGCCAAACCTGTAACAGGAAACAAAACTGTAAAATGTAAGTGAGCAATAATTAGTTAACTTGTCCAGAATAAATTAGAAATTGACTCTATAAAAGGACCACAGAAACCGTGAAAACTATAAGTAAACCAAACATGACTGACCAGGGAGCATAGAAGTCGACCAAAACATCCTTTTTGCCATCTAATACAACTTCATTAAAGTTGTTAGAATTCAGCAGCACCATACTTAACTGAAGCATATTAAATATACCAATAAGACTTGAACTTATAACCTTTAAATAAAATGACATTTATTTTTGGTTGGCGAAAATGTTGATAGTAAGTACCTAAATGTGTTACTGTCTGCACTATGTTCCAATCTTACTAATTACTTCGTCTTGTTCCTTTCAAATGGTAGGTTCACTATGATCAGCATATATACAATCTCACCCACATTCATATATGTGTATGTCTGTATATATGTATATATACGTAGGAATGACACTTATGGGTCAATTGTTCATAGTTGGTTTATTGCTGAATTTTTGCGAGTTACCTGGTAGAAAACAAATGAAGATATAACATTTTAATAATAGAGATTAAAAAGAATTATGTTAAAATAAACAAATCAAAACACCAAAAAACACACTCTTGAGATAAAAAAAAAAACATATGGAAATCAGTTTTGAACATACCTACTTGCAATTAACCTATAAATTTCTTATTATAAACAACTCAAAACGCTACAAACACAATTGATTTAATAATGAACTGAAACTTACTGCAACAATAATAAACAATTGATTGATTATGTAATAAACATTTCAATACTCAATCCAACAATCAATTTACCTAATCAATGAAATCTTATCAAATAATAATAACCATAAAATCTATAAACTTGTTTGCTGGAATAATAGTGTGGAAGTTGGAACGAAACACAGGATCAAGAAATTTGTATAGACATCAACATAGGGGTATCCAACAATCAATTTACCTAATAAATGAAGTCTCAAGAAATTTGTCATTCTGCCCCAATTAAGAACAAAACGTATCTGAAAAACATACTACTAACATGAAAAACTATGATCATACCTTTTCCTTGAATAATAAGAATATGATATCACATAGGCAATTCCTGAAAAGTAAAAGAATATGATAACTTTATAAGAAAATGTTAATGAATTATACCAACTCAGATTTATATGGGCCCGTCATATCAACCAGAAAGCCACGATCCATACCTGCAAACAAAAAGTATACTCATTGTCAATACAAAAAATCATATTGTAAAGGGGGAAAACATAAAACAAAACAGAGTTAGGGTTCAGATTTATTTATGAAACAAAAACAAACAATATGAAGAAGAATCAGATGAAAATTAATGACTATTGCAATTAAGCTTCATATCAACCAAAAAACAACCATACCTGAAAAAAAAATCATTGTTAGTTAAGAGATTTATGAAACAATAAAAACACGTTATGAAGAGCAATGAGAATAAAATTAATGAGTAATGCATTGTGGCTTCATATCAACCAAAAAACCACTAACCATACCTGAAATAAAACAAAAATCATCGTCAGTTAAGAGAAAACATAAGTACACATTAAAATAAAATTACAAAAAAATCAAGGATTATGATATGTAGAAAAAAAAACAGAAAATATGAAGAATCACCAGAAAAAAGATTGAGACAAATTAACTTAGGGTTTATAATAGCAACACAAAACACACAAACTTAGATTGAAATTAGAACAATAAACTCATTACAACCCCATATCAAAGAACAATTAACGGATTAAACATCAACAACAACATAAAAATTGAGACATATAAAATTAGGGCTTTCTTATAACAACTAAAAACACATAAACAGAGATGGAATCCGAACAATATATCAACATAATCCATAATATAAGTAGCAATTGAAAGAAACCACTAACTGATGATTGCAGAGCACGCTTCTTCAACAATCGATTGAAACATCTGATTAAAAGCAAGATTTTGTAAATAGGCGATACAATTGGAAACGGCTCCATAATTTCCTAAAAAAACTTCCGATTATTGAATAAGATTTCAACCTTCCATATATTATCTAAAGAAAGCGCCTAAAGAATTGAAGGAAATTGAAGGAAATAGAGAGAAGATGAAATTGCCGCCCAAAATTCTCAATTATCTGGCCAAAGAGAGTAGCCACATCATGGTCAAATAGTCAACCATTATTTTGCTTTAGTATATGAATAGATATCTTTTACTAACTGTACTATCTTATAGTAAAATATACTATTCATATATCATTGTAAAATGTTTTATGATTATACTAATAATATAAAAGGTACGGATGAACTCAAATATTATGAGTTTATATAAAAAAATGTATTTGACTTACTATACGAGTCAAATATTGGAAAATTTATATTAGATTTTACATATCAAATTATTTTTCCAACCGAAAACCCTGTAGGATAGATACCCATATATACTAGTGGATTTCTATATTTTTGGTCAAACTTTAACACCTGTTTAAAAAATGAATATTTTCCTCAAGTATTTAGTTAAAGATACTCCAAAAATGTACTACAAAATAAATTTAAGTTTAAACTAATAAATTATTTTGAGAAAGAACATCTTAACAAAAATAATTAATTTATGGTTTTAGGCAAACCAACAAACCATGTGCTAATATACAAACCAAAATCAAAAACTTCTCAACTACATAGGGTAAGTTTAACATCCAACTTACTAACTCCACTCATTTACTAATATTGTATTATTTAACTATTATACATAAGTCAGCTGACTCAAATATTTTTCTTGATAATATAGGATACACAATCCTGCAACTAATATGACTGGTTAATCTTATATTAATTATTTTCGGGCATAAGACATATCTTGGACATACCCTAAAGATTTGAAGAAATGTTTTCAACATTTAGGCCTTTTTACATAGTCAAACCAACCCAAATTTCTTAAAAACTTTAAATGATTTTATTAAATCATGAATACCCATCATATTCATTTAACCATCTATTTTATTAATAAGTATTTCAATAGAAACTTTTACAAGTAATCCCTACATTAATTATTTCATGAAAGTATGAAGTCTTATAGTCAACTAGTTATAAACCAGAAATGATAAAATAGAGTGAGAAATTGGTACACCTGGGTTTCAAAACTTGCTTTAACTAGATCCGTTAAAGCAATCTTTTAAAGATTTTACTATTTCTTAGAATCCTTTTGGTTAATTCAATAGCTTTGGTTTTATTTATTGGAATATAAATTATTTTGAAACAATATTATTAAAACTACAGAGTTTTAAAGCTTTATACCATATTTTTCAATATGTATTTTAAACCAAAGTAAATGGTTGGTTCCAAAAGAAAGTCATGAGCTTTGTTAACAATTAACTTAGTTTGATATTAATTGAGTAGGTGGTATTAATCATCACAGACAAATTTCTAGCACAAACATTTGGGTATAATCATAAAATAGATTGATTAAAAACGGCAAACATTGCGACTTATAAGTTATTACAAACTACAACGGGAATTCAAAATATACTAGTGATTATGTATCCATAACTTATTTTAGTCTATCTAAGTTATATGAGTATTATGCTCAACATGTTTTTATGTAAGATTTATTCCATCTCCTGTTTCTACTAAGTTGTTATCTAATGGGCAAAGTTCATTTAAAGTTTCTAGCTCATAGGTGGTATGGGTACTGATACTGGTTTGGCAGTTCGATTATTTAATATAAGTTAGCATTTACTGCTGTAGTGGCTAACATATGGAGATTTACCCATTGTCCATCTAATTCACCTTCCCATGGTGGATTATTGCCTGTTTCCCGAGTTTGTGCATTTATTTCCTGATTGATTATCGCTCCCTTTTGTTGTAACTTCTTTATTTTCTCTCGAATTTTGCTAATAATCCAATTTCTTTTCTTAGTGGTAAATGGTTTCTTAGACTGTGCCTTACGAACAAATATTCCTTCCTCAATATCTGCTGAATATCCTGAGGGATTTGGTTGAAATGAGGTTCTCTCATCTTTTGGTAAACTATCTAATTGACGATAGATGTCCGAAATTCTTTGCTTACCCATACTGTAGATTAATAAATAATCAAATAATGTAAAACACATAATCACATAAGTTATTTCCTAACACAGAATTAAAATTTAAGTGTCAGCAGAACACTTCTTTGGCTTGAACCAGTGGCTAGGCTCTGATACCACCTTCTGTCACAACCCCCGATCCCTAGTTCCCGGAAACGGGCAGCCGTGAGCCAGTTTCGGTGGTATCGGTGTTTATTAATTTGGCAGCGGAATTTTCATCAGGACCGTAGTTAGGAAATATTTTATCAGAGTAAACCACCATATTTTTATAACTACAAATACATGGGAAAAACCCAAGTTTCTTATTACAAACTGTTTATAGAGATAAACTTTATTTTAAAATAAAATATTTTTTTTTATTTAGGTAACTTTTATAGCCACTTTCCTAAGCCTTCAGTGCTCTCCAGCTGGCTTTTATGTGCTTCATACTAAGTTACCTGAAACACGTGTTTAAAAACATTTTATCAGCAAGAAATACTGGTGAGTGAATCCCAGTTTAATCAAGAAACATTTTATCAAATTAAAACAGTATCGAGGAGGATTACAATGTTTATGTCTACACAATTACTCCAATTGGTACTATCAATCCACTGACTTGTGGGTCATATTACACATTGGCTAACTCATTGTCCCAATGGTAACGTACTGTCATACTCGACTTACTACTCGCAGGTAGTACAAATTTTGTATACAAAACCCCAACATACCGGACAGTAATTGAAGACTACAAAGACTCAATCACTGCTTAATTTCATTGTAAAACAATTAAGGTTTTGTAAAGTATTCCAAAAACGTTAACAAAAAGAGGATAAACTCACATTGCTATCTTAGACTTCACGTAAGGGTTTCCTGGAAATAATCTATAATTTACACAAGTGTACATAGGTTAGTATCATAACCCTTTAAAAATATTAATGATACCCTCCCCGAGACGGCATTCCAACAACTACGTCGGGCAGAACCACGACAGTTATTACGGAACCCTAAATCAATCGGGCAGCGTATCTATTATGAAACTGGGGTTATAATACTTACAACGGAGCAGAACCTCGCTAATTAGGGGTATAATACCCGAGTATAATGCCTCTAATTCAGAAAGTGAGATTGAGAATGAAATTGTGAGCGAGCTGAAATGAGATCCGATGCCATCTATTTATACATGCTGAATTCGACTTTCAGGCGGCCCGCGTAAGGTAAGGCAAAGCCTTACGCGGCCCGCGTTGACTCTAGTCAACTCAGTAGCTTAGCTGGGTCATCAACTAGGTTCGACACGATATCGACACGTGTCAGCTCAGGGCTGCGCCACAACTTAAGACGCTCGCGGCCCGCGTTAACTATAGAGAACACTTACGCGGCCCGCTTCAACTTAAAGAAATCAACGGAGTCCGGTCCATACTTTCATACGGCCCGCGTGAGATGTTGGGGTGGGTACACGCGGCCCGCCTCAGCCCTAGATTTAAACTTTTATATTTTATTTAAATACTATATTGTATCACGGGCTCGGTTTTTACATACGAGGTGTATTTTAGAAAGTGTAGGGTGTCAAGGAGGGTTGATATATCTTGGTACAACTCCTGGATTATTTAATATAATATATAGTGTACTCACACTTAAATATAGTAACCCAATTTTACTTTATCCCTATGTCACAAGACAGAACCCCAACGAATTTAGGCAGAGCCTTAACATACGTTACGGGGTCCTACGTCACTTGGACATGGTATCAGTGCTCAGGGGTTACAATACTTAAAACAAGGCAGGGCTTTATTATTATTATGGGGTGAAAATAAAAGATAGATTTCTAGAGAGAGAGAGGAGATCGAGACAAGTAATGGACAAGAAAATAAGAAGGCTGATGTCTTATTTATAGTTGGATGCATACTTGATGGCCACGCCATTTGGTTCTTAGTGTATACACGTGTTCTTTTAAATTTTAATGCAATTGGACACTTGGAGAAAAAATTTGGTCAAGATTCCTTTGTAAGTCTATATACTACACACGTATACATTAGATTTAAAAATGTAAATTTAATTATTTTATTCAAAATGCACATCTACTTTAAATGTAAATTTCGATTATTATTATTATTATTTTATTATTATTATTATAATTAATTTAACTACTTCATTCTTTTGGCACTTATAACTTCTAAAATATGACGTTTTATAAAATAATAAATATGCCCTTAGAACGAGAATATTTTTATCTACATTTTGAACCAAGTTTCATTAAAATGGAGTAGGTTCAAATATAATGTATTATTATAATTTAATAATTAAACGATTCCTACGTTTGCCAAAACACCTTATATTTTTATTGGTCAACTTACCTATTATGCATTCTTTTAATAACATAAGTTTTTATATATTTTATATAAAAATTTTGGGGTTGTTACAGCTGCTGCCTCCGCGGCGGAAAATCGGGATAGAATATCGGCAGAATTAAAAAACTTTGCTGAATCTTTAAAGAAGAAAGATGAAGAGCACAAGGTGGTTTTGTCGAAGATGGAAGAGTCTTTTTTAAACGCTCGTTTAGCCTATGCGAATATGATGGCAGGTGCGTTCCTTACTTGATTTGATTCCTTTTGTTTTGTTGTTTCTTTCTAACACTTTGGTCAGAGCGGGATGCACTTAAAACAGGGGAGGCCGACTTGAAGGCTCAAATTGAAGAAATGAAAGGGCATCACGAAACCGAAATTGTGAAGATCAAGATGGAGAATGCTTCTTTAAAAGCGAAGGTGGAGGATCTCCAAGCAACAAAAACTTGGCTACTTTCGGAAGGAGCAAAACTTCTTGCTAAGAACATACAAAAAGGTCCGAAGATGACTGCGGCTGTTGCTGCTGTAAATAACGCGATGAGCGCCGTAGGTGTCAACTCCGGTCTTCAAAACGGGTATATCCATGCTCTGAAGAAAAAGACCACGTATGCCGAAGTTCCGCTGTTGAATCGTAATGCTGGAGAGGAGTTAGATACAGCGGTTGCTTGTTTCGATTCCCTTACTTTCCCGGTGATAGAAGATCTTCCGAAGCTTGTTAATGAACCGCATTCTAAAATTAAGGATGCTCTCTTTTTTGCGGGCGGCGAATCTCCGAAAGAATGAGGTGGACATGCCCGGTTTCCTGGGGTATGCACCTTGGAAAGTTTTTTAGTTTGTTTAACTGTTTTTTAGAAGGTGGACATATCTGGCAGCTTGGGATATGCACCTTGTTTTGATTCGGAATGGATGTAATGATGTTTTTACCGTACTTGTGTATATGACAATTATCCTTTAATATGTAAATGGCTTACCTGACTTCCGGTTATGTTGATCCAGTTATTTTTGACGTAGTCACTTTGTTCTGCATGCGTCCATGCTTTTTATGCTTACATTTTTTTTAGAACGTTCTTTTTAATGTATGGATCCGATTTGTTTTGCTTTTTAGGATAATTTTTTAGATGAAGGAAAGAATACGAACGATGCCAGTTCGTCCTTACCTTTTAGGGTTAGTATCCCTTATTCGGTCGATGATAACTTATGTGTTGCAACTTTGCAAATGATAGAAATTTTGAGCACTCTATTTAACCATTCCGGAGTATATTCTCCGGTTAACACATACTTGGTAAAAACATTAAAATAATCTGCGGGTAAAACCCTCCGCAGTTCATGGAAATATAAAATAGTTGTGCGGGCAACACCCTCCGCATTACAAGGAAAGTAAGAACGATGCAGGCCGTAGCCTTCGCATTACAAATTTATTTTGAAATATTCTAAAGTTTTTCAAAGGAAACATCGTTTTAGGTGCATCCCGTTCCAAGTACGAGGAACGGGAGTTCCATCCATCTTCATGAGTGTGTAAGCACCATTCTTTCCGGCGGTTTTAATTTGGTAGGGCCCCTCCCACTTCGGAGACATCTTCCCCGTTCATTCGATTAAACTCGCATCATTCCTCCGCATAACATAATCTCCTTCCTTGAACTGGACCTCCTTAAATTTTGAGTTGTAATGTTTTTCCAACTCTTTCTTATATTTTGCTTCTCGAATGGCCGCGAGCTCTCTTCTTTCTTCGGCCAAGTCAAGGTTCCGACGGAGTTGCTGCTCATTATCGTTTTGGCTTAGGAGCTTGCGAGGAGTCGGGATACCAACTTCGGCAGGGATGACTGCTTCCGTGCCGTATGTCAGACTGAAGGGATTTTCCCTGGTGCTTGTCTTAGGCATCGTCCTAAGTGCCCATAGGACGTGCGTGTCACACCCCCAAAATCCACACGCGGAGTATCACCACTGGGAGGCGTGACTGACCAGGATCTTAACCATCAATCACCTTGAACTCATAAGCATAGATAAATAATACTTTCATTTATAAACAACAAGTGTTACCATGTTACAATATTTCACAGTTTACAGCGGAAGCATATTTAACTCGTTAAGTGTTTATAAAACCATATGTAAGCTCTTAGTCTTATTTTGCGTTTCCATGTGTCTCGACCCATGACCACTCCAGCTTCTCAGACAGCAAGTCCCTTTGATATGCACCTAAAGACCTGCAAGGCATGTAGCAACAAATCAACAACAAAGTTGAGCGAGTTCACAGTTGGTTATTCAGTTATAGTGTTCGTATCGTAAATCGTATGTTCGTTTAGTAATCATGTATCGTATGTAATGGTATCGCGGCCCTCTAGGCATGTTTGCGAAGTTTAGTGGGGGTTTCCCATATGTTCTCTAGACTAGGTATATTTGTATCGCGGCCCTCCAGGCATGTTTGCGAAGATTAAAGTATAGTTCGCGGCCATTCCAGGCATGTTTGCGAAGATTAAAGTATAGTTCGCGGCCATTCCAGGCATGTTTGCGAAGATTAAAGTATAGTTCGCGGCCATTCCAGGCATGTTTGCGAAGATTGTTCTAGTATCGCGGCCGATCCCGACATGTGTGCGAAGAGAAGTATATGTATCACTAGTCTAGTAGTATCTACCATTGACCTTCCTCTCCCGAGGCCTATGGTATGTAATTCCGATAACTCTTAAACATAAAAAATCAATCAATCCATTCCCAACCCCGGGAATCCCATGCCTTGGTAGAAGTGTGAACTCACCTTGGTTTGCTCGGTATGCTAAAGGAATACACACGCTCATAGTTAATCAATCACGACCTATAGTACGCACGTATGTATAATCAGTTTCGAGTTCGCAATGTTTCACATGCAATCTATGTCATAAAGTGCTCAGCAATTATCATCGTGTAACACGTAACAGTTAACCAAATCCATATAGTTCATGTACCACATATATGTCCTTCACAGTTTATTCCAATTTAACAATCCAATCATACACTTAACAGAGTTGGCATTTAGCAGAACTAGTAACTAACTGAGTGAGTAAAGTCAACAGAATTACTCCCCTTATCTTAACAGAGTCGCATGCTGAATAGAACTAATAAAGTTAACAATTAATGGATTTGCAACTAACAGAGTTAACCACTTTGCAGTCATAACGGAAACATATATAACTGGATTTACAATCTAACATAGTTTATCAACTAACAGAGATATCACATACAATAAGCTTAACATATAATAATAGAACCAATATACTAACTGAGTTGCTGAACTAACATAGTTATTGTTTAACAAGTTTAACAACTGAGTAAATAACTAACAGAGGTGCACACTTAACAGAATTTACTAAGCATGTTAACTGTGCAAAACAATACACGAAATCCTTAAGTAGCGAAATCCCCCTTTGGGCCGAAATCCCCTTAAATGACAAAAGCATGTATTGGGCCGAAATCTAAGTTGGGCCGAGCTCACTTTGGACGAAATCCCTATATGGCCGAAATCACATAAGTGCCGAAATCACCTTGGCCGAAATCACCTAAGGTGATTTCCTTGATGTGGAGATTTCGTTGGATGGGGGGTGTTTTCGCCAATTCCATGAATCACCATCATCAATAACAGTTTCACAAAATAAAAACCCAAATGGTGTACAGTTACATCGTCTCCATCATACAGACATTAAATCGACATTACCCACTAACTGTTAACACATTCAATCAACCCAATCATGCAATTATAATAATCATTAAATCATTAAATAGTCATGATCATCATTCAGCCATCATTCAACATCGACTGGTAATTATGATCATCAAAGATTCAACATATGTTTTAACACTAGACCCATAATCTACCTGTTATCTATCATCTATCATCGTATCATCAATATAACAATATCATACCATCACTATCACTCCACAATACAGTCGATTCATGTAACAGGCAGATAGATCATGATGAATCTAACTCAAACAATCATCAATAAAAGGTAACTAACCCCAAACAGAATGCACA
This sequence comes from Helianthus tuberosus, assembly GCA_030545235.1. Lineage (NCBI taxonomy): Eukaryota > Viridiplantae > Streptophyta > Magnoliopsida > Asterales > Asteraceae > Helianthus > Helianthus tuberosus. Next base: position 150,345,092 of record CM060412.1, read on the forward strand.
GCGAATATGTGAAAAGGCTTCGAGATCTTAGTCTTGCCGCCGCACACAGGAAGATACTCTAGGGTTTCGGTTTTAGTGAATAACCTTTTGCATAAAGTGGGGAACAATATATATAAAGCCCATAAAACCCATTACTACTGGGCCGAAGCCCATATGCTTTTTGCTGGCCTCTAGTGGACGAAAACACTTAAGGTGTTTTCATCAGTAGGTGATTTCATCAGGGAGATGGTGTTTTCATATTAGCAGGGGTGTTAGGCCAAACTTCCATAATAAATTATACAATCCCAAATAGCACAAATTACACTATCATCATATACTCAAATATAATATGCACCCCAAATATCAAATATCAATCGCAATACTATTTAACGTTTTTACAAATGTAAGCGTTGTGAAACAAACAAGTCGAGTAACAAACAACAAAAACAAAAAAATAACGTGCAATAAATGCGAAGATGGAAATCTTGAAAACTCGAGTTGTCACATTATCCCCAACTTGAAAGAAATTTCGTCCCGAAATTTAGCATGCGGTTACTGAGGAAGCTAGGTAAGTTATCATTTACTGGTTTTCCTGGGGTGTCACATCATCCCCCCGTTGATTTGGAATTTCATCCCGAAATTTTATAGTAGCTTCAGCCTCAGTAGTAGTTGCATTGTTTTCGAACAACTGGGGATATTTGAGTTCCATTTGGTCTTCTCGTTCCCAGGTATACTCTGGGCCACGACGGGAGTTCCAATGAACTTGAACAAGAGGTATTCTGGTGTTCTTGAGGACCTTAACATCCCGGTCCGTAATTTCAACTGGTTCTTCGACGAAATGCAACCGTTCGTCGATAGTGAGCTCCTTCAAAGGAACTATGGGGGTCTCATTTGACAGACACTTCTTCAGATTCGACACGTGGAAGACGTTGTGAACTGCACTGAGTTCAGCTGGTAAGTTCAGTCTGTAGGCCACTTTGCCTATTTTCTCGATGACCTCAAATGGTCCAACGTATCGTGGATTGGGTTTGCCCCTTTTGCCAAAACGAACAACACCCTTCCAGGGTGAAACTTTGAGTGGTGCTCGATCCCCAACCTGGAACTCGAGTAGTTTCCTGTCTTTATCTGCGTATGCTTTCTGACGGTCACGAGCTGCCGCCATGCGTTGTCGTCTTTGAGCAATCTTTTCTGTAGTTTCAACTACAAGTTCTGGACCTGTGATTTAACTATCCCCCACCTCTCCCCAACAGAGAGGTGACCGGCATTTACGTCCGTACAATGCCTCGAATGGAGCAGCTTTAATGCTGGTGTGGTAGCTGTTATTGTAAGAAAATTCCACAAGTGGCAGATGCTTTTCCAGCCGTTGCTAAAGTCAATTACACATTCACGAAGCATGTCTTCTAGAGTTTGAAGAGTGCGCTCCGACTGCCCATCCGTCTGATGGTGATAAGCTGTGCTCATGTCTAAACGAGAGCTGAAAGATTTGTGCATTGCTTGCCACAGTTCTGAAGTAAAACGTGCATCGCGATCAGAGATAATAGAGGTGGGCACCCCGTGCCTCGAGACAACTTCCTTAAGGTATACGTCTGCTAGAGTGGAGAACTTATCCGTTTCCTTGATAGCCAAGAAGTGAGCAGACTTTGTGAGTCGATCCACGATCACCCAAATAGTATCATTTCCGCGCTGAGATCTAGGTAGGCCAGTAACAAAATCCATGGAAATTTGTTCCCATTTCCATTGTGGTATCTCAGGTTGCTGGAGTGGGCCTGATGGTTTCTGATATTCCGCTTTGACTCTTGCACAAGTCAAACACTTGCTAACGTAAGTTGCTATGTGAGCCCTCATGCTAGGCCACCAGTATGTAGTTCTGAGGTCGTGGTACATCTTATCCGAACCAGGATGTACTGAGTAGCGAGACTTATGAGCTTCAACCATTACCAGCTCGCGTAAGTTGCCATAGAGTGGGACCCAAATGCGTCCTGTTACATAGCAGGCGTCGTCTGCCTTTTGTTCTAACCGTTGCCTTGAGCCGCGTAGGGCTTCAGCCCTGATGTTTTCTGGTTTCAATGCTTCTACCTGAGCATCTCGTATCTGAGAAGGAAGACTAGACTGAATAGTGAGTTGCAATGCTCGTACACGCCTAGGTGTAGTATCTTTTAGACTGAGGGCGTCGGCCACCACATTGGCTTTGCCCGGATGGTACTTTATAGCACATTCGTAATCGTTCAGTAGTTCAACCCATCTACGTTGTCGCATGTTCAATTCTTTCTGCTTGAATATATATTCAAGACTCCTGTGATCGGTGTAGATGGTGCACTTAGTGCCATACAGGTAATGTCGCCATATCTTGAGCGCAAAAACAACGGCTCCCAGCTCTAAATCGTGTGTAGTGTAATTCCGTTCGTGAATCTTAAGTTGGCGCGAAGTATAAGCAATAACTTTATCCCGTTGCATCAACACACATCCAAGACCTTGGATAGATGCGTCACAATAGACTACAAAATCGTCCGTGCCTTCAGGCAAGGAGAGGATAGGTGCACTACAAAGTCTATCCTTTAAGTGCTGAAATGCTGTTTCCTGTGTATCACTCCAACGATAAGCAACACCTTTCTGTGTCAGTAATGTAAGCGGCTGTGCAATCTTTGAGAAGTCTTTGATGAACCTTCTGTAGTATCCCGCCAAACCCAAGAATTGGCGAATTTCGGTTGGTGTACGAGGTGCAGATCAGTTCTTGAGCGAATCTACCTTGGATGGATCGACATGAATCCCATACTTGTTTACCACGTGGCCTAGAAAGTGGACTTCACGAAGCCAGAACTCACATTTTGAAAACTTAGCGTATAGCTGTTCCGTTCGTAAGAGTTCCAAAATAAGTCGTAAGTGCTGCTCGTGTTCCTCCCGACTCTTCGAGTAAATCAGGATGTCGTCGATGAAAACAATAACAAACTTGTCAAGATAAGGTTTGCACACCCTGTTCATAAGATCCATGAAAACCGCAGGCGCGTTCGTTAACCTGAATGACATGACCAAAAACTCGTAATGGCCGTAGCGAGTTCTGAATGCTGTTTTGGAGACGTCCTCATCCCGGACTCTCAATTGATGATAGCCTGACCTCAGGACAATCTTCGAGTAATAGCTCGACCCTTGCAACTGGTCGAATAAGTCGTCGATGCGTGGAAGTGGATAGCGATTTTTTTTTCACGGTCACCTTGTTCAGTTCGCGGTAATCTATGCACATACGAAAGGTACCGTCTTTCTTCTTCACAAATAATACTGGAGCTCCCCAGGGCGAAGAGCTAGGACGTAAGAAACCCTTTTCCAAGAGTTCTTGCAATTGCTTAGACAGTTCTTCCAGTTCAGTTGGAGCTAAGCGATAAGGCGCTCGAGCTATGGGTGCTGCTCCAGGAGCTAGCTCGATCTGAAATTCGACCTGGCGATGGGGCGGTAACCCAGGTAACTCTTCAGGAAACACTTGAAGAAAGTCGCGTACAACAGAAATATCCTCTAACTTCTCCTCTGTCTTCGATGTATCTGTAACAAGTGCTAGAACAGCTGTGTGGCCCTTTCGCAAACACTTCTGAGCCTTCAAGAAGGAGATGATGCCACTCACGACACCACTCTTGTCGCCTTGAACTTCAAGAGGTTCTTTGCCAGTACGGGGAATATGAATGACCTTCTCCTTGCATAGGATCTCTGCTTGCTGTTGGGATAACCAATTCATCCCAATGACGATGTCGAAACCATCACAACGTTGGGGTCATTTCTAGCATCACCCTGACCAACCCGACGATTGCTGACTCGGACTCTGGTAATCACTAGTCTTGCGCTGCTGCTGTGCTTGAGACTGTACGGTAGCTGAACCCCTACTGAAATCCCCTTCCCATTTCCGCTTGTTGTCACTGGGAGTAGCAGGAGTAACTGGAGTGGTAGCGGTAGTAGTAGCGCTGATACGTTTAGGCTGCTTGTTCTGTTCCACAGCCTGGTCTGTGAGACGATGAGCAAGACGAGTAACATCTTGAATAGTAGCATGGTTAGCAGCAGTCACATGACTTTGAATCTCCGGTACTAAGCCTTTGAGGTCCATCTCAATGCGCTTGATGGGAGGATCCACCATAGTTAGACACAATACTGCCAATTCGTTGGATCGTTTCGTATACGCTTCTATTTCTGACCCCGTCATCTTCAGGTTAAAGAACTCCACTTCCAGCTTGTGGATGTCATCACGATTACAGTATTCACGTTTGATCAGTTCCCTAAAATCATTCCATGGGGTGGCATTAGCAGCCGCCAGCCCCAGCATCTGAACTTGCGCGTTCCACCAAGTTAGCGCAGTGCCTTCGAGAGTACCAGTGGCGTACTTCACCCTACGAGCCTCAGGGCATTCACACATCTCGAAGACCGATTCGAGCTTTTCAAACCAATGGAGGAGTCCAACGGCTCCTTCAGTGCCACTGAAAGTATTAGGGCGACAGTCCCTGAACGTCTTGAATGTGCATACATGTGGCTGAGCGTGTTGACTTGTCGTGTGTGTAAGAGTAAACAAAATTAAGCACAAGTGTCGGTTTACGAAAGTAGGATCTAAGGATCCTAGAGTGAGTTGTGATGGCAGGTTACACCTCCTGCCTGGGCAGCTGCGAGTGCTGCGGTAAGCAGTTCAGTGATCGAAGCCGCCAACTGGGCTTGAGTTCGATTAACGTGTCCACTCATGATCTTCATAGCAAATGCAACATAAGTGAGAGAGGTTCGCGAATAGTGCGGTGACAGAAGAGAGTAAGCACCTAACATTCTACGCGGTTTGCTAGACGTTCTAATGGGTGCTCAGGTAATACTCGTCAACACCGAGTTTCGAAGGGATCCAACTGTAATTGAGAAGTTCACGTTTATGTTTAAGTAGGGGGACAATTACTGCTATGGCCCCTATAGGTTGGTCATGTTTCATATTGGTCAATTAACGGGACAGAACCCCTTTTCCACTTGTTAAGCCTTACTGGGACTCACATGCACCCCACATTATTATTATGTGTGCACCCACAATAATATTGTGATTTGCATGTTCATCTCAGCTCCTCTTAACTCATGTCAAATGGTTCCCCACACTCAAGTAGGAATCAAAGAGTATCACATAGCGTAGGTTATGAAGGTTTAGGGAAAGACCACCCTATCGGTCACTTATTACGTGAAAGTGTTCATGAATTCATATCGGTGTGCTAAACGTGCTATCACATGCATTATCATATGTAAGTGTTCACTAGCTATGTAGTACAATGAGTATAAGAGGGACGAACCTTGCAATCTGGAGCTGAGTGTCATGGTCATATTCCCGTTTTCAGAATCTGTCCGGTTATAGTCTGGTTTTACAAAAACAGTTTCCCCTTTTTAAAACCAAGTTCACTATAACCAATGGCTCTGATACCAATCTGTCACACCTCCAAAATCCACACGCGGAGTATCACCGCTGGGAGGCGTGACTGACCAGGATCTTAACCATCAATCACCTTGAACTCATAAGCATAGATAAATAATACTTTCATTTATAAACAACAAGTGTTACCATGTTACAATATTTCACAGTTTACAGCGGAAGCATATTTAACTCGTTAAGTGTTTATAAAACCATATGTAAGCTCTTAGTCTTATTTTGCGTTTCCATGTGTCTCGACCCATGACCACTCCAGCTTCTCAGACAGCAAGTCCCTTTGATATGCACCTAAAGACCTGCAAGGCATGTAGCAACAAATCAACAACAAAGTTGAGCGAGTTCACAGTTGGTTATTCAGTTATAGTGTTCGTATCGTAAATCGTATGTTCGTTTAGTAATCATGTATCGTATGTAATGGTATCGCGGCCCTCTAGGCATGTTTGCGAAGTTTAGTGGGGGTTTCCCATATGTTCTCTAGACTAGGTATATTTGTATCGCGGCCCTCCAGGCATGTTTGCGAAGATTAAAGTATAGTTCGCGGCCATTCCAGGCATGTTTGCGAAGATTAAAGTATAGTTCGCGGCCATTCCAGGCATGTTTGCGAAGATTGTTCTAGTATCGCGGCCGATCCCGGCATGTGTGCGAAGAGAAGTATATGTATCACTAGTCTAGTAGTATCTACCATTGACCTTCCTCTCCCGAGGCCTATGGTATGTAATTCCGATAACTCTTAAACATAAAAAATCAATCAACCCATTCCCAACCCCGGGAATCCCATGCCTTGGTAGAAGTGTGAACTCACCTTGGTTTGCTCGGTATGCTAAAGGAATACACACGCTCATAGTTAATCAATCACGACCTATAGTACGCACGTATGTATAATCAGTTTCGAGTTCGCAATGTTTCACATGCAATCTATGTCATAAAGTGCTCAGCAATTATCATCGTGTAACACGTAACAGTTAACCAAATCCATATAGTTCATGTACCACATATATGTCCTTCACAGTTTATTCCAATTTAACAATCCAATCATACACTTAACAGAGTTGGCATTTAGCAGAACTAGTAACTAACTGAGTGAGTAAAGTCAACAGAATTACTCCCCTTATCTTAACAGAGTCGCATGCTGAATAGAACTAATAAAGTTAACAATTAATGGATTTGCAACTAACAGAGTTAACCACTTTGCAGTCATAACGGAAACATATATAACTGGATTTACAATCTAACATAGTTTATCAACTAACAGAGATATCACATACAATAAGCTTAACATATAATAATAGAACCAATATACTAACTGAGTTGCTGAACTAACATAGTTATTGTTTAACAAGTTTAACAACTGAGTAAATAACTAACAGAGGTGCACACTTAACAGAATTTACTAAGCATGTTAACTGTGCAAAACAATACACGAAATCCTTAAGTAGCGAAACCCCCCTTTGGGCCGAAATCCCCTTAAATGACAAAAGCATGTATTGGGCCGAAATCTAAGTTGGGCCGAGCTCACTTTGGACGAAATCCCTATATGGCCGAAATCACATAAGTGCCGAAATCACCTTGGCCGAAATCACCTAAGGTGATTTCCTTGATGTGGAGATTTCGTTGGATGGGGGGTGTTTTCGCCAATTCCATGAATCACCATCATCAATAACAGTTTCACAAAATAAAAACCCAAATGGTGTACAGTTACATCGTCTCCATCATACAGACATTAAATCGACATTACCCACTAACTGTTAACACATTCAATCAACCCAATCATGCAATTATAATAATCATTAAATCATTAAATAGTCATGATCATCATTCAGCCATCATTCAACATCGACTGGTAATTATGATCATCAAAGATTCAACATATGTTTTAACACTAGACCCATAATCTACCTGTTATCTATCATCTATCATCGTATCATCAATATAACAATATCATACCATCACTATCACTCCACAATACAGTCGATTCATGTAACAGGCAGATAGATCATGATGAATCTAACTCAAACAATCATCAATAAAAGGTAACTAACCCCAAACAGAATGCACAGCGAATATGTGAAAAGGCTTCGAGATCTTAGTCTTGCCGCCGCACACAGGAAGATACTCTAGGGTTTCGGTTTTAGTGAATAACCTTTTGCATAAAGTGGGGAACAATATATATAAAGCCCATAAAACCCATTACTACTGGGCCGAAGCCCATATGCTTTTTGCTGGCCTCTAGTGGACGAAAACACTTAAGGTGTTTTCATCAGTAGGTGATTTCATCAGGGAGATGGTGTTTTCATATTAGCAGGGGTGTTAGGCCAAACTTCCATAATAAATTATACAATCCCAAATAGCACAAATTACACTATCATCATATACTCAAATATAATATGCACCCCAAATATCAAATATCAATCGCAATACTATTTAACGTTTTTACAAATGTAAGCGTTGTGAAACAAACAAGTCGAGTAACAAACAACAAAAACAAAAAAATAACGTGCAATAAATGCGAAGATGGAAATCTTGAAAACTCGAGTTGTCACAGTGCGGTAGCTCGTCTGCCCAAGAGACTCCTTCTTTTCCTAAACGCCTCTTTATACCATCCACAATGATGCGGTTTGCCCTTTCTACTTGTCCATTAGCTTGAGGGTGGGCAACCGAAGCAAAGTTTTTCTCAATGTGCATTCTTTCGCACCAAGTTTTGAACGATTTTTCTGCAAATTGTTTCCCGTTGTCACTGACGATACAGAGCGGCATTCCGTATCTACACACTATATTTTCCCAAACGAACCTCAGTATCTGATCTCCGGTGATGGATCAAAGAGGCTTGGCTTCGATCCATTTTGTGAAGTAATCAATGGCCACCAGCAAGAACCTTACTCCTCCTGAGAAAACAGGGAAAAGGCCGATGATGTCGATTCCCCATTTCTGAAACGGCCACGCCGAAGTCACTGGAACGAGGTTGTTTTTGGCCCGATGCCTGATGGGAGCGTGCCGCTGACAGTCTTCACATGCTTGCAACTCGTTAACAGCGCTTTGATGCATGCCCGGCCAGAAATATCCGGTGTTCATTGCTTTGGCTACAACCATCCTTGGCCCGGAGTGAATGCCGCAGATCCCCCAATGGATTTCCCTTATAACATAGCTGGCCTCTTCCGAAGTTGAACATCTTAGGAGCGGTCCTAAGAACGTTTTCCGATAAAGCTTTCCATCATGAATTTGGTATTGCATTTCCTTCACTTTCATCTTCCGTGCTTGAGCCCTATCCTCCAGGAGCGTGCCGTTTTTCAGATAATCCAAGATCGGAGTCATCCATGACTTTTCTTGAATGGAGATTGTCATTACGGCTTCCGTTTGATTGATGGCCGGAGCTTGCAGAGTCTCGACTAACACCTCTTTGGACAAATGACAAAACATGACGGATGCAAGCTTGCTTAAAGCATCAGCTTTCTTATTCTTACTTCTTGGGATATGAACCACCTTGCATGAATCGAACGTAGACGTCAAACTTTTGACCTGGTTTAGGTATTGAATCATGTTTTCTTCTCGTGCCTCGTATTCTCCGTTGACTTGATTGGCAACTAGCAACGAATCAACGTGGGTTAGGACGGAGCTTGCACCTGCTTTAGCCGCTGTTTGGAGTCCGGCCAAAAGAGCTTCGTACTCTGCTTCGTTGTTTGACGTTTTGAACTCAAAACGCAGAGCGTAAGTGTATTCTATCCCTTCTGGGTCTATTAGGATTAGACCTGCTCCGGACCCTTCTTTGCTTGAAGCACCGGCCGTGTATAGATTCCAAACTTTTGGTAAGTCAGATTTTTCCTTGGTGCTTTCTCCGGTGGGAACTTCCGTAAGAAAATCCGCTACTGCTTGACCTTTTACCGGACCTCTGGTTCGATAGGTAATGTCGAAAGCGCTGAGCTCGATTGCCCACTTGGTGAGCCGCCCGAAAACCTCCGGTTTTCTTAGGATTTGTTGGATTTGGAGGTTAGTATGTACTTCTATGTTGAAAGCTTGAAAATACCTTCGGAGTCATCTGGATGCGTGTACCAGGGCAAGTGCCAATTTTTCTATCATTGGGTACCGAGTTTCATAATATTTTAAGATGCGACTTACATAGTAAACTGGTATTTGAGCTTGATTGCGGTGCACTACTAGTACTGCCCTGATGGCGAAATGGGAGGCGGAGAGATATACGGTGACAGTTTCTCCGGTGATTGGTGCGATTAATGTGTGTAAGGACCCAAGACAAACTTTTAGCTCTTGGAAGTCACATAAAGCAAAATCTCAAACAGGTTATGTATTCACATATGGTGGCATAACAATTTCTTGGAAGTCAACTAAGCAAACACTTACAGCAACGTCATCAAATCATGCTAAACTAATTGCACTATATGAAGCTGGTCGAGAATGCGTGTGGTTGAGATCAATGATTATTCACATACAAGAAGCATGTGGATTAGAACAGATCAAGAAGGAGCTGACGATTATTGAAGAAGACAATGCTGCTTGCATAGCTCAGATCAAAGAATGTTACACCAAGGGTGATCAAACATAGCACATTTCACCAAAATTCTTCTCAACATATGACTTGCAGAAAGAAGGGGAAATTGATGTTTGCCAAATCAAGTCAAGTGAAAATTTAGCTGACCTATTCACAAAATCTTTACCAAGAAACAGTTTCAAGCAACTATCAAACAAGATCGGTCTCCGTAGATTGAAAGATGTTTGTTGAATTCAGCGGGAGAATTATACACACTGTACTCTTTTTCCCTTAACTAAGTTTTGTCCCAATGGGTTTTCTTCGTAAGGTTTTTAATGCGGCAATACAACTGATCCAGTAGTATCAGTTTATTATATAGGTCCTGAAGTATCTATTTAATATCATCCTAAAGTATGTTATTAACTGTGTATAATAAATAATAATATATATCTGAGGGGAAGTGTTATAAATACAGATATATTCCCTCCTGATTCTCCTCCTAAGTTGTTATGTTTTCAGTTATATTTTGACTACATCATTGTGTATATATATGTGGTTGATAAATGAAAGAGTACACACTTCTCATTCTTCATTATTTCATTTCAAATACTAAATAATAAAGAAAGCCAATTAATAAATATTTTTTTGATAGCTTTCTGTTTTATATAATTTAGAGTAAAATGTTCGGATAGTCACTATGGTTTTGTAAAATAACACCTATAGTCCCAAATTTTTGGAAAATACACCGATGCTCCCTGTGGTTTGGCAGTTTGTTACTCGGATAGTCCCTAGAGTGGATGGGGGTTAGTTTTCTCAGTTAAGTCTATGTCCCTTTGTAACACCCCCGAAAACGGGTTTGGTAATCAAACCACGTTAATACTAAAAGATGGGTAAAGTACCGTTAGTGGTAAAATTAACCCGGTGAATATTAGGATTTTTAAATTAATAAACCTAATATTAAATAAAAATAGTATAAAGGCTTTTGATGAAATAAAGTTTATAGAAGGCCCGAGTTAACGGGACTCAAAATAAACTTAGTCATAATTTCCCCCACGAAGTTAACTAGGAATGTTTAACTTAGTTAGTAATTGAGAACATTGCTATTAAAATAAATAGGTTGTGGCCTATCTAATAATGAACCAAACACGAGGGGTTAAAGTGGGATAACCTGAAAGGTTATTTAAACAAATCAAAACACAAACATACACATACGTGTGTGTTCTAGATCGAGCAGGGGAAGCTCCCCATGGAGCCAAACCCTAACCTTCAACAAATCCATCCGATTGAAGGGCCAAACGAAGCTCAAATTCACAACCGAACGTGAATTAACGATTACCCAAACAAGAGGATCATAAGGTATGTAAAATCTTGATGATTCGTGAAGTTTTAAAAAATTGGATAATCATCCTAATCGTGAATTAGGCATGGATTAGAGAAGCTATGGCTAGATTAGTGATGTATATTTGCTTAGGAACAAAACCCTAAGGGAAAATCATACATAACATGCTATGAATTGAAGGATTGGATGATTTACCACACTAGGTTAAGTGGGTTTTAACCGTAGGAAGAACTTGATGATATAATTGTGTTTAGGATCATCATATACGATTGTAATCAAGAAATACTTGAACAAAATAGTGTGTTCAAGTACATGATCATACTTACTAGGAAACGGGTGGTATGATAAAATGAAAATGATGATATATTCTTGATTAGAATGATGTCTAATATCATCACGTGTTAAAATGATTAAACCGGTAACATAAGAATGATGCTTATCGGATAATTGATAAAGTATATGATTGAATGATAGTTTGACGCTTGGCAAGCTAGGTGGAAGCTTGGGAAGGAAGCGGATCAAACGAATCAAAGAAAAAGAAAAAGCATAATCCGGATGCAAGGTAAGTATAGCTTACACTAGTCTTATATTCTAGAGTATTCTCTTATCGTATTAACTACAGATAAGATAAATACATAACTGAGAAATGATGTTCCGGCGTGTAGTCGTATGGAACAAGATAACTGAATAAGAAAAGAAACCATATTGATGGTTAAAAAGTAGTTAAATCAGTAATTCGATCATAACATGATCGAATGGAAAATGAACTTTTAATGGTTACCTAATACGGTAAATCAAAACAAACAATAAGGGTAAAACGGTAATTTGGTCACTCGTTTACAATAACCGTTAGTTTTTGAAAGACACTTATGACGTAAGCCAAAATAGGCCAAAAGTGTTAAGAAATGAATTACAAGTAAAATGACCGCACGATGTAAATCGGAGCGAGTCATATAGTCGAGATGAAAATACATGTCATCTCGCTAATATAATCGGTCATTTAGACCAAACGGGTCAAAAGGTGAAGATACCACCTTTTGATAATATCGACTAATGATTTAGTCGAGATATATGATTTCAGGAATGAATGTCGAACTGATATTTGCATCGCTATTACTTAGCAATTATTATAGCAAGGCATTAAAACGGGTCAATACATTGACCCGAGCCAGGTATGTGTAATAAGAGTAATTACTCATTTAGAACGTAAGGTTCAATGAGTATTAAATGAAGTCTTAGATAGACCATGGGTTATTTGAATGGGTAAACCGAATGTTTTAAATGAGGGTTGTTGCGTTTTGAAAAGCTTAGAGACTTTTCAAACAAGATCATAACTAAAAAGAAGGATCATGGGTCAAACATGCTTTCAAAATTCCTTCATCGTAAATGAAAGGCTAAAACGGACTAAAACGCCCTCGTAAGCTAAATTGGGCAAACAACCCTTAGAGGTTGTTTGGAAACGAGTTTTATGACCAAGTAAATACTTAGGATAAGTATAAAAAGAGAAAGATGTGAATCTTTGATCAAATGACTCGATACGAGTCTTTGCCAAAAATAAATGATCCGAGGGGTAAAACTCGGATTATATAGATCACCGCATTAAATCCACCACAGATATAGTTGTGGTGTAAAATCACATGATAAGAAATGCGAAAATGTTAAGCTAGAAACGAATGAATGCAATTCATGCTTAAAATATGCTTAAAGGCCTTTAATGGGTCAAAATAAGCATTTACACGAAAAATGGGTTTAAGAGTGTATATAAACCCGTGATTCGAACCTAATATGATAAACAATATAGAAATTATGAGGTTCATAAGAAATAGGGATCAAACAAACATGTTTGTTCGATAAAATTATGAATGGGTCTAAACTTTGTAAAAAAGTATTAAGCCGAAGTCTTAAAAGTCTAGAATTTTGTTAATCCGGATGTCGGACGTTAACTCCATGTGATGGAGAATTAAATTACGATCACGTAGGAAAAAGAATCGTGTAAAACGGACAAATAACGAAAGAGTTATGCTCTTTTCCGTAAACTTAAGGTTGGCTGGGAATATGCAGCTGCAGATCAAATCATTCTGTCGAAATGGAGGCGTGGCGTCGCGCGACGCCCAAAGGGGTTTACCGTGGCGCGCGGCGACGACGTAAAAACTTGAAAATGTTGTTTATTTTGATTATTTGACCCATTTACCTTGTTGTACTTGTTATCTAACCATCAAAACTAACTTTTAAGTTGGTTTTGATCATAGGTGAAAGTCGAGGGTCCCGGATGAAAATCAAGCAACGAACAAGAACCGAACACACGTTAAATGAAGCTTCCGCGTTAAACCTTGTTTTGTTTTGTTATAAGTGAATTATGTAAACACTTAGAACTATGTCTTGAAATGTTTTTAAAACATATGGGAATGTTGGCACGACAAGTTTTTGTAAAGTCGCATTTTTAGTATTAAAATGCGTATTTTAAAGTTGTAATCGTGTAAATTTCCAATGAGGGTCTTACAAGTTACACCGTTGTTTAGAATTAAAATATTGAAAAACAGAAAAAGGACCCACTTTCCACTTCTTCTTTATCTTAAAAAAAGAAAAAAGAAAAAATGACGCATCATCTCCACTAACATTTCATCTCATTCACACTTATCAGCTCCACCAAACAACCACCGTTTTCCAGCAAACCACTCTGGGGTCTGAAATTATCGGTCATCCTCTATCTTCGCACTAAACACACAATGGAGACCACCTCAATTCGTCTCCATACTTTGTCTAATTTTTTTGAAGACCAAAAACCACCTTGTAGCACTAGAATACTCCTAAATTAGTAACATCATCATCATCATCATCACCATCATCATCATCATCATCATCATCATATATTCCCTTATTATTCAAATACAAGTAATTGGGTGAATCAAATTTGATGGAAAAGTTGCCTAGCATATACAAGTGAAAGGTTACGGGCGACAATCAGACAAATGAAGAACCACCGTCCATCCATCATCATCGACTGCTTTGAATTTGCAGGTTGTTGCAGATCTGGAAGCATGGAACTACGTAGATTGGAGTACCTCATCATTTAATCTGTGTATTATCGTCGGAGGGTTTTCTTCACCGGAATCAATGGAAGATTGCAGGTATATGGTGATGCGGAGAAATCTAACAACTCCTAACACCACCTGCAAACCGAATCGGAAACCCATGCCCTTATTCCGACCATCGTCGCATCTGTTATTGGAGGGTGAATTGGGTACAGATCTGGTGACGGTGGAGGGTGGTGGTTTCAATGGTTGTTTAAGGAGGTGGTGGCCGACAGTGGTGTTAGGAGGTTGGAGGTGGTGCTGGTGGTGGTGGTGAATTCTTGTGAACGAGAGAGGAGAGAAAGAAAAAGGGATGGGGTGGGTAAAAAGTGGGACCCATATGCTTCAATTAGGGGTGGTGAATGATAAGGGCATTTTAGTCATCTTACTTACACTTAACAGAGAAAATTAACCTCCATCCACTCTAGGGACTATCCGAGTAACAACCGAGCAGACCACAGGGAGTATAAGTGTAATTTTAAAAAAATTAAGGACTAAATGTGTTATTTTGACAAACCACAGGGATTATCAGTGCATTTTACTAAAAAAAAATTATAATTTATCATTCATATTTTATATAGGAACTTAAAAAAAACCTCAACACTTGCACATTTCATCAACAATGGAAATTTATATGGCAACATAATCTAATAATTAAAAAGCAACACTTGCACATTTCATCAAGGATTTCCAAAACAAATCATTATTTTAATAAATACACAACATGACATCAAAAGATGACATAAATCTAATACGAAATTAGCAGGTTTGGATATAGTTTAAACACGTTCGAGTCAGTTTCAAGTTGAACCCGTTGAGCTAAACAAGTCGGGTTCAGTTGATGGGTTGACCAGTTTAAACCATTTATATTTTATTAATTTTTGTACCAAAATCCAAATGTCTTTGATGTCATAAGTAAATTTGGTTGGGTATTTTATGCCATTATTATAACTTAAAAAAGAGTTTGACAAAAGATTTTAGAATTAAAATGTAATTGTTTTATTTACATTTGAATTTTTTGTTGTAAAAGTTTAATTTTGTAAAAATAATATGTGAAAAATAGCTAAAAAAATTGAAAAATTCTGGTCATGTTTGGGTCAACCCGCGAATACTTGTGTCGTAATCTGGTTCGTGTCTGACACGATTTTCATGTTCACATTCTTTTCGAGTTCGAGTTAGTTTAGACATGCCAACCGATGAATACGACACATTTAACACTCATAATTCATTTTGATGCAACTATGAATACAACATAAAACAAACAAAAAACACAAATACAAGTTGAAACCATAATTCAGCATAAATCAAGGAATTTTTGCAAGTTAAAGAAGCCACCCCAAGCGTTCCTTTTCCGTCGAACCCTGAAGTCGGAGGTTCCACTACCACCTCAATCATGTGTTAATCAAAACTGCATCACGTGGTTAGTTACACTTACAAGAGGTATTAAAATTTCTGCCTTTATATTTGATCTTGAGTACGATGTTGTCAGTCCAACCCAGAATACAAACTTCATCTTATAAGTTATCAATGATGTTATGTTATGTTATGTACTCCATTTGAACACTTAAACACTCAGATTGTGGTATTTCAGTTAATACCCACCACCTGTTCGATGAAATGCCACCAGAAAAATATGGCCTTTTGGGATATGTTATGTTATGTAACACTTATTTATCTGTTTATTTAGTATTGATTACTTAATTTAACTTTAAACAAGAATCTATTCTATCAAGATTTGCTTATGTATAGTGCAATTGCTGTTGTAACAGGGATGTATTGAGGAAGATCCTTTATGCTTCACCCTTTCTATATGGAGAAGGGTAATGCCAGCATCAAAGGTAGAAATCGGGAATGCTATTTCATGCTAAGATATGAAGAGGTTTCCTATCTTCGTCCCAAGATATTATCGTTATCATCTTCCACTTGACATAGAAAATTATTCGAAACATAAGTTTTCGTCACTTGGTTCAGCTAGTGTCAGGCCCTTTCCCGATTATTCGCCAAAAAAACCCACCATTAAAGATTCCCAACTTGTATACAACATAAGCACCGCCATTAAGCAACGCCGTTTCGAGCCCATAGAACGAATTCTAAAACCATTCGAATCAAGGTTCCAACCCGACCACTTTATTTGGGTTCTGATGGACATAAAGAACAAGTACACGTTAGTTCTGAATCTTTTCAGCTGGCTGTGATTACGTAAAGCTCCATCGCTCGAGGCTCGTTGCATTATCATTCAAATTTATGTTGCTGTAAGGGACCCAAAAACGGCTTATAGACTCATTCACGACTTCTGGAGTAAACCTAACGTAGATGCTACCCTCCCGTTTACCCTTTTCATGGAGAAGTTGATATACACTTACAAAGATTGGAGTAATAATAATCCCTTTGTCTTTGATATTTTCTTCCAAGTCCTCGTCGAAGTCGGAATACTAGACGGAGCGAAAAAGTTATTGTATAAGATGTTAAACTACGGAGTGGTCATATCCGTTGCGTCATGCAATTTATTTCTCTCAAAGCTATCCGAGAATATGAACGGGTGTAAGATAACACCGCACGTCTTTACCGAATTCGCTAAAGAGGGGGTTGACTGGAATACCGTGTCGCATAATATAACGATGCACAGTCTTTGTCGAATCAGGAAAGTGAAAGAAGCTCATAACTTACTCTTCCAGATGAGGTTATGAGGCTACACATCTGATGCTATTAGTTATAGCATGGTTATAAACGGCTACTGTCGGATCGGAGAGTTTCACGAAGTTCCGAAACTTATCGAAGAAATGCAAACAAGAGGAATCGAGCCAAATGTGTTTACGGTTAACAGTTTGGTTTTGTTTTTGTGTCAGATTGGCAAAGTGGGGAAGCCGAGAAGGTTTTACGGGAGATGTTATACCGGAAACTAGTTCCGGATAAGGTAGTGTATACGACGCTAATTGACGGTTTCTGCAAAGCGGGAAATATCACTGCTGCGTATAGGCTTTTGAATGAAATGCATGGCAAGAACATTGTTCCTGATCTTGTAACGTATACTGCGATTATAGCGGGAATTTGTCGAACGGGAAATATAACGGAAGTGCACAATCTGTTTGTTGAAGTGGTTAGTAGAGGAATGGAAGTCGATGAAGTCACGTGTACGGTACTTATCGATGGTTACTACAAGGCTGGTCAGATGAAAGACGCGTTTACGCTTCATAATCAGATGGTTCGTATGGGCCTCACGCCGAATGTCGTCACGTATACCGCACTTGTTGACGGGTTGTGCAAACAAGGGGAAATCGATACAGCAAATGAATTTCTCGGTGAAATGTGTGCAAAGGGTCTTGAACTGAATGTATGCACGTATAATTCACTTGTTAACGATCTTTGTTAAGTTGGAAATATCGTACAAGCGGTAAAGCTAGTGGGCGATATGGAAGCGGCAGGATCATTTCGGATCGCTTCGGTATGATTTACCATATAATATGGTATGATGTACATGTTGAAGTTAACTATAAATAAGTTGGAGGTTCTTAAATGCAAGATCTTGACATAGTTTGGATAAGCAATACCAACTTCCTTCAAAGCAAGATCTTGACATACATGAAGAGAATACTTGAAAACAAACTTGACAGAATTTGGTCGGATTCTCTTCAAATTCTCTACGGCATAAACCGCTCTGAATTAGAGAAAATGGACCTCACCATGGTGTTCGGAATGTCGAAATTAGTAGAAAAAGTGTACCTTTGGCCGGAAAACGGTCTCCGAAATGTTCACCGGAAAACCGCCGTCGGCATGTGCGGCTGTGGTCGGCTGCCGCAGTCGCCACGACTCCGCCGTGTGGTGGCTGGTTTCTGGTCGACGGATCTTGTGTTCTAGAGAGAGAATGTAAAGAGAGGTTAGAGAGAAATGAGGCAGAGAGATAAAATGTTTGCGAATAATGAAGGATGTGGAGGTATATAGGGGTTTATATACCTAAGTTTTGGTGGAGTGGGTTTGAACTTTGAAGCCCATTAGTCAAGCCCATCCTTCTTCAGCACACCATTATCTGCGCACAACTCCGTTCTAGCTTGTTCTTGCGTCAGAATTCTCGTTTTCTCGCGTAAATTTCAATACAAATTAGTTTATAAATTATAATAATTATTTTTATGCTCAAAATATTAGTATTTTGTTGATATGGCATTAAATGTCGTGCACACGCGCTACGTGTTGAAATCGCGTAAGTTGATCTACTTGCTGATTTTTGTCGTTTCAATGACCCGAAAGTTACTGTAACTTATAAACATACTATTTCAATAATACATAAGTATTCTAAACATATTGATTACAATTAACGCACGAATTCTTGTTATCCCATGCACAGTGTTGACCGTATACACTTCAAAACACTATGTATCTATCCTAAATGCTAACTTTTAAATCTTAAAAATACAATTTCTTTCTTAATCATAAAGTTTAAAATAGAGAGTCAAACATTTGTCTTGAGTTATATTTTCGGTTGAGTCTTTGTTTTCCTGTACACTAATCGGGTTTTTCAATGTTAGTGTGTTCTTAAATAATCATTGGTTTTTGTCTACATCTTATTTTAAGATGGTGTTTGTTTTTCTAAAAAATATCTGCATAGGCTCTTCTGTCTGTTCCACGCAGACATTGCCATCTGCAGACTGTTTGTTTTTTCAAATATGTTTCATTAAAATACATTTTCGCGAGCTCTTGTTGGTGCAAACTTGGACCAACCACTTTTAAGATCTTCTAAGGTTTGTAGAGGATTAAACACCACCACCGTCCATCACCATCACCACCGTCCACCACCCTCGTCCAACACCACCACCGCCACTAGGGATGAGATTGGTATCGTACCGGTACTGAAAATACTGATATCGAATTTGAACAAAAAATGTGTACCAAATATATAGGTACCGTACGGGTACGGTATTTTCGATACAGTGCCCGCTTTGGTACCATTTTGTTTTTATTTAGTTTTTAAGCACTTGTACGGGGCACTAAATAAGTAAATTTGACATGAGTACCAATATAGTACGCGTGCCAAATATGTAGAATTGGTACGAGTACCAATATGATACGGGTACCGTATAGGTAAAATCAATACAAGTACTATAAATACCATAACACTAAATAACACATAATATATAAAACTTTTAAAGGTCCATACAAAACTGAGTACCGATATATGTACCAAATACCTAAAATGGTACGGGTACAAGTACGGTACGGTACGGGTATTTGGGAAAAAAAGCTCTTCCCTAACCACTACCACCACCATTGTCTGCACACCACCCACCAGTTTATATGTGTGTGTGTGTATATATTAAGGCCCTTTAGCTATCTTTCAATGATCTCGTGAAGTCCCCCTAGGTATTAGCATGTGATTCTTCCAACTCAACAATCTTCTTCACCGCATGGCGTGTGACGTACCAGGATCCAGCCACTAATCACATTGAACTAACAATAATACAATAAATAAAAATTCCCATTCAATGTAATTAGAAAATTCAAAACATTTGTTTAAAACATGTTTACGTTCAGCGAAGCATAATTCGTTGTTTTAGTAACTCAAAACCAAAGTCTGTAAAAACAATCAATACTCCTTGTCTTTACACTAGTCACGACCCATGACCAATCCACCTCCCCATACTGCAAGTCCCACATCAAATACCTATCGACCTGCAAGCATGCAGAAAAAGTGTATCAACATAAAGCTGGCGAGTTCACAGTTTTGTAAAACGTTTAGTTGCCAAGTGTTTAGTTTCAAAGCATGTTTCTAATAACTCGATACCGCAAGACGGTTGTTGTTTGCCCTTCCCCAATGCCTATCAACATTGGTCGAGTAGTTAAGGTCATTAGTGCATGCCCGTTCATGATTACGATTTTCTAAGTACTCCACTTTCATTTTATCAATAACTGGCACTTCTTTGATTACGCAGAGCTTGTTCAGTAGCGACTTTGCTGCTTCTTTCTCATGAATAATTTGATTGTGCGTCTTTCCCAATTTTCCTTGCATTTTTCGGATAGCATTCCACACCATTATGATTTCTTGTCCATTTCCTTCTTCAAGATCGACATGTAAGTAACATAAAACGTTTAGAAAATAAGTTTTTTTATTACTATTAACATGTTCATCTCTATTGGACATATAAAAGATGTACCATCAAATGTTTTTTAAAAGTCTAATCTCCATGTTAGCTCTTCACCACGCTTCTCCAGCTTGTCTTTAGCTTCTCTTAGGGCCCATACTTCAAAAGATTTAAAACTTTTGCAGATAAATTATGAGTAGGTTACGCTCTAGTAATAAAAAGAAAATACAACGGTTTACGGAAATAATAACTTCCTCTGAAGAAGGAAGTGGCTTACGGAAGCCATGTTTTGCAAAATGCAGACGGAGTTGGGCAGGTGGTGGATTTTTTATGATAAAATAACATTCTGGAACTAATGAGAAAGATGATAGAGAAATATGTTTGATCTACAAAAAGAAGAAAACACGTGGCATGAAAACCATGTTAACAGCAAAAAGGAGAGTATGTAAAAAAAACTCAAAATAATTTAACTATACTGGGTAAAAAATAAAAATCATATTAACAACAAAGATAAGATAGAGTAAATAAAAAAAACTCAAAATAATTTAACTTTTGTTTTGAAACTATAAACTTCATTCAAACGCAGCCCCTACCCAAAAGGCAGAGAAACACTGCACAACCCAAAAGGCCAACTTACAAATTCAACATATACAAAGGGTATTTACACCATTCGATCCATGAAAGATCTTTTTGTTTAGACCTATGTTTTAACCAAATAAAGCCAAAAGATTTGATGTCGCCAAAGATGCGGTTCGCATTATACTCTCTCTCCGAAAAAACTATTTCATTCCTCGCTCTCCAGATACACCAGCACGCCGTTATCATAATCCCATGCAATATCTCCGCTTTCCGTTTATCCATATTAGAATTCTCAGCCAAATTCAGAATGTCCTTGATAGAAAAAAGGATGAGCGGCGATAACTTGAACCAATTGGTGATGTTCATCCAGACTCTATACGACACCTCGCACGAAGTAAACAAATGTTCCGCGGTTTCTGAAACATCATTACACATCGGGCAAGCATCAGACTCCAGCGAAACTCCTCTCTTTATTAACGCCGCTTTAGTCGGAATCCGCTCAAATTCCGCTCTCCACATCAGGATGTTGCATTTAGAAGGAACCCACTTACACCATTTCATACAGAAGTTCCCACTGATATCATACTCCTTATTCATCCAAGTTTTGATCGATCCAACCGAGAAGGAACCCGAATCGTTCCCTATCCATTTCCATCTATCATTCACAGTTGAAAAAGTAACCGAAGCCACCCTGTAATCCAACCCAAAATAATTTAACTATGCTAAGTAAAAATAGATTAAATTTCTTTTACCATTCATTGGCTAATAATAATATATCTAAATGCTAATAAAATACTACAATTAATGCCACATGGCAACACCTCCTACAATCTAATTTTTTTTGTTAAATTTAATTTTTTATTTGTTTTGGTTTTTATATACATTTAAAACTTTTAATATCACATTTATCTATATACAATCTTAGTTTATTTTATATTTTCACTTTAATCTATAAAAAATAGTAGTGAGTTTTTTTTTTTTAATTTCTTATTGGATTGATGGTATCCTTAAATGAAATTTTTATTATTTATCATAATTTTTTATCATTAAAACTTTAATAATTTCTTATTTGTTTTATTATGTTTTAACTTTTTTGGTATTTCGTAATTATTAAATTAAAAGCTCTTGAAGCAGCAGTTGTTTTTATTTTTATTTTTGTCATTTAGTTTTTATAATTAAGTTTTAACCTATTTTGTTTTTCTCATGTAATTTTAAAATATCATCTTTTATAAAACTATAGTTATGAATATAGTGTTACAACATGCTTATTTTAGTCTACATTAGATATTAGTTTTATTCAAAATTTTGTTGTGAATTATAAGAGTTTAAGGATTAGTTTATAAACATATGTATTACATGGGTTTAAGGATAAAAATTATATAATTTAATAATGTATGCATAAATTTTTATAACTAAATTATTTTATACATACAACCTGTTGGGTTGTGGAGGTAGCAAACCATAGAACTTTGTTTATGGTCGTGACTTCATCTAGATGTTAGTACTCTGATATTATGGTTTTTATATTTGAGAATATCAAAATATATGTATAAAAAAGTTAAAATAATATATAAAAGTTATATATAACAGAAATATAATCAAAATCAAATCATAACAAAGCAAAGCAATGTAAAAAATAGTAACAGAAAGCAAACGTGGATCCATAGTGTCTTAGCAACTCCACAATAAATTGGAAAGTAAGATGGGAGTATAATTGTTTTATAAGGCTAAAGGGTGTGGGGTCATGGTCAGGAAATGATTCGACACATAGGAACATGAATAGAAGGCTACACCACCCCCTTGCCTGATCCACCATAGTTCGCATGGATTAAACCATGGCAATCAAGGTCCTCTTTTCCATTTCTTTTCTTTTTCTATAGACAAAAATAAATTATAATAAATAAGTGGATAGTGGTTTGAGTCATAATCACACCTTAGGGTAGTGGTTTTGAATGATGGATTAGAGATGTGTAACATGACGCTGACGGAGAGGGTCATGGTGGTCATGAGGGTCATGACCACACACTATAGCCTAATGGATCACTTATTAAAAATGATTAGATATATTTATAAGATGTGTTACGTGAGCTAAAAAATAGAAATATGCAAAATAATTTGAAAAGACAAATAAAATTCCATAATTAAAGAAATGTGTTTGAAAATTATTAATTGAAATAGTTTTAGTTATAGTTAAATTTGGTATGACTACCATATATTTACGATAGTTGATTGAGAAAACTGAATATGTCATCTATCCTGTTCGTATATATAAGCAAATTGCCAAAAAGATTTGTACAAAATTATCAAGTTATATAATTTATATCCTTACACCCGTGTATCACACGGGTCTAAATTCTAGTATATTTAAAATAAAAATAGAAGTAAAATTAAAATTATATATATTAATTTAAACTTGTCATGAACAGTATTTTAGTTTTATTTTCTCAATATTGTTTTTAAAGTTTTCATTATTTTATTGTTTTATTACATTTATTGATTTTAAACTTTTTTCATATAACTTTTAACATACAATAAAAGTATCTGTTATCAAAAAGAAAACCATAAAAATAAATGTGAGTCGTACCTGGGGTTGTTTGGTTTAATTCAGTAGAGTTTGGTGGTGCTACAGTGTCAGTTAATCAAAAGTAAAAACAATAAAAATAAATACCGGTATGGATGTAGATTTGTTCAATCGCTTTCGATTTGGTTTGGTACTACAGCGGTACAATACCCATTTTCGAAAAAATATCGCAATTAACTAAAATAAACGTAGAATGCAAACGAATCGAACCGATATCAACTAAACAACATCACTACTGGTATCGATATTCATTTTTATTGTTTTCAATTGATGTGATGTTTTCTCTTTCGATTACTATAGCAAGTGTGTGTATCATACCGAAACAAATTGGAAATTGATACCGATTGAATTCCCGCCACGAAGCGTGGGAGAATCTCACTATATATTATATATATATGAATTGAATGTGGTAATGAATAATAAAAGAGTAACCAAGAATTTTTAAATAATTGATTTTTAATAGTATTTTATTGATTATACAATTTGACTGCATTCAGTATAGAAATAATTGTTTTTAATAGTATTTATTGATTATACAGTTTTATTACATACGGTATAGAAATTATCTCGTGTTTTATATCGACCGAAAATGATAAAAATGAACATTGTATCATCATCGATGTTGTTTTAATAGTATCAATCGGTTCAAACTGTCACAATACCGGTACTGATATTCGTTTATCGTGGCAGACGGAATTGTATAATTGATTTTTTTTGAACCGGGAAACCATAAAAATGAATCTACGTACCGGTACCGAAGTTCGGTACGATAACAATACGATATCAGTTTATTGAAAGAGATAACAATAAAATAAATATCGGCACCGAAACCGTGGTTGTTAGTTCGTTTCACTACGGCAGCGGCACGATATTCGATATCAAACAGTAAACCATAAGAATGAATACATACCAATACCATTGTTGTTCGGCTCAATTTGGTATGATATGGTAGCGATATGGTGTCAGGTTATTGAAAGCAAAAGCACTAAAAATAGATACCAGTATCGAGCCAAATGTTGTTCACGGTTCGGTTTGGTACGATAGCAGCAGAGTACTCTTTTTCTATAAAAGATAGAACGCAAACAAACTTGGACAGTATCATTTGAACAACATCAATATCAGTATCCATAATTGTTTTTATTGTTTTCAATTGATGTAAGGCTTTCTTTTTTATTTGAATAGTAAGTGACGGTACTCTAACGAATCGAATTGATACTGACCGACTTCCCGCCGCGAAGCGCGAGAAAATATCACTAGTTAAAATTAAAACTAAAACAAACCTAAACTAAACTAAAGCAGCCGTCTCCTCTTTCTTATCTATCCCCCTGTTCGCTCCTCCATCTATCTTCTAAACCTAAAAAACAAACAGCCGACTGACTGAACTTCTTTCTTTCATTCTACGATTCAGCAGGGAGGGTTCAATCAGCCAGCAAGCAAGCAGGTAAGCTTCGATTAGCCACCATTTCTTCTCTATTACATTTGAATTGTTGCCATTATGGTCGTCGAAAACGCGATCCCTTGCGAACCCGGATCCTGTTCGTACCGCGAATTGGATCGGACGAACCGAAACGAAAATCGTGCCATGACCAGCGAATTATGTGACTATGGTTACACTTACAAGAGGTATTAAAGTTTCTGCCTCTATATTTGATCTTGAGTACGATGTTGTCAGTCCAACCCAGAATACAAACTTCATCTTATAAGTTATCAATGATGTTATGTTATGTACTCCATTTGAACGCTTAAACACTCAGATTGTGGTATTTCAGTTAATACCCACCACCTGTTCAATGAAATGCCACCAGAAAAATATGGCCTTTTGGGCTATGTTATGTTATGTAACACTTATTTATCTGTTTATTTAGTATTGATTACTTAATTTAACTTTAAACAAGAATCTATTCTATCAAGATTTGCTTATGTATAGTGCAATTGCTGTTGTAACAGGGATGTATTGAGGAAGATCTTTATGCTTCACCCTTTCTATATGGAGAAGGGTAATGCCAGCATCAAAGGTAGAAATCGGGAATGCTATTTCATGCTAAGATATGAAGAGGTTTCCTATCTTCGTCCCAAGATATTATCGTTATCATCTTCCACTTGACATAGCAAATTATTCGAAACATAAGTTTTCGTCACTTGGTTCAGCTAGTGTCAGGCCCTTTCCCGATTATTCGCCAAAAAAACCCACCATTAAAGATTCCCAACTTGTATACAACATAAGCACCGCCATTAAGCAACGCCGTTTCGAGCCCATAGAACGAATTCTAAAACCATTTGAATCAAGGTTCAAACCCGACCACTTTATTTGGGTTCTGATGGACATAAAGAACGAGTACACGTTAGTTCTGAATCTTTTCAGCTGGCTGTGCTTACGTAGAGCTCCATCGCTCGAGGCTCTTTGCATTATCATTCAAATTTCTGTTCCTGCAAGGGACCCAAAAACGGCTTATAGACTCATTCACGACTTCTGGAGTAAACCTAACGTAGATGCTACCCTCCTGTTTACCCTTTTCATGGAGAAGTTGATATACACTTACAAAGATTGGAGTAATAATAATCCCTTTGTCTTTGATATTTTCTTCCAAGTACTCGTCGAAGTCGGAATACTAGACGGAGCGAAAAAGTTATTGTATAAGATGTTAAACTACGGAGTGGTCATATCCGTTGCGTCATGCAATTTATTTCTCTCAAAGCTATCCGAGAATATGAACGGGTGTAAGATAACACCGCACGTCTTTACCGAATTCGCTAAAGCGGGGGTTGACTGGAATACCGTGTCGCATGATATAACGATGCACTGTCTTTGTCGAATCGGGAAAGTGAAAGAAGCTCATAACTTACTCTTCCAGATGAGGTTACGAGGCTACACATCTGATGCTATTAGTTATAGCACGGTTATAAACGGCTACTGTCGGATCGGAGAGTTTCACGAAGTTCCGAAACTTATCGAAGAAATGCAAACAAGAGGAATCGAGCCAAACGTGTTCACGGTTAACAGTGTGGTTTTGTTTTTGTGTCAGATTGGCAAAGTGGCGGAAGCCGAGAAGGTTTTACGGGAGATGTTATACCGGAAACTAGTTCCGGATAAGGTAGTGTATACGACGCTAGTTGACGGTTTCTTCAAAGCGGGAAATATCACTGCTGCGTATAGGCTTTTAAATGAAATGCATGGCAAGAACATTGTTCCTGATCTTGTAACGTATACTACGATTATAGCGGGAATTTGTCGAACGGGAAATATAACGGAAGCGCACAATCTGTTTGTTGAAGTGGTTAGTAGAGGAATGGAAGTCGATGAAGTCACGTGTACGGTACTTATCGATGGTTACTGCAAGGCTGGTCAGATGAAAGACGCGTTTACGCTTCATAATCAGATGGTTCGTATGGGCCTCACGCCGAATGTCGTCACGTATACCGCACTTGTTGACGGGTTGTGCAAACAAGGGGAAATCGATACAGCAAATGAACTTCTCGGTGAAATGTGTGCAAAGGGTCTTGAACTGAATGTATGCACGTATAATTCACTTGTTAACGGTCTTTGTAAAGTTGGAAATATCTTACAAGCGGTAAAGCTAGTGGGCGATATGGAAGTGGCAGGCGTTTATCCAGATACATTTACATACACGACTCTAATGGATGCTTATTGCAAGGCCGGAGACATGGTTAACGCTCACGAGCTTCTCCGTGAAATGTTGGATAAAGGGCTTCAGCCGACAGTCGTCACGTTCAACGTTTTAATGAACGGATTTTGCGTGTCGGGAATGCTAGAAGATGGCAAGAGGCTGCTGAAATGGATGTTGGAAAAACGTATCATGCCAAACGCCACCACCTACAATTCGCTTATGAAGCAGTATTGTATTCGAAGTGATATGCATGCGACAACTGAAATCTACAAGGAAATGATAAGTGAAGGTCTTTCGCCAAACGCCAACACGTATAATATACTAATAAGAGGCCACTGCAAAGCGAGAAATATGAAAGAGGCATGGTTTTTGCGTAAAGAAATGGTGGATAAGGGGTATGATCTTACGGTAAATGGTTATAATGCTCTTATTAAAGGTTTTATTAAGAGGAAAAAACATCTAGAGGCCAAGAATATATTCGAGGAAATGAGGAAAAAGGGTTTCGTTGCCGATAGAGAGTTATACAATTTCTTTATGGATATGAACTATCATGACGGGAACCTGGATCTGACTCTTGAGCTGTGTGATGAAGCGATAGAGAAAAATGTCGTCGATAAGACTGATAAGTGAATTGGGGTCAGAACTCAAGATTTTTGATTTTTATAACAAATGAATTCCATACATGGTATATTTTTTGTGTATTAATATGTTTATGATCTTACCGAGCATACTTTAGTGGTATTCATTTGTTACGGTACCTACTGGTTTGCTTGTAAAGAGAAAAACAATTGTAGTCCTCAAATTAACCAATTCACTTATAATTTATACAATAATCTGATATGGTGTCTACAGTTTGAATTGGGATCACGTGATGATACTGTATGTGACAACCTTGGTTTAAAAAAACGAGCTTGAAGCGTGAAATGCCCGATGCATTAGAAAACCGTTTTCTTTTTGCTGCTTTGAAGCGTTATTTCACATGAAGCGTTTTGAGGCGACGCTTTAAACCTGAAGCGCTAGGTGTGTGAAGCGACGCCTCAGGCCCAATCAGGTCAGATTTGGGTTATGGGCCCAATATTCTAAATCAGCTTTTAATCACGTCAGATTTGGGTTCTGTACCCTAAAAAATCCATTGTGACCTCTTCTCTTCGGCCGCCTCACTCTTCTGCATCGCTTATTGATTAAAGACTTTTTTTTATGTTTATGTTTCAAGTGTGTTTCGACTTCAATGTATGTTTTAACCATGTTTTATTGTGTTTTATAACTATGTACAAAGATTTTTTTATATATTTTATATATTTTGAGCCTCGCATACGTGAAGCTCTCACCTCGCTTAAAGCGTTTGGAACCAAAACCCTTCGGAGCGCCTCACGTTATTTTAAACCAAAGTGACAACATATTTGACTGTTTTTGTACAAAATTTCATGCACTGAGGTTCAACTGTCACAATTCACAATATGTGGAATCTAGATCATCATGCCTGCTTATTAAACAAGTCAAAAAGAAAAAAAAAAAAAAAGTAACGTAGTTTTCACATCCAAGCTGAAATGATGCCAGACACGGTCCATTATACTCTTTGCTTCTACACTTACAACATACAGCCTACTAAGACCAGTATGAAAGAGATATAGATCACAAACTCCAGGTGATTACCGCTTGAAGAAGGTGGAAAAGTAGGAGTTTGTACCGGTGTTCCACTTTCCTTTGTGCAACTGTAGTTGCAACGACTTGGTTGAACTACTCTGTACACACCCGTGCTTGCCAGAATATATACGTCTTTCTTGTTATCTTCTCTAAATGAGTATATGTAATCTAAAGCGGACAAGTTTGTGTTTGGTGCAGATTTGCACTCTATTGGAGAATCACGGGCACAACTGAAACGGATTGAAGTTGAGGTGAAGTTCCCGCTATCGGTTGGAGTTTCCGCAGCTGCCCATAAAGCAGTGGAATACAGATCTGCATACAAGTAACTAAAAATCCCTTTGTAGTTAGATGTTTTGACCTTTTACAAGTCAATTAGAAAAGGTAGAAAAACGTTGATATGTTTTACCTGCCATACATGCATGGATCAGTAGTGGAACGATAAAAACTCCCGCCTGTTATTGCTGCAGAACCCTCTTTCTTGTTTACATCATAGTGGTTATAACCCATTGCTGGAAATATAACATCAGTGGAATCCGAAATATTGTTTTTGGAAGATTGCTGAGAGTCAACAGGAAGGTGGCCTTCATATATACTCCACCCATAGTTTCTGCCCTTGGTAATAACATCAATCTCTTCGTAACGATCCTGATCAATGAAATTGACGTGTATCACCACAATCAAGTTTTGTATACATCTTTGTAGCAATGAATTTCAATGCTTTTGAACAAGGTTTAAAAGTACGGAATAGTGCCCCGAGGTGTGTCAAAAAACATAAAAAACAAACATCAACCCCCCCCCCCCCGAGGCGCAACTTTTCTTAGCGCCCCATCCCTCTAAGGTGCACGTACAAAATAACCCCCTGATACGGCGCCTCATACTCATTTTTTGGGCACCTCGAGGCACACGCCTCAGCCGTTTTTAAACTATGCTTTTGAATCTTTATAAGCCTGAAGAAAATGAAAACTACAAAGTTATACTGTACGAACCTGGCCAACATCTGTACAGAGGAAGTAAGAAGGCCTCAGTGAGTCAAAGCTACAATGCCAAGGATTTCTGAGTCCTAGAGCCCATATCTCAGGCAACAATTCTTCATCTTTAGAGTACGGATTGTCACGCGGTATTGAATAATTACCCCATAGATTCAGATCATCTGCTTCTTCTGGAGTATATATACACACACATGTTGTTTATTATTATTATTCAAAAGGTAAATCTAGCAGAGGCTTTAAAGTAAAACCAAATGCTTACTAGGTATCGTATCGACATCCACCCTAATGATCTTTCCAAGCAAAGACTTCTTATTTTGAGCTAACCCGAAAGGACCATTTTGCCACCACCATCTCCCAACATTATATACAGATACCCGTCATCAGGCCCAAAGAGAATCTGACCACCATGATTATTTGTAAACGGAAGCCCTATGGTCAATATCCTTCTCACCTCTGTAGGTTTCCCTTTCGTTGCCTACAAACATATTAGAAATCAGGTCATGTTCCAGAACTGGATAACACTCATAACAGTATCAGTTTTTTAGTACCTTTGCAGGCTCTGATGATGTCCCGTTAACAGTGTACTCTGCTACAACATTATGATACCGGCATGGGTGATCCGCGTCTATTTTGGAAGGATCACAACCAACATCTGAATTACAACCACACCGCCCTGAACATGTGGTGGACGTTTCTTTGTCACAATTGAAGGAAGCAAAGAAACGCCCGTTTTCGGCAAACTTTGGATGAAATGCTATCCCCATCAACCCAAACACGGTATCAAATTTGATTTGATCAGTTAAATCTACAAAAGGGGTTGATTCATCTATACCCAGTGGTTCTCCAGAACCGTGTGTAGGAATGGTTGCTAGCCATATTTTTCCCGGCAGGTCTGAGAAGAAGGCGCGTTCTGATCCATCTGGATGAGCAGCAGCCATATTGATATACCCTTTATCTCCAAGCCTTTCAAGGCATAGGCCTTTTGAGGTGAAGTTCCCGCTATCGGTTGGAGGTTCCGCAGCTGCCCATAAAGCAGTGGAATACAGATCTGCATATAAGTAACTAAAAATCCCTTTATAGTTAGATGTTTTGACCTTTTACAAGTCAATACAGATTGGTTGGAGTTTCCGCAGCTGCCCTAACGTAGATGCTATCCTCCCGTTAACCCTTTTCATGGAGAAGTTGATATACACTTACAAAGATTGGAGTAATAATAATCCATTTGTCTTTGATATTTTCTTCCAAGTCCTCGTCGAAGTTGGAATACTAGACGGAGCGAAAAAGTTATTGTATAAGATGTTAAACTACGGAGTGGTCATATCCGTTGCGTCATGCAATTTATTTCTCTCAAAGCTATCCGAGAATATGAACGGGTGTAAGATAACACCGCACGTCTTTACCAAATTCGCTAAAGAGGGGGTTGACTGGAATACCGTGTCGCATAATATAACGATGCACAGTCTTTGTCGAATCGGGAAAGTGAAAGAAGCTCATAACTTACTCTTCCAGATGAGGTTACGAGGCTACACATCTGATGCTATTAGTTATAGCACGGTTATAAACGGCTACTGTCGGATCGGAGAGTTTCACGAAGTTCCGAAACTTATCGAAGAAATGCAAACAAGAGGAATCGAGCCAAACGTGTTCACGGTTAACAGTGTGGTTTTGTTTTTGTGTCAGATTGGCAAAGTGGCGGAAGCCGAGAAGGTTTTACGGGAGATGTTATACCGGAAACTAGTTCCGGATAAGGTAGTGTATACGACGCTAGTTGACGGTTTCTGCAAAGCGGGAAATATCACTGCTGCGTATAGGCTTTTGAATGAAATGCATGGCAAGAACATTGTTCCTGATCTTGTAACGTATACTGCGATTATATCGGGAATTTGTCGAACGGGAAATATAACGGAAGCGCACAATCTGTTTGTTGAAGTGGTTAGTAGAGGAATGGAAGTCGATGAAGTCACGTGTACGGTACTTATCGATGGTTACTACAAGGCTGGTCAGATGAAAGACGCGTTTACGCTTTGTTGGGATTGAACCCTATCAGAGGAACAGATAATTAAAGCCAAAACTGGATCAGAGCAGTGGATCCAGAATAAGCAGACGTTTACAGATTAGTTCATGCAAATCTCTCCCCTTGAAAGTGGCTTTGTATCTGCTGACCTCCTATCTACTGATCTTACCAAGTGCTGATCCACAACTGCTGCCTTGCATCTACTGTTGAATGTTAAAGACTGATGGAAGACCAAAGCTCTGCTGACTCAATCTACTGCCTTGAGTCAAGTACTGCTGATCCGGACAAGCACTGCTGGATTCACAGCAGTGGAAGGATACAGCAGCTGTTTAAGTGTCTTTTATGTAATAAATTGTAATAGCAGTAGTTACTACATCAGTGTTTGTATAGATCAGAGGTTAGAGTTTGTTAGGAGGTTAGATGTCACTTTCATGGTGACGTCAGCTAAGATGCTCAGTGGTTTGCAAGTGCCTATAAATAGTTCAGTACTTTGTACTGTTCTATTAGCTCTTTCACCACATCGTCTTCTTTGCACGAACAAACTACTGAGCTCTGGCTGAGGGGGAGTTTGCATTCTTACATCAATCATTGTAATCGTTGTTGAAATAAATTCAATCTTTCGATTCATTGTGTAAAGATGTTTGATTAAAGTATTACTCTCGTTTGATTGTATGCAAAGTTTGCTTTCATCTTATTTCCGCTGCACAACTCTTTCATTTCCATCTTAATTTCAAACAAAAATACAATCAAAAAGAAACTCAGATCCAACAATTGGTATCAGAGCTTGGACAGTCGAATTTGATTTAACAATCATTTTGACGTAAATAGTTCAGCTCATAACAGTTGATACTGATCGTTTGTTCGTCCGTTGAAAAACAGAGCAAGGGTTAATCACCATTAAAGTTGATTTCTCAGTGTCTGTAAAACAACAAGAATGACGTCACAATCGCAGGATGATAAAAACAACATCGGCTCACTTTTTAAACCACCTATGCTAAAAAGAAATGAGTACAACATCTGGCAGAGAAGGATGGGTCACATCCTTGCTCAACAAAGCACAGGTTGTTGGAGGTCTGTCATTTATGGTCCCCATGTTCCTTCAGTGCCAAGCGCTGAAGATGCTAAAAAGTTCGTTCCAAAACCAGTTGAAAATTATACCGAAACCGACTTTCAAAAGATCGAACTGGATGCTAAAGCTTTTAGCATCATAGCATCAGCGCTGCCCAATGAGATATATGCTGGACTGTTAGACTGTAACAGTGCCAAAGAGTTATGGGACGCACTTAAGGAACAGTTTGGGGGAACTGAAGAAGTCATAGAAAACAATAGAGAAATCCTGAACCAACAGTATGAAACATTTTGCTATGTTAAAGGCGAATCACTAACGCAACAATTTGAGCGTTTCAGTTGTCTCATCCGTGAACTGAGGCTTGTTAACACCACTTTTACAAACTCAACTCAAAATAGCAGGTTCCTCAGGTCACTGCCAGAAAAATGGGACACCATAGCTTTTGTCACCCGAAATTCACCTGAATTCAAGGATCTGACCTTGACCCAACTCCATGGTCGACTCCTGACCTACGAAAGGGAGTTGAACCAGAAAAGGAGGTTACAAGAGTCAGGAAAAGTTACCGATGATTACACTTTCGGTAATACTGCTCTTCTGGGTCAAGAAGAATCTGGGAGCAGTGGTAAGGATCAGGGTTATGATCACTTCATTGACATAACTGCTGGTGCAAATTTTAACAACCCTGATCCTCACTCTGCAAGTTATGCATTCACTGCTAACGAAAACCAGATGTCAGACAATTTAAGTTTTGAACTAAATGATTTGCAACATTTTGATCCCACTGATTTAGAGGAAATGGACATCTTGCATCAACTGGCTTTGCTAAGTGTTAGAACTAGCAAGTTCTACAAAAGAACAGGGCGAAAATTCCCAGGTTTGCATGGGAATCTAAGGGTTGGGTTGGATAAATCGAAAATCAAGTGCTACAAGTGTAATAGGTTGGGACATTTCGCTAGGGAATGTAGGAGTCAAACTACTGGTCCCATAATTACTCATCCTAGCTCAAATCCTAGACCTCAAAACCAAAACACTGTGCACTATGCCCAATATGCCCCAGCAGCTCAAGTGAACACTGCTCACTATGCTGCTGCCCCTGTGCCAGTACATTATGTCCAAACTACTGTTCCACAAATCCAATATGTTCAAACCCCTGTTCCACAGGTACAAGTGCAACCTGTTGCACCTCAAACCACTGCTCCAGCAGCAGCACAACCAGATCAACAAAGTTTTTTCACTCAAGGGTTTGTTGACTGGAGCAGTATGCCTGAAGACCTTAATGATGAAAATTTTGCACTCTATGCTTCTAATGATTCTTCTCATGATGAGTTTTGTTTGATGGCATTAGAGTCAATACAGGAGGGGGTTGAAACTGAGGAGGAACAGCAGAGCTTAGAAACAGTGGAAGTGGTGACTGAAGCAGTGGTTACTGCTGTGGCTGGTGAAGTACTGTTGGGAGAAAGTTCAGGTACTCTGATTGAACCAATGACAGATCCATGGTCCATAGAGGACAAAGAAGAAGAGAAAGAAGAAAAGGCTGGTGAAAAGAAGGTAAAAGCTGATGATGATGAAGATCATCAATGTGATTGTGCAATGATGGCAGCTGCCAAGGTATCTCCTCAAGTTCTTGAAAAACTGTGTTCTGACAATTGCATAATTGCTTTTGCTAACATTAAAGAGGTGAATGAAAACCTTCGGGATAAAATCTTGTCTGATGAGGTCAAATTTGAAAGGTCTTTAAAAGAACTTAAAAACAAATTGACTGAAAAAGAAAAAGAGAACAACTGTCTAAAAGAAGAGCAGAGTATAACCAAAACCCAACTTCAAACTATGGTAGAAAAATACCAAGTTTGTAAAAAGGAGTTGGAGTCCGCCCAGATTACTTGTGAAAGATGGGTGGAATCCTGCAAAGGATATGAGGTTATGCTTGAAAAACAGAGAAAAAGCAATGTAAAGTTTGGGGTTGGGTATAGAAAACATGATGATGAAAACACTGCTTTTGAAAACTCTGTTCAAACCACTGATGTAACCACTGAGTTCATCCCCAAAAACAAGAATGGCCAAGAAATGAAAATCACTGACAAACTTGGTAACAAAATCACACTTGACAGACCAATGGAATCCTCTACTTTTGTGGAGCTTGAAGAATACCAGTTTAAACCAAAATGGTCTGATGAGTGTGACATTCTTGAAAATTTCAAGCCAATGGACTTTACATCAATTAACGGTGTCAAGGCTCCAAAAGCTAAAGTCATACCTCTCAAGGACATCCCAGCAGTGGTTAAAACCTCTGCTGCAAAGGAGTCTGAAAAGAGAAAGAAGAAAGAAAAAATTGATAACTTGTTTTGTGAATTCTGTGAAAAAAGGAATCATCTAACAAAAGATTGTTTCCACTTGAAAGCTTATGATTTAAACAAAACAAGTGTCATTGTTTCAGCAGAAAGCTGCATTGTTTGTGGTAAGACAAACCACAAAACTCAAGCATGTGTGTACCTCAAAAACTTTGATGTGAAAAAGAATGAGTACATGGTTAAAACATCCTTGAGTCCACCATCATCATCAACATCTGTCAAATTTACCAAGAAACAACCACTGTTTGTGCCAGTTCAAACAGCTGTTACAAAACAGCTGAACCAAACATCTGTCAAAAGAGATGTTCAGGTTACTGATGCACCCCCTGCCAATCAGTTCAGAAAAGGCAGAGAAAAACAGTCTTACCAAAGGATTCCTCACGTTTATGAGGCCTACAAAAGGCCCTCTAAACCCAAAGTGAACAAGCATCCTTTTGGTTATCAGCAGATGATTGGCCAGAACCCACAACAGTGGTTAGAGAAACACTGTCCTAAAACAGTTCAAACCCCTGACCTAACCACTGTCCATCATCTTGCATCCATCCCAGACACTGTTGAGACCCCATCCAAAGCCTTGTTGGCTTTGGAGACCTTAATGAACTAATCCTTTTACTTCATGTGCAGGGAGCTTCTGCATGCTTTGATAGTCTTTGGTATGTAGATAGTGGAGGCTCCAGGCACATGACAGGATGTAAAGCCCTCCTCAAAGACTTTAAAATCCATGGAGGGGGTGATATATCCTTTGGGAATAATAGTAAAGGGAAGGTTCTGGGGTCTGGTACAGTGCAATCTGGAAATGTAAAATTTGAAAATGTCAATCTAATAGACAATCTAAAATTCAACCTTCTGAGTGTGTCCCAAATGAGTGACAAGGGATTTGGGTCATTCTTCACAAAAGACTGTTGTAGGATTGTTGGACCAGAAATGGTCAAAAAGATTGAAGCAATAATCAAAACTGGTCAAACTAAACTTGTTGCTCAAAGAAGTGGCAATGTTTATGTTGTTGACATGTCAAAAGAGTGTCCCAGAGCTGATGCATGTCTGTTCTCAGCTGCCTCTAACAAAGAGACAGAACTTTGGCACAGAAGGCTGGGGCACACAAATCTTAAGACAATCACAGAAATTTCAAAAAATGGTTTGGTGAGAGGCCTACCACAAAAATTGTTTTCATGTCCTGAACATTGCATTTCCTGTTTAAAAGGAAAACAGCATAAAAGTTCTTATAAGTCCATTGAAGAATCCAAAACAACCCAGTGTTTGCAAATGCTACACATGGATTTGTTTGGCCCAGTTCAAGTCATGAGCCTTAAAAGGAAAAGATATTGTTTGGTTATTGTTGATGACTTTTCTAGGTTCACATGGACTTTCTTTTTGCACTCAAAAGATGAAACTGCAGGCATTTTGCAAGACTTTGTAATACAGGTTGAAAAGCAATTTGACCTTCCAGTGAAAAGCTTCAGGAGTGACAATGGCACATAATTCAAAAATAGGGAGTTGGATGCCTTCTGTGTGAAGAAAGGGATTGTAAGGCAGTACAGCATCCCAAGAACACCAGAGCAGAATGGGGTAGTGGAAAGGAAGAACAGAACTCTGATTGAAGCTGCCAGAACCATGCTT
This sequence comes from Helianthus tuberosus, assembly GCA_030545235.1. Lineage (NCBI taxonomy): Eukaryota > Viridiplantae > Streptophyta > Magnoliopsida > Asterales > Asteraceae > Helianthus > Helianthus tuberosus. The sequence continues at coordinate 150,381,915 of CM060412.1, forward strand.
GCAGATTCAGGTTTGCCATTAACTTTCTGGGCAGAGGCAGTAAACACTGCTTGCTATGTTCAGAACAGAGTTTTAATAAACCACAGGCACAAAAAGACTGCCTATGAAATTCTGTATAAAATTAAACCACTGATCTCATATTTCAAAGTGTTTGGCTGCCCATGTTTTATTTTGAACTTAAAAGATTCCATTTCAAAATTTGCAGCCAAAATTGATTGTGGTTACCATTTGGGATACTCAACCACTGCCAAGGCCTACAAAGTGTTCAATACACGGACCAAGGCAGTGGAGGAGACTTTGAATGTTAAGTTCAATGAACTTTCATCAATGAAAATCCCAGCAAACCCTGCAGATCTGTTTGATCTTGAAAAATTCACTTTTGAAAATACTGCTGTCAAGACTAACAGTGCAGGTCCATCAGAGGATACAACACCAGACTATGGGTATGAAATCATCATCCCTCAAAGGTCTGCCACAAAGGGAAAAGCACCAGCTGTTCAAAACAGTTGTCAAAGCTCTACCACCGCTACCTCAACAGTTGTTGACCAAAGTAGCCCATCAACCACTGCTTCCACATCCTCAAACACTGCTGACAAAAGTCCTCAAACAGTGGATAAAAGTCAGCAGTTGTCCACTTCATTACCTCCTATACCACCACCTTTTGAAACCACTGCTGGATCATCAAAGTTCCCAGCAGTAGTTAGCTCAGATGATACACATTTGCAGCCTTCACCATCCAATGCCATCATACCATACCAAGGAGACTTAATCTTCTTGAGATCTCATCCACCTGATCAAATCATTGGCAACATAAATGAAGGGGTGCTCACAAGAAGCCAAACCCAAAACATTTGTCTTTTTGCTGGTTTTCTATCACTCCATCAGCCAGTCAAGTACCAAGAGGCACTGAAAGACAACAGCTGGGTAGAAGCCATGCAAGAGGAGCTCCAACAGTTTAAAAGACAACAAGTATGGGAGCTTGTACCACTGCCAGAAGAGGTTAGTCCCATTGGCACAAAGTGGGTCTTCAAGAACAAAACTGATGAAAGGGGTATTGTTGTCAAGAATAAAGCCAGGCTTGTGGTTCAAGGTTACAGACAGGAAGAGGGGATTGACTATGATGACACATTTGCCCCTGTTGCAAGATTGGAAGCCATTAGACTGTTCCTGGCCTTTGCTGTCAACCACAATATGAAGGTGTTTCAAATGGATATCAAAAGTGCTTTCCTCTATGGTACAATTCAAGAAGAGGTGTATGTTTGTCAACCTCCAGGTTTTGAGGATCCATTTTATCCAGATCATGTCTACAGGCTAAACAAAGCCTTGTATGGCTTGAAACAAGCACCAAGGGCCTGGTATGAAACTCTTTCCAACTTCCTACTCTCAAATGGTTTCAAAAGAGGTACCATTGATAAAACACTATTTTTAAAATGGAGAGGGAAGGATTTAATGATTGTCCAGATTTATGTGGATGACATTATTTTTGGAAGCACATGTAACTCAATGTGTGAAGAGTTTAGAGAACTCATGACAGCTGAGTTTGAAATGAGTGCTATGGGTGAGCTGCAATGCTTTCTTGGTCTCCAAGTACAGCAATTGCAAAATGGAACTTTCATTCATCAAAGCAAATATGCTAAAGAACTTTTAACCAAATTTGATATGAATGATTGTAAACCATGCAGCACACCCATGGCAACAAATAAGCTGGTCATGTCTGATGAAAAAGATGAGCTGATTGACCAAACACTTTATAGAAGTATGATTGGGTCTTTATTGTACCTAACTGCATCTAGACCAGACATCATGTTTGCAATATGTGTCTGTGCAAGAAGTCAATCAGCTCCCAGAAAATCAAATCTCATTGCTGTAAAAAGGATCTTCAGATACATAAAAGGTGCTCCCACACTTGGTATCTGGTATCCAGCTAATGGGAACATCAAGCTTTCAGGTTTCTCAGACAGTGACTTTGCTGGATGTCACACCACAAGGAAGTCCACATCAGGAGGGTGCCAGTTTCTAGGTGATTGCTTAGTTTCATGGCAAAGCAAAAAGCAAGCAGTTGTTTCAACATCCACTGCTGAAGCTGAATACATTGCTGCTGCAAGCTGTACAGCCCAACTCCTGTGGCTTCAAAATCAGTTGCTGGATTTTGGTATTACTGCCTTAAAGACACCACTCATGTTGGACAGTCAGGCAGCAGAAAATATCATCAAAAATCCAGTTTCCCATTCAACCACCAAACACATCGACATCAGACATCACTTTGTGAGGGATTGCTATGAAAAAGGTTTGATTTCTCTGCATCATGTCCCAACTAAAGATCAACTAGCTGATGTGCTCACAAAAGCACTTGATACAGCCACTTTTGAAAGCTTGGTCTCTAGAATTGGGATGCTGAACATGGAATAACAAGCAACATCTTGTTTTTCTATGAATAAAAGCAACAAAATGTTTTCAGAAAATCAAAACTCCATCCTTAAAAATAGCTAAAAATGAAAATTTTTCATTAAAGTCCTTAAAAGTCTGCCATTATCCACTGATTGTTCAAAAGTCTGCTCTACTTCAAAAGCCTGTCCACTGTTGAAAGTCAACCCCTGCTCTCTCATTATTTTGATAAACTCTGTTGTTCAAAAGCAGTGTCTTATCCACTGATATGCTATCCACTGATAGTAAAAATCATCCACTGCTTCCATACCACTGCCTTCATCAGTCACTTTCACAAAAATACTGTCCTTCACTTTCAACAGGGGTTGTCACGTGGACAGTACATATTGGTCAGACCTTTTGTAACGGCTGCCACCTCAGCATTCACTTTCTTCCCTATAAAATCCCCCACTCACCACCAAAACAGGGTTTTATTGTCGAATTGAATTCTTAAAAATTCTCTTCTCAAAACAGTTTTTCATCTCATCTTCCACAAATTTCTTCGATCAATCATCCTCAAAATCAAAGAAATCTTCAAAACCCTCATCCAAATCATCATCGAAAACAGCCTCCCAAAAGGCAATCTCCACTGAAATTCCACATAAACCATCTCACAATCTCCTGGGTCTTCTCACAAAACCAGGAACCACCAAAGTGTTCGATTCCATCATTGACATCATGGCAAAATCAAAGTACAAAACTTTGTTCATCGCCGATGCACCAATCTATTTGGCGACCCAAAGGGAGTTTTGGAAGAATGCAACCCTTGAAAAACAAGGAGACACTGCAACCACCATAAACTCTTCTATAAAGGGTAAAGCTGTCCAAATCACGCCACAATCCATTTAAGAGGTCTTTCAACTCGATGATCAAGAAGGTAAAATCTCTTTCACTAAAAACGAGTTGCAAACTGACTTCATTGAGAGAGGGTATGAAGCCACAATGATGAAGAAAATTACCTTAGAAAAAGGTTATTTTCCTTCTGCCACCAGATTTTTATTTCATACCCTCCTACTATGTGTTTCAAACAAAACCACTTCTTTCAATGAAATCCCTTTAAAGATTCAAAATCTGGGATATGCTATTCTTCAAGGAGAAAATTTTAACTACTCTCGGGAAATTTTTAAAGATTTGGTTAATAATGTTGAAACAAAATCATTCTTACTGTTTCCAAGGTTTTTAAGTTACTATTTTTCAAAGAAATTCAGTAAGGATGATTTAGCTGTAATAAACCAAGGTGATCCTACTCAAATAAACAGTTTAACTACTGAAACTTTTTCAAGGATGTTAGCACCTTGCAAAACACAAGCAGAGGTGCCTGAGCAGATTTTAGCAGTTACAACTGCTCCTCAGGTATCTGCTGCTGAGCCCACTGCTCAAGGTGATCAAAGCAGCAACACAACTGTTTTGAAACCCACACCTAAAATCACCAAAAAGCCAACAAAAAGAAAAACACAAAAACCCCCCAAACCCATCAAAAAGGCATCTCTGGAGGATGAGATACCAGAGCTCCTGCCAGTGACAACACAAAAGTCACAAGAAACCACTGCTGCTACTTCCTCACAGCAGTTGGTACAAATATCTCAACCCATAACCGAAACTCCTCCTGCTTCTTCACAAAAAGAACAGGTTGTACAAATAGGGTCTCCACATCATGATGCTCTGGAAACACTCGTTTCTATCATCCACAGTCCAATGCCCGGGACACATCCTATTTCTACACCACTCATCACATCCAATATTCCCTCACCAATAAAACCACTGTTGGATGCAATTGATTTGAACCAAGCATTATCCAGTCCTTCTCAATCACCTATTAATGAGAATATACCTCAACAACTGACTGGGTCTGATGTATCAATCTTTGCTAACCCACCAACACAACCTGAGGAGGTTACACCCCTTGAGTTACAAGTAACTCTTGGTGGTAATCCAAGTGAAGCAGCCACTACAACTGTTACACCCACTGGGTTACATTTGGACAGTGGTTACATTCATAAGACTTCCTTGGAGGCAATTCCTTTTATAGCACCTCTGCCAACCACCAGTGGATTTATTTATCCTACTGGCACCATCAAAAGGTTGTCAAGTGTTGAAGGAAGAAGACCCCAGTACCAAGAAAAAGGGGCATCAGTGGTTAATGTTTGGAGTATATTCCCTACATCTACCACTGATAAAACCACTGCTAGTGGGAAATCAGATGATCCCATTAACTTGGGTGATGGTTTAAAGTACCAGAAATTGACGGATCGCATTGCAAAGCTTGATAACTCTGTTGCAGAACTCAAAAATATGCTACAACAGGTGTTACAAGTTCAGAAGGTACAATCAACTGCTGTTCCACCTCAAGCACCTACTCCACAAAGGGCACCTGCTACAAATGAGCTCTGGAATCTATTTCAATCTTTTCTCCAACAACAAGCTCAATTAGCAGATCAGCAACATGAAAAACATATACAACAGCTGAGAAATACAATGGAGTCAAGGTTCAAGAACACTCAGGCTGACTTAAAGGCTCTCAAAACTCAGATCTTGCACACCACTGGCACTGCTCCTCCAAAAGTACGCTTCATTTATGACCTCCCAGAAGATAATGCCAAAAAGGGGGAGAAAATTAAGGAGTGGAAAAGGAAGGGTATAGAAGATGGTCTTTATCTTGAACCAGAGAATTCAAACATGACCAAAAAGATCCCCTTGCCAGATGGCAGCAAGAAGATTGATGTGACAACAAATGCACTAGCAGAAGCAGTTGCAAGTGTGAAAAGAGATAGAGAGGCCAAAAGGAAAGCCAGGGTGGACAGAATGGATCATCCAGATCAGGGTACTTCTGGGTCAAGGGATCATGAAAATCCTGTTGAGGAAAAGAAGAGGCCTACTAGAAAAGTAAGGCAACCCAAATCCATTCCTATCAGACGTTCAAAGTCTGCTCAAAAACCACCATACAAAACAGCTGATGCTGCAGGAGTTACAAAAACTACTGCTTGTCAAACAGTTGTTCCATCAACACACACAACATCCACCGCTTTACCATCATCACCACCAAAAACAACACCTGCTGACATACAGCAGAAGACAGCAGATGTTATAACATCTGTTGTAATGACAACAGTGGTTGAAACACCAGTAGTTTCAACAGCTGTTAGTCAATCACAATCCACTGCCACAACATCCACCACCACTGTTACATCCAAAACATCATCAGTCTCTCCTAAACCAAAAAGGAGAAGGCTAATTTTAAAAGATGATGACACATCACCACCACAAACATCTTCAAAATCTTTAGCTCTTGTCACAATACCAAAACCTGTTCCTCTCTCTTCAGTTCCAATGTACAAGCCCTTACCTCCTGCAGGTGTTCAATTTCCTCTTGAACTAGCAGCTGTTAGAGATGAAATAAAATCCTTCTACTATGAGGATGACCCTGCCAAAAGGAGTTTGCCATCAATAAAGGGATATCCTTGGCCTAAAAATGTTGATGAATACTTGGAAATCAAAGCCAAGCAAGCAGAGGATATCTCAAAAAGAAACACACAAGGGAAGTCTGACAAAGAAATTTCAAGAAATTACCAATATCTGCTCACACAAGTCAGATCCCTAGAGCAATTTGCAAAAAATGTTAGTCAACAAATTTCTGAAAGAGCAACTGAATCTCTGAAGAAAGACTACATTGAAAGCATCATGGCTCACAAAAAGTACAAAGGAGAGAGATATATGTACAAAGAGTGGACTGTTCCTGAGCTTGAAGATGAAGCTGCAAGAATTCAAGACATGATAAAAAGGAAGGTCACTCACACTCCTCCTAACTGGGCAAAATTTAGAAAGAATGTACCTGACAAACAGGAAGAGCTGAAGAGAATGAAAGAGGAACTGGTAGCAGCTGATTATGGTAACAAAAGACAAGTTGCTAGATGGAAAGAAGATGTGGTCAGGGCTACTTACAAAAAGTTGGAACAATTAAGAAAGAAAGATCCCACAGTTCCTCAAAAGCCTGACTATCCTGAAGCAGCGGTTTCAAAAAGACCATCAAAGCTGCAAATCAGGAGATCCACAGCTCCAGTTGGTGCTGCCATCTACAAAAGAAGGCCACACAAACAACTGATTGCTGAAACCATCAAAGAGTTAATGGAAGGTGAAGACCTTGGAAAAGAGGGTATAAAGAAAATGATCATGGAAACTCTTGGTTTGGATCAAACTGCAAGTACTGCTCAGCCAGTCATGAACAGGCCAGCCTCTCCAAATACTTCTGCAAATAAACATCTCCCAAGAAACCCACCAGGCTCAAAAATACAAAAGTGGGAAACTGACAAACAGACCTGCGTATTGACTTTGCTCAGGTCTGGTGGAGGAGTGGAGAAAATATCAAGGGAACAAGCTCTTGGCCTGAGTCTTGAAGATTTGCAGGATCTCCTTGATCTTCCACTCAGCAGGGATGATGAAGATACAGATGCCCTAGACTTTGAATTACAATTTAAAGGTCAGATAAGGGAGCTGTTGTTGAGGCAATAAAGAATTCCACAAATAATGAAGAGTTTTGGCATTATTTGTTCCAGGGGGAGATTGTTGGGATTGAACCCTATCAGAGGAACAGATAATTAAAGCCAAAACTGGATCAGAGCAGTGGATCCAGAATAAGCAGACGTTTACAGATTAGTTCATGCAAATCTCTCCCCTTGAAAGTGGCTTTGTATCTGCTGACCTCCTATCTACTGATCTTACCAAGTGCTGCTCCACAACTGCTGCCTTGCATCTACTGTCGAATGTTAAAGACTGATGGAAGACCAAAGCTCTGCTGACTCAATCTACCGCCTTGAGTCAAGTACTGCTGATCCGGACAAGCACTGCTGGATTCACAGCAGTGGAAGGATACAACAGCTGTTTAAGTGTCTTTTATGTAATAAATTGTAATAGCAGTAGTTACTACATCAGTGTTTGTATAGATCAGAGGTTAGAGTTTGTTAGGAGGTTAGATGTAACTTTCATGGTGACGTCAGCTAAGATGCTCAGTGGTTTGCAAGTGCCTATAAATAGTTCAGTACTTTGTACTGTTCTATTAGCTCTTTCACCACATCGTCTTCTTTGCACGAACAAACTACTGAGCTCTGGCTGAGGGGGAGTTTGCATTCTTACATCAATCATTGTAATCGTTGTTGAAATAAATTCAATCTTTCGATTCATTGTGTAAAGATGTTTGATTAAAGTATTACTCTCGTTTGATTGTATGCAAAGTTTGCTTTCATCTTATTTCCGCTGCACAACTCTTTCATTTCCATCTTAATTTCAAACAAAAATACAATCAAAAAGAAACTCAGATCCAACACGCTTCATAATCAGATGGTTCGTATGGGCCTCACGTCGAATGTCGTCACGTATACCGCACTTGTTGACGGGTTGTGCAAACAAGGGGAAATCGATACAGCAAATGAATTGCTCGGTGAAATGTGTGCAAAAGGTCTTGAACTGAATGTATGCACGTATAATTCACTTGTTAACGGTCTTTGTAAAGTTGGAAATATCGTACAAGCGGTAAAGCTAGTGGGCGATATGGAAGCGGCAGGATCATTTCGGATCGCTTCGGTACGATTTACCATATAATATGGTATGATGTACATGTTGAAGTTAACTATAAATAAGTTGGAGGTTCTTAAATGCAAGATCTTGACATAGTTTGGATAAGCAATACCAACTTCCTTCAAAGCAAGATCTTGACATACACGAAGAGAATACTTGAAAACAAACTTGACAGAATTTGGCCGGATTCTCTTCAAATTCTCTACGGCATAAACCGCTCTGAATTAGAGAAAATGGACCTCACCATGGTGTTCGGAACGTCGAAATTAGTAGAAAAAGTGTACATTTGGTCGGAAAACCGTCGTCGGCATGTGCCGCTGTGGTCGGCTGCCGCAGTCGCCACGACTCCGCCGTGTGGTGGCTGGTTTATGGTCGACGGATCTTGTGTTCTAGAGAGAGAGAATGTAAAGAGAGGTTAGAGAGAAATGAGGCAGAGAGATAAAATGTTTGTGAATAATGAAGGATGTGGAGGTATATAGGGGTTTATATACCTAAGTTTTGGTGGAGTGGGTTTGAACTTTGAAGCCCATTAGCCAAGCCCATCCTTCTTCAGCACACCATTTTCTGCGTACAACTCCGTTCCAGCTTGTTCTTGCGTCAGAATTCTCGTTTTCTCGCGTAAATTTCAATACAAATTAGTTTATAAATTATAATAATTATTTTTATGCTCAAAATATTAGTATTTTGTTGATATGGCATTAAATGTCGTGCACACGCGCTACGTGTTGAAATCGCGTAAGTTGATCTACTTGCTGATTTTTGTTGTTTCAATGACCCGAAAGTTACTGTAACTTATAAACATACTTTTTCAATAATACATAAGTATTCTAAACATATTTATTACGATTAACGCACGAATTCTTGTTATCCCATGCACAGTGTTGACCGTATACACGTCAAAACACTATGTATCTCTCCTAAATGCTAACTTTTAAATCTTAAAAATACAATTTCTTTCTTAATCATAAAGTTTAAAATAGAGAGTCAAACATTTGTCTTGAGTTATATTTTCGGTTGAGTCTTTGTTTTCCTGTACACTAATCGGGTTTTTCAATGTTAGTGTGTTCTTAAATAATCATTAGTTTTTGTCTACATCTTATTTTAAGATGGTGTTTGTTTTTCTAAAAAATATCTGCATAGGCTCTTCTGTCTGTTCCACGCAGACATTGCCATCTGCAGACTGTTTGTTTTTCAAATATGTTTCATTAGAATACATTTTCGCGAGCTCTTGTTGGTGCAAACTTGGACCAACCACTTTTAAGATCTTCTAAGGTTTGTAGAGGATTAAACACCACCACCGTCCATCACCATCACCACCGTCGACCACCCTCGTCCAACACCACCACCCATCATCCCGTCCACCTCCCACCACCACCGCCACTAGGGATGAGATTGGTATCGTACCGGTACTGAAAATACTGATATCGAATTTGAACAAAAATGTGTACCAAATATATAGGTACCGTACGGGTACGGTATTTTCGATACAGTGCCCGCTTTGGTACCATTTTGTTTTTATTTAGTTTTAAGCACTTGTACGGGGCACTAAATAAGTAAATTTGACATGAGTACCAATATAGTACGCGTGCCAAATATGTAGAATTGGTACGAGTACCAATATGATACGGGTACCGTATAGGTAAAATCAATACAAGTACTATAAATACCATAACACTAAATAACACGTAATATAAAAAACTTTTAAAGGTCTATACAAAACTGAGTACCGATATATGTACCAAATACCTAAAATGGTACGGGTACAAGTACGGTACGGGTATTTGGGAAAAAAAGCTCTTCCCTAACCACTACCACCACCATTGTCTGCACACCACCCACCAGTTTATATGTGTGTGTGTGTGTATATTAAGGCCCTTTAGCTATCTTTCAATGATCTCGTGAAGTCCCCCTAGGTATTAGCATGTGATTCTTCCAACTCAACAATCTTCTTCACCGCATGGCGTGTGACGTACCAGGATCCAGCCACTAATCACATTGAACTAACAATAATACAATAAATAAAAATTCCCATTCAATGTAATTAGAAAATTCAAAACATTTGTTTAAAACATGTTTACGTTCAGCGAAGCATAATTCGTTGTTTTAGTAACTCAAAACCAAAGTCTGTAAAAACAATCAATACTCCTTGTCTTTACACTAGTCACGACCCATGACCAATCCACCTCCCCATACTGCAAGTCCCACATCAAATACCTATCGACCTGCAAGCATGCAGAAAAAGTGTATCAACATAAAGCTGGCGAGTTCACAGTTTTGTAAAACGTTTAGTTGCCAAGTGTTTAGTTTCAAAGCATGTTTCTAATAACTCGATACCGCAAGACGGTTGTTGTTTGCCCTTCCCCAATGCCTATCAACATTGGTCGAGTAGTTAAGGTCATTAGTGCATGCCCGTTCATGATTACGATTTTCTAAGTACTCCACTTTCATTTTATCAATAACTGGCACTTCTTTGATTACGCAGAGCTTGTTCAGTAGCGACTTTGCTGCTTCTTTCTCATGAATAATTTGATTGTGCGTCTTTCCCAATTTTCCTTGCATTTTTCGGATAGCATTCCACACCATTATGATTTCTTGTCCATTTCCTTCTTCAAGATCGACATGTAAGTAACATAAAACGTTTAGAAATTAAGTTTTTTTATTACTATTAACATGTTCATCTCTATTGGACATATAAAAGATGTACCATCAAATGTTTTTTAAAAGTCTAATCTCCATGTTAGCTCTTCACCACGCTTCTCCAGCTTGTCTTTAGCTTCTCTTAGGGCCCATACTTCAAAAGATTTAAAACTTTTGCAGATAAATTATGAGTAGGTTACGCTCTAGTAATAAAAAGAAAATACAACGGTTTATGGAAATAATAACTTCCTCTGAAGAAGGAAGTGGCTTACGGAAGCCATGTTTTGCAAAATGCAGACGAAGTTGGGCAGGTGGTGGATTTTTTATGATAAAATAACATTCTGGAACTAATGAGAAAGATGATAGAGAAATATGTTTGATCTAGAAAAAGAAGAAAACACGTGGCATGAAAACCATGTTAACAGCAAAAAGGAGAGTATGTAAAAAAAACTCAAAATAATTTAACTATACTGGGTAAAAAATAAAAATCATATTAACAACAAAGATAAGATAGAGTAAATAAAAAAAAATCTCAAAATAATTTAACTTTTTTTTTTGAAACTATAAACTTCATTCAAACGCAGCCCCTACCCAAAAGGCAGAGAAACACTGCACAACCCAAAAGGCCAACTTACAAATTCGACATATACAAAGGGTATTTACACCATTCGATCCATGAAAGATCTTTTTGTTTAGACCTATGTTTTAACCAAATAAAGCCAAAAGATTTGATGTCGCCAAAGATGCGGTCCGCATTATACTCTCTCTCCAAAAAAACTATTTCATTTCTCGCTCTCCAGATACACCAGCACGTCGTTATCATAATCCCATGCAATATCTCTACTTTCCGTTTATCCATATTAGAATTCTCAGCCAAATTCAGAATGTCCTTGATAGAAAAAAGGATGAGCGGCGATAACTTGAACCAATTGGTGATGTTCATCCAGACTCTATACGACACCTCGCACGAAGTAAACAAATGTTCCGCGGTTTCTGAAACATCATTACACATCAGGCAAGCATCAGACTCTAGCGAAACTCCTCTCTTTATTAATGCCGCTTTAGTCGGAATCCGCTCAAATTCCGCTCTCCACATCAGGATGTTGCATTTGGAAGGAACCCACTTACACCATTTCATACAGAAGTTCCCACTGATATCATACTCCTTATTCATCCAAGTTTTGATCGATCCAACCGAGAAGGAACCCGAATCGTTCCCTATCCATTTCCATCTATCCTTCACAGCTGAAAAAGTAACTGAAGCCACCCTGTAATCCAACCCAAAATAATTTAACTATGCTAAGTAAAAATAGATTAAATTTCTTTTACCATTCATTGGCTAATAATCTATCTATTATACTAAAGCAAAATAATGGTTGACCTTTTGACTTTGATGTGGCTATTGTCTTTGGCCAGAGAATTGGGATTTTGGGCGCCAATTGTATTTCCTTCTTTCTTCCTGCCTACGCTCTTCTTCAATTTGGAAAGTAATCAATTCTGTCAATCAACTGAAATCAATCTCCAGGAAAATTGATTTCTCTTTACATTTACACAGCTTCTCGAAACATCACGCATTTTGCTCTAGCTATCATCTTTCACCCACATTCAATTTTACAAACCCTAATTATCATATAGGTGAGGTGATTCTCTGGCGATTTCATACATCTGCGATTTTATTCGAAACACTCAATCTCTAGCAGGGCGATTCTCCTCAAAGTGATTATTGGGAGCCCTAAATTGTAACCAGTGGAATTTAATCCAGGTATGTTTATTGTTTTTTACATCGGTTATTCAAGCTTTTAATCTTACAATCCTATGAAACTTGTGATGTTGGTTACTCTCCTTCCTTTCAGCCGTCCATTGAGAAACCCTATAATCTTCAGAAAAGTGTCCAAACGATCGTTTTAAGCAGTTCATTGTTCTAATTTGTGTGTTTATTGATGTTGTTATACACCCGTATGGATTTCTATTTGTGTCAGCTTAATCCTCTTTTGTTATTTTTTCAGTTCATTCATTAAATCATAAATCCTAATCACGTTTTTTGATTGTATAGACAGGTTTAGGTTAGCAAATTTTTTTATTCAAAACAGGTAAGTTTTACTTTTGTTTTCTGATTTGTAATTGATATTGTCTTGAACAAGTTTGCACACCTTCTGAAATTAGGGTTTTTATCAAGGGTTGAACACTTTGTTGATGAATTGGGATGTTGACCGAAAGTTATTCTCACTGACTCTCAATGATTGCTTCAGGTATGACATTTATCGATACGATGTAATTAACAAATTTCAAAATATAGTTTTATATGTTTATTTGAGGAAATTTCAAATTTGTTAATAATCGTAACCAATATGGATATTTGAATGTTAAATATGTTTATACAGGTTATAGTTTTATATTTTTCTTTGTTATAATGTTACTTTTGATGTAGAAAGTGGTAATATGTTATGCATTTTCTGTCACGGGTTAAGGAAAAAAGGACATCTCTTAATATAACAAATTTCAAATGGCTTATATTATTTTTGAGATTATGTGTGAATTACATCCCTCGCACCTTCACCTCTTTCTTGCAATTTATCTGGTATAACTGATGTATAGAAAAGAGAACCAGGTTTTGTTTCATACCAGCATGGTTTGTGTGGTCTTATGGGGGAAGAAGTGTGTGTATTTCAGTGGGTCTTTTACAAGGTAAGAGTTTGATGTGTAGTTGTGTTTATTTTTAAGTTCGTATGCCAGGTTTTTGTGATAATGTTTGAGTGAGTATTGAACTGGGATTGATTGAGGGTGTGTATGTTTTTGTGTAGGTGGTCTGAGTATTGGCCGATGACACCGGTTGAGGGATGCCTGACTCTGTTTCAGACTATATGCAGCTCGCCACCTGGTTACCATTAGGTTAAGTTTTACTTTAAGATGTTTTTGTTAATTTGTTAATTCATGGAGAAAGGGATAACCGTGAGTTGTCATCGTAGACTACAGTTGTAGTAATTCATGGGGATGGGCTACTTGAGTTGATTTCAGGGCTGGTGATGGTGGATATGTTGCTTGCTATACATACAGTTGCAGTAAAGGCAACGTAATGACATGGACAGTGACATGGCAGTAGCCAGTTCGATGCCAGCAATAGTAAATTTATATTTAAAATATTAGATGAACATTTACTTAATGTTTCGGTTGTTTTGCAGGTGCTTTAGTCGGTTGTTATCTTTGAGGAAGCATGGTGACAACACGCGTACACGAAAATTGCAGATTGTATTTGCTTTCTCAAATTGCCAATTTAAAGACCGCTTTTGCTTGATTGTACTATTGCAGTTATTAAGTCGACTTTGTTCTAGCGTTATAGCTTTTGACTTTCTTTGACTTTTGTTTATTAAATCTTAGGATCAAAACATTACTTTGAAGCGGGCTGAACGAGCTCGAATTGCTATTAACATGATTCCAGGTATATATATTCTTCATTGCTATCTGACTGATGGTTCCATTCAGGTAGGACATTCTACATTTCCGGGTGGATAGGTGATGAGTCGTTAGTATGGGTTGGGTAATGATGGATCAAAATGGATAGAGTTTTGAAAGATGTCTGGTTAAATTGCTGAAAAGTATCCTGTAAAATGGTGATTATATCGTGTTGGTTAATCAAAGAACAAGTGTGTTTGATTAAAGCTTTTAAGTATACATATGCTATGCTTCTGTTTTTTGGTGGTGAATACTGTTATTATCATAAGGGTTTTCTTTTGTTTTTTTAACTTATCATGCTCATAAGCTTATAATTATTGTTATTGTATTTTATACAATATACACCGGTTTACCGGCCACAATATACACCGGTTTTATCGCTTGCAGAGTATGATATAATGATTTTACCGCTTCAATCAAGAGGGAACGTTTTTGATGTACGTTTGATATGTTTATCACCAATTGAGGTAACTTTTTTTATATTAGTTCTCGATTTGTTGTTTAGCATCTTTAAACTCGCATGATTATGTTTGATGGAAAGTTGTATTCCGTAAAAGATTGGATATTAGTTCACGAATTGCTGTTTAGCCTCTTTAAACTCGCATGATTAATTTTAAAAGTATTAGTGCAGTGAAAATTTTGAGTGAAATTGTATACGAAACCTCTCATTTGAATTTTAAATTGTTTTATAATTTATAAACTTAATACCGGCCAACTCCATCATACTGGCAATATCTCCTGCTAATCAGGATATTGCCACATCGGATGCAATTAAACATGCCAAAGAAGTGGACCCCACATGTATCTTTACGGTCACTACTTGCAGGAAAACGTCTTCTTTCATACTTTTCTTCGATGCCAGCAATAGTAAATTTATATTTAAAAGATTAGATGAAAATTTACTTAATGTTTCGGTTGTTTTGCAGGTGCTTTAGTCGGTTGTTATCTTGAAGGAAGCATGGTGACAACACGCGTACACGAAAATTGCAGATTGTATTTGCTTTCTCATATTGCCAATTTAAAGACCGCTTTTGCTTGATTGTACTATTGCAGTTATTCAGTCGACTTTGTTCTAGCGTTATAGCTTTTGACTTTCTTTGACTTTTGTTTATTAAATCTTAGGATCAAAACATTACTTTGAAGCGGGCTGAACAAGCTCGAATTGTTGTTAACATGATTCCAGGTATATATGTTCTTCATTGCTATCTGACTGATGGTTCCATTCAGGTAGGACATTCTACATTTCCGGGTGGATAGGTGATGAGTCGTTAGTATGGGTTGGGTAATGATGGATCAAAATGGATAGAGTTTTGAAAGATGTCTGGTTAAATTGCTGAAAAGTATCCTGTAAAATGGTGATTATATCGTGTTGGTTAATCAATGAACAAGTGTGTTTGATTAAAGCTTTTAAGTATACATATGCTATGCTACTGTTTTTTGGTGGTGAATACTGTTATTATCATAAGGGTTTTCTTTTGTTTTTTTAACTTATCATGCTCATAAGCTTATAATTATTGTTATTGTATTTTATACAATATACACCGGTTTACCGGCCACAATATACACCGGTTTTATCGCTTGCAGAGTATGATATAATGATTTTACCGCTTCAATCAAGAGGGAACGTTTTTTATGTACGTTTGATATGTTTATCACCAATTGAGGTAACTTTTTTTATATTAGTTCTCGATTTGTTGTTTAGCATCTTTAAACTCGCATGATTATGTTTGATGGAAAGTTGTATTCCGTAAAAGATTGGATATTAGTTCTCGAATTGCTGTTTAGCCTCTTTAAACTCGCATGATTAATTTTAAAAGTATTAGTGCAGTGAAAATTTTGAGTGAAATTGTATACGAAACCTCTCATTTGAATTTTAAATTGTTTTATAACTTATAAACTTAATACCGGCCAACTCCATCATACTGGCAATATCTCCTGCTAATCAGGATATTGCCACATCGGATGCAATTAAACATGCCAAAGAAGTGGACCCCACATGTATCTTTACGGTCACTACTTGCAGGAAAACGTCTTCTTTCATAATTTTCTTCTCTTCTTATGCATTTCATAACTTGATAGGCGAACGGACATTTGGTGTGCTGACAAAGCTTGATTTGATGGACAAAGTAACTAACGCTTTGGATGTGAGATATTATCACTATGATTTATGTTTTATTATTTAATTATTATTTTGCTTATGTTGATACAATTTTTAAAAGGTCCTTGAAGGCAGAGCTTATCGTCTACAGTATCCTTTGGTTGGAATCGTGAACAGATCTCAATCTGATATTAATAAAAATACAGATATGTTGTATGCAAGGCGAAGGGAGCGTGAGTATTTTGCTACAAGTCCTGACTACGGTCATTTGGCCAATAAAATGGGTTCTGAGTATTAGGCAAAAGTTTTATCTGAGGTAATATTATTCACTGACATGTAGTCTGTATGTTTCTCTTCGAAGGTGTAAGTGTAATATTTGTAGCTTCTTTCTCCTATGTAGCATTTGGAAAAGGTAATCAAATCAAAATTACCAGGCATTTTTTCCATGATCCACAAATGTATCGAGGAGATGGAAGCAGAGTTGGACCGTCTTGGGAGGCCAATTGTAGTAGATGCAGGGGTCAGTATTTTTTTTTTCTTTTTCAAAAATATGTGTGTGATTTGTAGAAACAGTAATATAGTTATCATTAATTCCCCTGATTGATCTTTCAGGCACAATTATACACCATCTTGGAACTTTGTCATGCTTTTGACAAAATATTTAAGGAGCATCTAGATGGAGGGTAAGCATAGTTCTTGACCTTTAAGTTTGGCTGAATGTTGGTCTATATGGGTTCTTTCTATTCATAACGGGTCAATTGAGTAATAATAAACTAAAAAAGACTTGGTCAAACATTTCGTACTATGATCTTTTAAAAAAAACTGGATCATTATTGAATATAGTTTTGTGATTGTATTTGCTTTATTCATTATTTATGAAATTTTTAAATAATGGATCGAGACGAGAAAGCTTGGTGAGTCAACCCAGACCGTTTGACTCATTTTACAAGGTCACCCCTTCATCGTGTCACCTATATATGCTTTGAATTGAAAGTGGGATATTAATAATATTATCAGGGTAAATGTACTTGTAGTGGGTTGAATGATATGCATAATATATATAATTTGGATTTAAAATTTAAATTTGTGGTCATCATTTCATGCGGCCTGGAGGTGACAGAATCTACGGAGTGTTTGACAACCAGCAAGATGACGGTGATGATTGTGTATGATAGTGGTGGTCGACGTAAGTGAAGATGTTTCTGACTTCACTCTTTGTCTCTGGCGACACTGGAGACACTTCGATTACGAAGCGGAGATGATGATGTCAGTCGGATCCGAATGCAGTATTCCTGTGCTGAAGGTCTGATAATTGAAGGTGATGGTCACTTTTTTTAAGGATACCAACTATTAACGTAAGATTGTTTCTTTCAGTTTGCTTCCTAAACAATAGCTTAAACACGATGTATGATGCTTGCCATTTATACTGGTTGTCGATGAGGAACTATGACTATTCACGGTGTCTGTAGGTGTCAGAAACCGACCTGAACCACTGGAGCAGTGGTGGTGGATGCTCAGGAGGTGTTTCGTGCCGACCCAGGTCCGATATGAGTTTGTTTGGAAGTTGGAATGGCTTTGGTGGTCTGTTTGATTGGAGTCAACATAAGTCAACTGTTCTTCGCTGTTAATGGAAGTCAAACAGGTGTCAAGTGGTCAACAACAAAGGAGTGATACACGCCTCGGTTTTGAAATTCGTATCGGTAACTACGCATGTCTGAATCGTTTACATTGTCGTATTAGTTAGATAATGATTTGCAAAATTAAATATATCATACTAAGTTCTATATTTTTTTCTTTTCTCTGTATGAACATCATGTTAAACTTAAAAGTTAATAATCAAGTAATCATTTTCACAATGCAACTAAAACATCTCTGTAATATTTTTATCCTTTGATGGCTTTTGTCTTCAATAGTGCAATGCATGGTACTAAATAGAAAAAAATGAATCTATTATACTATTGCTAAATTACAATGCTAGGCGTCTTTTTATTTTACACATATGATGAGTGGGAATTAATTGAGTGTCTTGCTTCTTGATGCTCAAATCTCCAAAAACTTCGGTTTTGTGGGTCTGCTAATACTGATTCACTAATCAGCATTCGAGCTAACAATTTGAAAGAGTTAAGTGACGATTTATGTAAGGTACTAAGTGATTCAACGCTTACATTAATTGTAGTCTGTTACAAACTTCTTGAAAGTATCCAACTCTGGACCGAGAGCTATTAAATGATAACAAGCGACGAGATATATTCAATAGCCCTTTGCTGCCCTAACCTAAAAAAGCTTAGGCTTTCCGGAATCTCAAATGTCTGTTATGAGGCCATAAGGGCTTTAGCCATAAGGACGCGTTAAGGCTGTCAGGAAAGGGGGCGGCGTTCAGCTTCTTTTACGTCTTGCAAGATCTTTGAACGAAGGGCTTCAACTAGAAGAAACAAAGGTTGGATCTTTAAATTTCTTGATTTATTAAGTATTTATGGTAATTTAATAAAGTAATTGTTTCTTGTAGGCGATTGCAAATCTTTCGGCGAATCCAGCTTTTGCAAGATCTATGGCTGCAGAGGGTGGCATAACCGTTCTTGCAAGCTTAGCAAAATCTACGAACCGATTTGTGGCTGAAGAGGCCGCTGGAGGGCTTTGGAATCTTTCTGCTGGGGACAAGCATATGGTTGTTTGTTTTATTATTTGTTGGTCAAATTTCAAACTTTTGACTTTCTTTTTGGTATCTTACTAATATGGATAATCTTGATAAAGTGAGCTATTTTTTAAGCTGGTGGCATAAAATCTTTATTCGACTTGATCATTAAATGGCCTAGAGGTGGTCATGGAGTTCTGGTATGTGTCTTGATTTCATGTCACGTGTTAAAACTTAAAAGTGAGGAAACACAATGGAAAGTAATTATTATTAAATAATTGAGCTTCAGGAACGAGCGGCAGGTGCGCTTGCCAATTTGGTGGCCGATAAGAAGTATAGCATGGAAGTTGCAGCAGTTGGTGCCTTGGTGGTATTAGTGCTGTAGTAAATGCAAGCATAGAGGTGTGCAAGAGCATGTAATGATATAATATAATATAATATATTACTTCAATGATTTGAGGGATATTAGTGGGTAAAGTCAAAGAAATGTCAATAAATATCGTATCTAATATTGTGGTTATTATGGTATAGGCGATGTTGGCTAATTTAACGGGTCATGGTATGGTGATAGCAACACTAACAATGTTATGGTCGGACAAGAAGATGGAGTTATTGATGTACTCATTCTACTTATTCGTTCTCAACATGATGCTGTCAGGTCATTTTTCTATTATATCATTAACAAAACAGATGTTTATTTATAATGTCTTGTTGCATAAACTTGATTAATATGTTTTGTACCAGGCAAGAAGTAGCTACTGCATTTTGGCATTTATCGAATGATGCCAGAAACCGAGAACGGATTGCGTTACATGGGGGTGTTGAAGCCTTGGTATGACTTTTTTTTATCTTTTGACTTAAAATTCTGGTACCTTGGTTTATCACACACTGCAGTTGTGTCATATTAACATCATATGCAAAATCCTACACTTCATTCATTTAGTCTTTTCGATGAATATGACATCTATTATTACGTTACAACATGACTTTGATCCACAAATAATAAATGTTAAACTAGCAAAACAAAATAATTTCTTTTTAATATTCTCGGACGTAGTTTGATAGTTAATATCTTTTGCACTAAGCGGTTATTATTATTGTTGTTGTTGTTGTTGTTATTATTGTTATTTTATCGTCTCATTTCAGGTGGCTCTTGCACAATTGCGTGTATACGCCTCTTCGCGTATTCAGGAGAGAGCAGCTGGTGCTCTATGGGGACTTTCGGTTTCAGAAGCCAATAGGTACACGCATATATCATACTTAATTTTTTTAGCTTAACATGATATTTCCATAGTTGGAGCTAACTGGTTCACTAATTTGTTTAGATGCATATAGAGGATCTCCAAGTTAGTTTTGCACTTTTGCTATTTTCTTAGAGCGATAATAAACATGCCCTTTTCATAGTTGAAGCTCATTGGTCCATTAACTCCAACACACTGTATCTTTTCATAGTTGAAGCTCATTGGTCCCTTAAAAGCTCCGCCCCGGGTTGTCTTGAAGTTTTTGTTAAGGTATTGAAATAATCTTTGTTTCGAAACTTTTGCTAAACATATTGTCAATAAATATATTGTTAACAGGGTATTATAAATACCATATCTTTTTTTAGTTGCTGTATATATAGCACAAGTAACATGTTACATTTGAACTCAACTGAGCATAATTATGTGGAATTGGCAGGTTGGGTTACGATTCTTAAAATATATCTGCTTTGTTTCTCGGGTTTTGGGTAATATCTTATATTTTGCGATGACGATCAACAAAAGCCAGGGCCAGTCGCTATCTAAGGTTGGTTTGTACATGAGACAACCAATTTTCACACATGGTCAATTGTACGTAGCTTTATCGATGGTTACAAGACGATATGGAATCAAGCTACTAATACTTGACAATGAAGGCAGACCTACAAATAAAACAACGAATGTTGTATATAAAGAGATCTTCAATAACTTGTGAAATTTTTATGTTTATCATGTATTTTCGTTATTTCACGTACTTTCTATGATTTATCTTAATATTCGAACGTACCTGTAATAAAGTATTTACGTATTAAAGTATAAATTTTTTGTTGTTTAGCCACCCGTGTATTACACGGGGACTTAGACTAGTAATATATCTAAATGCTAATAAAATACTACAATTAATGCCACATGGCAACACCTCCTACAATCTATTTTTTTTTGTTAAATTTAATTTTTTATTTGTTTTGGTTTTTATATACATTTAAAACTTTTAATATCACATTTATCTATATACAATCTTAGTTTATTTTATATTTTCACTTTAATCTATAAAAAATAGTAGTGAGTTTTTTTTTTAAATTTCTTATTGGATTGATGGTATCCTTAAATGAAATTTTTATTATTTATCATAACTTTTTATCATTAAAACTTTAATAATTTCTTATTTGTTTTATTTTATTGGATGTTTTAACTTTTTTGGTATTTCGTAATTATTAAATTAAAAGCTCTTGAAGCAGCAGTTGTTTTTATTTTTATTTTTGTCATTTAGTTTTTATAATTAAGTTTTAACCTATTTTGTTTTTCTCATGTAATTTTAAAATATCATCTTTTATAAAATTATAGTTATGAATATAGTGTTACAACATGTTTATTTTAGTCTACATTAGATATTAGTTTTATTCAAAATTTTGTTGTGAATTATAAGAGTTTAAGGATTAGTTTATAAACATATGTATTACATGGGTTTGAGGATAAAAATTATATAATTTAATAATGTATGCATAAATTTTTATAACTAAATTATTTTATACATACAACCTGTTGGGTTGTGGAGGTAGCAAACCATAGAACTTTGTTTATGGTCGTGACTTCATCTAGATGTTAGTACTCTGATATTATGGTTTTTATATTTGAGAATATCAAAATATATTTATAAAAAAGTTAAAATAATATATAAAAGTTATATATAACAGAAATATAATCAAAATCAAATCATAACAAAGCAAAGCAATGTAAAAAATAGTAACAAAAAGCAAACGTGGATCCATAGTGTCTTAGCAACTCCACAATAAATTGGAAAGTAAGATGGGAGTATAATTGTTTTATAAGGCTAAAGGGTGTGGGGTCATGGTCGTCAGGAAATGATTCGACACGTAGGAACATGAATAGAAGGCTACACCACCCCCTTGCCTGATCCACCATAGTTCGCATGGATTAAACCATGGCAATCAAGGTCCTCTTTTCCATTTCTTTTCTTTTTCTATAGACAAAAATAAATTATAATAAACAAGGGGATAGTGGTTTGAGTCATAACCACACCTTAGGGTAGTGGTTTTGGATGATGGATTAGAGATGTGTAACATGACGCTGACGGAGAGGGTCATGGTGGTCATGAGGGTCATGACCACACACTATAGCCTAATGGATCACTTATTAAAAATGATTAGATATATTTATAATATGTGTTACGTGAGCTAAAAAATAGAAATATGCAAAATAATTTGGAAAGACAAATAAAATTTCATAATTAAAGAAATGTGTTTGAAAATTATTAATTGAAATAGTTTTAGTTATAGTTAAATTTGGTATGACTACCATATATTTACGATAGTTGATTGAGAAAACTGAATATGTCATCTATCCTGTTCGTATATATAAGCAAATTGCCAAAAAGATTTGTACAAAATTATCAAGTTATATAATTTATATCCTTACACCCGTGTATCACACGGGTCTAAATTCTAGTATATTTAAAATAAAAATAGAAGTAAAATTAAAATTATATATATTAATTTAAACTTGTCATGAACAGTATTTTAGTTTTATTTTCTCAATATTGTTTTTAAAGTTTTCATTATTTTATTGTTTTATTACATTTATTGATTTTAAACTTTTTTCATATAACTTTTAACATACAATAAAAGTATCTGTTATCAAAAAGAAAACCATAAAAATAAATGTGAGTCGTACCTGGGGTTGTTTGGTTTAATTAAGTAGAGTTTGGTGGTGCTACAGTGTCAGTTAATCAAAAGTAAAAACAATAAAAATAAATACCGGTATGGATGTAGATTTGTTCAATCGCTTTCGATTTGGTTTGGTACTACAGCGGTACAATACCCATTTTCGAAAAAATATCGCAATTAACTAAAATAAACGTAGAATGCAAACGAATCGAGCCGATATCAACTAAACAACATCACTACTGGTATCGATATTCATTTTTATTGTTTTCAATTGATGTGATGTTTTCTCTTTCGATTACTATAGCAAGTGTGTGTATCATACCGAAACAAATTGGAAATTGATACTGATTGAATTCCCGCCACGAAGCGTGGGAGAATCTCACTATATATTTTATATATATGAATTGAATGTGGTAATGAATAATAAAAGAGTAACCAAGAATTTTTAAATAATTGATTTTTAATAGTATTTTATTCATTATACAATTTGACTGCATTCAGTTTAGAAATAATTGTTTTTAATAGTATTTATTGATTATACAGTTTTATTACATACGGTATAGAAATTATCTCGTGTTTTATATCGACCGAAAATGATAAAAATGAACATTGTATCATCATCGATGTTGTTTTAATAGTATCAATCGGTTCAAACTGTCACAATACCGGTACTGATATTCGTTTATCGTGGCAGACGGAATTGTATAATTGATTTTTTTTTGAACCGGGAAACCATAAAAATGAATCTATGTACCGGTACCGATGTTCGGTACGATAACGATACGATATCAGTTTATTGAAAGAGATAACAATAAAATAAATATCGGCACCGAAACCGTGGTTGTTAGTTCGTTTCACTACGGCAGCGGCACGATATTCGATATCAAACAGTAAACCATAAGAATGAATACATACCAATACCATTGTTGTTCTGCTCAATTTGGTATGATATGGTAGTGATATGGTGTCAGGTTATTGAAAGCAAAAGCACTAAAAATAGATACCAGTATCGAGCCAAATGTTGTTCACGGTTCGGTTTGGTACGATAGCAGCAGAGTACTCTTTTTCTATAAAAGATAGAACGCAAACAAACTTGGACATAATCATTTGAACAACATCAATATCAGTATCCATAATTGTTTTTATTGTTTTCAATTGATGTAAGGCTTTCTTTTTTATTTGAATAGTAAGTGACGGTACTCTAATGAATCGAATTGATACTGACTGACTTCTCGCCGCGAAACGCGAGAAAATATCACTGGTTAAAATTCAAACTAAAACAAACCTAAACTAAACTAAAGCAGCCGTCTCCTCTTTCTTGTCTATCCCCCTGTTCGCTCCTCCATCTATCTTCTAAACCTAAAAAACAAACAGCCGACTGACTGAACTTCTTTCTTTCATTCTACGATTCAGCAGGGAGGGTTCAATCAGCCAGCAAGCAAGCAGGTAAGCTTCGATTAGCCACCATTTCTTCTCTATTACATTTGAATTGTTGCCATTATGGTCGTCGGAAACGCGAACCCGGATCCTGTTCGTACCGCGAATTGGATCCGACGAACCAAAACGAAAATCGTGCCATGACCAGCGAATTATGTGACTATGGTTACACTTACAAGAGGTATTAAAGTTTCTGCCTCTATATTTGATCTTAAGTACGATGTTGTCAGTCCAACCCAGAATACAAACTTCATCTTATAAGTTATCAATGATGTTATGTTATGTTATGTACTCCATTTGAACGCTTAAAAACTCAGATTGTGGTATTTCAGTTAAT
Organism: Helianthus tuberosus; assembly: GCA_030545235.1. NCBI lineage: Eukaryota > Viridiplantae > Streptophyta > Magnoliopsida > Asterales > Asteraceae > Helianthus > Helianthus tuberosus. The sequence goes on from CM060412.1 coordinate 150,406,420, forward strand.
ACCCACCACCTGTTCGATGAAATGCCACCAGAAAAAATATGGCCTTTTGGGCTATGTTATGTTATGTAACACTTATTTATCTGTTTATTTAGTATTGATTACTTAATTTAACTTTAAACAAGAATCTATTCTATCAAGATTTGCTTATGTATAGTGCAATTGCTGTTGTAACAGGGATGTATTGAGAAAGATCTTTATGCTTCACCCTTTCTATATGAAGAAGGGTAATGCCAGCATCAAAGGTAGAAATCGGGAATGCTATTTCATGCTAAGATATGAAGAGGTTTCCTATCTTCGTCCCAAGATATTATCGTTATCATCTTCCACTTGACATAGCAAATTATTCGAAACATAAGTTTTCGTCACTTGGTTCAGCTAGTGTCAGGCCCTTTCCCGATTATTCGCCAAAAAAACCCACCATTAAAGATTCCCAACTTGTATACAACATAAGCACCGCCATTAAGCAACGTCGTTTCGAGCCCATAGAACGAATTCTAAAACCATTCGAATCAAGGTTCAACCCCGACCACTTTATTTGGGTTCTGATGGACATAAAGAACGAGTACACGTTAGTTCTGAATCTTTTCAGCTGGCTGTGCTTACGTAGAGCTCCATCGCTCGAGGCTCGTTGCATTATCATTCAAATTTCTGTTGCTGCAAGGGACCCAAAAACGGCTTATAGACTCATTCACGACTTTTGGAGTAAACCTAACGTAGATGCTACCCTCCCGTTTACCCTTTTCATGGAGAAGTTGATATACACTTACAAAGATTGGAGTAATAATAATCCCTTTGTCTTTGATATTTTCTTCCAAGTCCTCGTCGAAGTCGGAATACTAGACGGAGCGAAAAAGTTATTGTATAAGATGTTAAACTACGGAGTGGTCATATTCGTTGCGTCATGCAATTTATTTCTCTCAAAGCTATCCGAGAATATGAACGGGTGTAAGATAACACCGCACGTCTTTACCGAATTCGCTAAAGAGGGGGTTGACTGGAATACCGTGTCGCATAATATAACGATGCACAGTCTTTGTCGAATCGGGAAAGTGAAAGAAGCTCATAACTTACTCTTCCAGATGAGGTTACGAGGCTACACATCTGATGCTATTAGTTATAGCACGGTTATAAACGGCTACTGTCGGATCGGAGAGTTTCACGAAGTTCCGAAACTTATCGAAGAAATGCAAACAAGAGGAATCGAGCCAAACGTGTTCACGGTTAACAGTGTGGTTTTGTTTTTGTGTCAGATTGGCAAAGTGGCGGAAGCCGAGAAGGTTTTACGGGAGATGTTATACCGGAAACTAGTTCCAGATAAGGTAGTGTATACGACGCTAGTTGACGGTTTCTGCAAAGCGGGAAATATCACTGCTGCGTATAGGCTTTTGAATGAAATGCATGGCAAGAACATTGTTCCTGATCTTGTAACGTATACTGCGATTATAGCGGGAATTTGTCGAACGGGAAATATAACGGAAGCGCACAATCTGTTTGTTGAAGTGGTTAGTAGAGGAATGGAAGTCGATGAAGTCACGTGTACGGTACTTATCGATGGTTATTGCAAGGCTGGTCAGATGAAAGACGCGTTTACGCTTCATAATCAGATGGTTCGTATGGGCCTCACGCCGAATGTCGTCACGTATACCGCACTTGTTGACGGGTTGTGCAAACAAGGGGAAATTGATACAGCAAATGAACTTCTCGGTGAAATGTGTGCAAAGGGTCTTGAACTGAGTGTATGCACGTATAATTCACTTGTTAACGGTCTTTGTAAAGTTGGAAATATCGTACAAGCGGTAAAGCTAGTGGGCGATATGGAAGTGGCAGGCGTTTATCCAGATACATTTACATACACGACTCTAATGGATGCTTATTGCAAGGCCGGAGACATGGTTAACGCTCACGAGCTTCTCCGTGAAATGTTGGATAAAGGGCTTCAGCCGACAGTCGTCACGTTCAACGTTTTAATGAACGGATTTTGCGTGTCGGGAATGCTAGAAGATGGCAAGAGGCTGCTGAAATGGATGTTGGAAAAACGTATCATGCCAAACGCCACCACCTACAATTCGCTTATGAAGCAGTATTGTATTCGAAGTGATATGCATGCGACAACTGAAATCTACAAGGAAATGATAAGTGAAGGTCTTTCGCCAAACGCCAACACGTATAATATACTAATAAGAGGCCACTGCAAAGCGAGAAATATGAAAGAGGCATGGTTTTTGCGTAAAGAAATGGTGGATAAGGGGTATGATCTTACGGTAAATGGTTATAATGCTCTTATTAAAGGTTTTATTAAGAGGAAAAAACATCTAGAGGCCAAGAATATATTCGAGGAAATGAGGAAAAAGGGTTTCGTTGCCGATAGAGAGTTATACAATTTCTTTATGGATATGAACTATCATGACGGGAACCTGGATCTGACTCTTGAGCTGTGTGATGAAGCGATAGAGAAAAATGTCGTCGATAAGACTGATAAGTGAATTGGGGTCAGAACTCAAGATTTTTGATTTTTATAACAAATGAATTCCATACATGGTATATTTTTTGTGTATTAATCTGTTTTGTGTATTGAACGGTTCAATTGAAAGTGTGATTTGCATATGTTTATGGATGTTCTTTTGTTGCCACGCATTTTAAAACAAAAATGTGTTTTTTTAGGGGAAGATTGTGCATTATTTACTTAGAGGTGGAAATTCGACCCGTTTACTTATGAATGGGTCAGTTTTGGCTGTCTTATTATCTCAAACGGATCAAAATGAAAAGAAAATAGCTAAAAGGCCAACGGGTCATGTCAAACAGGTCGAAAGTCACCCAAAGTCTATAAGCAATGCATTCAACCATTGAATAAATTTTATTCAAAGATATATATGATCATGATAGTAATATTGTTTTCTAACCATAATCAACACACTTTTTAATAAGAAAACATTAAAAATGGACAAAAGGTACTTGCAAGTAAAATTGGCCCGAACTGTTTTGACCCGTTACCCAACTTGCCTGACGGCTGACAAGGCAAGGCCATCTTGCATACATAGATGATTTGACAAAAATATAAAAAAAAGTGTGTACGTTTTTTTGTTGGTGAAATGCCGAAGGAAGAAAAGAACAAGATTTCTCATCGCTCACGAGGTCTTGCATCGGTAAAGTCCCACTTTGCAGAGGCTGGTTACGTATTCAATACATAAGGCTTTATGTATTTCCATTGGTGTATTACACATGGGGACCCTTACACATTCCTATTGATATGGTTGCAAGACAGTCTCTTGGGTACATCTATCCATTTGGGATAACTTTCATGACACGCTTTGTTTGTTGGTACGTTATGCATGCGTGAGTTGTACATCGGTAGGACAAAGTTGTCACTCTGTCTCTTGATATCATCTCTACAACCCAATGGGACACAAGTTATCTGTGTACCTTGTGCATTAGTTTGGGCTTTGGGTCAAAATTACAAAAATTCAGTTTGGGTCAACAAAAGTCAAATACAATTTGGAGGAAAATGATTGTGTATAAACTGGATCCAATGTCTTAGACAAGATCATTACAAAGCTTTGACAATTTCTGAAAGCTTTTGCCTTTTTGTGCAATCATCACCACAACCATCACAACAACACAATAATATGTATAATAATTCCAACACCAAAATTTAAAAAAAAAAATCTTTTCATTTCATGACCCAAGTAGCTTCAACATTACAACTCGTATCGACTCAAATAACCGAAATTACACTTTGAAAATTAGAACGAAATCATAAAAAAATAAAAAGAAAAAAGAATCAGATCTTGTGACCGAAAACAAATATACCTAGTTAGATCTAAAAACACAAAGTAGAGCGCGGTGAACAACACTTCGAACTTGGCCGAGGTTGCACGACACAACACACAACAACATGGTGATGAACGGAGTGTGAAAAAAACAACGCTGACCAAGAAAAACAACGTGGTGATGCTAGCATTGGTGACCCCTACGACATTTGAGAACACCAGCGTTGGCGGTTATGGCGGCGACCATGCTAGATGATTTGGCCCCTAAACTTGACGCTTTAGCGTAGCTTGCAGATGCACCGCCCCCGGATGGAGTGAAATACGCACCGTTAAGAAGTAGATCACCTTCTGATCTCCAGTTCCACCCATGCCATTTATGTATATCAGTATCAACCCTTTTTGTAACCTGTGATTACCATTTCAAATCAACATTATTCAGAATCTGCCAAGGACTTCTATAAATGGTATATAGATATTCTGTTTGGTCATTTGACCAACTTTTTTAAAATATATAAGTAACAATTTGACCCATATAAATAAAAAGCTAAACCCTATAATTTTTTTCTTTTGCTTGTGATGTGTTATTTGAAAAATATGGTTAAAATAACTATTCATTACCTGAATAAAAAATGATCATTTTCTTGTTAAAAATTAAAAAGATAATTTAAAATAATCAGGGGCGGACTTATATTATATTGAAAGTTCGGTTAAACCCGTTGATTCTACACCCAAAAAAAAAATACTGGATCCGCGACCAAATACGATTACATCTAAACATCCCAAAGTACCTCTTTTGCGAAAGGATTATTAGGTGCAAGATATCTGTTGCCTTGGCTGTTGATGGTGGGGCTTGCACTTCCACCAATAGCATACATCTCCCAGTGAGTGTAGTCATTGTTAACCACATGGAAATACCCATGTCTGCATCTGCAATTTTTATATTTTTGTTTATTTTTAACAAAAAGAAAATGAGTCAGATAGATGCACCATCTTACACAAAGTCACAAACAGTGAATTAAATACACTAATTAATGATATACCTTGGCATTCTCTGAATTAAACCTTTACCAAAATGGTTATATGCTATAGTCACTTGCATCATCTTGTCTCTATAATAAGAGTCACTATGCCCCAACAACATCACCTGTTTTACAATAAGTCATTATTACAAGTACATAAATTGTTGTTTTTTTAATCATGAGTGACAATTATGACATTTAATTATTTATTATAAGATATACTTTTTTTATAAAAAGACATTTCGGGTCAGTCCAGCCCGATTAGGGTGTTTACCGTCAAGTTAAGCAAGTTTGACCTACGCTGAAGTTTTAAGTAACTGGTCCGGTTATTCACTTTGACCGGTGGGGTTAATAACCGGTTATTATTTATATTGGTCAAATTGTCACATGTAACTATAATGTAAAGAAGATTTACTGACCTCATTGTGGTGAGCAAAATGATTATTGGAAATAGTGATGGCAGTGGAGCCCATAACAGCATCAACAAGCCCATCAGCACAATTAGAAAGAGAGTTATGATCAATCCAAACATGACTAGATCCAAAAATGGAAATAGCATCACCATCAGCCCTTGTTCTCCAACCATAATGTGAAGGAGAGCTTCTAACCAAAGCATTACCAGTTGGTTTACAATCATGAATATGCAACCCATGAATAATAACATTAGTAATAAACTGAAGAGTTAAACAAGCTCCATTAGCTATGTGCACATTCACTCCCCGCGCATCGATCGTTTTAAAGCTGTTCATAATAAGTTCTTGCTTTAGTTGTATCACCATGTCGCGTTTGAACACGATCCAGAGGGGGGCCGTTTGTATGACCGCGTGGCGTAGGGTCCCTGGCCGTGGGTTGACAGGGTCGTCATCTCGGTGGTCGGTGACCACATAGAAACGACCTTCGCGGCCTCCGATTGCGTTTCGTCCGAACCCAATGCTGCAGTCTGCTAGGCGCTTGCGGTTGTGGTGCCAGTTTGGGTCGCAACGCCAGCAGTCGTCAATCGGGTTACCCGTCCCACATGAGAAGTATCCTAGTTTCCTTCTCTCGGTGTTGTTTCTCATGGTCCTACATATTACATAATCACATACTATCTGGTCAGAATGGTGAAAAATGTGGGGAATTTTATTTTTATTGTAAGTTTAAATAATAAGAAATAAATGAATTGACAAAATTTTTGGAGTGTAACACAACTTACCCATAACATGTTACCCATATGACCCAACAAATTTTTCTTTATATGTAATCAATCATGGTTTATTTACGCAACAAGCTTCAAAACATGTCATTATAAGACCAGTTAGGAATAATACCTATTTTGTCTTTTTGTGTGGTTTTTATAGTGTAGTAAACTTTAGATTTTCCATATTTCAACAAGACTTTAGTTTTGTTTTATAATTTTACCATAAAAATTAAACATGTTTAGTTTTTTTTTTTTTTATTAAGGTTTAGGGTATTGGTAAAATCAGGGATATTCGCTTTCATAGTTTCTAATGAGTTAAGACAATAACGACAAAAGTCACACCGTGTAACACGAGGGAAAACGACCAAACTCCGGTCGTGTAGCGCAGGAAGAAAATCCTGGTTGAATTTTAAAAGTGAATAGATTGAATATAACTTTATCTTACTTTGGAAGCACATGCGTGGCACATGGCAAAGATTAGTTTGTTGAGTAGTAAGATTTTGGAGGTATGGGTAACTTAAAAAGAAAACCATTTGACATACGAAACGAATATATGGGAGCATAGTGACTTTATAGAAGTTAAACGACTAAATCAGTTTCTAACATATGAAAAAGTTAAAAAGTAGAAAAATTTACATGTGGCATGTAAAGGAAATGCAATAGCCAATAAGCCAATAAGGGGTTGGGTTAAAACCGGTTGCAAAGATGTCAAAATCGATCAGAAAACCATGTGTAAGGTTATGTAGACTGATTTCGTTTAGGTCAAAGTAGGAGCACATGGGTTGGTTCCTCTGTTATGGCAATTTAGGCACAGAAGTATAGCATTGGTTTATAAAAAGGTTAATTACTTTTTACAGAGTGAGAACCATAATATTGAATATACTATTTTATATGTTTAGACTATGGGTTATGGGGCAGGGTTGGGGCGTGGGTTGGAAAGAAACGCCTAAGTCATCACCCCGGGTGGGCTTGGGTTTGGGCATGGCCCCTTGGGCGGGAGTTTAAGGCCGGGCGTGGGGCGGGGCTACCACATGACATGGCGGAACCTCATTAGCCAAGAGCACTAGCCTTTGAAATTGGCTTTTTTTCCACGCCACCCAACCTACGCCCCACCATACCCCTTTGAAATTGGCTTTTGGTTTTGGATTTCCCATAGTCCACGTGTCGCACCATGCCCCCAACCCACGCCCCACCATACCCCACGATCTTATCACATTAACACATTTGCCAAATAGTTTATAGGTTGATAAAGTGTAAAAATATATTGGTCATAATATAATTTGTAATATAGTGAAATGGACAGATACAGGATTTTAAGTGTTCTAAATGTGTATATTTGATATTGTTTTTTTTTTTTTTCTTAAATGTTTGGTATTATACAAGTTTTTTTTTTTAAATGTATATGAAATTATCCATAATAAAATATAATTTTCGATAAAAGATATACTATATTTGGTTCACCATTTTTAATTACACGACTAACTTTTTCTTTTAAAAAATTAACATGCCTGTTCTCTTTTTGAACATCTCTAACCTTTAGTGTGTAATCAAGTACTACTAATATATTTTGTTTAGAAAATGAAATTGGCTTATTGTATAATAAACAAAACTAATATATAATAGATTTAAACTAATAATAATAATAATAATAATAATAATAATAATAATAAAAATAATAATAATAATAATAATAATAATAATAATAATAATACATTTTGATAGCCTAAAATAGTAAAATAATTTTTTTAAACAACTTAAATTACATAAAATTCGTCTTTAACGGGAGTTGAACCTTCGATCTCAAAAATAGCAACACCACATTAATATTTAATACCTAACTCTAAAAGTAAAGTAATTCCTAAAAACATTTCTAATTTATATGTTTGAGATGGAATGTCACTTGTTATAAAAAAAAAAAAAAAAAAAAAGATCTAGTTTTGTGTGACGCCGAAATAGGAAGAGAATTCCTCAAATCATTTGTTTATGTCTACCATCCCCATGTCACTAAAAAGTAAAATCCATTTAAATTAGTTAAATATATTTAGTTATACTAAATGTATCATCATTTTCCTTTAAAACAAACTATAAACATGAATTATAAAATCATTTCTATAAAATAGATACACTCACATTTCAACATGGGAGACAACCTCTTCTGGATCTTGAACTGCATTATCATTCAAAGCTTCAATCTCCTTTATTCTGCGTAACTCCACACACATAACTCAAATTAATTTTTTTTTAATCCCATTCATAGTCGCAAAAAGCAAGCACGCACGGCCATTAATTAGCGACAGCGTGTGCAGGGAACAAGCGTACTATATCCGTCACAAAAAGTGATATGTATGTGTGTGTGTGTTTTCAGTGTGTGAGAGAGAAACACAACAGTGCAACTTTTTTACGGTTATAACGGTCTAAAAGTGGAGAGAAACAAACAAATAACAAAAACGGTTTTTAGAATCTGAAAAATGAGAAATGTTAACAGGATCCAATGAATAACAGGAATTGTAACATCAACAGCAAATTAACCGTCCAGATCTGAAAATCCGGTATCTCAACGGTTGTGATTCTGTTTCGTTTACACTAATAACTTATAACCGTACTGCAATGAATGTACTCCTCGTTGTAGAAGATTGTTTTTACCTTGCCGCCATTGATGAGTCGTAGAAGCTCTGGTTCTGCAACTTCTCTGTTTCTGCAATCCTATACAGTTTAACACACATGTAAGCTTCTGATTTAACTAATGAAGAACTTTGAGAGCCTAATTAGCTCATATAATCAAAAGAAACACTGTAATTTTAACAGAATTCACAAATGTAGATGATGAAAACAAACTTTAAGCCTAATTAGAACAGCAAATCAAAACAAACACTCTGTAATTCGACCTAAAATATCTCTAAAACACGACACATTGCGTTCACTTTCCACTTTTCTAACAAATTTCAAAAACATAAATGATAACACAATAATGAAGCTCAAAAACATCCATACCTAAGGTTTGAATCATTTTCTATGTGCACAGCGGTAGCAATCAACAGCATTAGAAACAGAAATGAACAAATGGCGACCGGTTTCTTTGGAATTTCCATCGGCATTACACACATTTAAGTTTCAACCTCCTCTTTCACTACTGAAGATGAATGTTTACACACACTGTGTGTGTTTGTGTGTGTTTCAGTTTGGTGGTCAGAGGAAGTTAGAACGGCAGCTGCAATGTAACCGCTTTATTTATAGAGTTGTAGCAGAAGATGTTAAAAGTTAACGGTCGTTAATTGTTGTCCATTCGTTAGGTAATCCGGTTAACCTGATTCTCACGTGGCATTCTTTTTCCGTCCGTTAAATGTAAATGTATATAGAGGGAAATTTTTTATGTACATGGTTACTTTTTTTATTATTCGTTTATTATGTTTTTTTTTACCTAAGTTGAAAACTTAAAACTTAGGTATTAGGTTAATTACATAAAACTTATCTTATCTAATAAAAAAATATTCGGTATCCTTACCAAAGTAACCGAAATCGAAATGAGTAAAAACACAAACCCATTGTACTGGTGATGGTTGTACTGAACTGGTTCGTTATTGGTAATGCAAAAAATACCGAAACTATAAACCAACTCGTGTTTAAATCGAAAGCTATAAAAACGAATATTGCTACTGTGCCGATGTTTTCGATCAGTTTAGTACGGTATCGTTTTCGTATTGTTGTGGTAATGATATTCGGTATAGTTTTACAAAACAAAAAAAAGTTGTTTTATTTTGAATATTACTTTGTTTTCAATATAATTTATAGCCGAATGTTAAAAAACATATTTATAATATTTTTTAAAAGTTTACATAAAAAATTATTAGAGAAAAAATTATTTATTTGGTAAATAAATTATTATGGAAAAAAAAACCTATAGAAATGACATGGAAAAACCTTAATAGTTTTTGATAGTTATTTATTTGTTCTTTCATAGTGGCAACCTGGCAACCTCAATGTAACGGCCCGATTTATGGACTTTAAGCAGAAAATGTTAAAAGTTAACGGTCGTTAAATGTTGCCCACTCGTTAGGTAGTCTTGCGTTATCCAGTTAAATAGAATTTAGAAATGTACCCGATGCCCACGTGGAATTCTTTTTCCGACTGTTATACTGTTAATGTTTATTTTTTTATTCATTTATAAAGTATATAATATTGAAAAAGTTGAAGACAATATATGTAAATTGTGATTTTTTTTTTCTTCCATATATATATTTAATTACTTTTTCATTAGTGGCAAATTTTATGATTGTTATGAAAAAACATACTTTTAAAGTTAAATATTTTGAGTCTCTAGAAAAAAGCATTTTTTAATATTTAGTTTATCAGTTTTTCCATTTAACCATTGAAAATATACATTTAGGATGGAGGGGAAAGTTATTTTTGGATGTAATAAATATTCAAAGATAAAATATGTTATCAGAGATAGTTATAACAGAAGATGAGAAGATCATAACAATAAAAAAATTAATTATATCTATGTGATGATAGTGTTAATAAGATATAAGATAAAAATTCTGTTTTGATGGCTGCAAGTTCTGTTTGGTGTAAGTTGCTTGCTTGTTTTATAAAATAAAAATTCTGTTGGCCATTAAAAAAAAAAAAATATATAAGAGTTTAGCTAACCAATTTTGTGTGTTCGCTTTATATTTGTGTATTAGAATTTATATATTATGATCGACAAATCTTACATTTCAATGACAAAGTATCATATGTGAAAATAATAACAGACCCTTGACAAGGTTTTCATGTATAGAAACACCGCGTGTTGAATGCCCTAAGCCACTAACAGGGGCGGACCTAGGTGAAGCCTAGGGTGGGTGGGCGCATCCCCTGAAAAAAAAAGTTAATTTATTTTTTAGGCAAAAAACCCGACCGCACCCCCTGTAAATATGCTTGAACCACTCATCCACACACCCAACAAATAATTCATGGGTCCGCCACTGGCCACTAAGCTATGCTGATGCTTATGATTATTTGTATGAACGGTAAATGTTATTCTCCTACTTTACACCAATAATTCTAAATTACTCACTTACTCAGTTTTGAACTCGTGATCTCCTATTTAAGAGGCATGTGCCTCTCACAAGTGGGTTACCCCACACTAACACTAGCGCTTATGAGATTATTTACCCTTGCGAAGCAAAAAGTTAGATTCCATGCTCCAAGTGTTAAAGATCATTTGAGTTCTTTTACAATAGTATTCAAAGTTGGTAGGGCTCAAACAAGATGGGCATTCTATAATTCCTCAAAATGAAAACTAAAATTAATTTCTGGATTATTATAACTTTTGATAAACTGTTTTCTTTTAGTAAAAGTTATAGTAACTTAACTAACTTCCTTCACCCAATCAATAGTTTTATTCTCCAACTGATTATCTTATTATATAGTTTTTTTTAATAAATAGACGAACTAACATCTTTACTCTCATATCAATTAATATTGTTTACTTTAAAGTTTAAATATAACAAGCTTAAATATTTGTTTTCTATTGCTCGAGTGGATACTTTCTAGGAGGGTCATTCATCATAGGTTTAATCTTATCAAACACGTTTAACTGTAGAGTTTTTCACTGGTCTACATTAATACGCCCAAAGTGCATATCGGTATTTGAGGTTGGACATTTTCATTTATTCAATATCTCATGTGCATGATCAATGTAATATTTATCTAGGGTGTCACAATAATTATTATGAAGTTATCACTTACACTAACAGTCTAACAATAATTATTCAGGGCAGGAGTACGAAACCTAATTATAATTATGCTTATGGTTGTAAATTGATGAAAAGGCACAAGCTTCCTAAGCTTTTGCTTTTGATTAACCACCAATGAGTTTCCATGATTTTGTTTCATTGATTGGTAATAACTTTTTTCATGATACCTTTGTATTGAAGCAACAAATGGTTGGTCGGAGACAGTAGTGGGGGCCATGCTTGGTATGTTGTACTTTATGCTTAACATGTAGTTATTTATGCTTGGGATGTTGTACCTTTTACTAATCAATTGCATATTCAAGACATGAAAGTGAAAAGCATGGATTTTGTAGGGTTGTGTTTGGTAACAAACAAGTTTGGTGGGTCGTATTTTGTTTTTACATTTACTTTAAGATAAATATATTAACATGGGTTCCAAAAATATGGGTGTCCGTAATAGATAATAATACAATAGGAAAATATATTCTATATTTGTAAATGCAATCTCATGTAATCTCTCCTCAATATGTGGAGATGTCTTGTACGATATATATGTTTGGTAGTTGTAAATGAGAAGGCAAGGGATTTACTCTATCTTTCATGGTATCAGAGCTTGAGAACGGTGTGTAGCAGGTCGGTTGAGATAGTACTATAAATCCATTGGAGTACAATAGAGTCGAGACGTTCCCATGTCTCGGTGGAGGTGGGCGGTTCTTTGGTTTTATCTTTTGCCGTATCCGAGGATGTCGCGGATTCGGTGGCTGATTTGGGTTGAAGATGGTCATAGACGAGGTGTGCTTTGCATTGTATTTTGAACATCTCTGACCAGGTTGTGTAATGCCCGGTTTCGATGTCTAAGGTTACGGGGATGAGGTTCTTGATGGATGTTACTGTGACTGCGGGGTGAGGGGTTGAAGAAGACATGATGATGATGGGAAGAAGAGAAGAAACGGCGCAAGCAGAAGGTAGGGTAGGGGGGATCGGCTATGGTCTTGATACCATGAAAGATAGAGTAAATCCCTTCCAACATTGCCAACATCTTCCAAGACAACAAGGCCACTCGCACAATCGATCTCAACAATAAATTTGCCAACACGCACCTCGACCAATTCCCGAACATGTCTGCATATTGCCAAGCACTTAAGGTAATATTTGATCAATTAACAAACCTTGGTTCACCGGTTACTGACGAGCAACTCGTTCTACAACTTCTATCGGGACTCACTGAGCAATACGAGAACACAGCGTCTGTCATTCAGCAAATGAAGCCCCTTCCCGATTTTTATGATACCCGCTCAAGATTATGCATGGCCGAATCCAGAAAAATCAGCCAAGTCCGCCACTCGGCTCAATCGGCTGGTGCGGCTCTCACCGCCTCCGTTGACACGCCACCAAAGGATGGCCGCGAGAGACAAGAGCAATCGAATAGTCAGAGGGGTGACTCGTATGAACGGGGTCGCGGCCGTGGCCGCGGTCGCGGCTGGGGTCGAGGTCGAATGAGTAGCGGAGGTCGCGGCAGAGGTGGCTACGGAAACCAATACGGTGGCGGCAATCTGGGAAGCTCGTCTCCTGCTGGGTATTACCCTTGGCCCTATTTTGCACCTTGGGCCGGCCCACATCAAGGCACACCTCAACAGTCTGCATGGGCCGCCTGGAACCACATACCTCCTTGCCCATATCCAACAATGAACAAGTCCAACACTAACTCTTCAGCGGGTATCCTCGGTCCAAGACCTGCTCAAGCTTTTGCCGCCACCCACATGCCAACGGATCTCAATCAGGCCATGTATGCTATGTCACTACACGACCCCTCTTGGGCTACGGACACAGGTGCCACAGGTCATATGTCTTCCAACTCTCAACTCTCGTCTGTTTTTAATAAAAGCATTAATAAAAATATAATTGTGGGAAATGGTCAAACCATCCCCGTGCATGGACAAGGCGACCTTACACTACCCCCCCCCCCCTCCCACCTTTTAAATTAAACCATGTCCTCTATGCTCCCTCCATAATCAAAAACTTACTTTCTGTTCGTCGTTTTACTACCGATAATAACTTATCCATTGAGTTTGACCCATATGGTTTTTTGGTGAAGTGTAACACCCCGAAAATATAAAACTTTATAGTAGAATTATAAAGTATAAATTAAACGAGAATTTACTAACTAGGAATTTTAACCTAGTTAGTTATAAGTCTAGAAATAGCTTATAATAGGGTTAAAAGCTACCAAACTATATGTTGAACAAAGTAGAGGGGCCTTAGTTGTTAAAATTGAAACTAAATTAGATAAAACAAATAAAAATAAACCAAACACCCCAAATAGAGGGTTGTGTTTGGTAACAAACAAGTTTGGCGGGTCGTATTTTGTTTTTACATTTACTTTAAGATATAAATATATTAACATGGGTTCCAAAAATATGGGTGTCCGGTTTGTTTAGATTTAGTATAATTTTTTTTAACGCATATCAACTGAATTTCCAGCTTACTCCAAAATGCCAATATATACTGTTTAAACCACTCACCCCAAGTTCGAATCTCTCCCAAAGGTGTTTTCCCATATTTACATAATTTGCACTCAGTAGGAATCAAACAACCTTCACGGAAGGAAACCATTTAGTGGAATACCACCTGACCAACTGGGAATAGAACTCAAACTCCACTCCACCCCAAAATAATTAAATATTTACGATAATATTTACCATATAGTTATGTATTTTATTACTACTTAAATTATATTTACATAAATAATAGCTTGTTTAACCTTGCGAAGTCAATTAAACTTTGTGTATTATGTTCGGGATCAAACTTATTTATAAAATAAGTTTCATCTTAGGCGGGAGCTCCCGATCAATCTTGTCGAACATGTTTAAGCTCAGCTTTGTTTTAACTTTTAGTGATTTGGTCTCAAGTAAATCAAGAGTGACTAAACTCGTTTACACTAATATCCATATTATATGTGCTTAATGATAAGTAAACTTGAGCTTATTTTAAAATAATTAAAGTTTTAGTAAATTACATTTTTCGTTCTTTATATATATTAAAACAAAATAGTTTTAATCTTTTGGTTTCAATAATTACACTAAACATTTTTTCAGTTTTATGTTTGTTCACTAACTTACGCAATAATTTTTTTAGATGAGTTTTTTACCCTTGTTAACAAAAAATAAATAAAAGTTAAAAGTCCATTTATTCATAATGGATTAATGGGTTGACTAGTTTTTTTTTTCTTTTTATACTTGACTAATAAAAAGTAAGACAATTATGAGCTTCTAGCTTTTGTGTACGGTTTGAGAAGTTTGGACTTAATTTTTAGTCAAAAATTTAAACTTAACTAGTATAAATGATATAGAATAAATGATGTAACCAAAATAAAAGGTCAACAGTGAGTGTATGTTCCTTATTACTCTTTCCATAGAGTGTTTGTTATTTTAGTCGTGCTTGCAATACCCAAAACTCGAACCAAACTAAGTTAAACTAACGAATTCGAATTCGGGTTTTAACTTTTCAAATTAGGTCCGTATCCTCATATTTGTGAGTCTAGAACAAATTCAACTTAAATATTCGAATGATACAATTTTTATTATTATAAAAAACACATATAATACTTATTTGTGAGTTTCGAACGAATTCAATCATTATCTGAATTCGGATTTGTGAGTTTCAAACAAATTCGACCTAAATATTCGAATTATACAATTTTTATTATTATAAAAAAACACATATAATATTTATTTGTGTATACATCTTTTATTTGTTTTATTTTTTCCTGATGCTTTGGAATACTCGAATCAACACGAATTTGAATTAAATTCTACTTGAACTCAAAATTCTCAAATTCGAAACGATATTTCGAATTTGAATTAGCATTTCAAATTCGGTTCGAATTCTAATTCAGTTTATTTGTATAACCTAAAACAAGCCCGATATTCTATCATAGCTAACTTCCATTTCAATTACGATATCGTTTATCAAATGATCTTAACTTGATAAAAGTTCAAATCCTATCATACTCTTTCTAAGATATTCATCCATATTCTTAATCTATATACAAAATTGATTTTGGGAATGTATCTTTCTCGTATAAGATGCACATGAAGTGGCTTAAAAAGGCAGCAATATTTATTCTCCCCTAACTCACCGGCGACTAATTACGTATCCACTAATCATTCGTTTGTCTAGAATGTCATACGCTACATGTGGAGCGATTAGCGGACACAACCAATCTACGCCGTTGATTCATCACAATATATGAATAATAATATAATATACCATATTTATAATATGCAGCCGTTCAAAAGAAAAAAAATATAATATACCATATGTACCAATTATTTTGTATCATTCCGCATGAGATGCTAACTAAATCATAAATTCCGATAGCCAAAAATAATTGTATTTTCTTTTATCCAAATGGGACCAAAAAAAACAGTCTTTAATTCGACTCAAGGTGGATAAATTATTATTATCCCGTTCCAAAAATAAAAAATAAAAGTATATTATTACCCGTATACGAAAACAAGTATTTATGTTTTCTTAAGCATCGACAAACTCGGGATTTATTATATGTCGAGGTGATCACAGGGTTTTTTCATATTTCTAAAGAGTGCAGTCAGGATTTTTGCCTAAATAATACCTCAATTTTTTTTTGTTAAGGTGGGAGCCTGTCACCCCACGGATGTGACATCTGTGCCTCTTTGACCATCATAAGAATACAAAACCAATGAAATATTGTGTTTCATACTTGGGATTTGTATAAATATGTGTATCAATTGCACATATCAATTCTTGTTCAATTTCGAGCTTTAAATCGCTTTCTGGAAAGTTATACGCGAACCGATGCGTAAACGTAACCAGTTTAACGCAACAAACACACCGGAATAGTGACATAGGCTTAACATACCTTAAATAACCCTTACATAACTTAGAAATAAGTTTTGGATGGTTTGGTGTGTCGAAAACAAGTTTATTCGATCGCAGTGACTATTTATGTCAAACTTCCGGAACTTGATCATAAGTTAACATACCCTAAATATCCTTTACATAGTTTAGAAATAGGCTTTCAGGGGTTCGGTGTGCGAAAATAATCTTATTTGATCAATAGGGACTAAAAGCGTCAAAAAGTGCATAAGTTTGCATTTTCGCGCATATCTTACGTTCTGAACATATCCGGACATCCAAAAATTTTTGTAATCATTAAAATATTTTATTTTAGTGAATGGAATGCAAAAATACCATTCGTCGTGAAATTTGGATTGTTTTTGCGTCCGTTCGAGTTTTCGTCGTAATTAACCGAATAACGCAACCGTACGACCAAACGAACCAACATCCGAGATGTTTTTGAGCATATTTCATGTTCCCTATACTTTAACTTCATTTTAGAGCCTTGAAATGGGGTTAACGGGGCTTAAACGTGTCAAAAATGCATCAAAATCCAAGTTTCAGGCCTGCAGGGACTAAACTTGACATTCTGCCAAACCTTCTTAGGAGGGGCGCGTAAGACTCAGTGTGAGTCTACGCGGCCCGCGACAGACTGTCAGACAGAAGCATTGAATCTGGTCATTTGAGGTGGTTTTGATGGTTTTGATCACTGATTTGGAATACCATTTGATGATTTTTTTATGTCACATTGTATTGTAAACCATGGGCAACACATGTAACGTCCAGATTAAGACCCGAATTACGAGAAACGATCCTAACGGTTCTTGGAAATCTATAAATACCCACTTGATTTCATTCATCCCAACTCACATTTGCTCTAAAATCTGCTCTAAGTTGAAGCCTTAGCTTCATACCTGAGTGTTTTAGATCAAATTCTCCATTGCTTGGACCTTTTGTAAGCTTCTTTCATGCTTGTTATTGCTTTTTAAGCATGAAAGTCAAACAGTGCTTGACTTTCTGCTTTGACCAGTCTTTGTTCAACACAAAGTTCGTTTGAACTTTACAACGTGAGCGTAATCACGATGGTTATAGTCCCTTGTGACTATACCTACTGATTACCACGTTGATTAGTCAAAGTGACGAGTCAAAGTTTCGGTCAAAATGCCGTTTATGCGCATTTTGAGACGAAACTATCTTCGAGTATCAAAACACTTTGTTTTGATATCAAAACTTCTTTTCTAACTTAGTTAAACATGTTTTAACATGTTTAACTCGTCACTTTTAGTCTAGTGCTTGTATAGGGTCGTAAGATAAGCGGTCTTAACAACCGCTGTCACACCCTGATATTTCCACGTATTACCGGTGGGCCCGGTGAGGAGTATTAGTTGATATCATCATAGTCAATAATCACAGTTTAATGCACAGCGGAAGTCTAAAAAGTAATAATATTACAAACCGAATAAAAGTAACATTAGTATTACAAACGGGATGTCAAAGGATCCACAGGCGGATCAAAACAAAGGAAAATTATTGTTCAACAGATTTTTAAAGTGATAAAGCTTGCATAAATATTTATTTAATTCACTCAGGAGTAGCCAGCCTATTCCGCCTAGTACCTGCACTTAACCTTTTGGAAAATACGCCAGTTTACAGTGGTAAATACAATTAACTTACACTTTTGAAAATGTTTTAAGAAAATTGATTTAAGTGCACAAGGCACAAATAATCTTTTATAACTTGGGATAATTATTTAAAAATAAACTTGTAAAAGAATTATATGTTTGTTATACGTTCAGTAGCCCGGGCTGAATACCGGATTAAAGATTAATAGACACACCACATAATATATCCCACGGCGAGTTATTCTCGAACAGGCGGGTACATTATTTTTACATACGCACCGGCAGGTGTATGCCTACACCCCGTGCTTAAGTCGTGGCCATTTCAATGAATGAGCGGAGGATATCCAGGATATGGTCATTAACCCCCCAAAGGCTTAAAACAAACAAAACAGATGAAACGGGTTATCTCAATGATTTAACCTTCATATGATTAAAAATTCAATACCCGACCAAGCGGTATTTTATATACCGTACCCCAAGCCCGTATAAGGGAAAATAAGTTAAAAGTATTTACCTGAGCAAAATATTCAAATTTATCTCAGCCGTATACAATCAGCAAGTGCAAATATCTTTTACTAGGCTCCTAAATCTGGAACGAAGATTTTAATAACCTATTAGATTCCTAACGGGTCTTACTTAAGTTTAAACTTAGACCGGTTAGTTTTAAAGAAAGATATACGGTTCAAACGCAAGATTAAGCGAAGACCGGATTTGAATGTGGTTTAGACCCGACAAGTATGAAGACTTGTATAATATTGGTAAACTAAACACATTATGGATTTTGAGGTAAAAATAATAAGGTTTGACCCGTTTCGGTCAATTTATGCAAACTAGTCACATAAACCGTACCGAACGCGAAAAATGCTTAACGGATAACCAAAAGAGTCATGTGCAGGTTCCCTAAGTTAATATGCTTAAAATGTGTTATGATATCAGTAGGATACCTTCCATTATGCCCAAAACGGATTTAAAACCAATTTATGCCCCGTAAGGATATTTTGGTCACTTTAAAGATTATAAAAGAGGTTCAATATTAATCTGAGGTTCTGGTCTAAAATGATCAGTAAAAATATTTATTCTTGCTTATCATATCAGTAGGGTATTGCATATATGTGAATTTTATTATTTATAACCAAACTATGTGTAACAACCCGCACGCTCGTGCGTTGTTACTACTCATTACACTCATTGCGCCTAGCACCAGAGATTCGGATCATAATCTAGCTATATCGCATGCATCGCTATTTCGCAGTATTTTCGCATATTACGCATACTTTTTCGCTATAACACATCGCATCACACACACAAACGCTCACGATGACGTTGAGTGAGGACCTATTCTACCATCCTCGATGGCCGTGAGGCGTCGCAGAATAACGCATATTCGAAACGAAACCCGATTATTGTATCGCAACTTTGAAATATGGATATTTATACGACCCTATGTGACTAATTGTATTAAATATATGAATGTGGGTATGAAAATGTGTGACCAAACTATCGCAATGCTTAACGATCGAAACGAAACACCGAAACGCAACACGCCGGAGACCGCCGATCGAGTGACTGATCGATCGAGTGGCCACCTGATCGGATTGCCACCCGATCGGATTACCACCTGTCACGACCCCCGACCCACCCTGGACGGAATCGGGAGCCGCGAACAGCCAAGTGGTACCGGTGATTATTTTGAAAAATATCGCAGCGGAAATTTCATCAGGACCGTGAGTTAGGAAAAATATCAGAGTTTAGAAAACACCGGATTTTTATTTATTAAATAGATGGGATAAACCCATGTTTTACAATGATAGCTTTATTAAGATAAATTTGATTACATAAAATAATATTTCTTAATTTGATTAAATTAATAAAATAAGCCACTTCTTGATGCCTTTCAGTGTCGTATCCATCTCTTACTCCAATCTATTATAATTACCTGAAACATGTTTGAAAAAGGTTTTGTCAGCGGGAAATACTGAGTGAATCATTCTATTTTCTAAAACGACTCATTTGTTATAATTTACAGTATTAAGAGCGATTACAATGTTTCTGATATCAACCAACTACCCACAGTATTTGTCACTCGACCGGATCTGTGACTATGGTCATATCACCATTGGCTGCCCCAATGATGACGTATATCACTGTTAGGGCTTATTTGCCTAACCTGTGTTAGGGCTTATTAGCCTAACCCTGTGATAATTCACTGTTAGGGCTTATTTGCCTAACCTGTGTTAGGGCTTATTAGCCTAACCCCGTGAGAAATTAATATTGTGCACAATACCCCACATACCGGCTGTAAATTGGTGATTACAAAGACTTAATCCCTGTAATTATAACCTTGAAAATAAACATGCTTTTATAAACAAATTTGATAAAAAGAGAATGACTCACATTATAAGCATTCAGATTCATACGGCAAAGTTTAATCTACAGATAAGCCTTGATATATTGCAGATTTATACAGGCAGAGCTTAGCCTATTGATTTAGCCTTGTAACCTAGTGCATACGAACTAGGTAGGTAACTAATACAGCTTTTGCGATAACTCACGAGATTAAAACCCTCTCAACGAATGACAAAGTGCAATCACTTAAACATCCATCGGATTCACAACGAATGATAGAGTGTTCCCCGAGTTCGGGTGGTACTCAAACATCCTGTCGGAATCACGACAAATGACAAAGGATAGCACTTAAACATCCATCGGATAGTTTCTATCGATCGGACATTGAATCGTAGCAGCGATCGAGTTAATACCCTGTATCGTAGCAGCACCCCCGCTATACTAATTAGTGATTTTTAGACTATTTCTGCTATATCTCAACGTATAATTGGAATTTGATCGTCGAACAAACGCCAGAAATCAAGTGCCAATGCCTGCTATTTATACACGAAAATTGACAGGCTTACGGACCGTAAGTCTTATCCCTTACGGTCCGTAAGGGACACCTTTTCACTATAGGTTTTCCACATCCTGGACTAGCCTTGCTGACTTGATGAAATTGATAAATTCGATTTAGACAACGAGTTATATGGATAATCGTAAATAGGGAATACCCCCCTGAGTTTTAGGGGCCCTGATCCTGATTCTGATTGTTCTGAAATTTGTAGGGTTTGTGCAGAATCACTTGGGTGTCTCAATTAGGGTTTCCTATTGGATAAAATAATAAAATAAATAGGACTTTTAATGAGTGTTGTTACATTCTCCCCACCTTAATAAAAATCTCGTCCTCGAGATTTGGGTTACGATATTTCTTTTAGACTTATGTCATATTTTAGTCAATAAAAACAATATTAAGATAGATGTCACAGAATCAAAATATCTAATTTTGTGAATACTAGTTGTACCATAAGTAGGATTCAAAGGTTCAACTGAATTAGTTCAAGAAATCGATGACAAACGAATGAAATAAAATGATATAATTTCCAAAGTAACTAGGTTCAAGCCAAAAGATATATGATCAATAGATATTTAAAATGAATGTGAAGGATTTTTAGAATCAATAAAATTCTTTGTCAAAAGAAAGCTTACTTTGATTGGTAACTGAAGAAGACTTAGATTTGACAGGATCCAAATGAAATAAAGGCATGAAAAATGATTTGTCAAATATTAAATTATGATATGAGAAAATCAAAGTGTTGAGATGAATGAATTGCAAAGATACACCAAAAGACAATAGAGTTAGTGTATCATTGTTTAGAGTTCCAAGTTGTTTTAATTGTAAAACAATGTGATAGTACACTATTAGTGACCATATTTTTCATACTATGTCCTAGAGATCGAAATATAATAAGAACAAGTTGTTTTGGCATGACCAATTTATATTATATTTGTAAAGCAAATGTAATATATATTATTTGTGTACTTGTCTGAACCGTATCTTTATATATCAAATATAATTACTATGTAATATATATTATTTATTACGCATTTTTATTATATGTAAATGGTCACCACTTTTAAATAAATGTTATTTTAGTATTTTACTATACTATGTATAATAACTTATATTTACTATGTAATATATATTACAAAACACCGCAATGAAGTTATTATTTTACAAAATATTTTAGTATTATTATTTTGTAAAAGAGATCACTTTTATTTATAACGTTAAATAAAGGTGTAAAAATATTTATTGTATAAAAGTATTTGTAAAATATTTTGTAAATATATAACACTTAATGGGTCGATTCTATTTGATTACTTATTTTCATTTTGAAATCATATAACGTTGTGAATGTATTTACAAATATTGTAAATAAGTGAAAACGGGTCTATTCTTATATATTACAATGTTCTACTAACCCAACGTATTTGATAACTACCATATTATTCTTATATGATCATTTTCTTGCTAGAGTGTTACTGTACATAGTTATCACAAAACATGTGATAGACAATTATTTATATAATTTTATTCATCCTTCTAATTCTTGTATTATTTTATGAAAATATGCCTTCTCCTTACAATACAAAGTAAAATATTTTTATATATAATTAAAATTTTACCAAATAAGTATGATGACTTAATTTATATATATATATTAACTAGTCATTATCATGGTGGATATTGGTTAGTGCTGCCTTATTTAAGCATAGGTGGCCAGTCCATGCCTAACTAAGGCTAGGTTACCCAATATCTGCCCTTGATAATAACCCTAGTATTTTAAAATAATACTAACACTATTACTATTAATATTTTATTACTAAAACTGATATTAGTAATAATTATCTAAACATACACTTAAATGAGAGTATAACTTAAACATAATTTTTTATACATATATATAAAAATATAAATTCTTCACCTCAATGGTTTAATAAGAATATAGTAATACTATTTTGTAAATTAGGTAATCACTTATGTAAGTTTCCATATATAATTAATTTTTATATAATGTTTTTCGATTGAAGATGTTAAAGCAATAATTATTACGAAAGGCTCGATTGATGTTGTAAGAATCATTAAGAGATATACTGAAATATGACAAGAATTTGTGTATCATTATCTTAGCACACGATTTGTGTTAAGATGGCTTATCTAAATAATTAAATCCGTATATGATATATATAAACGAGATTAGTGCAAGTTTTAAATTTTTGTGAAAACGTCAGTACAAGATGATCGTGATCAAAGAAATGATTCAATGAAGTCGAAGACTAAACAAGCCTATTATGGTTCAAAACAAATGAAGTGCTTGTTGGGACTATTTTGAATATGATAGCTTCCATCCATCATATGGGATCTTGAAATGAATATGTAATGTGAGCAAGTCAAATAATTTGAACTTGATTTAAACAAAACAAGTTTTAATAAGAAAGTTCGGACATGGTCATAATAGAAACTATGTATGTCAAAGAAAATTAATTTTTTCAAGAAATTCATTGACTCGATATCAAGGAGTTATTGCAATAATGCGGTTCTCAGTATAAAAAGCGGAATGATATTTGAGTTTGGATAAAATAACAAATTAGAATGAAGCCCTCTAGTGGTCTTTATAAATCAAATGAATCACATGCGCAAAAAACAGTGCATGTGTAATGTGTGAATTTACCAGGAAATAAAATAGATCAATATTTATTACTATAAAAGAAATTCTTATGGTATGATGATCATTAGAGGAAGTAGAAATACGAAAGTCAACTCTTTATATGCAGAAGTCAGAATTTCTATGAAAGAAATACAAGAACTTTATCTGGAATTTCGTGTGATAACTGTTGTTAAGTGAAATTACCAGGGAATGTCGAATAAAAATAAAATAGGGAATTTGCAAAGGTATGTGACTCCTTTTTGCAGTGATAATAATTATGACTCTGATTAGACTGTACACCGATGATTGTGAAATCTTGTTACAACGTACCTCAACGGGATTTATGTCGGTTGTAGGATCATATGGCAAAGTGCTGCTTTTTGATCAGTAGCTCTTCTACTGACGGAATTAGCATTGGTGTCATCGTGCCTAATTTATATTTTCCAAAGATCTTGCTTTGAAAGTTGTGTGTGATATAATTCAACTTCTGTGGACTTATAATTAAATTTTCATGTGTTTTCTTGTATATTATCACAACTTTACATGCTTCTTACTTGCGTTAATAGTTTATAGTAACGCGTTAGAAATTCTTTTGATAGCGTTTTAACTTAAAGGGTTTCCATTGTTTATTTTATCACACGAGCTACAAGACAGATGATCAAACGAAATAATGTTTGATATTGGAAAAGAGATTCCTAAATAAAGAAATCTAGACACATATGCTTGTGCTTTATTCCTATTTGGCTTTTGGAATTCCTTATAGATATATATATCTATATAATCATATATTTCACATGCTGAAATAAACATACCATCTATCAGGTCAATGTATTTAACAGATTCATATTTCCAAAAACCAGTCAAATATCTGGTCATAATACTATTTAGGGAAATCTTGTCACTCGTTTGACATATTACATACCCTGTCTTATCCGGTTCGCGCCGGAGAGGTAACCTCAGTATATCCGAACAAACTGGAGAGTCTGCTACACCATACCCAGTCTTGCCGGAGAAAATTTCCCATAAATAGTATTTTTAAAGTGCCTCTTTTATTAGGCTTTTATCCAGAATTAGGGAAATTTGTATTCCCGTAACATATCTTATTCTAGACCAAGTAATATCAATAAACAATAATTACTATTAATTCTTGCTTATTTATCATATCTTGAAATATTCTAATTACCATTCTTATGATATACCAGAACCCATCATACTTTATTTACACAAGTACTTAGCTTATCGCGAAGCTTATACTAAGGCATATTTTCTTAAGTTCAAGTCTAAATGCTATCATGTGTGCTACCAGTTAATAGCAATCTCCTAACTCTTTTATACAAACTTAGGTATTATTATCACAACACCTATAGGCTTAAAGCAGTGGCTCTGATACCACCTTCTGTCACGACCCCCGACCCACCCTGGACGGAATCGGGAGCCGCGAACAGCCAAGTGGTACCGGTGATTATTTTGAAAAATATCGCAGCGGAAATTTCATCAGGACCGTGAGTTAGGAAAAATATCAGAGTTTAGAAAACACCGGATTTTTATTTATTAAATAGATGGGATAAACCCATGTTTTACAATGGTAGCTTTATTAAGATAAATTTGATTACATAAAATAATATTTCTTAATTTGATTAAATTAATAAAATAAGCCACTTCTTGATGCCTTTCAGTGCCGTATCCATCTCTTACTCCAATCTATTATAATTACCTGAAACATGTTTGAAAAAGGTTTTGTCAGCGGGAAATACTGAGTGAATCATTCTATTTTCTAAAACGACTCATTTGTTATAATTTACAGTATTAAGAGCGATTACAATGTTTCTGATATCAACCAACTACCCACAGTATTTGTCACTCGACCGGATCTGTGACTATGGTCATATCACCATTGGCTGCCCCAATGATGACGTATATCACTGTTAGGGCTTATTTGCCTAACCTGTGTTAGGGCTTATTAGCCTAACCCTGTGATAATTCACTGTTAGGGCTTATTTGCCTAACCTGTGTTAGGGCTTATTAGCCTAACCCCGTGAGAAATTAATATTGTGCACAATACCCCACATACCGGCTGTAAATTGGTGATTACAAATACTTAATCCCTGTAATTATAACCTTGAAAATAAACATGCTTTTATAAACAAATTTGATAAAAAGAGAATGACTCACATTATAAGCATGCAGATTCATACGGCAAAGTTTAATCTACAGATAAGCCTTGATATATTGCAGATTTATACAGGCAGAGCTTAGCCTATTGATTTAGCCTTGTAACCTAGTGCACACGAACTAGGTAGGTAACTAATACAGCTTTTACGATAACTCACGAGATTAAAACCCTCACAACGAATGACAAAGTGCAATCACTTAAACATCCATCGGATTCACAACGAATGATAGAGTATTCCCCGAGTTCGGGTGGTACTCAAACATCCTGTCGGAATCACGACAAATGACAAAGGATAGCACTTAAACATCCACCGGATAGTTTCTATCGATCGGACATTGAATCGTAGCAGCGATCGAGTTAATATCCTGTATCGTAGCAGCACCCCCGCTATACTAATTAGTGATTTTTAGACTATTTCTGCTATATCTCAACGTATAATTGGAATTTGATCGTCGAACGAACGCCAGAAATCAAGTGCCAATGCCTGCTATTTATACACGAAAATTGACAGGCTTACGGACCGTAAGTCTTATCCCTTACGGTCCGTAAGGGACACCTTTTCACTATAGGTTTTCCACATCCTGGACTAGCCTTGCTGACTTGATGAAATTGATAAATTCGATTTAGACAACGAGTTATATGGATAATCGTAAATAGGGAATACCCCCCTGAGTTTTAGGGGCCCTGATCCTGATTCTGATTGTTCTGAAATTTGTAGGGTTTGTGCAGAATCACTTGGGTGTCTCAATTAGGGTTTCCTATTGGATAAAATAATAAAATAAATAGGACTTTTAATGAGTGTTGTTACATTCTCCCCACCTTAATAAAAATCTCGTCCTCGAGATTTGGGTTACGATATTTCTTTTAGACTTATGTCATATTTTAGTCAATAAAAACAATATTAAGATAGATGTCACAGAATCAAAATATCTAATTTTGTGAATACTAGTTGTACCATAAGTAGGATTCAAAGGTTCAACTGAATTAGTTCAAGAAATCGATGACAAACGAATGAAATAAAATGATATAATTTCCAAAGTAACTAGGTTCAAGCCAAAAGATATATGATCAATAGATATTTAAAATGAATGTGAAGGATTTTTAGAATCAATAAAATTCTTTGTCAAAAGAAAGCTTACTTTGATTGGTAACTGAAGAAGACTTAGATTTGACAGGATCCAAATGAAATAAAGGCATGAAAAATGATTTGTCAAATATTAAATTATGATATGAGAAAATCAAAGTGTTGAGATGAATGAATTGCAAAGATACACCAAAAGACAATAGAGTTAGTGTATCATTGTTTAGAGTTCCAAGTTGTTTTAATTGTAAAACAATGTGATAGTACACTATTAGTGACCATATTTTTCATACTATGTCCTAGAGATCGAAATATAATAAGAACAAGTTGTTTTGGCATGACCAATTTATATTATATTTGTAAAGCAAATGTAATATATATTATTTGTGTACTTGTCTGAACCGTATCTTTATATATCAAATATAATTACTATGTAATATATATTATTTATTACGCATTTTTATTATATGTAAATGGTCACCA
This sequence comes from Helianthus tuberosus, assembly GCA_030545235.1. Lineage (NCBI taxonomy): Eukaryota > Viridiplantae > Streptophyta > Magnoliopsida > Asterales > Asteraceae > Helianthus > Helianthus tuberosus. Next base: position 150,433,874 of record CM060412.1, read on the forward strand.
CTTTTAAATAAATGTTATTTTAGTATTTTACTATACTATGTATAATAACTTATATTTACTATGTAATATATATTACAAAACACCGCAATGAAGTTATTATTTTACAAAATATTTTAGTATTATTATTTTGTAAAAGAGATCACTTTTATTTATAACGTTAAATAAAGGTGTAAAAATATTTATTGTATAAAAGTATTTGTAAAATATTTTGTAAATATATAACACTTAATGGGTCGATTCTATTTGATTACTTATTTTCATTTTGAAATCATATAACGTTGTGAATGTATTTACAAATATTGTAAATAAGTGAAAACGGGTCTATTCTTATATATTACAATGTTCTACTAACCCAACGTATTTGATAACTACCATATTATTCTTATATGATCATTTTCTTGCTAGAGTGTTACTGTACATAGTTATCACAAAACATGTGATAGACAATTATTTATATAATTTTATTCATCCTTCTAATTCTTGTATTATTTTATGAAAATATGCCTTCTCCTTACAATACAAAGTAAAATATTTTTATATATAATTAAAATTTTACCAAATAAGTATGATGACTTAATTTATATATATATATATTAACTAGTCATTATCATGGTGGATATTGGTTAGTGCTGCCTTATTTAAGCATAGGTGGCCAGTCCATGCCTAACTAAGGCTAGGTTACCCAATATCTGCGCTTGATAATAACCCTAGTATTTTAAAATAATACTAACACTATTACTATTAATATTTTATTACTAAAACTGATATTAGTAATAATTATCTAAACATACACTTAAATGAGAGTATAACTTAAACATAATTTTTTATACATATATATAAAAATATAAATTCTTCACCTCAATGGTTTAATAAGAATATAGTAATACTATTTTGTAAATTAGGTAATCACTTATGTAAGTTTCCATATATAATTAATTTTTATATAATGTTTTTCGATTGAAGATGTTAAAGCAATAATTATTACGAAAGGCTCGATTGATGTTGTAAGAATCATTAAGAGATATACTGAAATATGACAAGAATTTGTGTATCATTATCTTAGCACACGATTTGTGTTAAGATGGCTTATCTAAATAATTAAATCCGTATATGATATATATAAACGAGACTAGGTTATCACCCGGGAATGCTTCCCGGGTTGTTTATTTTTATTAGTTAGTAAACGTGTTTTTTTTTATTAAAATGTAACATATTATTTCATTAAACTTTTACTCGACGTTCATTAATTGTTAATCTTTCTGTAGGGATGAGCATTTGGTACCGATACTATATCGGGTTTATTCGATGCTGGTACCCATTTCTCGTTTTTCGGTACCAGTACGATACCGATATTTACGTGTTAAACACCGGTAAATACCATAATGATTGTTATAGCATCAGAGACGGTTTAGAGTCCTTTACCACTGACCATGATGGATACATAAATTATTAGAAGTCAGAATGATCATACATGAAGAGAAAAAAAACTAATAAGATCAGCACACGAACACTATGTTAGAACGTGAAAATTCACATTTAAATTTTGGTTGGTGATGATGCTTTGAAGAAAATCAATGCAACCATCATGAAGAATACAGCGTTCACCAGTACGTTTATCATCTTCAAGATTCAAACCCTTGAGTACATTCGATTCGATCACTTTCATGTTTGCCCTTCTCTCAAATTTTGATAGTTGTTCAAGTGTCGTCTTCAATCCCTTGAAATCAAACTCCTTAACTACAAAACCACCATAAAAAATACTTGATCTAGGGCCTACTGCAGTTTTATAATTATCTGATTACTTTGATATTAGTGGTGGCAAGATGGGCAGTTGGGTAACATGTCAAAACAAACTCATGTCAAGACCGTCCAACCCGCAAACCACTTCACTTTTATAATAGTTAACGTCATGTATTATTAAAAATAAATGAATTTCGAGCAACTTTAACTTGTTTGACCCGTTTGACGTGTTACCTTTTTAGCAAAAGTGTTGAGATTAAACGCAACCCGAGTATTAATGCTCGATGATAAAGTTTCTACAAAGTATCAACCTCTTCACTTGTCAAAGAAACACTTAATTTGTCCAGCACAAATTCAGTAGTAGTCTCGAACAATGATGCCTATATGTTATAAAGAAAAAAGAAAGTTAAACCAGAAATCAAGTAATAGTTTTCTATAACATAGATCACTATTATAGGAGGGTATTGAGACTTCCAGAATCAAAAACATCTAATCAAGCCATAGTTAGTCAAAACTAATTCCTAATATGTAGTACCCAAACACTAAATTAGTGAACCGGTAAACATCATAACTACTTTACCTTCACAGAACTAAATTAGTGCATTGTTCTTCACATACGAAGTTGGTAACACCTGCATTTTTTACCATTGAGGAATTATAATGTATAATAATGTAAATGAACATGGAAAGTTCAAATGAATATCTTTAATACCAGTTCATCATTTGCCTCTAGTATTTGAAAAAAAAAATTGAACACCTCAAATGGCACACGATCAAAGAATGTTGATTACACACTTAGAAAATAATTGAAAGTCACTAAAAAATCAGCAGTATGTATTTCAAAAGTTTCAATGTATTCGTGACATTTAGAATGGAAGATATTTACTATATTCAAAGTATAATCACAACCCATCTTCCAAAATTAATATCAAATTTGTTTTTAGAGTCAAATATGCTTAGTTCAAAAGCCATCTATATCAAGTGTTGTTTCAAAAGCCATCTATATCAAGTACTGGTACCTAAAATACCGGTTACGCTACCTGTATGTGAATGTAAAAACCAGTAGTGAACCGGTACCAGGAACGCCAAAAGTCAGTATCGAATTGGTACTTAAGATCTTTCGGTTCTGTTTTACCTTTTTTTCCCAGTCATTTTGCACGCAATCAGTTCTGTTTTACCTTTTTTTCCCAGTCATTTTGCACGCAATCAGTTCTGTTTTACCTTTTTTCCCAGCGCCTCAGTCAACGTTTTTGCGCCTCAGAACCGTTTTTTCAAAAAAAGCCCATTTTTGCGCCTAGGCTACCACCAGGCGCTGTTGGTGCGCCTCGCTGCGCCCGGGCGCCTAGGCGCGCGCTTTTTGCGCTTTTGACAACATAGATTACCATACAACTTTTTTGGTTGATTTTCTTTCGGTTATCTTTTAGTGTTTTTTTCTATATTTTCTTTTTATTCTTGTCAGCGGTTCCGTGCGCAACGCGCTCACATTGATTTCAAAACACATCTAAACACAAACTAAATAACAAAAGAAGTTCGCCGCAACACGGCGATTGTTAAATACCTAGTTTGTTTAATTTCTAAGCTGCCATATCAAAATGATCTCTTTTTCTTATAGCCACAAACTTCAATTTCATAGGATACAAATTAAAGAGATTGCAAGAACATCTAATTATTCATAAGCATCCAATGTTGAAAGTCAAAAACCAAAAAAGGCCTAAAAACAAATCATTTACCTTTTTTAGGAGAGTCCTCACTATTAGAACTTGAAGATTGATTGTATTTATCAAGTTAATTGTACACGGTATTACATTGAAATATATATAGACGATACAAATGGTTTGTGTGTGAACGTAATGTGTGTGAACGTAATCAATGCCTAATGTGTGTGATCATAATGTGTGTGAACGTAATCAATGCCTAATGTGTGTGATCATAATGTGTGTGATCATAATGTGTGTGAACGTAATGAATGCTTAATGTATTGATACGCTGTGTGAACGTAATGAATGCTTAATGTATTGATACGCCCCCGCAAGATGGAGGATCCGTTGGAGACTCCAATCTTGGACCGAAAAGAGATGAAAGGCGCTCTTGCAAGTGGTTTGGTGAGGACATCCGCGAGTTGATCCTTGTGAGGACTCGTGTTGAAGCTTTGGTTGTTGAGGAAGATGTTGTTGTTGTTTTTGTAGTCGCTGCTGTTGACTTGAGGAGACAAGGAGATTGGTCCATAGTAGACATCATTGATGTTCACTCCCCACATGAGACACGCCCCCGTGTGTAGATCCATCACCTAGCACGATCTTATCGGGTCCTCCGTATTCAGAAAGAACGGGAAATTGTTGGTCGTTGTTCGCGGTGTTGTTGGACGCACCGGTGTCCCACATCCAAGATGGGGTTGTAGGTGGATTTGGGTTGCGTGTTGGGCGATTTTCATAAGTAGTGGGTTGACGGTTGTGGATGATTGGTTTGGCCATGGTGAATCGAAAGAAAAGAAAAGGGAAGCGGACAGAAGGTGTCTGTCGAGTTTTGGATTGAATCTGTGACTGAACTTGGTTTTCCAGCCAGAAAAGAGACCGATGTTGATGCAGTAGGATTTTTTTTCTTTTTTTTTCAATGAGTTTGGTGGTCATGATGATCAGCAGGGAAAAGAAAAAAAAATAGGATGGTGGAACGGGAACCCGCCGTTGCGGCGGCGGTGGTGCGGCTGAGCCGCCGTTGGTCTCCGCCATGTGGGTTATGGTGGATCGATTGGCTCAGAGGAGCAGAGAGGCTCTGATACCATATTAGAACTTGAAGATTGATTGTATTTATCAAGTTAATTGTACACGGTATTACATTGAAATATATATAGACGATACAAATGGTTTGTGTGTGAACGTAATCAATGCCTAATGTGTGTGATCATAATGTGTGTGAACGTAATCAATGCCTAATGTGTGTGATCATAATGTGTGTGATCATAATGTGTGTGAACGTAATGAATGCTTAATGTATTGATACTCACCCTAAACTCCATTTTAAATCTCATACCAACAGCAACAACATTGTTTATAGTTTGGGCATACTCGTTTAACCATATGAAGAACTGGCTTGGCCTGAAAAAAAGAGTCACCATATAGTGAAAGTTTATACTTTTTCTCATAAAATGTTAAAGTTTTTTGGTACTTTAACAATCATTGATCAACCACCCAAAACCATTAACCATATAGTGAAACTATATAAAGCATAAAAATCAACTTTTACACTGCAATTTTCTTCCATAGTCCGTCATCTCCATAGTCACCTCTACCGAGTAGCTGGCCTGCCTAGATAAGCAAAACATGATTTATTAGAAAAAGTTAACCCAAAATTTCATAGTAGAGTTAAATGTCAAAATCATCCCTGAAGTTTGGGCACTTTTGCATGTTACATCCTAAATAAGATTCTTTTTTTTTGTAATTGGACCCTCACATTTCATTTTTGTTGCCATTTCCATCCAAATCACCAACTTGGTTCACGAAATTGCCAATCGTCATTGATTTAACGAAGTTGCCAAAATCGTCCCTGAGTTGACGATACATTTTAACTGAGTTAGTGATATGGATGGAAATAGCAACAAAAAAAATGTTATTTTGGATATAACAGACAAAAGTGCCCACACCAAGGGACAATTTTGGCATGCTACTCTTTCGTAGTATTTCAATTCAGTTGACCCTCTACAAGGTTTAGAAGTTGGGTACAACCTTATCGGGATGATGTTTGAGTGCAGCTTTCCTATATGCTTTTTTAATATCTGTTGCAGAAGCAGTTGAGTCAACTCCCCTGTAACATTCAAAATCAAAACTTCATTATTTCATAAAAGAACATACTCGTTCAAAATCAAGTACTTATGTAACATGTAATAAAAAGAACTTACAATATGAGGTAGGCATTTAAGGGGATTCCCTTTCTGGATTCAATTTCAACATTAGAAAGCTATATTTTTATTTTACATTTAAACCCCAAAGCCGACCAACCTGGCACGAACTAACCCGAATACCCAAACCCGACCAACCCAAACTTTAAATGGGTCGGTTATTGGGTCACTTTTTCCCAGCCAAAAACCTGAACCACACGACCCGAAAAATCCAAAACCCGGAAAACAATGGGTCGATGTCGGGTTTGTTTTATTTCTAACTGTTCAACTAATTAAAATAAAAAAATAGATAGAAGGGGCAGATGGGTCAAGAACAACACAATAATGTAAGTTGAACCATAGACCTCCTAGATCTTTGACTCCAATTTTTGCCAGTTTAGTTGATTCCACTTTGATCTATTTTGACTCTACTAAACAGAAGTTTCTCTCATGTCCTTCATCAAATTTTGTTGAGTTTGTGAAAATTATCATATATATATATATGTGTCGAGCATACATGATAATATTAATTAATAATACTTCTTTGTAAATTGGATAGATGGACTTTGCTTTAAATTAATGAAGTTTCAGTTCTCATATGACCCAATCTATAAACAAATTAAGAATATGATGCATACGAAAGACTTTTTAATTGATTTTGAAGCTATTTTCAAACAATTAAATATAGGGTTGTCAATCTTCCTCAACCTCACATATATACATGCATATTGAAAAAGGATGTCAAATTGTCAAGCCCACTGTACATCAAAGGGCAATAGCTGTTTCTAAGAATAGATGTTTCTTTTAATTTGTTTGTAGTGCAACATGCAACAACTCATTTTAGAAATTTGGCAAACCCACTATACATCAAAGGTAAATAAATTTAATCTGAAGGTAAAATGAAAAAAACTTACGGTGATATTGTTGAGGAGATGAAAAGCAAACACACTTTAGCCGAGACCCAGAGTCCGTCTCCAAGCCTACAAGAAATCTGAAAATAAAAGCGCGTAACTAAAATTGGAGGCCTAAGTCGTAATTGTTATTCGATTTTTTGAATATTCGGTTGAAATCAAAGAGAAGCGTAGAAATAAGAATCCGACCAAGGCTGTATTTTGGGTAAAAAATCTTGTATTTTTAGTGTACTTATAAAGAAGCCAAGCCTGGAATCATGTTTTTTTAGTGTCATCATCTTGTATTGTAGACAACTGTCATTCGAAAGCGGTACATCATCTCTCCTCATAGCCTCTGCAAATTTCTCCTTCAACCCAGCAAGAACTAAAAGGGTCAAAACAAAAAAAAATTAGTCAATAACATGAGAATCAAACCATAATCCCAAATTAGCAAAGAATCAGACTTTTTTCAAGTATCTAATCGGGGTAAACAAAACACAAGTACATCAGATTAATAAACAACCTGCAACAAAAGCCCAAAAGTAAAAGAAAAATGAAGATTGTTTCTTGAGAAAAAAGAAAGTAAAATCAAAATCCCCAAATAGCAAAGAACTAAACTTTTTTCCAAATATCTAATCAGGGTAAAAGAAACTTTGAACAAAACTCACTTGCAACAGATCAAAATAAACAAAGAAAGACGGAGAGATGAGAAATCCCGATGAGAGTGACGGCTGGAATTCTTGAGACGACCTAGGGTTTGGAGAGAAAAAACAAAGACAGAAAGAAAGATATAAATTCGAACATGAACAAAAGGATTAACAATTAGCAAAAGAAGATTTCTTTACCTGATTATTGAAGCTTGAATCATATGGATCAGAAGAGAAGAGGAAGCATACATCATAAGGAAGAAGATGAAGATCTAGGGTTTAGAAAAAGAAACCGTGTTTTTTAGAGGAATTTATATCATCGGACATGAACAAAAGGATTAACAATTAGCAAAAGAAGATTTCTTTACCTGATTATTGAAGCTTGAATCATCTGGATCAGAAGAGAAGAGGAAGCGTACATCAGAAGGAAGATAAATCAAGAAAAATACGAAACGGAAAAAATCTTTGAAACTAAATTACTTAAACCAAATACACAAGAATCAGATTAGATATCGAATACTTTAAGATTACCGAAGAAGATTTCTGAGGAAGAATGGATGAACTGGATGAAGATGAAAGGGTTTCTTGTTTTGCGTGTATAAGAAAGAGAAAGAACTGATATTTTGTATGAATATTATGAACCAAATCAATATTATATACGGACCCGTTTTTTTTGCATGTCGGGTCGGAATCCAAGCTAATCGGATGCCGCTATACCCGAAGATAAGAAGGAGGATTTTTGGAGCCAAAACCAATTTCAAGAAGCCCTATGGTGATGCCACATCATCTCTCAAGTCCTTATAACATGACACCTAAGCCCTTATTTAGCATGTTTATATATATATATAGATTAGTGCAAGTTTTAAATTTTTGTGAAAACGTCAGTACAAGATGATCGTGATCAAAGAAATGATTCAATGAAGTCGAAGACTAAACAAGCCTATTATGGTTCAAAACAAATGAAGTGCTTGTTGGGACTATTTTGAATATGATAGCTTCCATCCATCATATGGGATCTTGAAATGAATATGTAATGTGAGCAAGTCAAATAATTTGAACTTGATTTAAACAAAACAAGTTTTAATAAGAAAGTTCGGACATGGTCATAATAGAAACTATGTATGTCAAAGAAAATTAATTTTTTCAAGAAATTCATTGACTCGATATCAAGGAGTTATTGCAATAATGCGGTTCTCAGTATAAAAAGCGGAATGATATTTGATTTTGGATAAAATAACAAATTAGAATGAAGCCCTCTAGTGGTCTTTATAAATCAAATGAATCACATGCGCAAAAAACAGTGCATGTGTAATGTGTGAATTTACCAGGAAATAAAATAGATCAATATTTATTACTATAAAAGAAATTCTTATGGTATGATGATCATTAGAGGAAGTAGAAATACGAAAGTCAACTCTTTATATGCAGAAGTCAGAATTTCTATGAAAGAAATACAAGAACTTTATCTGGAATTTCGTGTGATAACTGTTGTTAAGTGAAATTACCAGGGAATGTCGAATAAAAATAAAATAGGGAATTTGCAAAGGTATGTGACTCCTTTTTGCAGTGATAATAATTATGACTCTGATTAGACTGTACACCGATGATTGTGAAATCTTGTTACAACGTACCTCAACGGGATTTATGTCGGTTGTAGGATCATATGGCAAAGTGCTGCTTTTTGATCAGTAGCTCTTCTACTGACGGAATTAGCATTGGTGTCATCGTGCCTAATTTATATTTTCCAAAGATCTTGCTTTGAAAGTTGTGTGTGATATAATTCAACTTCTGTGGACTTATAATTAAATTTTCATGTGTTTTCTTGTATATTATCACAACTTTACATGCTTCTTACTTGCGTTAATAGTTTATAGTAACGCGTTAGAAATTCTTTTGATAGCGTTTTAACTTAAAGGGTTTCCATTGTTTATTTTATCACACGAGCTACAAGACAGATGATCAAACGAAATAATGTTTGATATTGGAAAAGAGATTCCTAAATAAAGAAATCTAGACACATATGCTTGTGCTTTATTCCTATTTGGCTTTTGGAATTCCTTATAGATATATATATCTATATAATCATATATTTCACATGCTGAAATAAACATACCATCTATCAGGTCAATGTATTTAACAGATTCATATTTCCAAAAACCAGTTAAATATCTGGTCATAATACTATTTAGGGAAATCTTGTCACTCGTTTGACATATTACATACCCTGTCTTATCCGGTTCGCGCCGGAGAGGTAACCTCAGTATATCCGAACAAACTGGAGAGTCTGCTACACCATACCCAGTCTTGCCGGAGAAAATTTCCCATAAATAGTATTTTTAAAGTGCCTCTATTATTAGGCTTTTATCCAGAATTAGGGAAATTTGTATTCCCGTAACATATCTTATTCTAGACCAAGTAATATCAATAAACAATAATTACTATTAATTCTTGCTTATTTATCATATCTTGCAATATTCTAATTACCATTCTTATGATATACCAGAACCCATCATACTTTATTTACACAAGTACTTAGCTTATCTCGAAGCTTATACTAAGGCATATTTTCTTAAGTTCAAGTCTAAATGCTATCATGTGTGCTACCAGTTAATAGCAATCTCCTAACTCTTTTATACAAACTTAGGTATTATTATCACAACACTTATAGGCTTAAAGCAGTGGCTCTGATACCACCTTCTGTCACGACCCCCGACCCACCCTGGACGGAATCGGGAGCCGCGAACAGCCAAGTGGTACCGGTGATTATTTTGAAAAATATCGCAGCGGAAATTTCATCAGGACCGTGAGTTAGGAAAAATATCAGAGTTTAGAAAACACCGGATTTTTATTTATTAAATAGATGGGATAAACCCATGTTTTACAATGGTAGCTTTATTAAGATAAATTTGATTACATAAAATAATATTTCTTAATTTGATTAAATTAATAAAATAAGCCACTTCTTGATGCCTTTCAGTGTCGTATCCATCTATTACTCCAATCTATTATAATTACCTGAAACATGTTTGAAAAAGGTTTTGTCAGCGGGAAATACTGAGTGAATCATTCTATTTTCTAAAACGACTCATTTGTTATAATTTACAGTATTAAGAGCGATTACAATGTTTCTGATATCAACCAACTACCCACAGTATTTGTCACTCGACCGGATCTGTGACTATGGTCATATCACCATTGGCTGCCCCAATGATGACGTATATCACTGTTAGGGCTTATTTGCCTAACCTGTGTTAGGGCTTATTAGCCTAACCCTGTGATAATTCACTGTTAGGGCTTATTTGCCTAACCTGTGTTAGGGCTTATTAGCCTAACCCTGTGAGAAATTAATATTGTGCACAATACCCCACATACCGGCTGTAAATTGGTGATTACAAAGACTTAATCCCTGTAATTATAACCTTGAAAATAAACATGCTTTTATAAACAAATTTGATAAAAAGAGAATGACTCACATTATAAGCATGCAGATTCATACGGCAAAGTTTAATCTACAGATAAGCCTTGATATATTGCAGATTTATACAGGCAGAGCTTAGCCTATTGATTTAGCCTTGTAACCTAGTGCACACGAACTAGGTAGGTAACTAATACAGCTTTTACGATAACTCACGAGATTAAAACCCTCACAACGAATGACAAAGTGCAATAACTTAAACATCCATCGGATTCACAACGAATGACAGAGTATTCCCCGAGTTCGGGTGGTACTCAAACATCCTGTCGGAATCACGACAAATGACAAAGGATAGCACTTAAACATCCATCGGATAGTTTCTATCGATCAGACATTGAATCGTAGCAGCGATCGAGGTAATACCCTGTATCGTAGCAGCACCCCGCTATACTAATTAGTGATTTTGAGACTATTTCTGCTATATCTCAACGTATAATTGGAATTTGATCGTCGAACGAACGCCAGAAATCAAGTGCCAATGCCTGCTATTTATACACGAAAATTGACAGGCTTACGGACCGTAAGTCTTATCCCTTACGGTCCGTAAGGGACACCTTTTCACTATAGGTTTGCCACATCCTGGACTAGCCTTGCTAACTTGACGAAATTGATAAATTCGATTTAGACAACGAGTTATATGGATAATCGTAAATAGGGAATACCCCTCTGAGTTTTAGGGGCCCTGATCCTGATTTTGATTGTTCTGAAATTTGTAGGGTTTGTGCAGAATCACTTGGGTGTCTCAATTAGGGTTTCCTATTGGATAAAATAATAAAATAAATAGGACTTTTAATGAGGGTTGTTACACCACCTGATCGGACAGCCACCCGATCGGATTGCCATCCGATCCGCCACCTTGCATCACTTTCCCTCCTCTGCACCTATAAATAGCACTTGTCATATCACTTGAACAGTGATGTGACAGCTCCCACCCGACCAACATGCTTTTGGGCTACTTTCTCTCGATTCCTCGCGATTCTTGTAAGTTTCTACCTCAAATCTTGTACTTCCATGATCTACACACCATTTTCTCTTTTGAATCTTAACTTTTAACCGTGAAATCAATGGGTTTGAGGTGTTCTAGGGTGATGTCATCATGGAGTTCTTATGAACATCAAGTGTTGGCCTCATTCCACCAAGAACCACTCAGATCTGAAGGAATTCCACAAGAATAAACAACATTTTCGCATAGATCTACACATATTCTTGGATAAAAGGATTGAAAGATGGTTTTCTAACCTTCTTTCAACTCTTTTACACTTAATGCACTCAAAACCAATAGAATCAGAGCTTGTTCTGATCTTCTACTCGTTCTTAGTGAAACGTTGGTTCAAGATCTGAGCTCTATCAAAGAGACTACTGATTTCGGGTTAAACATGAGCAACCGTATCAAACAGAGGAGTGATCGGATTAGGGTGATTCCTGCCCGATCGGGTCACCTGAGTGTTGATAAGGCTATGTTGTTTGGCACGTTGTCACACCGTCTCGAGAACACCGTATAACTTTCAAAACAAACAAGTGTCAAGACGACTTAGGCCACCGGAACGGATTGCCACCCGATCGGACAGCCGTCCGATCGGCTTGCACTTGGTTCCACACTTAAACCATATTTCAACTCTTCAAAAGTTTTGAATGTCGAACGGATTGCCGTCCGATCGAACGACCATCCGATCATGTGATGTTTTAAACTTCAACACTTAATCAATTTTCAACATGTTCAATGCATAGTTAGTTCCAAACGGATTATCACCCGATCTGATTGCAATCCGATCGAGTGACAAATTGCTGTGAACTTGTTCTCACTAAGTGTCCTACTAATCAGATCGCCACCCGATCGAGCCGCCGTTCGATCGATCGACCTGAAGGGTAGAGATACTTCTCTGTTTTCAAAATGCTACAACAAAAACTTCAAAAGGCAAACCATCATACACAAACACGACCATACCAAACGAGGTGACAATACAATCGAATGGCCATCCGATCGGATGACCATCCGAACGGATTGCCACCCGATCGACTAGCCATCCGATCGGGTTGCCATTCGACGCTCAGTCGCATCTCATCGTTTATCACATTGTTCGACGCTTACGCTATCAATCTGTAATCAGACTGACCTCAGACGCACTCCCTTCAATCCAACCAAGTTGTGTTTACTTGTTGAACACCGACTGTGAGTATACTAGAACCCCTTTTTATCGTATTTTTGGGTGTAACATACGTTTCTATCAAATCAAACTAATCGAATGCTTAAACTATTTATCACTTGCGAATTACTGTTATGCATATTTACACGTGATGCTAGTTACATATGTGTTAGGACTTATACTCGCGAGGTCCCGCCTTAACTAGTATAGTACTATAGAACCCGACGGGGTCTAGTTAGGATGAATAGCAATCGCAATCGCAGCTCGAGTGACTTAGCTGGTAGTATCTGTCTTATATGCATATATGTTAAGGTATCTCGTTTATGTATTTGGTAATTCGCAACATTTTTAACTATTTACGCTACACTATCTAAACTTGTATACTCGCCAATACTTTTGTATTGACGTTGTTTTAACGTATGTTGCAGGTTTAGTCGCAGTCTACATCAAATCAAGCTAGGAAGTCTAGAAACACACCTAAAATCTAGGTTGTCGGATTTGTATTGTTTGAGAGAACAAGAAATTTATGACAGCTTATGTGATTGTAATTGTTTATTAGTATGGGATAATGAACGCATTAAATACTGTCGCAATGTAGTTGTTATGGATTCTCTTGAGCAATCTTATTCGCCTAGTGCCGCGCCCCGATGATTCCGCCATCGGTTGGGGTGTGACAGATTGGTATCAGAGCCATAATTATAGGGAATTAGAAAAGACACGACCTAGTCCGGGTTTGTTGTCTTGGAAATGACCTAGTCTATAGTCTAAGTACCAACGGGCTGACTCGTACGAACCTAGTAGGAATCGTACGGGCCTACTTGATACTCTCGTTCGAATCCGCAAAAACTACAACTTCACGTGAACACCGCATACTACAACTTCACACGAAGAGCCTTTCCTAAGGCTGGAATGTTACTTAGCCTTTCCTAAGGCCAACACAATATACACGTTTTTGAAAATACTCGCGTATCACAACCGAGTGGTCCAGTCGAGATCAGGCATGAAAACCAAGAACTCTCGATAAGATCGCTCACTCAGCGCATTTTTCTAGCACGAGGACTTTCCGTCGAGCTAGGAGTGACATCCACAACTCGGCGAAAGTCTCCATTTCAAATTCTAGTGGAAACTCTCGAACTTATTTAAAGAGCACAACCACAGCTAGGAGCGAAGTAATTAAGTCAGGGGTGAAACCCGTATCTTAATAAACTGTTCCGCTCTCTATAAAATGGTTTTCAAAAGCTCTCACCAAGGACTCGACTATAACAATAACTCAAGCCACGCAATGACCAGGAAGACGAATGCCATGAGCTGCATCCCAGTGGAAGCATAAGCCTTCTAGGGCAACGCTCGTGCACGAACTTGTTGGGTATAGTTGGGTTACCTTGGGCAGTCGACGCCTAAACACCCGAGGCACTCTATCTATATTTCTAGCATGTGACCTGCCGATTTTATGCTTTATGGAATCTATTTACGCTTATGTGTTTACAATTTCAAACTTTACGCTTTATCGATTTCTCGATTTTCTCTCCCTGCACTTTGCAACCGCACGACTCGCACAACCATCGCAATCTAAAACAAAACCGAATGTTCGCAACAAAACTAATGTCTAATTACTCGCTTTCGCTCTCGCTCTCTCCCTCTTCATCGCATCCTCGCGCATTCTATCTCGACATGTATGTGTGTAAGCATAAACTACAACTATATATGTAAATACAAGCGAATCAATTGTATGGGAATCCAGGAATTTCGTGTCTCCTATGTGGCTTGATGTATGTAAAATGCAACATATAAATTACATCAAATGAGGCATAAAACTAACCCTTTTTAAGTACTAATATTGGAAAAAGAGTGTTTTTGTCTTCCTTTTGTATTTTCAGGATTAAAAGAGCTCAAAAACGCAAAAGAAGCAAAAAGACAGCTAAATCCAACATAAATACAAGAAAAGGAATATTAGTGGACTGCCCGACCCCTCAACGGCACCTTCCAAAGCAAAGTAGAGAAATCAGAAGACTGAACACGCCCCGTGCTCAACCAGCACGGGGCCGTGCCCAAGAAGCAGCAGAAAAGACAAACCTATAGAAGCTTCTATTGCCCACCACGGGCCGTGCTCAGCGGACACGGGGGCGTGTCGAAAGTACAGCAGGCGCATTTATTGTAATTGCGAATTACAATTAATGAGGAGAGAGATTGTCAGACGGACACGGGGCCGTGCCCAGCGGACACGGGGCCGTGCCCAGCTCTCTGTTCAGCCTATAAATAGGAGTGCTTGGATTCATTTCATCTCATCCCTTGGCACACCACCTCTCTCACACTTCATCCACCACCCACCACCATCACAACACCATCATCCACCACCATCATCCATTGTCCATCGTAGAGTGTGTGAGTCGTCTCGGGATCCAAGATTGATCGTAAGAGTTCTTGACAATCAAGGCCATGTTTGCCTAAGTCTCTTACATCACTTGGTGAAGACAAAGTGTCTAGTATAATACTTTTTATTTCTAATCTTTTGCACTTTTTATTTGGTTTTGTATTAATGACTTTAATAACTAGTTACTTATGTTGAAGGTGATCTTTCCTTATCGTTTGTCCGTGGTGTCTTGGCATTATTTTACTGTCTATATAAAATAAAGGATTTTCACCATTCATATCTCCACGGTCTATATGGAGATATGTTGGCTACCTGGTCGGGGGTTAAGGGAACGGTTTGGTAAAGGTCTTGCCATTGTTCAGCGTTTAGAGGTCCTGAAATGGACCTGGGTCAAATTTAGTAGGATCTCCTTCAACACTTCACGGTATTGGATGGCGGGGGTCCAAACTCTTTGATCCCCTCATAAGTTAACTACTATTAATACTATAACCCGGCTATTTAGGACTGTATCTCTGCTGACTCAGACTACTTAGCCGAGGGTAACGTCACCGCCAAAAGCGGGGCCTACCACAATACTGCATTAATAACTTAATTCATTATCTTCCAATAATCCACCCTTTTAGGATTGTATCCCTGCTGACTCAAACTACTGGGGTGAGGGTAACGTCACCTTCAAAAGAGGGGCCTACTACAATAACTAAGATAATCTCTTAATTATGTGCAAAAGTGCGGAAATAATCAAAGGTTATACTAGATACGAGTCGGAACCAAGTGATTCATCTTGTCTATCTGTTTTTATTTTATTTTTATTTTCAGCATTTTAGTTAGTTTTTATCTTTTCTTAGTTTAAAACTTTTTTCTAAGCTTTTTGTTTTGATTAGACGTTGAGGATAAACCGGTACTAAAAGCTCTTGTGTCCTTGGACGACCTCGGTATCTTACCAACGCTATACTACACTCAACGATGGGTGCACTTGCCCATATGTGTGTTTAGTGTTAGTGAAATATCGTGTTTTATAAATTTAAAACTTGGCTAAAATAAGTGTTAAAAAAAGGGCTTAAAATATACACCTAAAATAAGTAACACTTCGCACGCATCAAGTTTTTGGCGCCGTTGCCGGGGACACAAGGATTTTAAGAAAGTTAGGAATCAACGGCCTAATCTTCTTTTATTTTTTTTATTTTTTAGGATTTTTTCTTAGTTTTTCAGCTTCTGCAGAGCTCAGCACGGGCCGTGCCCGCTGAACACGCCCCCGTGCTCAATCATTGGAACTGGCAATCCTGTTTTACATCAGACAGTAAGCTGAACACGGGGCCGTGCCCACTCAACACGCCCCCGTGCCCAAGTTTCAGTTACTGAAAACAGAACCGTTAGATCCCGGCGGTTGGTAATTTCTGACATAAACATGAGTGATAGTAATTATTTTTACTTTCGGCACTCTTATGGTACGTGGTGTCAATTATGTGGTGGCGAACATGAAGAAGTAAAATGCTACTTCCTAAATTATAGGCCCCACTACATGGACCCACCGACTTCTCACAACCTTAAGAGGGGCGAAAGTAAAAATAAGCACTATTTCTCCCTCGAATGCGCCCAGCCAGATATTCTAGGGGAAATGCTCCTTGACGAGTTATTTCAACTAGAAGAGCTAATTCTGAAATGGTTAGGAGAGCTTGGGAAGGATTTTATTGATCCACGCCAAGACGATACCCATGAAGAAATGTTGGAACCGCATTCCAACAACCTCGTTGCTCCCGAAAATACCTTCGTACCTAGCAAAGACTTGGACGATAGTCGTCCCTGTGTCGATTGTGCCGTGAAGGACTCTCCATCGACTTCGTTCGGTGCATACATAGACCTGAGCGATTCGGCATACACCTTCTTTAACAAGAGCCCGGGAAAGGGTTGGACTTGTCCACCTAGAATGAAAATAGGAATTACCCTCACCGACAACCTCTTGCGTTCTCGCCTTAGTCTAGGACAATTAAGGTATCTTAGGCACTTTGGGGTTGTTCCAACCAGTCAGGAGCCACCCGATACTAACAAGTTCCTTAAAAAACTAGACAACTTCATAAAACAGTCCCTAGACACGGGGCCGTGCCCAGTCAACACGCCCCCGTGTCCATCGAAAGATTCCATTCTGATCAGTACGTCAGAATACGGACAAACTGTGTCAGAACTCCACCTGCACACGGGGCCGTGTCCACTGAACACGGGGCCGTGTCCAGGATGCTGTCGTTTTCTATAAATGCAGCCAAGAATTCTGCACATTTGGACCAACTTGGGACAGAGATTTGCAGGAATCTTCTCTCAAACTATCCTAGGTAAGTCTAAAAGAAGGTTCCAACAACCCATCTTGTCCTTTCCTCTTTTAGCCATTTCCTTCTTCTCCATCTTTCTCCAAGAGCTACCATTGAAAGTTTGGAATTCCTCCAACTCTATGGTAGGGATAAATGAGTTTTGTTCAAAGAATCTTGGTAAAAACATGTTATGAAACATTGTTTTAAGTTATTAGTATCTAAAAAGGCCCCACAAGTTCAGAAAATAACTTAAAAATCCAAGTTTCCTTGTTCCGAAACTCTGCAGAAAGATGAACACGGGGCCGTGCTCAGTGAGCACGGGGCCGTGTCCGGTCACTGTTTCATTAAATAAACTATTTTTAGTTTATCTTTCGTAGGATGTCGAGTGAAAACAGCGAAACATCTTCTGTGCATTCGTCAAACAGCCGAAGAGGAAGAAGACCCTCCATTGAAGCTACACTTGTGCATTATGTGGTAGCATTAAGGGAGGCTCTCGACGAGATGACTTCAGTAGAGGAGGTCCTAATCGACCGTATTAACGATCTTACGATGGGACTTGAAAGCAGCTTCCAAGAAATTAACCTCTTGCACCAGAGGTTAAATATTCTTGTAGCACCTCCAATGGAACCAGTCCTTCCTCAACAGGATTGGAACCTGGCACTCGGAATCAACAACCCTACCGGGTGGGAAGACTTTCCGGCGGAACCTCTCGTGGAACACCAACAAGAGATCCCGGTGGAAGTTGAAACTCCTCAAACTAATGCCAATGAGCCTTCTTTTCTCCTTCCAATGGAGGTGGAAGAATGGCTCGCCGACATTTGAGGAGAACCGCACGCGGAAGAAGGAGTTCAAAAAGGCCTTGGTTAACCAAGATTAATTACTTCTTGGAAATTTTGCTAATTAAAATAAAGTAAAGGCTAGGACTCCATGGTTTGTTATTTCTTTGTTTTATCTAGTTTAATTTAGGACTATGTAAGTTCTCTCTATGATGAAATGAAATGATGGTTTTAAGGTTTGGATGGTTTGTAATGAATAAAACACACTCATGGTGGTAAAGGATGAAAAGGGGAACGGAAAAAATGAACCCATACACAAGAACAAGGCAACCCGACAATTCTCACCATTTCAGAAGGTTCAACACGGGCCGTGCCCAACCAACACGGCCCCGTGCTGAGCACCCTGCAGAAAACACCCAGTTCAGGTAACTGGACACGGGCCGTGTTCACCCAACACGCCCCCGTGTCCAGGCTTCTGTTTCTCTTGTTTTAATTCTGTTACTGGCACTTGAACACGGGGCCGTGCCCGGAAAACACGGGGCCGTGTTCAGTGCCCAGTAACACAGATTTTTGCTTTTTAAACACTATTTTACACATCTAATCAACCTAAAAATTTATTTTTGGGACACATTGAGGACAATGTGTAATTTAAGTGTGGGGGGATGCTAAAACCTTGAATTTTGCAAGTCCTAAATACAAGCCTTACACAAAACTCTATTGGAACCGCTAATCACCCCAAATTTTTTTCAAAAATTTTCAAATTTTTTTACTTGTCTAGGTTTAATTCGGAAAATTCAAGTTCTCAAAAAGGTTATATTTTTACAAATTTACAACCGATAGCGTAGTGATAAAAAGAACCAACATAAGAAAATTATGAAAAGGCATAGCAAACTTATTTAAAATTTGATTATATATACTTGATCACATAAAAACCCATTCCCACAAAAGTGAGTTTTGAGCCTTTATTGAGCACACAATTACATATCATTTGATTAAATGCTCATTTTTCGTTTCTTGTGTGAATAGCCGCTTGGTTCTTACGACTCTAGAACTTGCCATGACAATACATTCCCGGTCCTTATCAACTTAAACCCGAGTAAGTAAATGATGGAGGCATTAGGACTAACCCTTTTTTTTCTACACCATTATTTTTCTTTTTCTTTTACCACCTACCCAAAAATCCCCCTAGTTAGCCCCTTTGAGCCTAAACCTTTTCGTTTCATCACCCAAACAAAAACCCTTTTACCCACCAAAACCTTTTTCATTTTTAACCCTTTATTTTAGTAACAAGTTCGGTTCTTCGTAAAAAAAAAAAAAAGTGTGATAATGATGAAGCAAAAAGAAAATAAACAAACAAGTTAATCAAAAATAACTTAGTTTGAATAAAAGCTTCATCAAAATAAAAAGTTGCAAAAATATGAAAACCGACACTTGTTACGCTTTTAGCCCTTTTTCTACTAACCACTAACCCAGCCACCTACCTTTAACCCTAGCCTAACCCTTAACCCACAAAGTCCTCTTGATATCTACAAAGGTATAAAAGTTAAAAAGGAGGAGGATTGATTTCTTGGCAAGCCTATGGTAGGAATAAGTTCCATGCCGCTCTCGAGTGATTCACTAAAAATACACCTTCGGCCGAGTGTGAGTGTTTTCCCCGTGAGGTATGTGAACTTGTATATAAATAGAATTTTAAAAAGGCATGTTATGCCCAAATAAGTAATTTCTTTTATGAAAAGTTCTAAATAAATCATTACGAATAGGAGTGTAAATAAATAAAAATAAAACCCAAAAAGATCTTGGAAATCCCGACACTCTACGACAAGCCCAAAACCTTCTCTTCTACCTATTCCATTTGGGAGTGTAAGCCACATATTAAAGAGTTTTGCTTGAGGACAAGCAAAAGTTCAAGTGTGGGGGTATTTGATGTATGTAAAATGCAACATATAAATTACATCAAATGAGGCATAAAACTAACCCTTTTTAAGTACTAATATTGGAAAAAGAGTGTTTTTGTCTTCCTTTTGTATTTTCAGGATTAAAAGAGCTCAAAAACGCAAAAGAAGCAAAAAGACAGCTAAATCCAACATAAATACAAGAAAAGGAATATTAGTGGACTGCCCGACCCCTCAACGGCACCTTCCAAAGCAAAGTAGAGAAATCAGAAGACTGAACACGCCCCGTGCCCAGCCAGCACGGGGCCGTGCCCAAGAAGCAGCAGAAAAGACAAACCTATAGAAGCTTCTATTGCCCACCACGGGCCGTGCTCAGCGGACACGGGGGCGTGTCGAAAGTACAGTAGGCGCATTTATTGTAATTGCGAATTACAATTAATGAGGAGAGAGATTGTCAGACGGACACGGGGCCGTGCCCAGCTCTCTGTTCAGCCTATAAATAGGAGTGCTTGGATTCATTTCATCTCATCCCTTGGCACACCACCTCTCTCACACTTCATCCACCACCCACCACCATCACAACACCATCATCCACCACCATCATCCATTGTCCATCGTAGAGTGTGTGAGTCGTCTCGGGATCCAAGATTGATCGTAAGAGTTCTTGACAATCAAGGCCATGTTTGCCTAAGTCTCTTACATCACTTGGTGAAGACAAAGTGTCTAGTATAATACTTTTTATTTCTAATCTTTTGCACTTTTTATTTGGTTTTGTATTAATGACTTTAATAACTAGTTACTTATGTTGAAGGTGATCTTTCCTTATCGTTTGTCCGTGGTGTCTTGGCATTATTTTACTGTCTATATAAAATAAAGGATTTTCACCATTCATATCTCCACGGTGTAGGATCGATTTCGACCTAAACGAGTCGTTCGGAAGAGCTCAAATCCGTTTCAGAGGCGGAAACAAAGAAACAGACGTGTACACAGCTAGAATCACACTTTAAATCTCTTGTATATTGATTTTACAGCGTTTACATTGACAAGGAACACCGGCAATACCTCGGTATCAGATCTGAACTATCGTTACAAATGAATTGACAATAAGCCTATTTATACTAATTCTGGACCGCTCATAGAGCATTACCATAAAAGCGAACCACATGAATGCCGTAAAAGCGGACCTCAAAATTGCCGTATAAGAGCATGTGTAATGGGGCTGTATATGGCGCCCTTTTCCTTCATAACGCCCCCATAACGCCCCGAACACCATTACGGGGGGCGTTATGAGACAAAAAAATTTGAGGAGCGCTATGCATATCGCGCGGTTATGTGGGAATCTTTCAAAATTTCCACCAATCAAATTTAAGCAATGTTTTTTATATTAATTAATAAAATTGAAAATTATTAAATAGGTAATGATTAGGCGGGGGCTTTATGACTACGGGCTTAAATGCATAACGCCCCATAACGCCCACCCGCACACGTGGCGCGCCCCGTGTCGCATAACGCCCACAAAGGGGCGTTATGACTACGCATGGCCTAAGCGAACCACCATGTTACCATATAAGCGAACCTCTTCATTGACCATCCATTCTTTTGTCTTCTTGTGAACTTTTATAACCTTTAACTTCAAACAACTAACATAATTCTTGTGCCATTTCAAATGATTGGACCATAATATGGAAACTCCTCATTGGACCTTTAATAGGCATCACCTCATTGGACCATTCTTGATTTGTCTTTTGTGTGATGATGTAAACGGCCATTTCTTGTATCATGACATCACTTGTGATGTCATACCCGATCAGACCCGCAACGAGATCGAGACTCGATATTAAGACGTAGTCGACAGATGACTGCACCAACAGACTCCCCCTCAGATGTTGACGAGTCTTAAGTGTCGAGTCTTCAACGACTTCAGTCTTTAACAGTGTAAGCATCCTCAAATCTTTCTCTTCTCTTTACATCATTACCAATAAACTCTCCACGAACAATCTTTACTTGGATATCTTCAGACTCCCCCTTTTGATATGCTGGGATCGCAGTCTGGCATGTTGTAATCATAAAGACTTCAGGTATCGGAACCTGATCTTCAAAACCTGTACATTCTCTACCCAAATATAAATTTTCTGATGATAACATGTAAAGATCTAATGAATCATTTGCAGACAGTACACCAACAAAAATTGATTTTACAAATTGAAGAACCACTTGAAGATATATATCATTTTTGTTTTCAAAAACCAACACACTCTCCCAAACCATATGTTCGTCATGTTTAGCACTCGGAATTTTGAACATCAACTTTTCAATACCAGTTGTCTAAAATCTTTTTGTTTTTTTCAAAATTTATGCTAAAACACACCGAAAATCTTTTTGGATTTTATATAACAGAAATGAAATGCAGTAAAGAAATATTTACATACAATATTTTTGTGAGTTTGTGTAAGAGGATCATATCAGTTCTTGAGACAAATCACCAACACCGTTAAGCTTCATTTCATTTTAAGTTCTAAACAATTCACCTAGATTGTCAGTATATTGATCCACTTAAATTTTCACACAAAGTTCAATTGATCCGAGATATGAGGTTAATGTTTTAAGCTCTTGAACTTATTCGTGTATCCCACTACTTGAATATACTCCCGTATCCAGATCCCAATATTCAGTCTTACAGGTGAGTATACCACAGATGATATCTGTCAGGGGAATAAATTATAGTGCGAGGGCCGTGAGAGCTCAGGTCGATCTTTCGATACGCAGAGAGATGACGGCTTCGACTTTTGGTGGGTCCCCTTTAGAGGATCTTTTGCATTACAACAGCAGCGACTATCAATTTTATTGTTTCATCAGCTTGCTGAGGGCGATGCTATGTTTCAAGCATTTGCAGAAAGCATTATCCGGGGACTAGGTCAGAAATTTCTTTCAGCAGAAGTCCCGGGATAATACCCCAGATATCACTGAGCATAAAGACCTAGTATCTCAGAATAAGGGACCTTTCAAACAAGATTTCAGGGGTTACCTATATATCCAAGTTTGTGTTAACCCACAGAACAAGCAAGTTTGAAATTTATGTTTATATCTCGTCACAATTTACTAAATGTGTAAAAACCTACTGACACATCCACAGTGAGATCGTTTATCACTATTTAACTTTTCATTTCTTTAGCATGCCGTGATCATCCACTGATGTACTATCATTTCCTCTTTTATACAACAAAACTCATTTTTCATTTTTTATTGTTTTTGGCTTTTTCAAATTTTCAAATGTTTTTGGATATTCTGAAAATTTTTACTCCCCCTAAAATGCAAACACATTTTAGGAAATTTGAAAATAAACTGTACAATAAAATGACAACTGATATCAAATCACTTCAAATCGCCATCCACTTGGCATAAACAATCAGAACTCCCCCTTACAACAAACTATTTTCCCATTGTGATTTCAAAACACTTAAGTTTGTTTTAATCAAATGGTTTTTCCGGAAAATTAGTTTTGTTGATTTTAAGAAACCATTTGTAGGTTAGGGGTTCATCACATTGTTCTCTAAAATACCAGTTGTAAATATGGTCCAATCAAGTTCAACTTAATGACCTTGATTAACCACTTGTCAGTGAAAACATTCAACCACATACAGGTTCACTTTACCAACCATAACCACTTGCACATCAAAATATAACAATTTAAATATACCACCTGTACTTTACCAACTGTACCACTTGTAGGATCAATTGCTAAGAAAAATGCCGATTCCTGCTCCACTCTTACCAACCTGGGAGCTCCGGCAAGTCCGGTTTTTACTCATACATTATGTCCACCCAGGCCTCACCAGCCTTGGGTGATTTTGGAACACATCTATCCCACCAACACTTTGATTTGTAAAACTCTTTAGCATCCTTTACCTTCCTGTCTACCATCTTACCAAAAATATGTTTGACTTTCCCATTGAAAGCCTTCTCAACATCAAATTCTCCCTCATCAGCGAAGAATTGATTTGAGATCTCTACCTTTCCCACTTTCTTCATCAAATTTTCTTTTGACAATTTAGGAAAATTCTCATCGTTCACTTCTGGAACGGAATTCACAATCTTTTTCTCAACAGATGACTCCTCTGATTTTATGGAATCAGATTCATTGTCAGAATTACCCTCAGATTTAACCACCCACTTTTGTTTACTCAAATCACCTTTTCTTTTGTAAAACCGTTTTGAACTTTCTCCTTCCTCAGAAGTAGAATTTTCAAACTTTTTAACAATTTTTACAGGTTGTTCTTTCTTATCAACACAAGTCTTACTCAAAACAGAGTTAGAAGAAACTTCCTGTTTTTGGTAGTTGGTCTTGGGGCAATTCCAAGCTATGTGTCCAACTTCCTGACATTTAAAACATGTTCTTCTATCAACTTTTTCAGCAAACCTTCTCACATTCTTCTTCACTTCAGCAAGAAACTCCTGGTTTGACTGCTTCCAGAACGGTTTCTTCTGTTCATCCTCTGAACTTCCTCCTGAAACAAATTTTGTTTTTGGTTTATAAGTTTTCTGATTTTTATAATTTTCTGAAGAATTAAAACCAAGACCTTGTTTTTTGAAATTACGGTTGTGGTTTGGTTTCTTTCGATAACCTGAACCATAACTGTAACCCTTTTTCTTGTTCAATCTCTGTTGAACTCTTGAAGTGTATTTTTTAGGTTTTTCATGAAGATTTAAATCATTTATTTCAGAAATATTAATTTCTGTTAATTTGAAAACCTGTTTGATCATTTCAGTTTTGACATTTCTTATTGAAAATTCCTCATCAGAATATAATTTGTCTGAATCATTCAAAGTATAAGCCACTTTGATTGGTCCATCATTCAAATTAGATTTTGATAACAGGAATTCTCTATTGTAAACCCTGTTAACCGGTGAACTCGGACTCTTTTCTGACGAACTCGGACTCTTTTCTGACAAACTCGAACTCTCAGATTTAGACTCCGACTTTGACTCTTCATCCGTATCTAACACCTGATCGACAACTTTCTTTACTAACTCAGATTCATGATCAGTGTCAGACGCTGTGAATGTAACATCAATATTGTCTGGTAATTCATCAATGATTTCAGACTTTAACTTGATGTTGACTGCCTTTTTTAGACGCTCGTCATTAGGATTCCTGGGAGAATAAGTTTCATGGATCGGGGGTGGACATCTGTTATACTTGACACTTGGTTTCTTACCAGTATTAGTATCTTCAGTCTTTTTATCCATGAACGCTTCAAGACCTGCAACAGTAGGATAAACACGATCAATCAAATAATCACAAGTAGTGTAACTCAACAATAATCGTTTAATCCTTTCACTCTCAATCTTCTCAAGTTCCACTTCTTTCTTTAGCTTTGCACAATCTTCGATGTACTCATTGATTACACTTTGCTTCGTCATTAACGTTCCACTCATCTTTTCATTTGCTTTCTCAATTTCAGCATTCGTTCTTTTCAACCCATCAACTGTCCTATTCAGTACATCGTATGACTCTTTCACATACTTCACATCAGACAGTAAATCTTCCTTAATCTTCTCTAAATCAGCAATCTTTTTATCTTTTTCTTCACAAACTTTGCAAGACTCAGAACATTTCTCACAAGGCTTCATGACTTCAACTATCTTTTCAACTTCGACAGTCTTTTCAACTTCAACAATCTTCTCGACTTCAATAATCTTTTCTATTTCAACAATCTTTTCAACAATTTTCTCAACTTCGACTAATTTTTCAACTTCAACAATCTTTTCAACTTCAACAAGTTTTTCCACCACTTTCTCCACTTCAACGATTTTCTCAACTACTTTCTCAGTCACTGGTTCAACTTTTGCTTTTACAGATTCTGTCTTTGTCTTTTCATCAGCTTGCATTTTTGCTGCTTCCAGCTCTTTCCTCAATTTTGCCATCTTCTTCTGGTACAACATCTCCATTTTATCTACAAAAAACAAATTAAAACTAGTTAGATCAATGCCTTTTCTAGCTTTGTTGAGATGTTCTTCCTCATCATCAGTATCCACATCGCTTCCAAGATCAGGAAATATCGGGATTCTTTTCTCACTAGCCTCTTCATCTAGTATTCTAGCAACAAAGCCTGAATCAGATGGAATGTATTTATCCCAACTAAATCCCTCTGCAACTTTTTCATCATCTTGATGAATCAGTAAAGCTTTCTTCTTTCCATCATTAGTAGCATGAGCATGTGCAATTTGAGGTTGTTGAGCAGTCTGATGGAAGATTGATTTCTGATAATAATTGTTTCTATCTTGATTCCCGATAGCTTCTTTACTTTTGCACTCTCGTTTAAAATGACCTTTTCCTTTACAACGAAAACAGGTAACCTTTGATTTATCAAATCCCAATGGAGAGGTAGCCATTCCTCGAAATTCATCCCTACCAGTAATCTCTTGAAACTTTTCAGCTCTCCTCCAAGCACTTGCTAAGCACCATTTGATATCCATCACTTCAAGTTCTTCAGCATCAGTTTAGTCGTAATCTTCTTTGGTAAGCATTGGATTGCCAATCTTCCCATCGATCAAACTTTCGTAAGATTCTAACATAGTAACCAGTGATGCCATGTGTTGCTTGGCAACTTCTGGAGACAAATTCTGACCATTTTGAATGTTTAATGTAACATTGCACTGAAGATGTGTTGAATTTTGTCGTTGAGAAGTTGATGTTTCGCTATTTGGATCAAAACTTGAAAATGATGAAGAAAATCCACTACTTTTAATCACATTGCTACTCTTTGTTCCAGACACACTATCAGCACTGTAACCAGTTTGAATCTTCGGGCTAGGACTAGGAGTAGCTTCAAACTTGTTCCCTCTGTAATACAAACTGACATCTTGTTTGGCATTTGGATTCGTCATTATAGCAGTCTTTTGAATATCCAGCTCTTGTTCCTCAATCTTCTGGATAAACTGTGCCAAGTTCATACTCTCAGTCTTCCTCATGAGTTTCACAATCATCAGATAAGTTCCCCACTTCTGTTGAGGTAATGCCTCTGCTAACTTATCAACCCACTCATCATCATCTTTCTGAATATCCAATCTTTTCATTTCTAGAACCAGATGACAGTATCTGTCTATTGTTTCCTTTGTGGTTTCATGATCAAATGCAGTAAATATGTCAAACGACTTCTTCAATAAGGCCTTTTTGTTTTTGATCATATCAGCACTCCCTCGGAATTTCTGAAGTAAAGCTTCCCAGATTGATCTAGCAGTTCCATTATGTTGAAGTAAGACAAAGATGTCTTCTTTAACTGCTTGCTGTAAAATGCTGATCATCATCTTCTCACTAGTGTACTTCAACTTATCAGCTTCAGTAAAATCATTGAAACCCTTTTCCAACCCACGTTCATTCTTTGGATTCTCGTAATCTTTTAATAAAGAACACCAAGCATCGAATCTGTAAGCCTGAATCCAATTCTCAAAACGGTTTTTCCAACCCTGAAAATCTTCAATATACATGAGCTTTGGCGGCTTTTGATGAGTCCCCGTTTCATTTTCACTGTATAAATTTTCAGCAGCAGTGACAGGTGCAACTGGTGTCGCAAAAGCATTGTAGAATTCCTCTTCCATATCTTCGGAAAATTTGATATACTTTGGCAAACACTTGACAATTACCTAACAACACACAAACAAAACACAATCAGATTAACCGCTTTTCAAATAACTGAATAAGACTGTTACTCGAACTGATGATTTTCTGTGTGAACTGAACGTTGACCAACTGTTCGGACTTCTAGGACCCGAATCGAGAACAAACAACTTGACCCTTTGAAACCTTTGAACTCCGAATCGTACGAACTGGACTATATCACGTAACCTGACCACACTATACTACCTGACTGACAAATGAACTAATCAATCTGTGTGAGACGACAAAACTCCAAACCTTGTGACCTGTAGACTAAATTCAAACTGAACAATTTTCCAAAGACAAATGGGCCGTCAATGATGATGCAACAATGAAACTTGGGCTTGCAACAAACTAATGACTTACATGTATGTTTCTTTTAACCATTTTTTTATAACAAGCCGACAACACATTTATATCAATATATGGGCCTACAATCATCTAATATATCAAACAAACAATATGTCTGACAAGAATCAGTTTTAATATGACTTTTAACAAAATCACATGTGCAATCAAATCAAAGATAACCAACAAATCGACAAGTTCACTTACACATATTAATGACTGACATATCCTTTAATATCTTTTGATAATGTATTCACATGCAACTTTAATCGACAAAATAGATGCAATTTGATTGGACCTCGTATTCGTAATATACTTAACTGATAAACCCACTTTAACAAGACATCACATTAATCTGATAGAACCGTAAAAAAAAATAACCCGACAACTTCTGATCACATGCAATAACCCGACAAAATTTAATACCAAGTTTAACTTCACGTGACCTGAATCTGTTTCATATTACACGATGTATTTTCAATCGGTTCACATAACCCAATATATTCACATGCAAACTGACACACAAAACATGATTTCTTTTCTAATTACTAACAACAAATCACGTGATTAACCTGTTCTATGTCTGACAAAAACTTTGATGAACACAAGAGCGAACCAGACTATGTCTTATAAGCGGACTTCAATTGTTTCAAAGAGCGGACCTACTATTGTCACAATGAGCGGACCACAACTTTTACCATTTGAGCGAACCAGACTTAAACATGAACAAATAAGCGAACCAAACACGACCAGAAAAGCGAACCAGACTGTGATCTAAGAGCGGATCTCGATGACGTCAGTACTAGCGAACCAAATACAAGCGAAAACTCAATTTGAACCAATTTTAGGCCGATTTAAGTTCTGAAAACTTCCAGGTTTTGTTAATTCATGATTACGCACACACTGTGTGAATTTTAAGCGATTTTGACCGTAAAAAGTTCTGTTTTTTCAAAAAAGAAAGGTGTAGAAACAGAAAAAAAAATGATGAAAACGAGTTGTATATGCGAGATCTCCTCCTCCTTGGCTCTGATACCAATTGTAGGATCGATTTCGACCTAAACGAGTCGTTCGGAAGAGCTCAAATCCGTTTCAGAGGCGGAAACAAAGAAACAGACGTGTACACAGCTAGAATCACACTTTAAATCTCTTGTATATTGATTTTACAGCGTTTACATTGACAAGGAACACCGGCAATACCTCGGTATCAGATCTGAACTATCGTTACAAATGAATTGACAATAAGCCTATTTATACTAATTCTGGACCGCTCATAGAGCATTACCATAAAAGCGAACCACATGAATGCCGTAAAAGCGGACCTCAAAATTGCCGTATAAGAGCATGTGTAATGGGGCTGTATATGGCGCCCTTTTCCTTCATAACGCCCCGAACACCATTACGGGGGGCGTTATGAGACAAAAAAATTTGAGGAGCGCTATGCATATCGCGCGGTTATGTGGGAATCTTTCAAACTTTCCACCAATCAAATTTAAGCAATGTTTTTTATATTAATTAATAAAATTGAAAATTATTAAATAGGTAATGATTAGGCGGGGGCTTTATGACTACGGGCTTAAATGCATAACGCCCCATAACGCCCACCCACACACGTGGCGCGCCACGTGTCGCATAACGCCCACAAAGGGGCGTTATGACTACGCATGGCCTAAGCGAACCACCATGTTACCATATAAGCGAACCTCTTCATTGACCATCCATTCTTTTGTCTTCTTGTGAACTTTTATAACCTTTAACTTCAAACAACTAACATAATTCTTGTGCCATTTCAAATGATTGGACCATAATATGGAAACTCCTCATTGGACCTTTAATAGGCATCACCTCATTGGACCATTCTTGATTTGTCTTTTGTGTGATGATGTAAACGGCCATTTCTTGTATCATGACATCACTTGTGATGTCACCTTGGTGATGTCACTCGTGATGTCATACCCGATCAGACCCGCAACGAGATCGAGACTCGATATTAAGACGTAGTCGACAGATGACTGCACCAACACACGGTCTATATGGAGATATGTTGGCTACCTGGTCTGGGGTTAAGGGAACGGTTTGGTAAAGGTCTTGCCATTGTTCAGCGTTTAGAGGTCCTGCAATGGACCTGGGTCAAATTTAGTAGGATCTCCTTCAATACTTCACGGTATTGGATGGCGGGGGTCCAAACTCTTTGATCCCCTCATAAGTTAACTACTATTAATACTATAACCCGGCTATTTAGGACTGTATCCCTGCTGACTCAGACTACTTAGCCGAGGGTAACGTCACCGCCAAAAGCGGGGCCTACCACAATACTGCATTAATAACTTAATTCATTATCTTCCAATAATCCACCCTTTTAGGATTGTATCCCTGCTGACTCAAACTACTGGGGTGAGGGTAACGTCACCTTCAAAAGAGGGGCCTACTACAATAACTAAGATAATCTCTTAATTATGGGCAAAAGTGCGAAAATAATCAAAGGTTATACTAGATACGAGTCGGAACCAAGTGATTCATCTTGTCTATCTGTTTTTATTTTATTTTTATTTTCAGCATTTTAGTTAGTTTTTATCTTTTCTTAGTTTAAAACTTTTTTCTAAGCTTTTTGTTTTGATTAGACGTTAAGGATAAACCGGTACTAAAAGCTCTTGTGTCCTTGGACGACCTCGGTATCTTACCAACGCTATACTACACTCAACGATGGGTGCACTTGCCCATATGTGTGTTTAGTGTTAGTGAAATATCGTGTTTTATAAATTTAAAACTTGGCTAAAATAAGTGTTAAAAAAAGGGCTTAAAATATACACCTAAAATAAGTAACACTTCGCACGCATCAAGTTTTTGGCGCCGTTGCCGGGGACACAAGGATTTTAAGAAAGTTAGGAATCAACGGCCTAATCTTCTTTTATTTTTTTTATTTTTTAGGATTTTTTCTTAGTTTTTCAGCTTCTGCAGAGCTCAGCACGGGCCGTGCCCGCTGAACACGCCCCCGTGCTCAATCATTGGAACTGGCAATCCTGTTTTACATCAGACAGTAAGCTGAACACGGGGCCGTGCCCACTCAACACGCCCCCGTGCCCAAGTTTCAGTTACTGAAAACAGAACCGTTAGATCCCGGCGGTTGGTAATTTCTGACATAAACATGAGTGATAGTAATTATTTTTACTTTCGGCACTCTTATGGTACGTGGTGTCAATTATGTGGTGGCGAACATGAAGAAGTAAAATGCTACTTCCTAAATTATAGGCCCCACTACATGGACCCACCGACTTCTCACAACCTTAAGAGGGGCGAGAGTAAAAATAAGCACTATTTCTCCCTCGAATGCGCCCAACCAGATATTCTAGGGGAAATGCTCCTTGACGAGTTATTTCAACTAGAATAGCTAATTCTGAAATGGTTAGGAGAGCTTGGGAAGGATTTTATTGATCCACCCCAAGACGATACCCATGAAGAAATGTTGGAACCACATTCCAACAACCTCGTTGCTCCCGAAAATACCTTCGTACCTAGCAAAGACTTGGACGATAGTCGTCCCTGTGTCGATTGTGTCGTGAAGGACTCTCCATCGACTTCGTTCGGTGCATACATAGACCTGAGCGATTCGGCATACACCTTCTTTAACAAGAGCCCGGGAAAGGGTTGGACTTGTCCACCTAGAATGAAAATAGGAATTACCCTCACCGACAACCTCTTGCGTTCTCGCCTTAGTCTAGGACAATTAAGGTATCTTAGGCACTTTGGGGTTGTTCCAACCAGTCAGGAGCCACCCGATACTAACAAGTTCCTTAAAAAACTAGACAACTTCATAAAACAGTCCCTAGACACGGGGCCGTGCCCAGCCAACACGCCCCCGTGTCCATCGAAAGATTCCATTCTGATCAGTACGTCAGAATACGGACAAACTGTGTCAGAACTCCACCTGCACACGGGGCCGTGTCCAGGATGCTGTCGTTTTCTATAAATGCAGCCAAGAATTCTGCACATTTGGACCAACTTGGGACAGAGATTTGCAGGAATCTTCTCTCAAACTATCCTAGGTAAGTCTAAAAGAAGGTTCCAACAACCCATCTTGTCCTTTCCTCTTTTAGCCATTTCCTTCTTCTCCATCTTTCTCCAAGAGCTACCATTGAAAGTTTGGAATTCCTCCAACTCTATGGTAGGGATAAATGAGTTTTGTTCAAAGAATCTTGGTAAAAACATGTTATGAAACATTGTTTTAAGTTATTAGTATCTAAAAAGGCCCCACAAGTTCAGAAAATAACTTAAAAATCCAAGTTTCCTTGTTCCGAAACTCTGCAGAAAGATGAACACGGGGCCGTGCTCAGTGAGCACGGGGCCGTGTCCGGTCACTGTTTCATTAAATAAACTATTTTTAGTTTATCTTTCGTAGGATGTCGAGTGAAAACAGCGAAACATCTTCTGTGCATTCGTCAAACAGCCGAAGAGGAAGAAGACCCTCCATTGAAGCTACACTTGTGCATTATGTGGTAGCATTAAGGGAGGCTCTCGACGAGATGACTTCAGTAGAGGAGGTCCTAATCGACCGTATTAACGATCTTACGATGGGACTTGAAAGCAGCTTCCAAGAAATTAACCTCTTGCACCAGAGGTTAAATATTCTTGTAGCACCTCCAATGGAACCAGTCCTTCCTCAACAGGATTGGAACCTGGCACTCGGAATCAACAACCCTACCGGGTGGGAAGACTTTCCGGCGGAACCTCTCGTGGAACACCAACAAGAGATCCCGGTGAAAGTTGAAACTCCTCAAACTAATGCCAATGAGCCTTCTTTTCTCCTTCCAAGGGAGGTGGAAGAATGGCTCGCCGACATTTGAGGAGAACCGCACGCGGAAGAAGGAGTTCAAAAAGGCCTTGGTTAACCAAGATTAATTACTTCTTGGAAATTTTGCTAATTAAAATAAAGTAAAGGCTAGGACTCCATGGTTTGTTATTTCTTTGTTTTATCTAGTTTAATTTAGGACTATGTAAGTTCTCTCTATGATGAAATGAAATGATGGTTTTAAGGTTTGGATGGTTTGTAATGAATAAAACACACTCATGGTGGTAAAGAATGAAAAGGGGAACGAAAAAAATGAACCCATACACAAGAACAAGGCAACCCGACAATTCTCACCATTTCAGAAGGTTCAACACGGGCCGTGCCCAACCAACACGGCCCCGTGCTGAGCACCCTGCAGAAAACGCCCAGTTCAGGTAACTGGACACGGGCCGTGTTCACCCAACACGCCCCCGTGTCCAGGCTTCTGTTTCTCTTGTTTTAATTCTGTTACTGGCACTTGAACACGGGGCCGTGCCCGGAAAACACGGGGCCGTGTTCAGTGCCCAGTAACACAGATTTTTGCTTTTTAAACACTATTTTACACATCTAATCAACCTAAAAATTTATTTTTGGGACACATTGAGGACAATGTGTAATTTAAGTGTGGGGAGGATGCTAAAACCTTGAATTTTGCAAGTTCTAAATACAAGCCTTACACAAAACTCTATTGGAACCGCTAATCACCCCAAATTTTTTTCAAAAATTTTCAATTTTTTTTACTTGTCTAGGTTTAATTCGGAAAATTCAAGTTCTCAAAAAGGTTATATTTTTACAAATTTACAACCGATAGCGTAGTGATAAAAAGAACCAACATAAGAAAATTATGAAAAGGCATAGCAAACTTATTTAAAATTTGATTATATATACTTGATCACATAAAAACCCATTCCCACAAAAGTGAGTCTTGAGCCTTTATTGAGCACACAATTACATATCATTTGATTAAATACTCATTTTTCGTTTCTTGTGTGAATAGCCGCTTGGTTCTTACGACTCTAGAACTTGCCATGACAATACATTCCCGGTCCTTATCAACTTAAACCCGAGTAAGTAAATGATGGAGGCATTAGGACTAACCCTTTTTTTTTCTACACCATTATTTTTCTTTTTCTTTTACCACCTACCCAAAAATCCCCCTAGTTAGCCCATTTGAGCCTAAACCTTTTCGTTTCATCACCCAAACAAAAACCCTTTTACCCACCAAAACCTTTTTCATTTTTAACCCTTTATTTTAGTAACAAGTTCGGTTCTTCGTAAAAAAAAAAAAAAAAAAGTGTGATAATGATGAAGCAAAAAGAAAATAAACAAACAAGTTAATCAAAAATAACTTAGTTTGAATAAAAGCTTCATCAAAATAAAAAGTTGCAAAAATACGAAAACCGACACTTGTTACGCTTTTAGCCCTTTTTCTACTAACCACTAACCCAACCACCTACCTTTAACCCTAGCCTAACCCTTAACCCACAAAGTCCTCTTGATATCTACAAAGGTATAAAAGTTAAAAAGGAGGAGGATTGATTTCTTGGCAAGCCTATGGTAGGAATAAGTTCCATGCCGCTCTCGAGTGATTCACTAAAAATACACCTTCGGCCGAGTGTGAGTGTTTTCCCCGTGAGGTATGTGAACTTGTATATAAATAGAATTTTAAAAAGGCATGTTATGCCCAAATAAGTAATTTCTTTTATGAAAAGTTCTAAATAAATCATTACGAATAGGAGTGTAAATAAATAAAAATAAAACCCAAAAAGATCTTGGAAATCCCGACACTCTACGACAAGCCCAAAACCTTCTCTTCTACCTATTCCATTTGGGAGTGTAAGCCACATATTAAAGAGTTTTGCTTGAGGACAAGCAAAAGTTCAAGTGTGGGGGTATTTGATGTATGTAAAATGCAACATATAAATTACATCAAATGAGGCATAAAAATAACCCTTTTTAAGTACTAATATTGGAAAAAGAGTGTTTTTGTCTTCCTTTTGTATTTTCAGGATTAAAAGAGCTCAAAAACGCAAAAGAAGCAAAAAGACAGCTAAATCCAACATAAATACAAGAAAATGAATATTAGTGGACTGCCCGACCCCTCAACGGCACCTTCCAAAGCAAAGTAGAGAAATCAGAAGACTGAACACGCTCCGTGCTCAGCCAGCACGGGGCCGTGCCCAAGAAGCAGCAGAAAAGACAAACCTATAGAAGCTTCTATTGCCCACCACGGGCCGTGCTCAGCGGACACGGGGGCGTGTCGAAAGTACAGCAGGCGCATTTATTGTAATTGCGAATTACAATTAATGAGGAGAGAGATTGTCAGACGGACACGGGGCGTGCCCAGCGGACACGGGGCCGTGCCCAGCTCTCTGTTCAGCCTATAAATAGGAGTGCTTGGATTCATTTCATCTCATCCCTTGGCACACCACCTCTCTCACACTTCATCCACCACCATCACAACACCATCATCCACCACCATCATCCATTGTCCATCGTAGAGTGTGTGAGTCGTCTCGGGATCCAAGATTGATCGTAAGAGTTCTTGACAATCAAGGCCATGTTTGCCTAAGTCTCTTACATCACTTGGTGAAGACAAAGTGTCTAGTATAATACTTTTTATTTCTAATCTTTTGCACTTTTTATTTGGTTTTGTATTAATGACTTTAATAACTAGTTACTTATGTTGAAGGTGATCTTTCCTTATCGTTTGTCCGTGGTGTCTTGGCATTATTTTACTGTCTATATAAAATAAAGGATTTTCACCATTCATATCTCCACGGTCTATATGGAGATATGCTGGCTACCTGGTCGGGGGTTAAGGGAACGGTTTGGTAAAGGTCTTGCCATTGTTCAGCGTTTAGAGGTCCTGCAATGGACCTGGGTCAAATTTAGTAGGATCTCCTTCAATACTTCACGGTATTGGATGGCGGGGGTCCAAACTCTTTGATCCCCTCATAAGTTAACTACTATTAATACTATAACCCGGCTATTTAGGACTGTATCCCTGCTGACTCAGACTACTTAGCCGAGGGTAACGTCACCGCCAAAAGCGGGGCCTACCACAATACTGCATTAATAACTTAATTCATTATCTTCCAATAATCCACCCTTTTAGGATTGTATCCCTGCTGACTCAAACTACTGGGGTGAGGGTAACGTCACATTCAAAAGAGGGGCCTACTACAATAACTAAGATAATCTCTTAATTATGGGCAAAAGTGCGGAAATAATCAAAGGTTATACTAGATACGAGTCGGAACCAAGTGATTCATCTTGTCTATCTGTTTTTATTTTATTTTTATTTTCAGCATTTTAGTTAGTTTTTATCTTTTCTTAGTTTAAAACTTTTTTCTAAGCTTTTTGTTTTGATTAGACGTTGAGGATAAACCGGTACTAAAAGCTCTTGTGTCCTTGGACGACCTCGGTATCTTACCAACGCTATACTACACTCAACGATGGGTGCACTTGCCCATATGTGTGTTTAGTGTTAGTGAAATATCGTGTTTTATAAATTTAAAACTTGGCTAAAATAAGTGTTAAAAAAAGGGCTTAAAATATACACCTAAAATAAGTAACACTTCGCACGCATCATGGCTCCTATGTGACATCTATTATGTTACTCGCTACAAGTTTTGATCGCGCTCAATCGCACCGCAAAACTCAAAAATCATTATGATCGAATCTCACTCCAAATCTCTCTCTGTCTAGATACCTTCCAACAACTCTACCTCGAGACAAACAACTAAGAGAAGAGCTATCCGAAGCGCCGAGAAGAGGATTGCCTCGCTTGTGGCCAAGGAAGTGGCCAAGGCCATTCCTCAAATTGTCGCTCAAGTGCACTCTCTCAGCAACTCTCGAACCTCCGAAGACTCTAAGACGGAAGCGCCGTAATCTGCTTTCCTCTACAAACACTTCAAAGCCTGTGATCCGATGGAATTCACGGGTGAAGGAGGTGTCTCCCAGCTACTCCAGTGGTTCGATTCTATCGAAGTTACCCTTCATCAGAGTGGGTGTCCCGATGGTTTCCGTACTACTTGCGCTACCATAGTATTTTAATCACGAGCACTCGACTGGTGGACAGCCGAACGTAACAAACGTGGGATCTCCGCAGCTTACGCTCTCTCTTGGGATGAACTGAAAGAGCTCATGAAGAAAGAGTACTGCCCTCCCCACGAAGTCCAGAAACTCGAAGACGAATTTTGGAAAATCAAGCAAGTTGAAGGTGACAATACTGACTACACCGCAAGGTTCAAACAGCTTAGCATAATCTGCCAAAGTCAAGTCAACACTTCAGAAAAAGCCATCACGAAGTACATTCGCGGCTTACCTGAATGTGTGGGTGATTTTGTCGAAGCTGCAAGACCTGCTACCATCAAAGAAACCTACCGCTTGGCCGCATAAATCAACAACAAACGAGTCTTGGATGGATCTTTCTCCAAGAATCCTGTCAAGCAAGCTCAGCAAGCAATCGTCATCGATTCTTCTGACGATCCCTCCGACGATTCTACCGATGATTCTTCAGGTGAGTCCTCGGACGAATCCTCTGACGACAACGTATCGTTTCAGGAAGCTCAGCCCAGCCGCAAACGAAAGACCATGGGCCCAAACTCTTCAACAACTGAGATATCACAACCAGAACCTCTTCAAGCAATTCCAGTTCACTCGAGGCGCGACTACAACGGAACTCATCCCCTGTGTCTCATGTGTATGTATCATCACCCGCCAGAAGCTAACTGTCGCTTTTGCGCAAATTGCAACAGGTATGGTCATCTTACCCAGCACTGCCGCACGGGGCCGCAGACTTGAGGAATTTCAGCAACAATCGCAGTCTCTGTAGAAGCCCTCCACAGCAACATTAGTTACGCTTCCAATGTTGTTGTAACAATACGATTTTTCGCCGTTAATTTCTTTTGCATGTTTGAACGTGTTCTATTTCTCGACGCAATGTGGACTCTATTTATCTCTCGCTCTCCCTCGCATTCGCGCACGGACTAAATACTAGCACTATGTACTATATATGTGTTTTCCCCCTATTATGTGTTCTTGAGATGAAGTGCGATAAACGTGCAAGGATCAAAATAATCACGGGTGCACACGGGATTACTGTGATCAGTGCACGGAGATCGTAATGAGTTTCAATGATGCCATAACGTTAAAAGCATGGTTAAGCGTGGTGGATACGCCGCTGGTACTTCTTATATATAAGCGTCTTGACCATGTCAACACAGTGCGACACCAACTCACGGGACAGAGGCGTGTGGTTGAAGCATGGTGGATACGCCGCTGGTACTTCCTATATATAAGTGCTTCTCCATGCCAACCAATGTCTTGTGAAGAAAGTGCCATACAAGTTGAACGTTATTAGACCAAGTATAATATAGAATCTATTTTCAACACACTACACTACATCGCAAGGCGTAACAATCTCAATCGCAACTTAAAGCGTGTAATCGCTAGACTTTTCGTAAGTCAACACGCTCGCAATCTCTTTATTGCTAGAATCTATCTCGCAATCTCAATCGCTTATAGTGTGTTCGTTCAATCGCTTATTATGTGCATCTCACTATCACATACCGTGGGTATCGATCTACCGCTTGTGTATCACTCTATCGCTTGTGTATTGCTCCATCGCTCAACGTGTATCGCTTAACGTTTATCGCCATCGCTATCGCTACCGTTATGTATGTTATCTGCGTTATGTTAGCACACCTGGCCACGCTTCACGAGACGAAACTGAAAGGGTTAAAACATGGTGGATACGCCGCTGGTACTTCCTATATATAAGTATTTTAGCCGTATTAGCAGACTTTCATGGAAAAAGGCCATGTGGGGCTTAATGTTAGTTAAAGATGTGGTGTTGTTCAATCTAATCAAATCGCATATTCCCATCGCTTGCAACGCATCGATCGTCGCCTATCGCTCGACAGTTGTCGCTATCGCTCGCTCATCGCTTTTCGCTTGTCGCCGTCGCCCTCGCTTATTATGATTGTTTTGTGCTATCAATTATCGCGTACCGCTTATCGCACTCGCCCGTATCGCTCAACTGAGTTCGAAAACGACTTCCTCGCTCAGTTTGCTCAATCCCTCTCTTACACTTGGTCCGACCATCTTTCGCTTGGACCGAGGGAATCAAAATCTATCAGTACTACGTCGATACACATGACACCGCCCCACGGGACGGAAGCCATATGGCTAAAACATGGTGGATACGCCGCTGGTACTTCCTATATATAAGTATTTTAGCCATATTGTCGAACTTTCGTGGGAAAGTGCCATGCGGGGCCGGCTTTAAATTTAAAAACTTTTTGATATTATTAAAATCTTTGTGTAAACAAAGCTTTTCTTACAAAACTTTTTCTAAAATTTGATCAAAACCTTTGTACAAAACGAGACTATCTTGTAACGTTGGTGTAACAATCGACTCAAGTTACTCCCGCGTGACGAGAAAATTTTGTAAAACGAGTTCTAAACACTCTAAAATCTTTTAGTAACCTAATAAAACCCCACTCATAACGCTGGTGTGAACATCTAAACAGTTTAACGCCGCATGGTGGGAAGATTTTTCATAAACAAGTTTCTTCAAACCTTTTTCGAATTAAACAACTTTTCGAGAATTCAAAACACTTTTGGATTTGTGTGTTTCCATCTTTTGTATACGAATCGCCTTACTCGCTGCCATCGCCAATCATCGCGACACTCTCCCTCGTCGAATTTTAATGGATCGCTCGCTTATTTTGACGCTTTTAAATCGCTACTCCCACTCGCATCGATCCTCGCAACCCTTCTTGTGGATTAATTTCGGGATGAAATTTCCTAAAGCAGGGGAGACTGTAACAACCCGCACGTTGACGTGTGCGCATATATACATAATATTGCAATGAAATTACACACGATTTGGTTTTAAATTTATAAAAGTGATTATTACTTTTACATCAAAACACACACGAAAGAGGCAAGTGTACCCCGTCATATATGTAGTAAAGTATCGGTAAGAACCAAGTATCGATCCAAGGAAATGGGCGGAGAAATAATACTAGACCTTTGTCACTAAACTACCGGTAAAAACATAAGTTTTGTGATTTTTAATAAACTAAAGTAAGCATAAACTAATATTTATAAAACATAGTAGATAATAGATAAAAAGCCTTGCTTAATACACAACCAAAGCATGTCAACTAAGTCGGTTTTGGCACTAGAAGCATTCGGTCAATTTTCCATTTTAAGACAATTAGTATCCCTTTCGGGAATCCTAACATGACAATCATTCGGAAAGTTAAAACGATAAACACACTTTAACCACCTAAAATTGTTCTTTAACGTGCAATTGATAAATGTCTATGAAAATCTCTTAAAAATAAGTTAGTCATCCGTTAGGAGTTTTCTAACCGCACTTAATCAAGGAAAGAGACACCGATAAACACAATGCAACCACCGAGACAAGCATAAACTAGATTAAATCACAACCGAGTTCATTTTACAAATCTTGCATAATAATTCACCAAGATAGCAATTTTGGCCTAAACTACTAACTAAGCTAACAAATCATGGCAAGAATTTATAATGACACCATCTAACCCGTTAAGGTCCTTACGTGACGGCAAGCTCTCTTGATTAACAATAATTACATTTTATTAAATCACTAACCATTTCTAGTATCATGATGCATACATTTAAACCAAGCTAAACTAGTTAACCAAGTTCAAAGTTTACTAATACAAGATTAATTAAGCTTCATTTTTCAACTATCTTAACTAACCAAGCATCAATCATCCAACATAATTACTTATAATCAAGAAATCAATATCAATAACAAGGTTGCAAACTAATCATCAAAGATTAACATAGAAAATACTTCAAAGTGTCATTACAAACAAAGATTAACACACTAATGGCTATAATCAAGCAAGGGATTGTTGTGTTTTTGCCCAAAGGCTACAATAATACATAAACATTAATCTAAATGCTTGAAAGATTAACAAAATCATGGAAAGATTAGAAAACCAAACCATAAACAAGCACTAGACTAAGAATCCGGATAGTAATGGAGCTAAACGGCACAATGTGGCTTGAATCCGGGTCAAAAGCATAGCCTCCGGAGCCTGTAAAATCGCCTGTGAAGCTCCCAAAATTCCAGAATGTCAAACAGAATGTTTCTGTTCTGTTTTTATATTTTTTCGATGTTGCACGGTCGTTCTTCCTGTGGCACGACCGTGCACTTTAAGCAATTATTGGAGTATGGTGCACCATACTGCATACGTCATCAGATCTTTGACCAGATTCGATATCGCACGACCGTTCTTCATATGGAACGGTCGTTCTTCGCCGGGTTCTTGTTGCACGCTTGGTCGCACCGATCGTTCAGTTCCGAGGTTATGGCTGATCATCGGATCCGCACGGGGTGCAGATCATGGCACGACCGTGCTTCACCGGGCTGGCCTTGTGTGCCTTGCACACCTAGTCGCACTGGTCGTTCATTGCCGGACCAAGTTGGTTTTGTCGGAGATGCACGGTCTTGCATCTGATCGCACGACCGTTCCGCACGCCCAGGTCAGTTTTCGAACAGAAGGTTCGCAGCTTCGTCGTTTTGTCCGGAAAGTCCTCGTTTTTGCTATCATCTTGTCTGGTATGCTGTTTTAGGCCTGTAAACAAAAGTGTAGATAATTAAGTATCCGAATGACGGTTTTACGGCCAAAAACACATAAAATAGGGGTAAAATGGGGGACTAAAATATGTGTAAATTAGCGAATATCAAATCTCCCCACACTTGAACCTTGCTTGTCCTCAAGCAAGCTAAACTAAAAAGCAATAAAAGATAGAAACAAACAAGAACGAAAATTTACACACTATTTTATTGAAAACTACTATAAACGGTTAGCCGGTTTGTCGAAAGACAACATCAAAAGACTCAAACCCAACAAGCATATGCAATTATAAAGCGACAACCAAAAAGCCGTGACTTCACATTTAATTGACTCAACATGTTAATCTTCACACGACTCACAATGTTCACACACACTCGGTTTTATTTATGAAACATACATAAAATGTGTATGTGCAAACACTCAATGCCTCGTCAATGAAATGTGCAATATCATAAGCTTGTCATAAGATCTCGTCTCCACCAACTAACATGCGAACAAGTGTAAATCAAGAGGTCTTTACGGGTTGTAACGTTAGGCTAGGGCGAAGGGTATGGTAGTGGACATATAAAGTGGCGAAAATGGTTAAAACTCGGTAGTAGCGTTTAACTAGCAACAAAATATACAACTATACATACAAATGCCTTAAAAAGGCGACTATTTCGCAATCGAGCTAATCAACGATATTTTAACGTTTAAGCATTCAAAATGGCTCGATTTTTATCAACTTCACCCTATTTTAGGGATTTTTTATATATAGAATAAACAATAACAAGCGCTAGTTAAACGATTATTTTTGACCGAGTTTCAACACTAAAAAGGTTTAAAAACATAAAAAGGCTAAATTTGGCTAAGTGGGCGATAATGTGGGTAAACAAAGGTAAACGGGGAAGGCTCGACATGGTTAATCCTAAAGGGTAATATAAGGTGAACGGGAAGCACAACACAAAGAACAAGTACACAACAAAGGGGCAATCTAAGTGCCTCTATCACTTTTACACAAATCCGCACGTTCATGGTCTTAACAAGCATACTAGTGACAAGTTCTAAATTACACATAACATCCGGCTCACTCCTATATCCAAAATGAACGAATATATAACAATCAAGGCTCAAATATGCTCACGTAACGGAAGGAATGGGTAAAAGTGTGAAAACTATCATGTAAGTCTTTCTTTGTTTGTCACGCTTTCCGGTTTCCTTTTTCAAAAATATTTTGCTTTTCGAGTTTTTATCAAGTCCGAAGCTTTCTAAAACACAACCAACCGGTTTATTTACTAAAATATATACAAAATACAGGTATTTTTGAATGATTTTTCTGATTTTCTGATTTTTTTTTTCCAAAAACAAATGAGGACAAACAAAGTTAACAAAGTTAACCCCCTCCCCACACTTGAACTTCGCATTGTCCCCAATGCGAGACCCGAAATATAGAGAAAAGGATAACAATACTCCCCTCAAGATGATG
Organism: Helianthus tuberosus; assembly: GCA_030545235.1. Classification (NCBI taxonomy): domain Eukaryota; kingdom Viridiplantae; phylum Streptophyta; class Magnoliopsida; order Asterales; family Asteraceae; genus Helianthus; species Helianthus tuberosus. Next base: position 150,476,917 of record CM060412.1, read on the forward strand.
TTGATGCAACGAGACTTCCGAAGCTGTATCTGTCACGTGCTCCGGTCCAAGATCCGATAGCCCAAAACCTGCAAGTATGTCACATGTGCACCAAAATAGAACAGAAACAGAAAAATCACAAATCAACCATAATATACATAAATATAAATACTAAAATCCAAACAAGACATAAAGTAAATTGTCTGAAAATGAAAGTACATAACCGGGGTGTTTGAAATAACAGTCAAAATAAACACCCAAAACAAAGTACTAAAATACTAAAAACAACCACCAACTATCACTCCACCGCTCCTAAGCGTCATCACCATCATCGTCTCTAGTAAAGGACGGGCCCGCATCGCCATAACCATGGGGGTTCCACGGTGGGAACTGTGGAGGGTGCTGAAAGTAGTCGGGGTAGGCGTCTATGGCTGGTGCTGCTGCTCCGGATGCTCCTGATCATGCATCTCCTCATCCTCATGTTCCTCCACATCTGGAGGCAACGGGTCCCAGACCTCGTTGTTCAACCCTTTCAACCTATCCCCCCTATCTAGCTCTACAATCAACCCCATGGCCTTTAGTGACCTAATGTCGACATGAACCCCCTCGGTTATCAGAGTGAGACCCTGAAACACCTCCTCAGTCATATAGCGCTCGTTGTACGCTATTTCGGTCACATACTGACCGCCATGTATCTCACTGTTCGGAGTCCGCCCCGAGCACTTGACAAAGTATTCAGCCATTCGTGCGGCTAGGTTGATAGGTGCTTTCTCAACCAACGCATATAAAAAGATCAAATCTGGTGTTGAACAGTTTCCAAGACTGTCCATGCGACCGCATATCGTATGGCTAAATACATGGTGCATCACTCGCACCAAAGGGTCTCTGAGTCGCGAGGCCTTCGACATCCTCGGGTTGTAGGGGCCCCCAACGGCATTTTCAGCCCAAAATGCATCCCGTGCTGCATCAGAAGGGAAGGTGAACTGATCGTTGAAGACATTGGTATCATCCATGTCGTCCCTTGTATAGATCCCGAGTCTTCTACCCAAACGCCCCACCGACCAAGTATTCCATCTTCCACATAACCTAAAAGTTACCCGCTCCTTGTGGCGGAATTTGGGTCTTCGATGAGCAGCCGGCTTTTCATAGGCATAAGATGCGAAGAACTCTATTGTCAGCTCCCGGTAAACAGGTCGGTTGATACCGACCAGATTTGTAAGCGGGCGACTCATCATTTCGTCTAGTCTGTCATACTGATTTAGTTCCCGCATGACTTCCCAATCCAGCCATCGGGGGACTCCGAATTGCCCCCGCCTTGCCCATAATGCGTCTCGTTTCGGGATGCACAAAGCCTCTCGCTCATCGTTAGGGTCGAATTGAAGGAAAGGGTGATCCATCTGTAAGGGAAATAACGTTAGAAAGACGGAAACAGGAGAAATTTGAATAAAAAACAGCCGAGCAGCCAATTATGAAGAAGCTGTGAATTCTGATCTGGGCACATGGCACGGTCGTGCGACGAGATGCATGGTCGTGCGTCGCCGATGACAAGTACCAGTTGCCCAGAGATGTCGGAACTGCACGGCGTGCGATCAACGGCACCACCGTGCAATACCGAACAACAAGCTGACATCGTGAATCAGCCGGAATGGCACGTTGTCACACCGTCTCGAGAACAATGCAAAACTTTCAAAACAAACAAGTGTCAAGACGACTTAGGCCACTGGAACGGATTGCCACCCTATCGGACAGCCGTCCGATCGGCTTGCACTTGGTTCCACACTTAAACCATATTTCAACTCTTCAAAAGTTTTGAACGTCGAACGGATTGTCGTCCGATCGAACGACCATCCGATCATGTTTTGTTTTAAACTTCAACCCTTAAACAATTTTCAACATGTTCAATGCATAGTTAGTTCCAAACGGATTGTCACCTGATCTGATTGCAATCCGATCGAGTGACAAACTGCTGTGAACTTGTTCTCACTAAGTGTCCTACTAATCGGATCGCCACCCGATCGAGCCGCCGTTCGATCGATCGACCTGAAGGGTAGAGATACTTCTCTGTTTTCAAAATGCTACAACGAAAACTTCAAAAGGAAAACCATCATACACAAACACGACCATACCAAACGAGGTGACAATCCAATCGAATGGCCATCCGACCGGATGACCATCCGATCGGATGACCATCCGAACGGATTGCCACCCGATTGACTGGCCATCCGATCGGATTTCCATCCGATCGGGTTGCCATTCGACGCTCAGTCGCATCTCTTCATTTATCACACTGTTCGACGCTTACGCTATCAATCTGTAATCAGGCTGACCTTAGACGCGCTCCCTTCAATCCAACCAAGTTGTGTTTACTTGCTGAACACCGACTGTGAGTATACTCGAACCCCTTTTTATCGTATTTTTGGGTGTAACATACGTTTCTATCAAATCAAACTAATCGAATGCTTAAACTATTTATCACTTGCGAATGACTATTATGCATATTTACACGCGATGCTAGTTACATATGTGTTAGGACTTATACTCGCGAGCTCCCGCCTTAACTAGTATAGTACTAAAGAACCCGACGGGGTCTAGTTAGGATTAATAGCAATCGCAATCGCAGCTCGAGTGACTTAGCTGGTAGTATCTGTCTTATATGCATATATGTTAAGGTATCTCGTTTATGTATTTGGTAATTCGCAGCACTTTTAACTATTTACGCTACACTATCTAAACTTGTATACTCGCCAATACTTTTGTATTGACGTTGTTTTAACGTATGCTGCAGGTTTAGTCGCAGTCTACATCAAATCAAGCTAGGAAGTCTAGAAACACACCTAAAATCTAGGTTGTCGGATTTGTATTGTTTGAGAGAACAAGAAATTCGTGACAGCTTATGTGATTGTAATTGTTTATTAGTATGGGATAATGAACGCATTAAATATTGTCGCAATGTAGTTGTTATGGATTCTCTTGAGCAATCTGATTCGCCTAGTGCCGCGCCCCGATGATTCCGCCATCGGTTGAGGTGTGACACTATGACCAAGTTAGAGTGATAATCAGGAGGTGCCCTTTTAAGGACTTATTACCCACATAATTACCAACTCATAGCCACTTTCAATTCGAAAAATGAATGGACCATTAGTGATTAATCACTAAGTCAAAGCTTACTTACGACGGCTTTGACTTTTGGTCATTAAGCTAATGAAACTTGAACTAGTGAAGCTAAGAATGCTTACAAAGGCTCTTAGAACGAATTAAGAACTTGAGGAAACTTGCTTGAGCTCCAGGAAGTTCCAGAGGAGTGTTTGAGAATGATTTATGAGAATGAGCACCAAGACCTAGCAAACAAGAAGCTTATATAGGAATTTAAAAATCATTCCAACAAAGTCTACAAGTGATTCCTGATCATCCCAGGTGTCCCCTATGCATGTAAAACCATTGGTTCAGTCCCTGAATTCGAAAACCACCATGCAAAGGCGGTGCAACCTGCTGTACATGCAGCTGTCTTGATTTTCTGCATCTGGCAGTTCTACGCGGCCCGCGTAAGAACTGCCTTGATGCTTACGCGGCCCGCGTCAAGGCTATCTCCGGTCACCAAGTTTCAGTTAATTGCAATATCAGTCCCTGGTCCCTCTAAACTTGTTTTAACTATCGTTTATTGCACTTTTAACCTCCAAACTTGACTTTTAAGGGTCTTGAGTCTTTAAACATTTAACAATAAGCCTTCGGTTAGATACAAGGTCACCCGAATGGTCTTGAAATGCAATATTAACGCATTTAACCCTTATTACTTGAAATTAACACTTTGATTATTTATATGCGTCGAAACTCCACGAATTAATATCCAATATTCTTGCGGGCAAAAATATAATCGTTACAATGTTTTTGGGATCGTTAAAAGGTCACTTAGAGGTTACTTTCAACATGTTGATACTTTTAACCCTATGTTTCACAAGATCCTTATTTTGAGCACAAACGACTTTTCAAGATCAATAAATTATTCGTTAAAGAATACGAGCGTCGTGTGAGGTCAATCAGAGGCATAAGAATAGCATGTTGACACTTTGGATCCCTTTATTCACATATTTACATTGTTTGACCAATTCAGTCCTTTGGAAAAATAATTTCTTACACGTTTAAAGTCCATGACACGTGTCTTAATAATATTGGTCGTGATTTTACGAGGTATTACATCATCACCCCCTTAAAAGAAATCTAGACCTCAAGATTTACTGGAATAAATAAGGGTACTTCTGTTTCTGTCACACCCGCTCGTAGCGGAAGCGCGAGGTGTGATCTGATCGGTTCTCATTGCATAACAATATAAGTGAACATACTAAATGAATAGAAACAAGCTCCAATGCCATTGTCATAATTGTTTCAAAAGAACGCAACATAAGTTAAATGTATTGGTTACAAACCATTAAATGAAAATAAGTTGTCATCGTTTTATACATCAAAATGTAAGTCTTAAAATGTCAAGGCTTTGACCACTATATCACCGCAAAGAGGCGGTATATAACGGGCAAACCCTTCAAATGGTGGCATGGAGTCTTGATACTTGCTTTCCTTGACTGAAATGTCTGCCAGGTCCACTAATTTCCTGAAATACATGTTAAGTTTGAAAACATCAACAAAAGTTGAGCGAGTTCATGCAGTTTAGCTGTATGAGATGTATCTGTAAAATGTGAGTTGTATAAAATGTATCCATAAAATGTGAGTTGTATAAACTGTATCCATAACATGTGAGTTGTATAAAATGTATCTGTATGTATGATGTATAAACTGTATCCACAACATGTGAGTTGTATAAAATGTATCTGTATGTATGATGTAGTATGTAAAGCGTCAATGAAATCGTTGATCATTAATGTTTCGCGAGGACATTAATATGTGTGACGAATTAGGAAGCAATCCAAACCTAGACGATTTTATGTCGACTCCTATCGACTGGGACACAAACGCACTCTTCTGTATGGGTCCACGACCAAGAGTGGGGCTCGCCAATACCCATTAGATCTAACCACTTGTACCTAGGTCCAAACTGGATTAATGGTGCTTAGATGTATAACCCTAATTCGCACATGATCTAAGGTGTTTCATTCCCTAACTTTAACATACGTTGAACATGTATTTTCCCCGATAGTTGTAAAGTTGTAAAACATTTAAATGAACAGGGGACATGAACTCACTGAATTGCGTCCGTGAATAGATGTGAATAAGATCTCACGTGCGGTCGTCCTGAATAGCGTTGCGACCTACAAATGTTCTTATTTTTGTTAGACACTTCGGTCTTTGTAAAGAACTTGAGTACAAGTCTTGTGTCTTCAACATGTGTAAGACTTGTATGTCTTTACTGTTCGTTAACTGTGTATTCGATGAATGAGTTGTTCAAATGTTATATATATATTTTTCACCAAATATATATATATATAAATGTTATCTTGTATCTTGTGAGTTGTATAGTCGGATCTAGTCCGCTGAATTTCGTGTCTTATATGTATCGATTGTATAGCTGTGTTTCCAATGATGGTATCATTGGGCCAAGTCCATGTTTTCAAGTTATTGGGCTTAAATAGTGCTGGGCCTTAAATATTGTTGGGCCTCAATAGTGTTGGGCCTCAAATAGTGTTGGGCCTCAATAGTGTTGGGCCTCAATAGTGTTGGGCTTGAATAGTATTGGGCTTAAATAGTGTTGGGCCTCAAATAGTGTTGGGCCTCAAATAGTGTTGGGCCTCAAATAGTGTTGGGCCTTGGCCCATATGTTTGGTGTTTGGGCTTAGCCCACGAATTTATGTTAAGCCCATTATGAAAAATAAGCCCATTTGTAAAACAATAGCCCATTAAGTGTAAGTAAGCCCATTTGTTATAAACTAGTCCATTAAATAAAATAAGCCCACTAGTAAGTGTAAGTCGTTAATTTTTATAAAAACCTTTTTATAAAAATTTACCAAGTATACTCTTTAGTTAATAAAAACATACTAGTTTTTGTAAACATCCGAACTTTGTTACCGATAGCATATTTATATTTTCGTGTCGAAAGATCGTCTAAACGTCGTAGTAACTCCTCGGATTTGTGATATGTTCATAGGTTCGTCCGTCCTCCGATTTGACCATAATTTGTATTCGAAAGTTTGGAATGTCCGTAAGTTGTTTTCAAGTGTGTCTATATGTATTCTTGTAAGTCTTTAGTTGTAAGTATGTCTTGTATTTATTTGTGTCATTGTTATCAAGTCTCCAACTTGTATATATAACTAATACAAATAATAACACATAGCACATACTTGATATGTTCAATAAATATGTATTTTACCAAAATATATATTTATGTCAATTTTTATGTTTAGAAAGACCAACTTTCTAATCTTGTAAAGACTTTGTTAGAAAAAAAATGATAGTTTTGTTAACATAATGTTCTAAAAAAAATGGCCATATAACCTTTGTATTAATCATTTGGCCATGTTTCTTAAACATATCATTTTCTTTTCCAAATCACCATCAATTTACCCAATCATCTTAACTAAAAACATATGAGATTTTTATAACATAAACTTATCAAAATGATCTCCAAATCATGTAGGGTTTTGGACATGATCATAACATGTGCTAACTAGTTCAAAAACCAAGTTTACTTCTAGTTTTAACAACTTTTATAGAAATCTCTAGTTGTATGTTACTTTTTATAATCTTGTGAAAATCTTGTTTTTAAATAAAAACCTTAATTACTTTCACAAGATCAATAGTTATGATCATCCATTTAATCCTTTATGTTAAAAAAAAAACCTTTAACACAAACATGCATAATTTTTAGATCATATCTTAAAACATCTTCTAACTATTTATTTGTATCATAATCATCATAACAAGACTAAATATGCATATAACAAGTCTTAGATCACAATATAACCAAACATAAATATATCATGATTTTTATCTTTGCTTCTTTGTATTTTTTTTTCTCATGTTTATTATGTATGATCTCTTGGTTATTATTAGTAATAATAACAATCATAAACTTAATACATTTGTATAAAAAAAATAGATATAGAAGCTTACTTCTAGCACTAGGCTAGGGATGATCTTAGAAGATTATTAAGAACTAAGAAGGTGATAATCTTGATGGTAGAATACTTTTGTATGGATGAAAACCCTTCCTTTTACTTCCAAAAGCTTTAGATCCTCTTATGTTACTTGGAAATCCATTTTGATCAACAAATAAAAGACTAAAGTGAAGTGGGTTTTTGATGTTCTTGGTAAGATGGATGAAGATGATGGGAGTATTCTTATGTGTGTGTAAAATATGGTGTAAAGTGGTGATAACATGCTAGTAACATAATGAAACTAAGTGTTATAATTATTCACCAAATTGATCCACTTGCACATAAGTAAAATATCTAGATATTTTAGCAAGTAAATAAGGGTGTGGGACCCCTTTATTTTCGTTTATAAACATGGGGGGGGGGGGGGTCTTATATGGTAAAAATGTGTTAGTTATTTTTAAGACTTAGAATGAATTATTAAGATGTAAGCATTTAGGTGTTAAGGGTTTTCAATTTTACGAGATGTTTCTTGACTTGAAATGACCATAAACTAGCTTTATAAGACCTAAAATAATAATCACTAGTTCGCTACATGTGCCAAAATATAGTTCGGCTAGATGTATAGCGCTCGTTTCGCAAGTAAATAGTCGAAAGGTACGCTTATGGAAGTTATAGGGAAAATTTCCGTTATGTGTATAATTGATATTCCATAAGTATTTTTATATGAAATTGGTGCCTAAACATCAATTTTTGCATCTTGTAATAAAATACAATTGCTGAATTTTGCGGAAAATTCATGAAATGGTCACTTTTAGCGCTTTTCGGATAGTTTTTAGTGCTACCGGGCATTGGTAAAATATTAACCGAACTCTTGTATTCCCATATAGGGTTTAACATATAATTGATATTGGACTCTCATCCGAGTCCTAAAGATGTCATTTTAGATGTTTTCTGCGGATCCGGAGTTTTCGTCAGCACTCTAGTTCACTAGGCACTACTCTAGTTGTTTCGGTGAATTGTTTGCACTATTTCAAATGTACCCAATAAAATGAATCATGTGCATCATAATTGAATATTCCATAAGTATTCTAAGATGTATATTATGTAATACGCAGTTCGAGTGTTCGAAATGCATAAAAATGTAGCTAAAATGAGTACTTGAAGTGTAAGAAAGTTACCGAAAAGTGGCAGTTGTCACATTCTCCCCCTGTTATTGAGAATTTCGTCCCGAAATTCAAGCTGAGTCATCCTTTGCAGGATTGTTCTCAAAAAGGTGAGGATATTTGACTTTGATTTGGTCTTCACGTTCCCAAGTATATTGGGGTCCGTGTCGAGAGTTCCAACGAATTTTTACTAATATGTGACGACTCCTTTGTATTTTCTGGACCTTCCGGTCCATGACCTTAATAGGTGCTTTGTGAATTGGAGTTTGTCATCAATGTGAATCTCATCCTCTGAGATGATAACCGTTTCTTGTGTTGGACTCTTCTCAAGATTCGACACATGAAATGTGTGGTGTACTCTACTTAGTTCTTCTGGTAACTTCAGCTTGTAGGCAACGGTGCCAATCTTTTCTAAGATTTCAAATGGTCCAATGTAACGTGGGTTAAGCTTTCCACGTTCACTGAACCTCGCTACGCCTTTCCAAGGCGAGACTTTCAACAAGACTTTGTATCCAACCTCGAAAGATAATGGTTTTCGTCTTTTATCTGCGTAGCACTTTTGTCGATCGCGAGCCGTCTTGATACGGTCTCGGGTCTGAAAAAATTTTATCCGTAGTCTCTTGGACTAGTTTCGGACCAATTAATTAACTATCGCCTGTTTCCGCCCAACATAGCGGAGAGCGACACTTTCGACCATAAAGAGCTTCAAACGGTGCAGCTTGTATAGTAGTATTGTAGCTGTTATTGTAGGAAAAATCAACTAAAGGTAGATGAGTATCCCAATTGCCGCCTAAATCCATAACACATGCGCGAAACATATATTCGAGTGTTTGGATTGTCCGTTCGCTCTGTCCGTCAGTTTATGGATGAAAGGCCGTACTTGGATTCAAATGAGATCCAAAGGCCTGTTGAAATGATTTCCAAATTCTAGAAATAAAACGACCGTCTCGGTCTGAAATGATTGAAATAGGCACTCCATGACGAGCCACTATTTCTTTGAGATAGAGTTCCGCTAGTTTCTCAGTATTATCCTTCTACCAAATCGGTAAGAAGTGCGTGGACTTTGTTAGTCTATCGATGATTACACATATCATGTAGTGACCTCTTGAGGTCCTGAGTAACTTCGTAATGAAGTAAATCGATATTTGTTCCCATTACCAAACGGGAATCTCGGGTTGTTGTAACAAGTCCGAGGGATTTTGCTACTCGACTTTTACTTTCGCGCAAGTCAAGCATTCTCCGATATAAGTCGCGATATCACTTTTGAGGTTAGGCCACCAGTAGTATTCTTTCGCTACTTAGGCCTATGTGCTTCCTCAAAATATCATCTCGAAGGCCGCCAAAGAATAGAACCCAATTTCGACTCATAATGTATAAAGTTCCATCTTCTTTACACTAATTGTTCCTTCATGCCTCGAAGTGTTTCTGCTTGAATATGCTCTTCCTTGAGCGCTTGTGAATCATCTTCTCTAATGCTTGAACTCTCAGTGTTCTAACTCGCTCCTTGCGGCTCAAGGCATCTGCTACAACGTTTGCCTTGCCCGGATGGTACTTTATTTCACAATCATAGTCGTTCAACAATTCAACAAACATCGTTGACGTATATTTAATTCTTTTTGGTTGAATATGCGTTGAAGACTTTTATGATCCGTGAAAATAATGCATTGAGTACCATATAAATAATGTCGCCATAATTTATTTATTTATTTTTTTTTTTTATTTTTTTTTTTTAAAGCGAATACCACCACGCCTAACTCAAGGTCGAGAGTGGTATTGTTCTTCTCGTGAACTTTTTAAATGGGCGCGACGTGTACACAATAACTTTTTCACGTTGCATGAGTACGCAACCCAATCCTTGATGCGAAGCATCATAGTCTACAACAGAGTCATCGGTATCGTCGGATAATGATAAGATTGTAAAATGCTATGCACCAATCTTAAGAATAAGTTGTAAGGCTATATCTTGTTTTTCGATTTGGGGCGAATTTATTGTCTTTAACAACTCTAAAATGGTTCTCAAATGTTGCTCATGTTCATCAGTCGATCGAGAGTATATCAAAATGTCGTCAATAAACACTATGACGAATTTGTCGAGATACGGCTTGCACACACGATTCATTAAATCCATGAAGACCGCTGGTGCATTTGTTAAACCAAAAGGCATAACGAGAAACTCGTAATGACCGTAACGAGTCTTAAAAGCCGTTTTCGGTATGCTTTCCTCTTGAATTCGTAACTGATGATACTCCGATCGTAAGTCTATCTTAGAGTAGAAGCTAGAACCTTTCATAAACCATTTGAGTTAGTTGGAAATTCATTTGTAACATGGTTTAGAAATATGAATTTTCGTTCATCGAAATGTTGTGCATTTTTGCAAAACTTGCATGTCTTTCCACCCCCAAAACCTTTATAAAGATGTATAGTGGTAAAGAGTAGGGGTTATGAACTCACAACATCCTCATTCGGTCAACTACAAGGTTCAGAAGGTGCTAATCGACATGGAGATTTGGCTATGGGTGCGGCTCCCGGTACCAAGTCGATGTGAAACTCGACTTGTTGATATGGTGGTAGTCCTGGCAAGACTTCAGGAATTTCTTCAGGAAATTATTTTATCAAAAGAATATCTGTCAGCTGTGGCCCAACGGCCTTCTTGTCTACAACAAGTGCTAGATAGGCAATACAACCTTTCCGTAAGCACTTATGTGCTTTCATGCCATTGATGATCCGCAATGGGGTGTCGCGCTTCTCTCCATGTATCACAAGTGTCTCTTCGTTCAGTAGTGGTAGGCGAATGATCTTCTCGTGACATAAGACTTTGGCTAGGTTATCGGATAACCAATCCATGTCAACCACTACTTCGAAAATACTCAACTGAACGGGGAAGAGATCGATATTGAATTTTTTTAGCTCTAAACTCGACTAGTCTACTTTTTGCCAATTCTATAGAATGAGGAGACGTCTAGCTTACTTGACTCTAGGCCAAGTACATTTTAAATTCTGTGTGGCGAGGACTTCTCTGTATAGTCTTAGGAACCCTATGTTTAAATGTAGGATAACCCAATCCATATGTTTAGATGTAGGATAACCCGATCCATATGTTTAGATGTTGGATATCCTAACCATATGTTTAGATGTAGGATAACCCAATCCCTAATTGTAGCTAGGACAATCCCGTCCCTAGCCATGACACTCATGTATGTGAAATGTTGAGATGAAGCTAAAATTGCCAATTGTATAAAATAACATGGATGTGAAATGTTGACGAATAGGATACATACCGGTGGCCCTTAATGATTTGATATGTCTCAGCTAATTACCCATTAGCTAACTTGATATAGTAATGTGTGTCCAACATGACTCTAATTCTAGTATATTCTTAACATTTAAAAGCAATAGCTAAGCTCGGTGTTGGTATTAAAAGAATTGATACATGATGATCGTAGAGTGTACGTACTCATGACTTCATTGGGATTTTGTGGAGTATTCATAGTTCTAACCACACACACACTTATTCACATTTAGGATTTCGACAAGTTACCAGCATACATCCTGGTACCAAAATCGTTTATGGCAGCAGTTGCCTTCATTTCTCTCATGGCGAGAGTTATTGTTTGAGTGATTGAGGTAGGGAGGGATGATGCTGTCATGCTTCGGATCTCCGAGGCTAAACCCGAAATGTAACACTCAGTGTGTTTGAATTCGGGTGTTTCCCAGTATGGAACAACCCTTGAGAGACCGTGAAAGCATCAAGTGTAACCATCAACATTGGCTCCAGTTATGATCGAGTTCTTTTATAAAATCATATGAAAATAGATATGAAAATCAGATGATATAAAAGAATGATGTATGGTTAAATAAATAACCAATAAAAATGTAGTGTATAAATATATCATGTCTTGAAATAGAATATTATGTCTTGTGTAGAGGATGTCGCGTCTTGTGCAAAAATGTCATGTCTTGTCTTTGTCGAAGAGATTTGAATAACACCACGATATGCAATATAACATAAGCACTTATATATAGGAAGTACCAGCGGCGTATCCACCATGCTTTTATCATATTACACACGTCACATCACTTACAAATAACCACCAAAAATGTCTTGTATAAAAGCAATAGTTTTCAACACATAACTTTTAACTTAAACAATTGATTCTTTTGGCGCCATGATCTTTTTAATACACACAATTAAAAGAATCTAGACATTTATTTGAATAAATAAAGTCTATCATGTGCCCAAGAATGAAGAATACAATCAATCGGTCATGGAAACCTCAAGACCATATTGTTCATACATGTTTGAATAAATGATAATGTGGATAACCAAAACCAAAAGGTGTAATGCCTCTTGCGTGTATTGGTCATATGTTTAAATGAAAAAAAGAAAAAAAATAATTCATTGAGGAGGGGAAACCAACCAGTGGTCTTCGTCTATATAATATGTATTCCCTACTCTATGGACCTCGATCATCCTAAGTAAAGAAAATCCTTTGTCTTACTTGTCCATGTGACAATTATGGTAATAGTGCTTGAGTTTCACGAGCTCTAGCAAAATTATTAGAATTTCCAAAGATGTCGAATAGAATGTAATGAGGGAGTTGCAGCATGGTTCATGCCATACCATCCCTTGAAAAAAAACAAATGTCAAACGACGGAATTTATTGTATCACTTCCAATAAATATGATAAGGTGGAATATGATAAAGTAAGGTAAGGTAAAGTAGGATAAAGTGTCATAGACACCCTGGAACCAACCCATGTTCAAGAATTTCGAGAATGTTGAGGAAAATCCTCCATGAGTAGCTAACACGTTTTGTTTGTTTAAATGACTAGTCTCAACTGAATCGTGATATAGATCGAATGTTAGGTGTGAACAAATATGTGTCGTCTTCCCGTATTGTATTGTATTGTATTGTATTGTATTGTATTGTATTGTATTGTATTGTATTGTATTGTATTGTATTGTATTGTATTGTATTGTATTGTATTGTATTGTATTGTATTGTATTGTATTGTATTGTATTGTATTGTATTGTATTGTATTGTATTGTATTGTATTGTATTGTATTGTATTGTATTGTATTGTATTGTATTGTATTGTAGGGTGTTATACTAACCACCCCCAGTTCGTGTTCTACTAGATAGGAAGAATTGAATCTCAAGTAATAACTTAAGAATTTTGAATGAATAGTGATCATTAGCTTGACCCGCAGAGTCCACCAGAATTTCCATGCACTACAAGTTGTTATTACGTGGGCCCCCGTAATAATAAATTGTCTTGCATGGTCACCCTAGCATTCTCTCGTTCAGAGCAGGCGATCAGTCAGAGAGAGGACACTATTGTTTATATACCTTCAACATAGAAGGAAACTTCGTGATAGTTCACGTGTCAACGTCCGTTGTTGTTACTCGCAGAACGGTACGGCGTTAGGTGAAATAGAAATGGAAAGAATCTGTAACAATAACAACTGAAGAGGCACCTTCAAGATGAGTACTTCATCTTCCTTGTAAGGACAAGAGTATATCCACCTTGATTAGTATGAGTCACATGGATCTCGTCCCACTAATGGAGTTGTTGTCCAAGGTTACCACCTTCGCCTCGTCGTCATTATCATGGTCAGGCATCTCAGCATTCGCGAGAAAGCAACCATATTTTACGGAATTAAGTTTAAGATTTCACTTAGGAATCATGTTCGCCATAAGCTCCACAGTAGACTTGAGGTCGATATTTTCATCGTGTGAGTAAAGAATAATAATAGAGTTTGAAGTCGAAGGTATTTTGTCCTTGGCAAAATATTTTGTACAAAACATATATAAATAAATCATATATGTATATAATCACATGAAATCCTATCTAACAAGGATTTCTATCTTGCATAAGTTGAATTTGTATATGTTGAACTTGTAAACTGTTTATGATGTGTAAACTGATAATGTAATGTGTCTATCTTGTATAAGCACTGATAATGTAATGTATTGTAGGCACATAGTCTATTAATGTATTGTGTCTGTTTCTCATAGACTTCACCCATGGAAATGTCCTCGCTTGATTTATGTGAAATGAATTTTTGCTGTAGTGGACCTTGAAAAATGTTTATGCAATGAAAACCTTTTGACTTGTCCAATTTTATTTATAATCTGTTCAACATGAACAAGAGGTTTTCGTGAGAGATCCCTAGTGATTGTAGACTTAGACTCGAGAAAGAATCCTGGTTCACTACAATCGATGCTCTGATACCAATCTGTCACACCCGCTCGTAGCGTAAGCGCGAGGTGTGATCTGATCGGTTCTCATTGCATAACAATATAAGTGAACATACTAAATGAATAGAAACAAGCTCCAATGCCATTGTCATAATTGTTTCAAAAGAACGCAACATAAGTTAAATGTATTGGTTACAAACCATTAAATGAAAATAAGTTGTCATCGTTTTATACATCAAAATGTAAGTCTTAAAATGTCAAGGCTTTGACCACTATATCACCGCAAAGAGGCGGTATATAACGGGCAAACCCTTCAAATGGTGGCATGGAGTCTTGATACTTGCTTTCCTTGACTGAAATGTCTGCCAGGTCCACTAATTTCCTGAAATACATGTTAAGTTTGAAAACATCAACAAAAGTTGAGCGAGTTCATGCAGTTTAGCTGTATGAGATGTATCTGTAAAATGTGAGTTGTATAAAATGTATCCATAAAATGTGAGTTGTATAAACTGTATCCATAACATGTGAGTTGTATAAAATGTATCTGTATGTATGATGTATAAACTGTATCCACAACATGTGAGTTGTATAAAATGTATCTGTATGTATGATGTAGTATGTAAAGCGTCAATGAAATCGTTGATCATTAATGTTTCGCGAGGACATTAATATGTGTGACGAATTAGGAAGCAATCCAAACCTAGACGATTTTATGTCGACTCCTATCGACTGGGACACAAACGCACTCTTCTGTATGGGTCCACGACCAAGAGTGGGGCTCGCCAATACCCATTAGATCTAACCACTTGTACCTAGGTCCAAACTGGATTAATGGTGCTTAGATGTATAACCCTAATTCGCACATGATCTAAGGTGTTTCATTCCCTAACTTTAACATACGTTGAACATGTATTTTCCCCGATAGTTGTAAAGTTGTAAAACATTTAAATGAACAGGGGACATGAACTCACTGAATTGCGTCCGTGAATAGATGTGAATAAGATCTCACGTGCGGTCGTCCTGAATAGCGTTGCGACCTACAAATGTTCTTATTTTTGTTAGACACTTCGGTCTTTGTAAAGAACTTGAGTACAAGTCTTGTGTCTTCAACATGTGTAAGACTTGTATGTCTTTACTGTTCGTTAACTGTGTATTCGATGAATGAGTTGTTCAAATGTTATATATATATTTTTCACCAAATATATATATATAAATGTTATCTTGTATCTTGTGAGTTGTATAGTCGGATCTAGTCCGCTGAATTTCGTGTCTTATATGTATCGATTGTATAGCTGTGTTTCCAATGATGGTATCATTGGGCCAAGTCCATGTTTTCAAGTTATTGGGCTTAAATAGTGCTGGGCCTTAAATATTGTTGGGCCTCAATAGTGTTGGGCCTCAAATAGTGTTGGGCCTCAATAGTGTTGGGCCTCAATAGTGTTGGGCTTGAATAGTATTGGGCTTAAATAGTGTTGGGCCTCAAATAGTGTTGGGCCTCAAATAGTGTTGGGCCTTGGCCCATATGTTTGGTGTTTGGGCTTAGCCCACGAATTTATGTTAAGCCCATTATGAAAAATAAGCCCATTTGTAAAACAATAGCCCATTAAGTGTAAGTAAGCCCATTTGTTATAAACTAGTCCATTAAATAAAATAAGCCCACTAGTAAGTGTAAGTCTTTAATTTTTATAAAAACCTTTTTATAAAAATTTACCAAGTATACTCTTTAGTTAATAAAAACATACTAGTTTTTGTAAACATCCGAACTTTGTTACCGATAGCATATTTATATTTTCGTGTCGAAAGATCGTCTAAACGTCGTAGTAACTCCTCGGATTTGTGATATGTTCATAGGTTCGTCCGTCCTCCGATTTGACCATAATTTGTATTCGAAAGTTTGGAATGTCCGTAAGTTGTTTTCAAGTGTGTCTATATGTATTCTTGTAAGTCTTTAGTTGTAAGTATGTCTTGTATTTATTTGTGTCATTGTTATCAAGTCTCCAACTTGTATATATAACTAATACAAATAATAACACATAGCACATACTTGATATGTTCAATAAATATGTATTTTACCAAAATATATATTTATGTCAATTTTTATGTTTAGAAAGACCAACTTTCTAATCTTGTAAAGACTTTGTTAGAAAAAAAATGATAGTTTTGTTAACATAATGTTCTAAAAAAAATGGCCATATAACATTTGTATTAATCATTTGGCCATGTTTCTTAAACATATCATTTTCTTTTCCAAATCACCATCAATTTACCCAATCATCTTAACTAAAAACATATGAGATTTTTATAACATAAACTTATCAAAATGATCTCCAAATCATGTAGGGTTTTGGACATGATCATAACATGTGCTAACTAGTTCAAAAACCAAGTTTACTTCTAGTTTTAACAACTTTTATAGAAATCTCTAGTTGTATGTTACTTTTTATAATCTTGTGAAAATCTTGTTTTTAAATAAAAACCTTAATTACTTTCACAAGATCAATAGTTATGATCATCCATTTAATCCTTTATGTTAAAAAAAAAACCTTTAACACAAACATGCATAATTTTTAGATCATATCTTAAAACATCTTCTAACAATTTATTTGTATCATAATCATCATAACAAGACTAAATATGCATATAACAAGTCTTAGATCACAATATAACCAAACATAAATATATCATGATTTTTATCTTTGCTTCTTTGTATTTTTTTTTCTCATGTTTATTATGTATGATCTCTTGGTTATTATTAGTAATAATAACAATCATAAACTTAATACATTTGTATAAAAAAAATAGATATAGAAGCTTACTTCTAGCACTAGGCTAGGGATGATCTTAGAAGATTATTAAGAACTAAGAAGGTGATAATCTTGATGGTAGAATACTTTTGTATGGATGAAAACCCTTCCTTTTACTTCCAAAAGCTTTAGATCCTCTTATGTTACTTGGAAATCCATTTTGATCAACAAATAAAAGACTAAAGTGAAGTGGGTTTTTGGTGTTCTTGGTAAGATGGATGAAGATGATGGGAGTATTCTTATGTGTGTGTAAAATATGGTGTAAAGTGGTGATAACATGCTAGTAACATAATGAAACTAAGTGTTATAATTATTCACCAAATTGATCCACTTGCACATAAGTAAAATATCTAGATATTTTAGCAAGTAAATAAGGGTGTGGGACCCCTTTATTTTCGTTTATAAACATGGGGGGGGGGGTCTTATATGGTAAAAATGTGTTAGTTATTTTTAAGACTTAGAATGAATTATTAAGATGTAAGCATTTAGGTGTTAAGGGTTTTCAATTTTCCGAGATGTTTCTTGACTTGAAATGACCATAAACTAGCTTTATAAGACCTAAAATAATAATCACTAGTTCGCTACATGTGCCAAAATATAGTTCGGCTAGATGTATAGCGCTCGTTTCGCAAGTAAATAGTCGAAAGGTACGCTTATGGAAGTTATAGGGAAAATTTCCGTTATGTGTATAATTGATATTCCATAAGTATTTTTATATGAAATTGGTGCCTAAACATCAATTTTTGCATCTTGTAATAAAATACAATTGCTGAATTTTGCGGAAAATTCATGAAATGGTCACTTTTAGCGCTTTTCGGATAGTTTTTAGTGCTACCGGGCATTGGTAAAATATTAACCGAACTCTTGTATTCCCATATAGGGTTTAACATATAATTGATATTGGACTCTCATCCGAGTCCTAAAGATGTCATTTTAGATGTTTTCTGCGGATCCGGAGTTTTCGTCAGCACTCTAGTTCACTAGGCACTACTCTAGTTGTTTCGGTGAATTGTTTGCACTATTTCAAATGTACCCAATAAAATGAATCATGTGCATCATAATTGAATATTCCATAAGTATTCTAAGATGTATATTATGTAATACGCAGTTCGAGTGTTCGAAACGCATAAAAATGTAGCTAAAATGAGTACTTTAAGTGTAAGAAAGTTACCGAAAAGTGGCAGTTGTCACAGTTTCATTGCGGACTCTACCTCCCACGTGTACTCGGAACCTCTACGGGCATCCCATTTAACCTTTACAATAGATACGTGCTTCTTTCGAAGCTTCTTAACCTGTCGATCCTCGATCGACAAAGGCTTTTCAACAAACCTTAAGCTCTCATCAATGTGCACATCTTTATGTGACATGGCTAGCGATTCATCAGCTAGACATTTCTTCAGATTGCAGATGTGGAACACATTATGAATTCCAATAAGCTCTTCAGGCGGGTTTAACTTGTAAGCCACTGTTCCGACACATTCGATGATCTCGAATGGTCCTATGTATCTTGGGCTTAACTTGCCTTTCTTGCCAAATCACATCACTCCTTTCCAGGGTGATACCTTCAGTAACACTTTGTCACCAACCTCGAACTTTAGAGGTTTACGCCTTTTATCTGCTTAGCTTTTCTGCCTATCCCTGGCAGCTTTGAGACGATCACGTATCTGCACGATCTTATCTGTCGTTTCCAGGACTTTATCAGGTCCTGTTAGTTGGACATCTCCAACTTCTCCCCAACAAACGGGCGTCCTGCACTTTCTCCCATACAAAGCTTCAAAAGATGCAGCTTGAATACTTGAATGATAGCTATTATTATATGAAAATTCAATCAATGGAAGATGATCATCCCAACTTCCCCCTAAATCAATAACACAAGCTCTTAACATATCCTCCAGCATTTGAATTGTACGCTCGCTTTGACCATTCGTCTGAGGATGATACGCAGTGCTGAAGTTTAATCGAGTGCCTAGGGATTGCTGAAAGCTTTTCCAAAAATGCGATGTATATCTCGTCTCCCTATCAGAGATGATAGACACTGGCACTCCATGAAGAGATACAGTCTCGTCCACGTACAGCTGAGCTAACTTATCTGAGCTGTGTGTTTCCTTAAAAGGTAAGAAGTGGGCTGACTTGGTCAGTCTATCTACTATAACCCAATTAGTATCATTTCCTCGCTTTGTCTTTGGTAACTTAGTAATAAAATCCATAGTTACCATTTCCCACTTCCAGGTGGAAAGTTCAGGCTGTTGCAGCAAACCTGACGGCTTCTGGTGTTCTGCCTTAACTTGAGCACACGTCAAACATTTGGCCACATAAGTGGCTATAGATTTCTTCAAACCTATCCACCAGTAATTTGCCTTTAAATCCTGGTACATCTTATCACTTCCAGGATGAACAGAATATTTGGATCTATGGGCTTCTTGAAGGATAACGTCCCTGAGTCCTCCATAAATTGGAACCCATATCCGTCCATTCAATCTTAGGATCCCATCCTTACCATATGATAACTGTTCAGCAGTTACTCCCAACTTTTCATTTGGATAGTTAGCTTCTAATACAACTTCCTTCTGAGCGGCTAACAACCTTTCATTCAAAGTGTTCTTCAATTCAATGATCTTGGCATTGATTCTAATGGGCTTAACCCTTTCCTTTCTACTCAAAGTATCGGCGACCACATTCGCCTTACCTGGATGGTATCGGATTTCACAGTCATAATCATTCAATGTCTCCATCCATCGACATTGTCTCATGTTCAGATCCTTCTGGTTAAACAGATGCTGAAGGCTCTTGTGATCAGAATAGATCACACATTTGGTGCCATATAAATAATGCCTCCAAAGTTTTAGTGCAAACACAACGGCACCCAATTCCAAATCGTGGGTGGTGTAGTTATTTTCGTGCACCTTTAATTGTCGGGAAGCATAGGTAATAACTTTGCCTTTTTGCATAAGCACACATCCCATACCAGTGTGCGATGCGTCGCAGTATACTACAAATTCTTCAATTCCTTCCGGCAATGTCAACACAGGTGCATTGCTTAACTTCTGTTTAAGAATATCAAAGGATTCTTGTTGCTTAGGACCCCAATCAAACTTGATATTCTTGCGAGTTAATGAAGTTAGGGGTGCTGCAATCCTTGAGAAATTCTCAATAAAACGCCTATAATATCCTGCCAGACCCAAGAAGCTGCGAATCTCTGTGGGCATCTTCGGTTCTTGCCAATTCATGATGGCTTCAATCTTAGCGGGATCCACCTGGATACCATGCTCGCTAACCACATGTCCAAGAAATTGGACTTCACGAAGCCAAAACTCACATTTTGAAAACTTGGCGTAGAGCTTCTCATGCTGAAGAAGTTTAAGAATACAACAAAGGTGTTTCTCATGATCAGCCTGGTTCTTCGAATAAATAAGAATGTCATCAATGAAGACGATAACAAATTTGTCCAAATAGGGTTTGCAAAAGCGATTTATGAGATCCATGAACGTTGCTGGTGCATTAGTGAGCCCGAAAGGCATCACCAAGAACTCGTAGTGACCGTATCGAGTTCTGAATGCAGTCTTATGTACATCTTCATCTCTAACCTTCAGCTGATGGTACCCTGACCATAAATCAATCTTGGAGAAGTAACTTGCCCCTTGCAATTGATCGAATAAGTCGTCGATCCTGGGAAATGGATATTTGTTCTTGATTGTAACCTTGTTCAGCTCTCGATAATCAATGCATAAACGCATTGATCCATCCTTTTTCTTCACAAACAGAATTGGTGCTCCCCAAGGAGATGAGCTAGGTCAAATAAATCCTTTTGCCAACAAGTCATCCAGTTGAGTCCTTAACTCTTTCATCTCAGTTGGTGCTAATCTATAAGGTGCTCTTGCAACAGGTGCTGCTCCAGGAATAATGTCAATTCTGAACTCCACTTGCCTATCTGGAGGTAAACCAGGTAGTTCCTCAGGGAATACTTCTGGGTATTCAGAAATGGCAGGGATGTCTTCAATCTTGGGCTTTGGTTCATCAATAGTTAGCTGTGCCATTTAGATGACACAACCCTTCTTCAAACATCTTGACGCCTTAAGCATAGACACTTGCTTAGGCAACCCATACTGAGTATCTCCTTGTATGGTAAGTGGCTCACCATACGAAGTCTTAATAACCACTTGTTTCTTGTCACAAACAATCTGGGCTTGGTTATGAGATAACCAATCCATGCCTATCACTGTGTCGAAACCAGCTAGTTTCAAAGGAAGCAAAGATAACGTAAAAGAATGGTTCCTAATGGATATAAAACATCCATCTAACACAGTTGAAGCAGTTTCTATAGTACCATCGGCCAATTCTACTTCGTATTTTATGCTTAGGGTTTTAACAGGTAGGTTTAATAACTTACAAAACTTATCATCAACAAATGACTTATCTGCACCCGAATCAAATAATACCCTTGCATAAACATCATTTATAAGAAAGGTACCTGTTATAACGTTGTCATTCTGAATCGCTTCCTGTGCATTCATCTGAAAGACCCGAGCATTGGTCTTTTTACCTTCTTCAGGTTTCTTGGCATACTTTGGGCAGTTAGTCTTGATATGCCCCTTCTCGTTACAGTTGTAACAAGTCGCATCCTTTATCTTCTTACACTCCAACGTCTTATGCTCACTAGATTTACAGATCCCACAAGCCCTAGGCTGTGATTGGGATTTTGATTCATACCTGCACTTTCCCAGTTGGCGTTTCTTGCACGTCTTGCATTTGGGCTTCTCACCCGACTGTTGGTCATCCTTCTTGAATCCTGAACTCTTCTTGTGATCAGAGTTCCCCTTATGCTTCTTATCTAAACGGTGTGAGTTATCATCCTCAGGTTTCCTCTTCCCCGTATCAGAATTCCTAAGCGATCTCTGCCTGACCGCATCAAGGGTAAGAGATAATGACAAATCAGCTACAGACCTAAAGGTAGTAGGTCGGGACGCTTTCACACTAGCTTTGATCTCCGGGGCTAAACCCCCAATGAAACAGGCTATACGTTTTGGTTCCGGTGTTACCAAGTAAGGAACCAATCTAGACATGGTATTGAAACTGGTAAGGTATGCCTGGCAGTCTAGATACTTCATAACCAATGTCAGAAAGTCAGTCTCGATCTTCTCAACTTCATGTTGAGGACAGAAATTCTCTTTGATCAAAGCAACAAACTGAGCCCATGTTAAGTTGTATAACGGAATCTTCCCAGTAGCTTGGATTAAGGATCTCCACCAAGCTAGAGCTTCTCCCTTGAACGATTGTGAAATATACTTAACAATATCTTGCTCTGCACACCCGCTAATATCAACCACTGTATCCATCTCGTCTAGCCACGTCATGCAATCAATAGCTCCTTTTTCCCTAGTGAAATCCCTGGGCTTGCAGGAGACGAAATACTTATATGAACAGGTCTTTGCACGTGGCTCTTGGTTGAATACAATCTTCTTAGATGGAACACTATGCTGATTTGATGAGTGTTGGGCATCATCCTTCTTCGACTCATGAGATTTAGAAGGTGGCTTACTGTGAGCCTCAGAGTGAGTCTTAGGGTATGATTTGGAATAAGGTACAGATCAAGTCTTTCTATGTGTACCACTTGATTCTCTAAACTGCCTGTCCATGGCTTTAGAAACAGCATTGTCAATCAGTGTTTGAAGTTCTGCACCAGTTATGTTGATCCTGGTAGGATCATGATTCTCTATAGGGTGACTGTTGATTTCTTCAGATTCCGCCATGTAGCTTGATTGCTACAAAAAGTAATGATAATGATTTATTCAAGGGTCTATTATGGAATTGTCTTTTATAGCAATTCATTAACCATGGTATTAATAAACTATAATGGTTAATTTATTAAGCATATTCATTCAGGATTTTCATT
Source organism: Helianthus tuberosus (assembly GCA_030545235.1). NCBI lineage: Eukaryota > Viridiplantae > Streptophyta > Magnoliopsida > Asterales > Asteraceae > Helianthus > Helianthus tuberosus. Next base: position 150,499,996 of record CM060412.1, read on the forward strand.
ATAATTATCCTCAGTTATAATTTATTAATATATTATAATGGCACAAAAGGCCAAGTCACAAGGACAATTTAAATTATAAGCCATGATCTTATAGGATCGAGGCATTAAGGCTTGAATCATAGTTCATCACCTTTTCTTGACAGAGAGTCGTAGACTACAACTGTCTTTTGTCTTATATGACAATGAATATGGCCCGTAGGCCCTACATCACAAATTGATGTTTAAATAAAATAGAGAAAAGAATTGGAAGAATCCAATATAAGGATGACTTGTGTGATTTTATTGAATCACATTTGCCAGGATTGTTAACATGTTTTCAGACGTTAACAAGGATTTGAATCTTATTAAGGAACTACCATCATGACCATGTCATAAAATAACACATGGGCTAGGTTTTGCCTTTAAGATTTGTTTAATCTATAATGGCAGATCTTACAAAAGGAATGATATTCTTATTTATTTCATATTTTATTTTCATGCATATAATGACAGAAATGAAATTTAAAATTAAGACATTCCATTAAAATTTTAAAAAGGAGTACATATTTGCCCTAAATGGGACTTTAACAGAAATAACTTGCTCACGCAGGGGCTAAACTGAAAATACAAGTCCTCGCAGGGACTAAGTACATAAATAGATGTCCACGCAGGGACTTAATGAAAATTTAAAGAAATACAAATAAACAAAATAAGGAATTCAATGATCCCTTTTGTTCTTCCCTTTGATCAAATTTTCCAAACCTTTAAGAAATCCCCGGTGGCTTCTACGCTCTTCTTGAACCTCCCGCTCCACATGGCTCAACCTTTGAAGAATCTCCTGCTGCTGCGGTGGTTGGATCTGCTGCGGCTGCTGCTGCTATAGAGGTTGAGGAGGTGGCGGGTATTGATACCCATAGGCCGGGTACCCAGTCTGATAGGGGGCTCTGTAGGGCCCTTCGAGATGAAGAGCATTGTAGTTTGCCGCTACAAGATACGGGTCAACATCGGGGGCATTGAAGTAATTATAGCCATAATGGCCTGGCTGCTCAAAAGGGTTATACGCTGCTACACCAGCGTAAGAAGGTATTGGGTTATCAAAACCCATGTGTGGTGGAGAAGGTGGTGCGACTGGCGGGTAGTGACTGCCACTGGAGGGTTGAGGGGTGCTGAAACGGAATCCCCCTCGCACGGACATCCGTGCTCCTGATCTTCTCCGCCTCGGTGGTTCCAGAGGCGGTTGCTGCTCTGACGGCGGCGGTGGCGGTGGAGTGACCGCCTGAAAACGAGAATCCTCAGAGGGGTCCTGCTGCTGCTGATGTGCTAGGTTAAAAGGGGGAGTAAACTCCCAAGGGTACGAGGCAAACCTTGCTTCATAGTTGTCTGGGCCTCAGTATGGTGAACCGTGAAAAGACGATCCATCTGAAATTTCGATGGGATGCATCGGCGTCCCACTCGGTGGCATCTCCGGATCGGGGTCATCATCCATATCCATAGCGTGGTCACCGGAGAAGTGATCTTCTGGTCCCAATGGGTTAAAGGCCACTGGTTCTTGCACCTGATTTGCCAGATTGAACCGGCTCTGAAAGTACGGGGTCATGTCTTCAAAGGCACGGTGTGAACCCGACCGCTGCAACGGCAAGTAGGAGTGGCGAGAATGTTCGGACTCGTTGCCTTGATGGAGTTCGAAAGAGTCATGGTACGAAGGTGAGGAGCTTAGCGAGACAGAACGCCTCGCAGGCTCTAAGTACGTCCTCCAGTCTTCTTGGGGACTCATGCTCATCGTCACTGAAGGAGTTCGCCGTGAGATGGCCCGGCTTCATGGTCATGCCTGGTGAAAATTGGGGCCTGACCGCCTCTTCCTCTACCTCTAATACGCGGTGGCATCTTCTGTTCCTGTCAACACAAACAAAAGAAACACAAAGGAAAACAATAAAGAACAAAATAAAGATTAGGATTAGTCCTAAGTCCTTTTCCTAGACTCGGAAGTCAAGGAATGTGCAACTGTGTCATTGAGATTAAACACAAAAGGCTAGTGTTTAATTCACTCAATGTTGACTCTGATACCAAGCTGTCACACCTCGATATTTCCACGTATTACCGGTGGGGAGTATCGTGACGTAGTTGATATCATCATAGTCAATAATCACAGTTTAATGCACAGCGGCTGTCTAAAAAGTAATAATATTACAAACCGAATGAAAGTAACATGAGTATTACAAACAGGATGTCAAAGGATCCACAGGCGGATCAAAACAAAGGAAAAATATTGTTCAACAGATTTTTAAAGTGATAAAGCTTGCATAAATCTTTATTTAATTCACTCAGGAGTAGCCAGCCTATTCCGCCTAGTACCTGCACTTAACCTTTTGGAAAATACGTCAGTTTACACTGGTAAATACAATTAACTGACACTTTTGAAAATGTTTTAAGAAAATTGATTTAAGTGCACAAGGCCCAAATAATCTTTTATAACTTGGGATAATTATTTAAAAATAAACTTGTAAAAGAATTATATGTTTGTTATACGTTCAGTAGCCCGGGCTGAATACCGGATTAAAGATTAATAGACACACCACATAATATATCCCACGGCGTGTTATTCTCGAACAGGCGGGTACATTATTTTTACATACGCACCGGCAGGTGTATGCCTACACCCCGTGCTTAAGTCGTGGCCATTTCAATGAATGAGCCGAGGATATCCAGGACATGGTCATTAACCCCCCAAAGGCTTTAAACAAACAAAACAGATTAAACGGGTTATCTCAATGATTTAACCTTCATATGATTAAAAATTCAATACCCGACCAAGCGGTATTTTATATACCGTACCCCAAGCCCGTATAAGGGAAAATAAGTTAAAAGTATTTACCTGAGCAAAATATTCAAATTTATCTCAGCCATATACAATCAGCAAGTGCAAATATCTTTTACTGGGCTCCTAAATCTGGAACGAAGATTTTAATAACCTATTAGATTCCTAACGGGTCTTACTTAAGTTTAAACTTAGACCGGTTAGTTTAAAGAAAGATATACGGTTCAAAACGCAAGATTAAGCGAGACCAGATTTGAATGTGGTTTAGACCCGACAAGTATGAAGACTTGTATAATATGGGTAAACTAAACACATTCTGGATTTTGAGGTAAAAATGATAAGGTTTGAGCCGTTTCGGTCAATTTATGCAAACTAGTCACATAAACCATACCGAACGCGAAAAATACTTAACGGGTAACCAAAAGAGTCATGTGCAAGTTCCCTAAGTTAATTTGCTTAAAATGTGTTATGATATCAGTAGGATACCTTCCATTATGCACAAAACGGATTTAAAACCAATTTATGCCCCATAGGGGTATTTTGGTCATTTTAAAGATTATAAAAGAGGTTAAATATTAATCTGAGGTTCTGGTCTAAAATGATCAGTAAAAATATTTATTCTTGCTTGTCATATCAGTAGGGTATTGCATATATGTGAAATTTATTATTTATAACCAAACTATGCGCCGTAGAGGCATTTCGGTCATTTCACATAAGTTTTAAAGGTCAATTCTGGAAATCTGAGTTCACAACTTTTTCTTACTATTAAGTATAAAAATTTACTTAAAACATCAGTAGGTATTAAGTCTTATATGTCAAAAATAGTTTTAATCCATACTATGCGTTTAAAATGCGTAAAAGTCGGTTTTAAGCGATTTTCAGGTTATATAAGGAAAGCTGAGATTTTTATCAGTCCAGAAGGCTTAAAATATTTTTTTTAACATATAAAATCAGTAGCAAAAGGTTTGGTATCAAAATGTTATGTAAAACTCATTTTATTAGTAAAAAGGGTATAACCGTCAATTACCGAATCAAAGCAATAACCCTATGTTATGATCAGTTTAAAAATAAATAAAAATCTTCAAAAATCCCAAAATATTATATTACATCAGTGGGTAAAAAGTTTGATGTCTAAATTTGGGTTTAAATAGGCTTTATGCTAAAAATGCCGTTTAATTAATAAAAAGCTTTCAAATTACGATATTGAGCATAACTCCTAATTCAGAACTCAAACTGATGTCAAATTTTTAGGACAAGTTTATAAATCAATAATAAAGGTTTTTGTCCTCTCACATTTTCAAAAATCTCGTTTTAATGTCAAAAGGGCATAATGGTCAACATTTAAGCAATTAACGGAAACATGTAAATGAATTGGATAAATAAGGAACCATGTAGTATAACCTCAGAGGGTTTTACCAATGTTTTAAAAACCGGTAAATACCGGCCGGTTATACCGGTATTATCGTTTCCAGATGTAAATCTGGTACGAAACACCCCGATAAATAAGTGAAACGGCATAAGGTTTGTACCGGCGGTAAAATCCGGTATACCGGTTTGAAACGTAATACCGGTACTAGCCCAGGGTTATATTAGTTTGGGTTGTTACTTATTTTTTTTATATATGTTACTTATCTTACGTAATTTTTATATATTATGATTATTCGTAAATAAAAGTTCTTATTTAATATTGTATGAAACGAAAATAGTTATCCTCTAGTTGATGAGGATGACGATAATAGTGAATTTCATCTTTTATGCGATCGTGAACTTGATGTATTCAACACTCAAATGACTTAAATATATCGTACACTTTCATTTAAAAGAGCTTGTTGGAAAATTGAATGATTTTTTTTTTTTTTGGTAAAGGGTTACCCCGGTGAATTTTTATATCAATCAAAAACCCAAGTGAGAAGCAAAACATACTCCTCAGTTCTCCTGAATGACATGCCAAACAGGAGTCAACACAAAAACTAAAACAAAAAGACAACCAATACACCAATCAAACTAAGCGACATCAGTCGCGTATACACTAATAACATATGATTATTTTGGATTATCTTTTGGATTATTTTTTATTATGGATTTACTTTTGGATCATGTTTTAATATGTAATAATGCATTTTTTAATTAACTTTTAAGTTGATGTTGTAATTTACAAAATTATAGAGTAAGGTAGTCAACCGGTTGAACCGCTCAGTACAACCTGGTTCAACCGGTTGAACCATTTTTAGCCTAATCCGGTTTGATTTAAAAACCGGTTTTTAAAACATTGGGTTTTACTAACTTATAATATGGTCTTAAAGAAACCTTAAGGCATATATAAAACAAGCTAAATCGGGTCAGAATTGAAAGTCAAAGCAAAAGTCTTCTTTTGCGACTTTCGGCTCCGAACCGAGCCTATACTTAGAATTGTCGGGTTGAACATGCTTAGACATGTTCTTACATTATTTACCAAGTTATTTTAGTGTTAAAACAGATTCCATAACTTCTACATTACTAGTTATGAATTTATTTACAAAATAGCTTTCTGTTGACTTTTTAATATTAAGTTTGACCCGACAATTGACCAAGTTAGAGTGATAATCAGGGGGTGCCCTTTTAAGGACTTATTACCCACATAATTACCAACTCATAGCCACTTTCAAATCGAAAAATGACTGGACCATTAGTGATTAATCACTAAGTCAAAGCTTACTTACGACGGCTTTGACTTTTGGTCATTAAGCTAATGAAACTTGAACTAGAGAAGCTAAGAATGCTTACAAAGGCTCTTAGCACGAATTAGGAACTTGAGGAAACTTGCTTGAGCTCCAGGAAGTTCCAGAGGAGTGTTTGCGAATGATTTATGCGAATGAGCACCAAGAACTAGCAAACAAGAAGCTTATATAGGAATTTAAAACTCATACGACCATTCCAACAAAGTCTACAAGTGATTCCTGATCATCCTAGCTGTCCCCTATGCATGTAAAACCATTGGTTCAGTCCCTGAATTCGAAAACCACCATGCAAAGGCGGTGCAACCTGCTGTACATGCAGCTGTCTTGATTTTCTGCATCTGGCAGTTCTACGCGGCCCGCGTAAGAACTGCCTTGATGCTTACGCGACCCGCGTCAAGGCTATCTCCGCTCACCAAGTTTCAGTTAATTGCAATATCAGTCCCTGGTCCCTTTAAACGTGTTTTAACTATCGTTTATTGCACTTTTAACCCCCAAACTTGACTTATAAGGGTCTTGAGTCTTTAAACATTTAACAATAATCCTTCGGTTAGATACAAGGTCACCAGAATGGTCTTGAAATGCAATATTAACGCATTTAACCCTTATTACTTGAAATTAACACTTTGATTATTTATATGTGTCGAAACTCCACGAATTAATATCCAATATTCTTGCGGGCAAAAATATAATCGTTACAATGTTTTTGGGATCGTTAAAAGGTCATTCAGATGTTACTTTCAACATGTTGATACTTTTAACCCCTATGTTTCACAAGATCCTTATTTTGAGCACAAACGACTTTTCAAGATCGATAAATTATTCGTTAAAGAATACGAGCGTCGAGTGAGGTCAATCAGAGGCATAAGAATAACATGTTGACACTTTGGATCCCTTTATTCACATATTTACATTGTTTGACCAATTCAGTCCTTTGGAAAAATAATTTCTTACACGTTTAAAGTCCATGACACGTGTCTTCATAATATTGGTCGTGATTTTACGAGGTGTTACAACCGCTTAGACTTTCGAACCCGACCCGTTTGGTCGATCGTTAGGATCCGACCAAGCACATTTAGTGACCATAGTTGTATAGGGAATAACCTTCCGAGGTTATACCTTATGGTCACTTAGTTTAATTGGTTGTATGATAGGTAATTTATATGCCTTAGGTAAATGACCAAAATGCCCTTTTCATGCACAATTGGATTTTAAGCATATGTAACTAACGGACTTTTAAGCAGACTCATAATTGAATATTTTATTGAAGAAAAGGGTAATTTAGTCATTTTATACTAACCTAACTGAGAAAACTAACGGACATCCACTCCAGGGACTATCCGAGTAACAAACTGTCAAACCACAGGGAGCACCAGTGTAATTTCCAAAAGTTGGGGACTATAGGTGTTATTTTACAAAACCACAGGGACTATCCGGGCATTTTACTCTTTAATTAATAAAAAAATTGTAATAAACACCGACTTTTATAATAATATAACACCATTTATAAGTTTGTAACCCACTTATTAAATACTTTAGCCCAACCCAAGCCCACTTAACCCAACCCAACAAAATTTGAACTATAATAAAATAACCCAACCCAAACCGCCCTTCATATTCTGTTTCTCCCGCTCTCTCTCGTGACCTTGTCTGCCTCTGCGATCCTATTCCCCAACGACGCAACAACCAACAACAGTCATCCAACTCCAATTTCTTGCCGGAAATCGCAAACATCCGACCACCAAACTCAACGGAATCCAAACAAACATTTTTTAAAGGGTACTAAGATGAAAGGAAATGTGGAATACTGGAATATAGTCAAACTCGTACACTTTTAAAAAGTTATACGTGGTTTTTAAAATTTTACAGAAAACAACCCTAAAATGTTAAAATTGAAAGATGATTCTAGACTTCTAGTCACTAGTTCTCAGGGCAGGACCCATATATAACATTGATATCATGTGATTTACACAACATTGATGACTGATTTCAAGTGACATCTATAATTTTTTTATGCGTGAAATAGTATTCAATATTTACTATTTTGTGTAATGTATGTAACCAACATTCGGGGGTGAAACTTTTCAAAAAGTTTTGAAAAGTTACTGTTGGTTCAGTTCTGTTTAAGCATGAGGGAAAACAGTAAAACATACATGTTACAGCAGATAGTGCAGTGGAGAATCCAGTAATGGAGTTCGACATGCTTGTCATCTTGATCTGGTTCCTCCTTAGGGTGCTGACTGATGATGGGGACTTAGAAATCGAATAGGGGATTCGATTAGGAGAGGAGGTCGAAATTATTGATGTTATGGCTAATGGGTTGTGTCTAATGTGTAACTGTCTAACCCTTTAACCTCCACATAATTCTCCTTATATAAGCACCCAGGAGGAAACCTAAATTAGTTAATAAGGGTAATATGGTCCATCAACAATTACCAACTAATTATTTAATAGGTTATTATATATTTTGATCTTTATTATGTAAATGATTACAATGGCTATAGATTAAATATTAAACATAATATATATTTAATCTTACATTCTCCCACTTAGCCGAGTAATCATTTACTATGAGTATTAGATAAGCCTGATCAGGAGTTAACACTCATTTTAGCCTTAAACAAGTACTATAGCAGAGAAATACAGCCGTTGAATCATTATGCGACTCAGGACCCCCATTAATCATACTATAGCCTTAATTTAAAACCTAATCGTTATGATCAAAATACGCGTAAGCCCTTTGTTTGATTTGTAACTTTATTTGTCAATATGCCATTATACCGGTTGAACATATTATAAGAGACATACAAAATCAAACTGAGGAAATTTCATTAACATAAAACATAAGCTAGTACAATATGCTCAAATAAGGTCTTTACTAAATCCCATATTACGAACATGTTCTTCATAAACCTTAGGAGGGAGACCTTTAGTCATCGGATCCGCAAGCATATCCTTAGTACTAATATACTCGATACAAAGATTATTTTCCTCAACTCGTTCACGTACGAACAGATATTTTGTATCGAGATATAAACCAGCTCCAGTCGAACTGTTACTGTTCGAGAAACTAACGGCAGCTGAATTATCACAGTAAAGCTTCAATGGTCTAGAAATGGAATTAACGATTTTGAGTCCAGTGATCAGATTTCTAACCAACATTCCATGACAGGTTGCGTTATAAACAACAATGTACTCTGCCATCATTGTGGAAGTTGTGGTCAACTGTTGTTTATGACTCTTCCATGAGATAGAGCCGCCTGCTAGCATAAAGATATAGCCCGAAGTGGATTTCTTGTCATCTTTGCATTTGGCAAAGTCAGAATCAGAATAGCCCACCACTTCTAAATGATCACTTCTTCTATATACATCAAGCTCCCGACTACTGACGCGTAAGGTATCTGGCTCATTTGCTCCTTCTCAACCTCTGTTGTCGGACACTGGAATGAACCGAAAACATCTCCCTTAACTACTGGAGTGACGGAGGGTTTGCACTGTTGCATGTTGTATCGTGTAAGGACACGATCTATGTAGGCCCTTTGGGACAATCCTAAGATCCCTTTTTGTCTATCTCGGTGAATTTCGATGCCAATGACGTAAGAAGCCTCTCCGAGATCCTTCATGTCGAAGTTATGCGAGAGTAACCGCTTCGACTCATGCAACATGTCTAAACTATTACTTGCCAATAGAATATCATCTACGTAAAGGACAAGTATAGTAAAGTTGCTCCCACTCATCTTGAGGTAGGTGCATTGATCCACTTGATTCTTCATAAAACCTTGCTTCTTCATGACTTCATCAAACTTGAGGTACCATTGACGTGATGCTTGTTTTAACCCGTAAATGGATTTCTTCAACTTACAGACTAGATGCTCCTCACCTTCAGGTTTAAAGCCTTCAGGTTGTTTCATGTAAACATCTTCGTCCAAATCTTCGTTAAGGAAAGCGGTTTTAACGTCCATCTGATGCAGCTCTAAATCGAAATGAGCTACTAGGGCCATGACGATCCTTAATGAATCTTTACGAGAGACAGGTGAAAACGTCTCTTGATAATCAATTCCCTCTTTCTGAGTGTAGCCCTTTGCAACCAATCTCGCTTTGTAGCGTTCAACGTTCCCATTCGGATCCAATTTTGTTTTGAATACCCATTTACATCCTACGGGTTTGGCTCCGTTGGGTAATTCTACCAAATCCCAAACGTCATTTTTCTTCATGGATTCAAGCTCATCAATCATCGCTTTATTCCATTCAGAAGACTGATCACTGCTAATGGCTTCATTGTAAGAGATAGGATCATTGAGCTTTCCAGCATCCATTTCAGTCAGGTAGGTAACATAATCATCCCAATTAGTAGGCCTTATTTGCCTAGATGACCTCCTGAGTGGATTATCGGGTTCAGCGTTGTCTTGGTTTTGAGCGTTTGATGTGCCTTCGTCATGAGGTATAATGGGTTCTGATTGTAGAGGTGAATTTGGAGTTGGTGCAGTAGCTTCAGGTACAGTAGTTGCATTGGGTACAAGAGGAGTAATCGGAGTAATGGTAAGCGACGAGTCTCTCCCCCCCGCGTCTTGTACTTCTTGCAATTCTTCGTAAGGGTTGGTACTGCTCCCACTGACCTTGAAATCCTCCAGGAACGCAGCACGCTTGGTTTCAACAATACGGGTGACATGGGAAGGACAATAGAAACGATAACCCTTAGAGTTCTCAGGATACCCGATAAAGAAACAGGTAACTGTTTTAGGGTCAAGTTTCCTTAGGAAAGGATTATAAAGTTTTGCCTCAGCAATGCAGCCCCATACTTTCATATATTTAAGACTCGGTTTCCTTCCTGTCCAAAGTTCATAAGGAGTTTTAGGGACAGACTTAGAAGGAACTCTATTGAGTATATGAACAGCTGCTTTTAATGCTTCAGTCCAGAGGAATAATGGTAAATTAGTGTTGGCTAACATACTGCGCACCATGTTCATAAGGGTACGGTTTCTTCTTTCAGCGACACCGTTCTGCTGAGGTGTACCAGGCATGGTGTATTGGTTCACAATCCCCTGGCCCTTACAAAACTCATAAAATGGACCAGGAGCTTGACCCACATCAGTATGTCTTCCATAATATTCACCGCCTCTATCTGATCTCACAACTTTAATCTGACGATCTAATTGCTTTTCAACTTCAGCCTTATAATCTTTAAAAGTTGTTAGAGATTCAGACTTTTCCTTAATTAGATACAAGTACATGTAACGAGAATAATCATCAATAAAAGTGATAAATGAAGTATGTCCTGTTATGCCAGCGATTTGGTAGGGACCACTAATGTCAGTATGAATGAGTTCTAATAAATTAGAGCTCCTAGTGGCACCTTTCTTATTCGCTAATGTCATTTTACCTTTAAGACATTTGACACATGTTCCAAAATCAGAGAAATCGAGAGGAGGTAAGACTTCATCCTTTACGAGACGATTTAATCGTTCCCTTGAGATGTGGCCTAAACGCTGATACCACAACATGGATGAAGTTTCTAAGTCTCGTTTCTCTTCCATTTTTGTGAGTGATTCATTAATGTTATATGACAACAAAGATTTGGAAAAGTTATCTTCTAGTTCTAATCTATAGAGACCACCATCCAGAATACCAGTACCATAAAGAACAGAATCATAAAGGATGGAGAGTTTGCGATGACCATGGGAAACAATAAAACCGTCCATGTCTAACTTTGGTCCTGATACAAGGTTCCGAGTTACCTCAGGAACATATAAGGTATCATAAAGTTTAATACATAAACCAGTTTTCATAACTAATTGTAATGTTCCAATGGCCTTCACTTCTAATTCTCGATCATCCCCAACCTTAAGCGTTCTTTGGTTTCTTTCCAGCTTCCGGATTGAAAGGAATCCCTGAGTTGAATTGGTAACATGAACCATAGAACCAGAATCAAACCACCAAGAATTAGCAGGAACACTTAAATTATAGGACTCAAGTATCATAAAATAATCGTTACCTTTCTTAGCCAGCCACTCCTTAAAGTCAGGGCATTCCTTCTGCATGTGTCCTGTCTTCTTACAGAACTTGCAGCGGATACTGCCTAAGGAGTTCTTAGAGCTGGAAGGTGCACTTGTATTAGGATTAGGATTAGGCCTTTGGACTTTTGAAGCATCCTTCCTCTGATAATTGTTCTTCCTCTTCTTAGAGTTGGAGGGAGTGAAGTTTGCAACATCAGTATGGCGATCCATCCTCATACGCTCTTCCTCCTGTACGCACATAGTGACCAGCTCACTCATCGTCCATTTGTCCTTCTGAGTGTTGTAATTGATCTTGAATGCTTCAAAGGACGAAGGAAGCGAAGTAATGATGAAATGAACAAGGAAACCATCACTGATTTCCATCTCCAGCCCCTTCAGCTTATTGGCCATGTCATTCATCATCATGATGTGCTCGCGAATGCCGCTCCTCCCATCATACTTAGTTGTCACCAGCTTGAGAATAAGAGTACTAGCGTGTGCTTTAGACGTCCCCTTGAACTGAGCCTCCACATGTTCCAAGTAGGTTTTAGCATCTTCAGAATCAGGAATAGCTCCTCTGATTGCATTGCTGATGGACTGCTTCATAAACATGAGAGACATGCGGTTACACCTAGTCCACTTATCATGAGTTAACTGCTCAGCAGCAGTACTTGTGGCAGTAAGGTCCGCTGGCTTATTCTCTCTTAGAGCATAATCAAAGTCCAGCAGCCCAAGAGTAAGCATGAGAGCATCCTTCCATGCAGCAAAGTTATCACCAGTCAAAGGTGGAATTCCGCAATTTGGTGCTGATAGTGGAAATAAGATGAGCAAGTTATGATACAAATGAAGAAGTCTTAATGTGATCTAAGGGCACGTTAAACTAAGGCAGGCATAAATAATGACCATTTTACATTATGAAGCTGTGATATTGTCTATTACTAACATCAAAAATAATAGACTTAGCTAAAAAATTCTACTTAAACGAAGACAAAACAGCTTTGGCCAGAAGTGTAATCATTTAAGCATATGTGCAGAGTGTTTGTAACAAATCAGCTTTGGCCAGAAATTGAAACAACCACTTTAGTTATGCACTTGTTGAGTATGCCATCTATGAATGAATTAAATCAGCTTTGGCCAGAAATTAAGACATTCATGCTTATGATGCACACACAACATAGCTTTCGTAATACTTGAACGATAAGTAGATGTATCAAGTCAGCTTTGGCCAGAAATGATATATCAAAAGCTCATTCAAGTTAAGCTATTCTGGTTTTGCAAAACATTATCTGATTCTGATTAATTAACTAAGTAAATTACAAAACCATTTATTTAATAGCAAACCACCCGTTAGCGCGGATCGAACTTTAGACTTGTGCGATCCATTATGCCCAAAACTTGTGCGATCCATAAGGCCCAAGACTTGTGCGATCCATAAGGCCCAAGACTTGTGCGATCCATAAGGCCCAAAGTAAACTTGTGCGATCATTAAGGCCTTGTGCGATCCGTTATGCCTTGTGCGATCCGTTATGCCTTGTGCTATCCATAAGTTTTGTGCGATTATCTTATGCGATCAGATCATCTCTTATGTGATCTGATCTTGTGCGATTATCTTATGCGATCAGATCATCTCTTATGTGATCTTGTGCGATCCAGTTGTTGTTTATGGTTATAACAACTGAAAATTCGAAATTTATGAATTGTGATAGAGTTTCCTATTATAATGTTGATCTATTTTTATCATAAAATTTCGAAATAATGATCTACTTATCCTTTTAACAGATTTCGAAAAATCCTTATTAGAAAATTAGATCAAAATCAGGAAAAACATATAACAATTCAAATCATACTCCAAAACATAAAGGATATTTCGAATTTTAACTAAGAACATGATGAACCCTAAAAATTAAAACATGAATTCTGGAACCCGAAACCTGAATTTTAAGGTTTTTCTAAAACAGATTTCGGTCATAAAAACATAACCCATTAGATTTCGAGCAAACATATGATTAATATTTTCCGAAAACAGGGATTTCGAACATATACCCACTCGAAACCGGCTGTTAATTCATAAGATTTCAAAAAATTCCGTTTTCCAAGTTTCAATCCCAGAATTATGGATACGAAAACAGAACTGACTAATCAACATATGCTCTGATACCACATGTTGGTTCAGTTCTGTTTAAGCATGAGGGAAAACAGTAAAACATACCTGTTACAGCAGATAGTGCAGTGGAGAATCCAGTAATGGAGTTCGACATGCTTGTCATCTTGATCTGGTTCCTCCTTAGGGTGCTGACTGATGATGGGGACTTAGAAATCGAATAGGGGATTCGATTAGGAGAGGAGGTCGAAATTATTGATGTTATGGCTAATGGGTTGTGTCTAATGTGTAACTGTCTAACCCTTTAAACTCCACATAATTCTCCTTATATAAGCACCCAGGAGGAAACCTAAATTAGTTAATAAGGGTAATATGGTCCATCAACAATTACCAACTAATTATTTAATAGGTTATTATATATTTTGATCTTTATTATGTAAATGATTACAATGGCTATAGATTAAATATTAAACATAATATATATTTAATCTTACAGTTACACCGATAAAAACAGTGACGGGTCGTCACTACTCATATTATACCAATGAGCTCGAAATCTTCGGTTTGATAATGATAAGACTTATTCAAGCGACTAATAATCGATTAAATATGAAGCTTTTTGGTTTGGTTTGAAATTTGAGCATCATGTTTCATATTAACCACTAATTTTTACATCAAAGTGATCGCCATTAATTGCTTGTTGAACCCCACTTTTTATTCTTTAAAAAAAGTCCAAGAATTGACCGAAAACGACTTCGTTTCTGCATGTCGATGCCTTGTCTCGAGACTAGGGGATCACGTGCATGTTTTGTCTGGATTAGGGACCATAAGGTCTTGGGTTCAATTCTCACAAGAGGGTTTTCTCAGATTTATTGGGTTTCCCCCTGAATTGGTGTATAGACTTATTGCTTAGTGGAGATGGATATGATCGGGTGGTTCCGCTGGTGGCACGATAATACTCCAGTGGTCCGTCAGTGATCCAAATTTGCCGTTTAAAAAAATATATTTATTTTTGAGTAATCAACTATATACAAGTTGCGTAGTTTTATTACTCTAGTACACATTTGTTATGGAGTAATTATTTGTTGAATAGTATGATTATCATAATTACGAAAATCTCACCCAATCATTTTCTTCTTCAATTTGTAGACTTCGCAGAATAAATGTTGTTTGTACTTTATCCCACCTATAATCAATTATATGTAGATATATCATATGTTTCATATTGCAAATGATCTCTATATCAAGTGGTAGAGGGCTTGCATTTCTCTTGAGAGATGTAGGTTCAACTTCCACTTGGTGGAGAGTGAGGCACTGGTGGGCAATGATAGGAGATCCAGGGAAACTTGAGTTGAATCCTTGAGTCAAACGAGTTTTACCATAGTTGTTAAAAGCCGTCGCCTCTCGCGCCTAGGCCCAATTTCCTAGCAAGGCGAGGCAATTGCGCCTTATGTCAAGGCAATTGCGCTTTAATTCTCCAGGTGATGGTTCATGCGCATATTCCAGTGAGATTCCTAGATCCTGGAGAGTTTCCGGCCAAATTCTTAAAAATCTGGCAAGATTCCAGCTAGATTTCCTTCTTTTATCTAACGAAAACTATTTTTCTAACTTATAAACAAGCATTTATAACTTTTGGTACTAAATAGACGATAGAAAATGTTATATAATAGCTTTAGTTTTATTTTATTTGAAGAATAGTATTAACTTTCTATTATATAAAAATATTTTAAGTTTTTTTTTTTTGTTGTGCGCTTTTTTTTTCTCAGGCCCGCGCTTTTTTTGCGCCTTGCGCTTAGGCCACAGGCGAGACCTATGCGCCTTGAGTGCGCCTAACGCCTTTAATAACTATGGGTTTTACTGGTAATTTTACCGTCGTGCCTATGGGCGGGTGGGTTACCGGGTTTTTCCCGGAATTGGTGGTGGACTCGGGTTACTTTCGGAGTACTCCTTTTGTCCAGTGGGTGCCCCGAAAGTGCTCGGGATTGATGCTGTGACCGTTAAAAAAAAATCATTGTTTCATATTAAATCAAGTGTGATTGGTTGTGTGCTCCTCTTTCGAGACCTTGGGCCTGGTACTCGAGTAATTGAGTCCAACGATTTGCAATCCTCCCATATAATTCTTTTTTTCGGATTCAGCTTCCCAATGCTCTACCGGTGCCCAACCCATTCTTTGATTCCGCCCAACATTCATGATTAGCCCACCACAGTAATTAATATAACTAATAATTTAATTTAAAAATATTAACCCAATTTGATTTAATTGATTAACAAGTTTAAACATTGTAGTTTGGAAATAATTTTGGGATTTATAATAATACTCTAATAGATTACAAAGTATTATTAGACTGTGGGGTATGGGGCTTGGGTTGGGGCGTGGGTTGGCTGAAAACGCCCAAGCCACCACCCCGGGCTATGACCCGAACAACCCGTTTGCATTCCAAGAAAATAATCCTAGCCCACCACCCAATCGTCCAATGTCTCGTCCATTTTTAATACACTCCCCTATGCCCGATATGGCGTGTTATGCATCGTATATCGGGAATCGTTTGTTTACTAACTTCCCACACACCGACGATTCTATACCTAGCCCGTTTCCACAAACGCCCATCAACCTTTCACGAACCTCCATCAACCTTTCCCAAACCGAAACCGTCCCCGAAACTCAACCACCCAACGATGGTCCTTCCGCCTCAATAGTTCCCAAAAAGAGAAGTCATAAGAAAAAACCGAGGCGGAGAAAGCACTTGAAACCGCCAAACGAAAACAACAAAGATGGGTCATTAATGAAGAACTTGCATTGGCGAGGGCTTGGCTTCAACAATCTCAACATCCAACTTTAGGTATTTTTAAATATTTTGTAGTCCTTATTTTAATATTTATGGTTATTTTTTATATAACTTTGTAATATATTAAATTTTGTTTTTATTAAAATAGGAAATTCTCAACATCGAAGCCATTTGTGGGAAGCGATTAGTAAAGCATTCCATACAGAAATGGGAAGGGAGACTTATCGTGAAAACGATAGCTTATCCTCGAAGTGGAGCGAGATAAACGGCCAACTTACAAAATTTAGCGTTTTTTTAAATAAAGCAAAGCAAAACCCAAAAAGTGGTGAAACGGAAGCCGACATTGTGACAAATGCATTGGTTGCATTCAAAACAAATGTAGGGAGCGACTTTCGTTTCATGCATTGTTGGGAGATTTGTAAGTTCCATCCAAAGTGGGCGAATATCCTCAGTGGTAGCGAAACTAACACGTCTTCCAAAAGGTCAAGGGTCTCGTCCCAAGCCCAATCTGATGCATGAGATCAAGAGTTTGAGGACCTTTTGGATGATTCGCCAAACCGGCCTGAATATGGAAGAGATGCCGCAAAAAGGCGCGCTCAAAAATCAAGATCGGGTACGACATCGCCTTCAGTTGGGAGTTCGGGCTCACGTAGGGGAATATACAGCGATCGGTTGGATGACATTGCATGCAAGTTAGATACATTCAACGTATTCCAACAACAAAGGGCCGAAATTCGAAAGAACAAAGAAGCTAGAGATGCCATGAAACAAAACCGAGATGATTTGAAATTTATATCCCAGCCCATTGATCACCTAGAGGGTGAAGAGTTGGAACTAATTTTGGAGATGAGAGAAGAGATAAAGAAAAAATATAAGCGTTAGGATTTTTTTTATGTAATTTTCTTTATTTAAAAATATTTAAAAAAATTAAATTTGTTGTTTTAAAAAATATTCAAAACGCAGTTTGGGCTGGCCACGCCCCAAACCCCCGCCCCACCATACCGTCTTCAATGTGGGTCAGCCCAGCGAAGCCCCCCCAAGCCACGTGTCAACCCATGCCCCAAACCCCCGCCCCACCATACCCCACGGTCTTACTATATAACAAGTTAGAGATAAATAAATATTTATTATTTACCTTACATAATTTATATTTACATTAATTTCCAAACTATTACACGATTTATAAACCTATACGACAATAAATAACCAATGATTTTTTTACTTAAAATATTACGACAAATTGATATACGATTAAAGCAAATAATATCAAAACTTAAGATTTATAAACCTATACGATAATAAATAATCCATTTTTTAAAAGTTAATGAACACAACTTATCATAAAAAAGAAAAAAATAAATAAGATAAAATCTTGTATCATTTATAATATAAGATGTGAACTGAAATTATAAAAAAATAAATAAATAAACAACACCAACCTACATCATTAATACACAGGCACACACTAGATTTTGACTTTAATATTTTTTTCATACATAGATGTCTAAACGAGACAAACGATAACGAAAGGGACTTGTTTATGATTGACTAAAAGTCATATACATTATCATGAAACTTTTGTAAAATGATAAAATAACAATCATATATAATAGTTGTTAAAGTGTTAAAAATGGCATTTTCGAATCAATAAATAATTAAAAATCTGGACTAGTACCCTTATTTGTTTGGATACTTGACGGTTATGTACTTATGTATGAGAATCAAGAAATGCAACTTATTGTAAAAAAACATATACGAATGATTGGAATTTTAGATAAATGAGTTATGAGTAGGTTTAGTTGATTATACATACGAATAGGTAGACATAACAATAAATTATAAAACACCATAGAGATTTTTTTTACTGAATCTATGAATATGTATGTCAATTTCCACACATGAGTAAAATGATCTAAGCAAGGTGATCGAATGAGTTGGTAGATTTATGAAAACTATATATGTAGAAAAGAAAATATTTTTATGTTTGTTTTGCTTGGAAATATGTTTAGAAAATTGTCTTATGTTTTTTTTTTTTGAACAACAACTTTCATACCAAAAACGCTACTAGCAAATCGCTAGAGCAAAAACAGAACACACTTTATAAATCAAAACTACACCAATCCTTTCATCCTATATTATTACAAGGGGATCGATTTTTTATCCAAAGATATCCCAACGCTTTTATGTTTTCCTTGATTTTATTTGTAGTTGTCGTCTTGTTCCGAAAAACGGCCTCATTTCTAGCTTGCCAAATACACCACGCCGCTACGAAGATGACCGCTTGTAAACCTTTTTTCTTCTTTTTGCTCAGTTTGACATGCGTGTGCAATTTTACCAAATCTTTCACTGAGAAGACAAAGATGTTTGGGATATTACACCAATCGCTTACGAACTGCCATATGCCCGTCGCAACCGAGCAAGAAGTAAAGATATGATCGCTATCCTCATCCGCTTCTCCGCATAATCTGCAACTAGTGTCACCAACATTAACATGCCTTCTTTGAAGCGCCATTAAAGTTGGAATATTATTGTCCACCGCCTTCCACATAAAAGTATTCAGCTTCTTCGACACCCAACCATTCCACTTCCAAGAAAATTGTCTTATGTTACCTTTGGAAATTTGTATGCTTCTTTATTTCTCGTGTGTTCCATCTTTGTTAATGAGTAACTTGTATTAACTCGAGTCATGGCATCTTGTTCATTGGTTGCCGATATAACACACTAACACATGACAATTTTGGAGCAAACGATATTATATGCTTCGTTGTAATGGTAGCTATCTAACATTGATAGATAAAACATAATATAAATCAAATAGAGATAATAAAATGAATAAAGAAGTAATGTTGAGAATGAAAATAAAAAGAACAATAAAGAATCACCCCTACAAAAATATTGAAATAAACAAATATTAATTTTTAGTTAAATAAGCATATCATATAGATTTTTATGAGATAAACACGATTAAATTATAGTTAAATAAGCATATCATATAGAATTTTTATGAGATAAACGCGAAATCTAACTCATTAAACAGTGACATTGGGTAAGTCATAACAACATTACGGATTTGTCAACGTGGGCTAGCCCATTTGATAGAAACACATGTATCTTAAAGAAAGGTCATAGGTTCAAACCTGAGCATTGGACTAATTTAAAATTATTAACGTAAAGTAGACTAAAAATAACATTTTCCGTTTAAAAAAACATTATGGATCCGGATTAAAGGATTGAGGGTAAGTGGATCAAGAACACCCACTAAGCTAGGTGACATGTAAGCTCACCAAGAGCTACTTGAGGTTGTGAGATTTATTTAGCCCTATAGTGCATACTTGATTAGTGGACTTTTAAGTCAAGTAATTTTGTATATGACTTGAGGCTTTAATTAAGTTTGACTTGGGTAAAAAAAAATAATACATTTTCATATAAACATATATTGCATTGTATGATATTATATCGTCTTATTAATATTCATGAATATTTACTAACGGGTCAAGTAGCTCAACCTTGCTTTTCTTTACACACGAGAGGTTTTCAACTTGTAGTTACATAAACACAGAAAATGTGCTAAAATCATTCAAAGAGAGAAAACGTGCTAAAATCAAATACAAATATGTTTTATGCTACATAGTGTACGAAAGTTAAGAAAAAAAGTATGTGGTGACATTTCCGTTAACAATGTAATTAAGTTGCAACAAATTCAAACTAGAGTAATAATAGTTACGCTATAGTTTTCAAGTGACGTAACTTAATGCATGTTAAAAGTTACATGTATCGGGTCTCACCTCTAATATTATAATGTGATGATTTTGTTTAAAAACAAAATACGGAATTTAATGTTTGGATCGAAATCTTGAGTTCAACCTCTAGCATAATCATTGAATATACTCAAAGATATTCCATCTTTCAAACTTTATAGTTTAAACTCCCACATGAACAATCAAACACAAACACATAAACCTTTTACACATGACATGAAGGGTACTCTTCTCAACCACCTAATCTTGATTACAATAATAATATCAACTGTTTCAGGTCACATACCCACCACCTTAGATGGACCATTTAAACCGGTGACCCGAAAGTTCGACCCGTCTCTTCGTCGGGGCAGTGATGATCTACCCATGGATCATCCTAGATTAAAGAAGAATGTGACTTCAAATTTCCCAGAACAAATTGCATTGGCACTTTCTTCCCCAAATTCCATGTGGGTTTCATGGATCACTGGTATGATTTTTACATTTTTATTAATTTTCCCAGTTTGTTTGGTGTTTTTGAGGTTAATTCATGGATAACTAGTATGATTTAAAAATAACAAAAAACTGGTTTGATTTTATATATTTATTAATTTCCCCCAATTTGTTTGCTGTTTTTTAGGTTAATTTTGTTATTTTTGAGGTTTATTAATGAATAACTGGTATGATTTCAACCCTTCACAAAAAAAAAAAAAAAAAAAAAAAAGAAAGAAAGATATAGGATTTTATATTTATTATTAATTTTCCCTGATTTGTTTGGTGTTTTTGAGGTTAATTCATGGATAATTGGTATGATTTCAACAGTTAAAAAAATGGTGTGTTGTTTGGTGTTTTTAAGGTTAATATTGGTGTTATTGAGGTTAATATTGGTGGTGTTGTGAAGGGGATGCACAGATTGGGAAGAATGTGACTCCACTTGATCCATCAAGTGTTGGTAGTGAGGTGTGGTATGGGAAAAAAAGCGGGAAGTATTCGAAGAAACGAAAAGGGGTTTCGATGGTTTATAATCAGTTGTATCCGTTTGAGGGATTGCTTAATTACAGTTCCGGAATCATTCATCATGTTAAGATTGATGGTAAGAATTTATATTCAAATCTAGCATTATTCCTTACTTTAATGTTTAATTTGGTGTTTAGTTTAATTAAACGGGCTGTGTTTGGGTTGACCTGTTTAATAAACAGACGTCAGCCCATTTAACTAAACAGGTTGACCCTTTTAATATTTGTTTAACCAACTTATTACAACGCGTGAACCTGTTTATGACCCGTCTAACATGTTTACAACTTGATTAAAATCGTTCAGATAAATGAGTTTAAGGGATCGTGTTTGGTTACACCATTTTAAGCGTGTCCAGTTAGGGATCGTGTTTGGTTACACCTATTGTTTAAACTGTTTGTGGTAATGAAGGTCTTGAACCTGGTTCAACATATTACTACAAATGTGGAGACAGTTCCATTCCAGCTATGAGCAACGAGCATGTTTTTCAAATGTTACCGTTGCCTGGCCCGAATTCATACCCGCGCAGAATTGCAGTTGTCGGGGATCTTGGCCTCACAGCAAACACAACCACCACAATTGATCATCTGATAAATAACGACCCCGATTTGGTTCTAATGGTTGGTGATCTAAGTTACGCCAATCAGTACCTTACAACCGGTGGTGAAGGTGCATCCTGTTACTCTTGTGCATTCCCGGATGCTCCGATTCGTGAAACTTATCAACCCCGTTGGGATGGATGGGGAAGGTACATATAACTTGTCAACATGTGTGACATATTAAAAAAAACGGGTTAAACGGGTCGTGTTCGGGTTGACGTGAATTTATGTGTGTGCGGGTTATGTGTGTTGGGTTTGGGTTGCACATTTCAACCTGACACGATTTACACCCTTGGTTAAACTTTATCAAGTGGCAAGATGGGCGGGTTGGGTCATGACGGGTTAGGGTTAAAACATGACACTTATTAGTGAATGTCGAATGGCTCGAGTTGACTCGTAAATATGTTCCTCCGTGATTTAGAGTTTTTATAAATAATTTATGTTCTATTTATGATTGCAGAAACAATATCATTATGAATTTATGATAATTTTAATCGTTGAATAAAATGAGTTAGGAGGATTTATGGATTAAAAATAGACTTTGAGAGCGACTTTCAACATGGTTGACGTTTTAATTAATTTTTTGATTTGACCATTTGACCCGTAACCCGTTAGAGATAAAAGATAACCCAATTGAAATTACCAGCTCTGCTCGGTCCTAAACGGTTCGGGTCAAAATGAGTTTAGTTTTGAGACAGGTCAAAGTCAAAACAGGATGAGTGGACTGTGGGCCCACTAATGATTTTCTAATCCATTGTTTAAAGTTTCATATTACTATTATCCATTTTTAATAAACAAATTCAGATTTTTTAACTTGATTATACTTTGGGTAACTTTCAAACTAATAAAATTATCAAACTTTATATTTTACCTATCCAACTCGTTAACAATAAAATATAACTCAAATCGACCCATTAACAATGAAACATAATCCAACTGACCCGTTTTATACAAACGAGTCCTAAACTCTAACCTCAAACTCGTGATTGCTTCTATAAACAAGTGACATAATTTTCACCAGAATGATAACATTATGTTAAATTACAAGAATGATATATTGACATTTTTTTCTATAATAGTTCAGGTTCATGGAGCCTTTAATCTCTAGAGTACCTATGATGGTCATTGAAGGTAACCATGAGATCGAGCCACAGGCAGCCGGAGTCACTTTTGAATCATATCTAAAACGGTTTGCAGTCCCCTCTAACGAGTCGGGCTCCAACACCAATTTCTACTACTCGTTTGATGCGGGGGGTGTGCATTTCATCATGTTAGGTGCATATGTTGATTACAACAAAACCGGTAAATAACTAAAACTTGTATATGTTGTAATCGGTTTACTATGCTTGTAATTGATAGGAATATAACTGTATATGGATTTTATTAGGTGCACAATATTCTTGGCTTCAAAAGGACTTGAGTCGATTAAACCGCAGTGTGACACCTTGGTTAGTAGCCGCGTGGCATTCCCCTTGGTATAATAGCTACTCGTCACATTATCAGGAGTTTGAGTGTATGAGGCTAGAAATGGAACAACTTTTGTATCAATATCGGGTTGACATCGTATTCTCTGGTCATGTAAGTTTAATATAAACTAGAGCCTAGAGGTGACAAAATGGACACGTTGGGTCAAAACGAGGGTCGACCTCATAGTTGTTAATAGCAAGCATAGCGCTTGCTATAGCAAACAGCGTAGCGAAGCGGTAGTTTCCTTCTATATGATGTTTAGCGCCTAAATAGCGTGAAAATAGCGGATTTAGTTTTTTTTTGATAAATAGCAGATAAATATATATAGATTAGAGATTGAAAAGAAAAGGCGTATTTAGGGTTTTTTGTTTCGGGATTGAAAAAAGGAGCGTATTTTTTCCATAATTACCCGATTTTTTTTTTGTAAAATATACATTTAAAATACTTTTAAAATTTTCTTCTAGTGTATTGGTAAACATGAAATAGCGCCCGTTATTTCATCGCTATCGCTACGTAGTGTATACGTAGCTTGTTGCTATCGTCCGCTATTCGCTACTGACAACTATGGTCGACCCGTGACACTTTGTCCAAAAAAAATTTAATTTATTTTGGGAAATTCACAAAACTATATTATTTTAATAATAATAGTCTCATTTTGAGAAAATAATCTTGGAATCTTGGAGGTTTTATGCATTAGTAATACACTTTGGTCAACTTTTGACCCGTTTCTTTTTGTTATTTCATGTTTTAAGAGATAAAGCAAAAAATGAATCACAAAGTTGCAACCTTTTCTACACAATTCTTGAGAATTGTAATCCCACAAGTAAGAATGCAATGTTTGTGTCTTTCAGGTGCATGCCTACGAGCGGATGAATAGAGTGTATAACTACAGTTTGGACCCGTGTGGGCCCGTGTATATAACGATTGGAGACGGTGGTAACATTGAGAAGATTGATGTGGATCATGCAGATGAACCTGGAAAATGTCCTTCGCCTGGTGATAATGTACCCGAATTTGGAGGGGTATGCCATATAAATTTTACCTCGGGCCCTGCAAAGGGCAAGTTTTGCTGGGATAAACAGCCCGAATGGAGTGCTTATAGAGAAAGCAGCTTCGGACATGGCATTCTCGAGGTAAGAAATGGAAAAACCCGAAAAATCCATGTTTTACCTTAAGAAATTTTAATCCATTTGTATTATATTGATAATGGGTCGAACGGGTCAAAAGTCTTTCTCAACTGTATCAAATGCTTACATTGTCTTATATAGTTTGTTTCATAGAGATTATCTTTTTTTTCATAATGTAACACATTAGTTAGTTTACAAAATACAAAATGGGCAAAAGAATATTGTTACAAACACAATTTATAGGCTACTGACTGAGGGATAGAGTTAGAGTTAGAGGTGACAAGATGGGCTGGTTGAGAAATAGTAGAGGCGTAAACGAGTTGAGCCAATCGTGAGCTACTCGAGATTGGCAAGCTAAAAGCTCGAATCGAGTTGAGCTTAAACAAGTAAGTATTATCATATGTATAATTATGAAAAAATAACTACATAATATATATTGTGTTATATATAAAACTATAATTAAAAAATATGTAGTAAATAATTATATTATCTATGTATATAAATAAAATTATCATTTAATTTGTATAATAAATGAGCCGAGCTCAAGCTTCGGCTCGGCTCGTTTACATTCCTAGGTAACACGTCATGTCAGGTCAACCAACAAGCTTCGGCTCGTTTAATTTCTGATTATTGTAAGTTGATGTCACGATAACAAGTTTTGTTTATAGTAAACAGATTCTGTGTTATTGTTTAGGAGTCATATAATCGGTTTCGGATAGTCAGATCGCGACAAAACTCATAATCAAACCGTGTTTTCAGGTTGTGAATTCTACATATGCGCTATGGACATGGCACAGAAACCAAGATATATACAAGGAAAACAGCACGGGTGATCAGATCTACATCGTCCGACAACCTAAATTGTGTGTGGTTTCTCCAGAGGTAATGCCGTAACCTTGTTCTTGTTTCTAAACCTTTGTTTGCACTCAAATAAAGTTATGATTTGAGTTGCATTTGTCACTGCCTTTATATGGCTTCATATGTTGTAACAATTGTCCCTAAATTTCTCAATGTAATGTCACATGCTTGCCAATATAATACACACAAAAGCTTTGACAAGTTTCCTCGTCGCTTTGTCTTTATCTCGGGATGAAGCTTCGCATGATAACACACCATTCACGTCTAGACGATACTAAGTGAATACAAAGGGGATTGAATATTCCGAAAGAATAGTGTAGCAATTCAAGACATTAACGCTCTGTTCCCGAGTCTCATTTAACAGGGGGAGGGGAGGGAAAAGAGATGAAAATATGAAAAACCATGTTCCCGAGTTTCATTTAACAGGGGGAGGGGAGGGAAAAGGGAAGAAAATATGACCAAATATGACCATATAATATATGGCATATATTCATCCTCCCAAATTGGAGAGATTAGGAGAGAAAATTTTCCTTCCCCTCCCCTCCCCCTGTTAAATGACTTTGATCATGCTTCACATGGTGGTGTCCTTTTCTTTCAAGATGGGACGTCTTATGTCACGACCGCACATAAGCGTGACATAATTGTGTCCTGTAATTTCAAAATTTGGAAATATTTAGAGAAAGTGGCATGATTATATGGATAGTAAAGATATTAGTGTCTTATTTTGATAGAACTTAATTTCACTAAGAAGGTGACATGACTGTGAATAGAAACAACATAACCATGTGATTCATTTTTAAAAGTTCACTTGGTGTAACGAGTCATGTCAAATGTTTAAAACCCAAGTATTTGTGACGTATTTGTTTCACAAGATCAACGTGTGTGACGGATCAGCAACTTTACAAGGTCACCCAAACTGGAATGGGTATGCTACTTTACAATTTAATGTGTACCGCGTACAAGCCACTCAAACATATATAAGTTGGTAGTTAACTACTTAAGCTAAGAGAAGGCGGTTTTTGGGAGAGGTAACGATGAAAATCAGAAGATTAGTTGGGTTAGATGGAGTAAAATTACTTCTCCTATGGAGGCGGGTGGATTGCGCTTCACGCCTCTAAGGGATGCTAACATCACTCTTCACTCAAAAAATGGTGTGATCAAGGCCAAAGGCGCTATGTAGGAAGACCGTTATGGCTATGCATTGGTTAATCCTAATTGGAGATGAATTGGGATCAGGATAAAGTTTGGTTTATCTATTATTATTTATTGAGTAAATTACTTTTTGAGTCCCTGTGTTTTAATGGTTAACAGTTGAGTTCAAAATAAAAAAAGTTTAACGCCCTGAGTCCCTAACTGTTCATTTTGTAACGTTTTGAGTCCAATTTTGTTCATTTTATAACGTTTTGAGTCCAAATTTGTTATAAAAAAAATTGGACTCAAATGGTTATAAAAAAAAGCGTCTAAGGACTCAGGGCGTTAAACATTTTGATTTTGGACTCAAATGGTTAAAATCACTAAACCACAAGAACTCAAAAAGTAATTTACTCTTATCTATTTATTGGGTCCAGATAATTATTAGCATAATACTCCTAACTCACTAGAAACGTTTGTGACTAAATGGGATTGTTGGGTGCCAAAGAAAATCAATATTTTTATGTGGACGGCAAAATGAATAGGCTCCCCACCTTAGAAGCTTTGTTGAGAAGAAACATCCAAGTGGGATACTTCACTTGCAAGCTTTGCGGTGAGAATGTGGAGATAACGGACCACCTTTTTACTTCATGCTATATATAGCTTATGTAGTGTGGCTTGGGGTTAGTAACTAGTGACACCATCCCTCCATATATTTTCTAGTTCAGGATTTAACGATGATTCATAGCTTGTTAAAATTGGGACATTATAAGGCCAAGGTTATTTATAGGATCATTCTTATGGCATGTTGGTGTATTTGGAAGGCTAGAAATGATATTGTTTTCTCAAACAAGATGCTTGTACTTTGCAGATTGTGGATGAGATATTAGAACATTGGGTTGTCTTTAAATTAAAAATCGTTCTCCTTTTAAATGTATCACTTGGAAAAATTGGCGCTTCTTGCTACTAGTTTTTTTCTAATGAAATTAGTTGTTTTAAAAGATCTAGAGTTAAATGCACGGATAATCCCTCTGGTTTGGTCTTTTTTCACCTTTAGTTCCTAACTTTTTAAAATTACAGCTATAGTGCCCAACTTTTTCAATTTCGTTCCCGAATGGTCTCTGACGCAGATGGAGGTTAGTCTTTTGAGTTAAGTGGGTGTGAAATGACCTAAATACCCTTACTTTGAATCAATAGCCACCTTCAATCCAAACACACCTCTTCTTCCTAATATTCAGATTCATCTTCAATCCAAACACACCTCTTCTTCCTAATTCTTTATCACCACCACCATCTCCACCTTTCACCACCACCATCCACCTTCCACCACCACCCACCCTTCACTCCGAATTGCCACATACCGGCTGGCAATTGGGTACCTGTTAAGACACGATTAGACCTGTTTGACTGAAAATACACCCTTTGACTTTTTTAATTTTTAAAATAATTAAAAGAGTTAAATGCCATTTTAGTCCCTGTGGTTTGGGCCATTTTGCCAGTTTAGTCCAAATGTTTCATTTTTAACCTGTGGGTCCAAAAAGGTTTCACATTTACCATTTTAGTCCACTTGGTTAACTGCATCCATTTTTCTGTTAACGAGAAGGCCAATTTGGTCATTTTGTATGTAATTCTGTTAACTAAAAGGGCAATTCAGCCATATAAAATGACCGAATTGGCCTTCCCCTCGTTAACAGAAAAAATAGATGAAGTTAACCCAGTGGACTAAAATGGCAATTGTGAAACCTTTTTGGACCCACATGTTAAAAATGAAACATTTGGACTAAACTGGCAAAATGACCCAAACCACAGGGACTAAAATGGCATTTAGATCTATCATTTATTCATCTTTGTAGATAAAACATAAAACTGTTTTATAAACATGAGGTAGAAAGTAGTTAAACGAGACGTAATCATGTTTGAAACTTATGTTGTGCGCGCCGTCAGAAACATGTTAAGACACGATTTGCCAACCTTACACATACGCGAGTGTTTCACGTGCCACTCAACACATACAAGTTCACAAGGTTAATTTAACAAGTAATTACAAAATAAAGAGTTAAATGCATGGTTGGTCCCTATGGTTTGCAAATATTGCAGACTTAGTCATAGTGGTTTACTAATTACAGAGTTGGTCCCAGTGGTTGTAAATTTTGCACTCGGGTGATCCTTATCACTAACTCATGTTAATTTTCTCAGTTAAATGTATATGAAATGACTAGATTGCCCCCTAAACAATAAAAAAAAATAAAAAATAAAGATGACTCACCGTCATCTTCTTCCTCCCCTTCTCCTTCTCTCTATCAAACCCACCACCACCATCAATACACCACCTCCACAGTCACCTTCAACCCACCCCACCCCCACCCTTCAATTAACAACCACTCCTCGGAACTCATCTCCCATCTCTGCTCCACCGTAGATACTCTCCACTGCCGAGCGATCCCGTTAGGTTTTGTGCGGTGAATACCGACGGATCGTCAAGTGAACGGAGAGTGAGGAGTAAGATTCCGATGCCGGTGAAAGTTGCAGATGCGATGAGAAGACAGACACCGCCGTTTTCCTTCTTGATCTACCGAATAATAGGCACTGCGTCTTCAGTTCGGTGAATGGATGACGGTGAGTGTGTGATGTGAGGGGTGAGGTTCAAAGGCCACATATCAGGTCCCGAAAAGGCAACTTCCCCTCATTAATATGATTGATTATCAACTGTCGGTGGGCTTAAAATTTTTAGATTTATGTACTGTCGGTGATTGAAGACTCAAGAACCAGTTGGTACGACCTGGTTAGAGTAGAGCTTCAGATGACCTAGCAAGGAACCTGCAAGATCACAAGGAAACAAGCACACCGTTAGCCTCGTCACAGGGAGGGGGGCCTCTCTGTGACCAAGCTCGGGCGTGAGAATAAGTATTTGTGAGGAGGAAATAAGTCAGGGAGAGAGAGAGGAGAGTTTAGAGAGAGAAAGTAGCGATTGCCCCTTGCTGGAAATCTTGGCGGGGTATTTATAGCTTTTGGGTGTGCTGACATGGCAAGTTAGTTAGGGTCGGACCAGTCGCTGTCATGGCAGTTATGGAGGTGGGACCCAGTTAGTTATGCCGCACCAGCGTGTCTGTCCGACCTTAGTGTGTCATGATTCGGTCCGGTCAAGGACGTATCCTCATCAAGTCCCCCTAGTTCGTAGCGTTTCTTAGATAACGGCTTCGAACTATGACGGCGCAATTTTGGCGGTCTAAATCTCTGATTTATCGCTTTGCGGAGTTTTTTGAATTTTAAATTTCTAGGCGGTGACCTTAGTTGGGTGACCGACAGTCACTTTATGTTTCCCGCCTGATGTGACGGTTGGTGTGCGTCAGCTGTCATGACGTGTCACCATCTGATTGGTGGTTTTAAGTCGGTTTCCATATCCCTATAAAAAAGGGAAAAAACAAAACTTCCGATTTCACTTTCCACTTTTCATCTTCTTCATCTTCTTCACATTTTTTACCTTCTTTTCTGAAAATAGGCGATCTACAAGACAGATTAGTTTCTTCTTTATAAAATGGCAAAAAATAACTTGTCCGGTTGCTTTAACGTTTTGAATAAAAACGGTTTAGCTTGGTACGTTGAGAGATATGCAATCCCTGCATCTCTGCACCCCGTTCTCCCCAAAAAGGACACGCCTATTTACCCGTTTCCTCCGGGGAAGATAGGGGTTTACACTCGTCTGTTCGATTATTGTAACTACCGTCTTCCTCTGACGAAGTTCTTGATCGGAGTTCTTACGTTTCACGAGGTTCATATTTCTCGGCCTTGCCAAGGTGTGTCATTTTGAGTTGGCCTGTCGTAGTTTAGGATCCGACCCGGACTTGGATGTGTTCCGGGCTTTTTACAAATTGAACCGGTCCGGTAACTGGTATACCTTCGAGGTTAGAGACAAAAATTCCTGCTGTTACACATGGATTACCACTAGCATAAAGGATTGGAAAGAGCGCTTTTTCTATGTTGACGACCGGTGCGTTCCGGAGTTTATGGTATGGAGGATAAAAAAGTCGAAACTCCCACCTCCTCTTCCTGAAGACTTCGAATTTGATAGAGAGTTATATGCAAACTTGATTAAAGAAGCAGGTCGCATACAGAGTTATCCGGAACACATTCTTGTCATGGGACGGACCAGCACGATTTGGTCCGAACCGGAGTGGTATCCTACCCTTAAGTGGAACGGACAGGGTTACTCATGCCTTTACTTTGGATACGGTGCTTATCGTGTCACTTGTATAACCATATTATTTTCATCATCATTTTATTATTTTTTTTTTACATGTATTGGACTTCGGATGTTACTTGCTTGCCCCCTTTTTCTTTTGTAGCTATGGGTTTGAGAGAAGCATTGAGGCTAAAGTCCTTTGATTCCAAGGAGCTTGAGATCCGGGCCACTAGGACGCCGAAAAGTGATCCTCCGTATCTTACAGTCGTGCAGGAGAATCTTTATCAAATTCGGGAACCCGAAGTTCCGGACGTTCATGGAGGTTCAGCTGGGCAAGGAGGTTCGGGCTCGAACCCTGCGGCGCAAACAGCAAATGTTGTTCCGGCTCAAACGGTGGTGGTGACAGGTAGTGGTAAGGGTAAGGGTAAAGAAACTGGTTCGATCGGGTCGAAAGGGTCCGGTTCCAAGTTTGTGATTGAAGATGAAGGTATCCATCTATCTGTGGGGGATGAAGAAGAACGTGCTGAAAATTTAAAGGAGGGTGGTGATGATGATGAGGAAGAGGAGAACGAAGAGGAGCAACCTCAGATTAGCTTGAAGAGGAAGAGGGCTCCGTCTAAGTCTGGTCCGAAACCTAGGCAAAAGAAGACGAAGACGGATCTTAAAACTATCACTCTAGATGACGATGATGACCAAGTTACTGAGTTTTCTGCTGCTGGAGGCGTGTTAGCGAATTTAGACGCTCATCTTCATGGGGGCCGTACCCCAAGGGACCATCCGTTGAACATTCCATCAAGCCCATTGTCCTTCGGGGGAGGTGCCACCAAGGTTGTTGCTGATATTCTCACATCCGACCCCAAGAGGATCGAACCTTCTCCTTCGGGTAAGTTCACCACGGGGGTTGCTTCTAATGTGTCAAGGCCGAGCCCCAAGCCCGTTGATGGTGGGGACAGTGCCTCTTCGTCCCCTTTGTGGTTTAATACTGAAGCTGTTTTCTTATCACGGGAGTTAGGTTCGGGCGGTATTGAAGATATGGACTCAACTCGAGCATTGGAGAAGTATGTTCCGGATTGGTCGCTGACGAACAAGGACCGGATAGTGGATGCTCTGTCGGCGAAAATGGCATTATTTCATTTGGGGACTCCTGCTGAGCACTCTCATTATCGGAAGATGAGCGGCCCAGAGCTTGGGAATGCCCTTATGATAAATCAAGCTCAATCTAATTCGTTGGTGGTGGAGTCGTATAAACGTTGGATCGAATCGGAATCAACCTGTAACAAGCTCCGACGCGAAATTGCCAACTTGAAGAATGAAGATACTGTTCGGTCGAAGACTAAACAGGAACTGAGCTCTCTTCGGGCTCAGGTTGATCGTTTAAAGGAGCAAAACTTAGAGGCGAAAGAGGTTAATAAATCGACCCAAGCTTCGGCTGCGGCCGCTTATGAGGCTCGAGACAAAGCTCTTCAAGATTTGGAAATTTTTAAGTCAAAATTTACTGTCTTGGAGAAAAAATTGTCTGATGCGGAGAAGAAATATGCGGCCGAACTGAAGGAGATGCATACATCTCACGACCAACTTCTGGCCGATTATCACCGCCTAACTGACGGTATGTTCATAATCCCTTTATCTTTTATTGCTTCCCTTTCTTGCTTATTGAAACTTGTTTCTCTACAGCTAAGGACGAGTTAGAGAGAGCCCGTGACAGGGAGTTTGAGGCACACAAGACAACGATTGATGAGGCAAAGGGGATGTTAATTCGCTGCGAGCGCGATATGATTGAATCGTATGCCCAACTTTCGGAGCTTAAACTTACCAAACAATGGTTCTTAACAGACGGGATCGCGTGGGTTGTCAAGCTGGTGCATCAAAGCCCAGAGTTGGAGAAAGTAGTTGCGGATTTGGTAAATAATGTTAATGCGGTCGGGGTGAATGAAGGGATTAAACAGGGTTTTAAAGCAGCTCATGACTCGGTACGCTCTGCCGAAGAGGTTCCGGGGTATGACAAGGGAGCAGAGGATGCGCTAAATGTTGCGATAAAGGCCTTCGATAATTTCCACATCTCCGTTCTCGGGAAGGTGGCGGAGCTGGTGGATAAACCTCTATCTGTCACCAAACAGGAAAGTTTGCTTCCCATTGTAAAGGATGACATTGAAGCCTGATGTTTAGTTCTGCTGCCGCACGACTTTTTGTTACCATGTTTTTTATTATGGCATGTAATTATACAATTTTAGCTTCCGGCTTTATATATTATCGTAGCTTTGTACGAACTAGCGTTTTTATCTGTGCCTGGCTACTTGGTTTTTAATTTGCGTCCAAATTTTTACTGTTCGACCAGGTTTCGTTCGGTCATCTTTGGTGACCGAGTCGTGACAGAGAAGTTTCTTGACTTCTTTCATTTTATCACGTTATTTTGTGATTGGATCACGTTAAATACGGATCACTTGCTTAATAGATTTTATTATTTTTTAACTATTTAAGCCTTCTCGATCGGCGCGAGGCATGGGTCGAGGCCCGTTTGTGCACATTTATGAAATTGTTCGAACTTATGCGTATGCTGTTTATTATACTTATAAAAACACAGATCGCTTTATTCATCGGTTTACTAATCATAGATCCGGGGAAAACCCTCCCGGTTACAAATAGAATGGAAAAATATCGGGGCATTACCCTCCCGAATTACATACGGAATTTTGGAAATAAAAAACAAAAGATAGCGATCTTTTTTAGCCGTGACAGGCTTTTCACATGAAGCACTTCTTTAAATGCACCCCGTTCCACGTCCGGGGTACAGGAGTTCCATCAATCTTTTCTAACACATACGAGCCCTTATCGCTCGCCTCTTTGACCCGGTACGGTCCCTCCCAGTTAGGGGTTAGCTTGCCTGGAGCTTCGATGCGGCTTGCATCATTGTTTCGGAGTACGTAATCTCCGACCTTGAACTTGTAGAGTTTAGCCCGGGCGTAATAGTATTTCTCAATCTTCTTCTTGTATCGGGCTTCCTTGATTGCCGCGATGTTCCGGCGCTCTTCTAACAAATCTAGGTTGGACCGGAGTTCGTGCTCGTTTTCCTCCCAATTCTTGCATCTCTGGTTTGGGAGTCCGATCTCGGCGGGAATCACTGCCTCGGTAACGTAGGTTAGACTAAACGGTGTTTCTCCGTTGCTAGTTTTGTGCAGTGTTCGGTGCGCCCATAAAACGTTCGGCAACTCATCCGCCCAGCCTTTTCCCTCGTAACCAAGCCTCCTCTTTATCCCATCGACGATTCGTCGATTAATCTGTTCAACCTGCCCGTTACCCTGAGGGTGGGCAACCGAGGAAAAGACTTGGTTGATTTTTAGATTTTCGCACCAGCGCTTGAATGGTTTCTCTGCAAACTGCTTTGCATTGTCGCTTATGATGTAGAGTGGAAGACCGAATCGGCATACTATTTGCTCCCAGAAGAAACGCGTTACGTTATAGCCAGAGATGACCGTAAACGGTCGAGCTTCCACCCATTTGGTGAAATAATCCACTGCGACTAGCAAGTACTGAGCGCTTCCGCTTGATCTTGGAAAAGGCCCGACGATATCAACGCCCCACTTTTGGAAGGGCCATGCAGCAGTTACCGGTATCATTTCATTCTTGGCTCGGAGGCTGATTGGTGCGTGCTTTTGGCACTCGTCGCACTGTTGGAGCTCTTTTACCGCACTTTCATGCATCCCGGGCCAGTAATACCCTGCATTTTTTACTTTTGTTACAATCATCTTAGGTCCGGCATGGATGCCACAGATGCCATAGTGTATTTCCCTGATGATGTAACTGGCTTGGTCCGGATCCAGACATTTTAACAGGGGCCCAAGGAAAGTCTTTCGGTACAAGCCTCCTTCTTGCATCTGGTATTGAAGAGAGTTGATTTGGACCTTTCTTGCTTCCGCTTTATCGGTCGGCAAAACGTCATGCACCAAGTAGTTAACTATTGGCGTCATCCATGTTTGCGATGGTGCTTCGACCTGCATAACCTGCGGAGCTGCGATTGACGGTGCAGTCAAAACTTCCACTCTCACTTCTTTGGCTAGGTGACTGAATGACACCGATGCCAACTTGCTCAAGGCATCAGCCTTCTTGTTCTTGCTACGGGGAATATGCTCAACCTTACATGCTTCAAAAGATGCCATAGCTTGCTTCACTTGTTCGAGATACTCGATCATGTTTGCTTCCCTCGCCTCATATTCTCCGTTTACCTGATTTGCTACGAGCAAAGAATCTACATGGGCTACGACATTTTTTGCTCCAACTCTCAGCGCCAGACGTAGACCAGCTAAAAAGGCCTCGTACTCGGCTTCGTTGTTTGAAATTTTAAATTCTAGCCGGAGCGCGTATGTTATATCCGTTCCCTCTGGATCAGTGAGAATTAGACCCGCCCCTGCTCCTTCGGAACTAGAGGCTCCGTTGGTGTACAAGGACCAAGGTTTCTCTGGAGCTTTTTCAACTTCTTCCCTTCCTTTATCTTCTGGAATTTCAACTAGGAAATCGGCTATTACCTGTCCTTTCAACGGACCTTTGGTTCGAAAAGTGATATTGAACGCACCCAATTCGATCGCCCATTTTGCCATTCGACCCGAAACTTCAGGTCGTCGAAGAACATGCTGGATTCTCTGATCCGTTCGTACTTCGATTGGGTGGGCTTGAAAGAATCGGCGAAGTCTTCTCGAAGCATGGACTAGTGCCAGTGCCAATTTCTCCAAGTTTGAGTATCTTGTTTCATAATCTTTTAACGTTCGACTTACGTAATAGATGGGAATTTGCTTCCCAGTACGGTGAGCAACTAATACCGCGCTGATAGCTCCGAACGACGCGGCTAAGTACACCGTTAGTACTTCATCTTCTTCTGGTACGGTGAGAGTTGGCAAAGTGCCCAGACAAGCTTTAAGCTCTTCGAAAGCTCGTGCGGCTTCTTCCGTCCACTTAAACTCCGATCGGAAGCTTTTTCTGAGAACATCCATGAACGGGAGCGATCTATCTGCTGCTTTTGACAAGAACCGATGGAGAGCAGCCAATCGTCCGTTTAAGGACTGGATTTCCTTAACCGTCGTCGGAGGTTTCATTGTAAGAACAGCGTCGATCTTGTCCGGGTTGGCTCGCAAACCTTTTGACCCAACCATGACCCCCAGAAACTTACCTTCTTCTACCCCGAACGTACATTTTTTGGCGTTTAGCTTCATGTTGATGCTTCGGAGTCGAGTGAACGTTTCAAGTATGTCTTTTAGCAGGGTGGTCTCATCGTGACTTTTGATCACGATATCATCAACATATACTTCTACGTTTCGCTCGATCTGATCTTTAAAGGCTTTGCTCATCAGACGCTGGTACGTAGCGCCGGCGTTTTTCAAACCGAACGACATCTTAGTAAAACAATACACTCCTTCATTGTGACGAAGGCTGTCTTATCCTCATCTTCGACCGCCATTTGTATCTGATGGTATCCTTTGTAAGCATCCAAAAAACACTTCAACCTGAACGTGGCGACGGAATCAATTTTTTCATCGATTTCCGGTAGAGGAAAACAATCTTTCGGGCACGCATCATTTAAATCAGTGAAATCAATGCACATTCTCCAGGAATTATCTTTTTTCCGCACCAGAACGGGATTTGACACCCATGTTTGATACTGGACTTCTCGAATGATTCCCGCATCTAGGAGGCTTTTAACATCTTTTGCGATTGCTCTGGCTCGATCCGGCGCCATGTGCCTTTTCCTTTGTGCAATTGGTTTGATTGATTCTTTCACGTTCAGGTGATGTTGTGCCATAGATCTGGGGACTCCCTGCATATCAGAGTGCTTCCATGCAAAAACATCTATCGAATTACTTAACAATTCCCATAGGAGCTTCTTTGTTCATTTTGGGAGCTGAGCGCCAATAGCTACTTGTTGTTCGGGAAAATCTGGATTGATTGCCCAAAGCTCCGTAGGCACCTCGGACTTTTTGGAGCTCGTTTCCGCTGCATGTCTTACTTCGGCGACAAACGAGTTTGATTCTGAGAAGATAGTAGCAACTCCGGACTCAGTAGGGAATTTAATAGCTCCATGTATTGTTGAACTGATCGCCCCGAGAGCTCTTAATCCAGGTCGTCCGAGTATTATGTTATGTGATGAATGAGTGCCAACAACCAGGTAAGTTAGTTGGACTGTCCGGCTTTTGTCACCCTCTTTGAATGTGGTCGGAAGGGTGATCTGTCCTATCGGACGGACCACCTCCCCGGAGAAACTGATTAAAGGGGTGGAAACTTCAATTAACCTCTTCTTTACTTGGGGGTTCAGCTGCTGGAAACACTATAGATACATGATCTCAAAGGCGCTTCCTCCATCCACGTAAATTCGTCGGACCAGATGTCCGGCGATGACGGCCAAAATTGTAATTGGTCCGTCCCGAGCATCATCTGGATCGATCGGAGGGAAGTATGTTGGTTGGTGCATCCATGCTGCCATATGCTGGTTCGATCGTTTTACCCCTCTTGGCTCGGATGACCGAATCATGTTGATTCCGGGCTAGGTGTTCGGATTATCAATTGCCGCTGTTGACTTCTTCCCGTCTTTCACTTCTTTCACAAGGTGCGAGAGTTTACCGGATCGTACAGCCTTTTCGATTTCCTGCTTCAGAGCCCAACATTCATCAGTTGTATGACCCTTGTCTCGGTGATATTCACAATATTTCTTGGAATGCCTGTCCGAGGTGGGTCGTTGCTTCGACGGCGTAGGGAACCGAGTAGTCTCCGTACTGAGGATTTCGCTTGGTGATTTGGTGAGCTCGGAAAAAGTGTTAAAATGCACGTTTCCTGTTCGGAAACTGCCTCGATCCGACTTCTGATGCGTGCCACGGTTTCTGTTCCAACTGCTGCTTCTATCTTTTGGTGGCGATGCATTGCGTTTCCACGAAGTGGTTCGAGCCTTGGCATTTCTTGCTGTAGCTTCGTTCGGTTGACCGCAGGCACTTTTTCCCCGAATAAAGGCTCGAGCTCTCTCCATAAGCGTCTCCATAGTTTTTGGGAGATCTTCATGGAGTTTTTCCACAAGTTGATTGTTCCGAACTCCGTGACAGAACCCAGAGACTCGGAGTTGGTCAACCGCGCCACTTATCTGCATGCTTTCTCGATTGAAGCGATCGATAAAATCTTCTACGGACTCTCCGTCTCGGCGCTTTATATGGTGAACCTCAGTAATGTCTTTTTTGCAACGTCGCTGCTGACAGAAATTTTGCAAGAAAATACGTCGGAAATCTTCCAAGTGGTCGATCGACCCTTCTGGCAACCCCTCAAACCAAACCCTCGCCGATCCGGTGAGAGTTTGGGCGAACATAAGGCACCAAGCCGGCATAGGCCACTGCTCGACCTTAGCCGCTGCGGCAAACGCGAACATATGGTCGTCCGGGTCAGACGTTCCATCGTAAAACTTTAACGTAGGAGGCATCTTCAGCTTAGCTGGGAGTGGAGCATTGACGATCCGTAACGTGAACTTTGATTGGGAAGTCATAGACGTGGGGTGATATGGCATGAGCAACTCTTGATCTTGGGGGTTTAAACCCATAGATCCCTGGAGAAACAGGTCGTTTAGACCGTTATTCATCGGAGCACTTGTAACCGAAGAAAATTGTGTAAAATGAGTTATAGGAGTGGAGATCATAGAACTTACCATAGATCCAGAAGCGAAGGTTCCAACAGAGACGGGATTTCCCCCTGGATAGACGTTGTTAAACAAATTTGCTCGGAGACTTTGCAGCATCTCATCTCGTTGTTGCTGCTGTAACTGACGCAACAGATCAGCATTCCTTAAAAGGAAAGCGTTGTCGAAGGTAGGTAATGGCGTGGCAACCGGGGCAGTAACAGACAGCGTGGTGACAGAACTTCCGCCTACAGGATTTGCAGCTGGAGGAGCCGACGCAGATCCTATCGAAGCTGCTGAGGCGACAACTGCTGTTGAAGCAGTTGTGGAGTTAGTGTTTCCTTCCCATATATCATTGTAAGATGGGAAAGTGCTGGTGGAGACTGCTGTCGTCGATTCTGCCATGACTTCAAATGAACGAGAACAAAGAAACGAATTATGTGAATTCGAGGGGATGGCGCCACTGAAGACTCAAGAACCAGTTGGTACGACCTGGTTAGAGTAGAGCTTCAGATGACCTAGCAAGGAACCTGCAAGATCACAAGGAAACAAGCACACCGTTAGCCTCGTCACAGGGAGGGGGGCCTCTCTATGACCAAGCTCGGGCGTGAGAATAAGTATTTGTGAGGAGGAAATAAGTCAGGGAGAGAGAGAGGAGAGTTTAGAGAGAGAAAGTAGCGATTGCCCCTTGCTGGAAATCTTGGCGGGGTATTTATAGCTTTTGGGTGTGCTGACATGGCAAGTTAGTTAGGGTCGGACCAGTCGCTGTCATGGTAGTTATGGAGGTGGGACCCAGTTAGTTATGCCGCACCAGCGTGTCTGTCCGACCTTAGTGTGTCATGATTCGGTCCGGTCAAGGACGTATCCTCATCAGTGATTATTTTAACAATTCCATTAATTAATTATAATTTGAACAAAATAAATATATTACAACAATTAAAACCGATCTCCTTTCTAAAACTAGGATTCTAAGTCGAGTTGCAGATGCGATGAGAGAAGACAGATTGAAGGTGACTGTGGAGGTGGTGGTGGGTTTTAAAGAGAGAGGGGGTGAAGAAGATGATGGTGGGTATCTTTATTTTTTATTTATTTTTATTGTTCAGGGGTAATATAGTTATTTCATACACATTTAACTGAGAAAATTAATATGGGTTAGTGATAAGGATCACCCGAGTGCAAAATTTGCAACCACTGGGACCAACTCTGTAATTAGTAAACCACTAGAACCAAGTCTGCAATATTTACAAACCACAGGGATCAACAAGCATTTAACTCCAAAATAAATCAACAGAGTTTGTTAGCATCCATGTTTGATTTCTTATCTTTACCTTTATAATTCAAGGAAACAATACATATTTCAAATATTTAAAGTTTAAAAAAAAAAACACAACTCAATTCAGTTTAACAATTGATAAAATTATATTCCGTTATCAGTTAAAAACACTAGACACTTGTTGGGATTGAACCCTACCAGAGGAACAGATAATTAAAGCCAAAGCTGGATCAGAGCAGTGGATCCAGAATAAGCAGATGTTACATACAAGTCTCTCCCCTTGATAGTGATTTCAACATCTGCTGACCTCCTATCTACTGATCGTGCAAACTGCTGACCAACAACTGCTGTTCAAGTAAAGACCTGATAAAAGACTAAAGCTCTGCTGTTCAATCTACTGCCTTGGTTCAAGCACTGCTGATCCGGACAAGTACTGATGGGTTCACAGCAGTGGAGGGATGCAGCAGTTGTTTATTCTATCTTTATGTAATGTAATGTAATAACAGTAGTTAGCATAGCAGTGTTTGTATTGATCAGAGGTTAGAGTTTGTTAGGAGGTTAGATGTCACTTTCATGGTGACGTCAGCTTAGATGCTCAGTGGTTTGCTAGTGCCTATAAATAGAACAGTGCTCTGTACTGTTCTATTAGCTCTTTGCAAAACCGTCTTCTCTGCACGAACAAACACTGAGCTCTGGCTGAGGGGGGGTTTGTATTAAACATTGCATTGTAATCGTTGTTGAAATTAAATTCAATCTTTCGGTTCATTGTGAAAAGTGTTTGATAAAAGCAATACTCTCGTTTTATTGTATGCAAAGTTTGTTTCCATCTTAATTCCGCTGCACAACTCATCCATCTTCATTCTAATTCAAACGAAAAATACAATCAAAACCAAACTCAGATCCAACAATTGGTATCAGAGCTAGGACAGTCAAATTTGATTTAACAATCATTTTGACATAAATAGTTCAGCTCAAAATCGTTGATATCGATAGTTTGTTCGTTTTTGTTGAAAAACAGAGCAAGGTTTAATCACCATTAAAGTTGATTAATCAGTTCCTGTAAAACAACCAGGATGACGTCACAATCACAAGATGATAAGAATAATGTTGGCTCGCTTTTTAAACCACCCATGCTTAAACGTAGTGAATACAACATCTGGGAGAGAAGGATGGGTCACATCCTTGCTCAACAGAACACTGGATGTTGGAGGTCTGTTGTTTTTGGTCCCCATGTTCCTATGGTGCCAAGTGCTGAGGATCCAAAGAAGTTCGTACCAAAACCTTATGAAAACTATACTGAAACTGATTTTCAAAAGTTCGAACTCGATGCCAAAGCATTTAGCATCATTGCATCTGCATTACCCAATGAGATCTATGCTGGACTGTTACATTGTAACAGTGCCAAAGAGCTATGGGATGCATTGAAGGAACAGTTTGGGGGAACCGAAGAAGTTATTGAAAACAATAGGGAAATTCTGAATCAGCAGTATGAAACCTTCTGTCACATTAAGGGTGAATCATTGACCCAACAGTTTGAACGTTTTAGTTGTCTCATCAGTGAGCTAAGGCTTGTTAAGGTTGAATTTCCAAAATCAACACAAAATAGCAGGTTTCTTAGATCGTTACCTGATAAATGGGACATAATTGCATTTGTGACTAGAAACTCTGTTGAGTTCAAAGATCTGACCCTGACCCAACTTCATGGTAGACTCCTGACCTATGAAAGGGAGTTGAACCAGAAAAAGAAGTTGCAAGAGTCTGGAAAAGCGACTGATGATTACTCATTCGGTAGCACAGCTCTTCTTAGTCAAGAAGAATCTGGTAGCAGTGGTAAGGAACAGGGTTATGATCATTTCATTGATATAACAGCTGGTGGAAACTTTACCAACCCTGATCCTCACTCTGCAAATTATGCTTTTACTGCAAACAGTGAAAACCAGATGTCAGATAATTTGTGCTTTGAACTCAATGATTTGAAACATTTTGATCCCACTGACTTAGAGGAGATGGACATTTTGCATCAGTTGGCTTTGCTTAGTGTGAGAACAAGCAAATTCTACAAAAGAACAGGGAGAAAATTCCCAGGGTTACATGGGAATCTAAGGGTTGGGTTGGATAAATCGAAAATCAAGTGTTACAAGTGCAATAGGCTAGGTCATTTCGCTAGGGAATGCAGGAGTCAAACTACTGGTCCTGTAATCACTCATCCTAGCTCAAACCCTAGACCTCAAAATCAAAGCACTGTGCATTATACCCAATATACCCCTGCAGCTCATGTTAACACTGCTCATTATGCTGCTGCCCCTGTGCCTGTGCATTATGTCCAAACCACTGTTCCACAGATTCAGTATGTTCAAACCCTTGTCCCCCAGGCACAAGTGCAACTTGTTGCACCTCAAACAGCTGCTCCAGCAGTGGTACAACCAAATCAGCAAAGCTTTTTCACTCAAGGCTTTGTTGACTGGAACAGCATGCCTGATGAGCTTGGTGATGAAAATTTTGCACTCTATGCTTCTAATGAACCTTCTAATGATGAATTTTGTTTGATGGTATTAGAGTCAATACAAGAGGGGATTGAAACTGAAGGTGAACAGCTAAGTGATGAAACAGTGGATAAGGTGACTGTAGCAGTTATTAATGCAGTTGCTGGTGAATTGCTGCTGGGAGAAAATTCAGAAACCCTGATTGAACCACTGACAGACCCCTGGTCCATAGAGGACAAAGAAGAAGAGGAAGAGAAGAGAGCAGGTGAGAAGGAAGTAAGAGCTGATGATGAAGAAAATCATCAATGTGATTGTGCAATGATGGCTGCTGCCAAGGTATTTCCTCAAGTTCTTGAAAAACTGTGTTCTGACAATTGCATTATTGCTTTTGCTAACATCAAAGAGGTAAATGAAAACCCTCGGAATAAAATCTTAACTGATGAAGTCAAATTTGAAAGTTCTTTAAAAGAACTTAAAATCAAATTGACTGAAAAAGAGAAAGAGATCAGCAGTCTTAAAGAAGAGCAAAGCATAACCAAAACTCAACTCCAAACTATGGTAGAAAAATACCAAGTTTGCAAAAAGGAGTTTGAGTCCACCCAGATCACCTATGAAAAATGGGTGGAATCATGCAAAGAGTATGAGGTTATGCTTGAAAAACAGATTAAAAGCAATGTGAAATTTGGTGTTGGTTATAGAAAATATGACGATGAAAACACTGCTTTTGAAAAATCTGTTCAAACCACTGATGTAACCACTGAGTTCATCCCCACAAACAAGAATGGCCAAGAAGTGAAAATCACTGATAAACTTGGTAACAAAATCACACTTGACAGACCAATGGGATCCTCTACTTTTGAGGAGCTTGAAAAATATCAGTTAAAACAACCTGGTCTGATGAGTGTGATATTCTTGAAAATTTCAAGCCCATGGACTTTACATCCACTGATGGTGTTAAAGCTC
Source organism: Helianthus tuberosus (assembly GCA_030545235.1). NCBI lineage: Eukaryota > Viridiplantae > Streptophyta > Magnoliopsida > Asterales > Asteraceae > Helianthus > Helianthus tuberosus. The sequence goes on from CM060412.1 coordinate 150,542,852, forward strand.
CAAAAGCTAAAGTCATTCCTCTCAAGGACATCCCAACAGAGGTTAAAACCTCTGCTGCAAAGGAGTCCGAAAAGAGAAAGAAGAAAGAAAAGATCAATAACCTGTTTTGTGAATTTTGTGAGAAAAGGAATCATCTAACAAAAGACTGTTTCCATTTAAAAGCTTATGATTTGAACAAAACAAGTGTCATTGTTCCAGCTGAAAGCTGCATTGTTTGTGGTAAAACAAACCACAAAACTCAAGCATGTGTGTATCTCAAAAACTTTGATGTGAAAAAGAATGAGTACATTGCTAAAACATCCTTGAGTCCATCAACATCATCTGTCAAATTCACCAAAAACCAACCACTGTTTGTGGCATTTCAAACAGCTGTCACAAAACAGCTGAATCAAACATCTGTCAAAAGAGATGTTCAGGTTACTGATGCACCCCCTGCCAATCAGTTCAGAAAAGGCAAGGAAAAACAGTCTTACCAAAGGATTCCACACGTTTATGAGGCCTACAAAAGGCCCTCTAAACCTAAAGTGAACAGGCATCCTTTTGGGTACCAACAGGTGATTGGTCAAGACCCCCAACAGTGGTTAGCAAGAAACAGTACTAAAGCTGTCCAAACCCCTGACCTAACCACTGTCCATCAATGTGCATCCATCCCAGACACTGTTGAGACCCAATCCAAAGCCTTATTGGCTTTGGAAACCCTAATGAACTAATCCTTTTACTTCATGTGCAGGGAGCTTCTGCCTGTTTAGATAGCCTTTGGTATGTTGATAGTGGAGGCTCCAGGCACATGACTGGATGTAAAGCCCTACTCAAAGATTTCAAAATTCATGGAGGGGGTGATATATCCTTTGGGAATAACAGTAAAGGGAAAGTTCTGGGGTCTGGTACAGTACAATCTGGCAATGTAAAATTTGAAAATGTCAATCTGATAGACAGTCTGAAATTCAACCTCCTGAGTGTTTCACAAATGAGTGACAAGGGGTATGGGTCATTCTTCACAAAGGAGTGTTGTAGGATTGTTGGACCAGAAATGGTCAAAAAGATTGAAGCAATAATAAAATCTGGTCAAACAAAACTTGTTGCTCAAAGAAGTGGCAATGTTTATGTTGTTGATATGTCTAAAGAGTGTCCTAGAGCTGATGCATGTTTGTTCTCAGCTGCTTCTAACAAAGAGACAAAACTTTGGCACAGGAGACTGGGGCACACAAATCTTAAGACAATCACTGAAATTTCAAAAAATGGTTTGGTAAGAGGCCTACCACAAAAATTGTTTTCATGTCCTGAACATTGCATTTCCTGTTTAAAAGGAAAACAACATAAAAGTTCTTATAAGTCCATTGAAGAGTCCAAAACAACCCAGTGTTTGCAAATGCTGCACATGGATTTGTTTGGCCCAGTTCAAGTCATGAGTCTCAAGAAGAAAAGATATTGTTTGGTTATTGTTGATGACTTCTCTAGGTTTACATGGACTTTCTTTTTACACTCAAAAGATGAGACTGCAGGCATTTTGCAAGACTTTGTGACACAGGTTGAAAAGCAATTTGACCTTCCAGTAAAAGTCTTCAGGAGTGACAATGGCACAGAATTTAAAAATAAGGAGTTGGATGCCTTCTGTGTGAAGAAAGGGATTGTAAGGCAGTACAGTATCCCTAGAACACCAGAGCAAAATGGGGTAGTGGAAAGAAAGAACAGAACTTTGATTGAGGCTGCCAGAACTATGCTTGCTGATTCAGGTTTGCCATTAACTTTTTGGGCAGAGGCAGTAAATACTGCTTGCTATGTCCAAAACAGAGTTTTAATAAACCCCAGGCACAAAAAGACTGCTTATGAAATTCTGTATAAAATCAAACCACTGATCTCATATTTCAAGGTGTTTGGCTGCCCATGCTTTATTTTGAACTTAAAAGATTCCATTTCAAAATTTGCAGCCAAAATTGATTGTGGTTATCATCTGGGATACTCAACCACTGCCAAGGCCTACAAAGTGTTTAATACACGAACCAAGGCAGTGGAGGAGACCTTGAATGTAAAGTTCAATGAACTTTCATCAATGAAAATCCCAGCAAATCCTGCAGATCTGTTTGATCTTGATAAATTCACTTTTGAAAATACTGTTGTCAAGACTAACACTGCAGGACCATCAGAGGATTCAACACCAGACTATGGGTATGAAATCATCATCCCTCAAAGGTCTGCCACAATGGGAAAAGCATCAGTTGTTCAAAACAGCTGTCAAAGCTCAACCACTGCTACCTCAACAGTTGTTGACCAAAGTAGCCCATCAACCACTGCTTCCACATCCTCAAACACTGCTGAAAAAAGTCCCCAAACAGTGGATAAAAGTCAGCATGTGTCCACTTCATTACCTCCCATTCCACCACCTTTTGAAGCCACTGCTGGAACATCAAAGTCCCCAGCAGTGGTTAGCTCAGATGATACACATTTGCAGCCTTCACCAACAAATGCCATCATTCCATACCAAGGAGATTTAATCTACTTGAGATCTCATCCACCTGACCAAATCATTGGCAACATCAATGAAGGGGTGCTCACAAGAAGCCAAACCCAAAACATTTGTCTTTTTGCTGGCTTTCTATCACTCCATCAGCCAGTCAAGTACCAAGAGGCACTGAAAGACAACAGCTGGGTAGAAGCCATGTAAGAGGAGCTCCAACAGTTTAAAAGAAAACAAGTATGGGAGCTTGTACCACTGCCAGAAGAGGTTAGTCCCATTGGCACAAAGTGGGTCTTCAAAAACAAAACTGATGAAAGGGGTATTGTTGTCAAGAATAAAGTCATGCTTGTGGTTCAAGGTTACAGACAGGAAGAGGGGATTGACTATGATGAAACTTTTTCCCCTGTAGCAAGATTGGAAGCTATAAGACTGTTCCTGGCCTTTGCTGTCAACCACAACATGAAGGTGTTTCAAAAGGATATCAAAAGTGCTTTCCTCTATGGTACAATTCAAGAAGAGGTGTATGTGTGTCAACCTCCAGGTTTTGAGGATCCATTTTATCCAGATCATGTCTACGGGCTGAACAAAGCCCTGTATGGCCTGAAACAAGCACCAAGGGCCTGGTATGAAACTCTTTCCACCTTTCTACTCTCAAATGGTTTCAAAAGAGGTACCATTGATAAAACACTGTTTCTAAAATGGAGAGGAAAGGATTTAATGATTGTCCAAATTTATGTGGATGATATTATTTTTGGAAGCACATGTAATACAATGTGTGAAGAGTTTAGGGAACTCATGACAGCTGAGTTTGAAATGAGTGCAATGGGTGAGCTGCAATGCTTTCTTGGTCTCCAAGTTCAGCAAATGCAAAATGGTACTTTCATTCATCAAAGCAAATATGCAAAAGAACTTTTAAACAAATTTGATATGAATGATTGTAAACCATGCAGCACACCCATGGCAACAAATAAGCTTGTCATGTCTGATGAAAAGGATGAGCTGATTGACCAAACTCTATATAGAAGCATGATTGGGTCCTTGTTGTATCTAACTGCATCTAGGCCAGACATCATGTTTGCAACATGTGTTTGTGCAAGAAGTCAATCAGCCCCTAGAAAATCCAATCTTATTGCTGTAAAAAGGATATTCAGAAACATAAAAAGTGCTCCCACACTTGGTATCTGGTATCCAGCTAATGGGAATATCAAGCTTTCAGGATTTTCAGACAGTGACTTTGCTGGATGTAACACCACAAGGAAGTCCACATCAGGAGGGTGCCCGTTTCTAGGTGATTGCTTAGTTTCATGGCAAAGCAAAAAGCAAGCAGCTGTTTCAACATCCACTGCTGAAGCTGAATACATTGCTGCTGCAAGCTGTACAGCCCAACTCCTGTGGCTTCAAAATCAGTTGCTGGATTTTGGTATCACTACCTTAAAGACACCACTCATGTTGGATAGCCAGGCAGCAGAAAATATCATCAAAAATCCAGTTTTCCATTCAACCACCAAACACATCGACATCAGACATCACTTTGTGAGGGATTGCTATGAAAAAGGTTTGATTTCTCTGCATCATGTTCCAACTAAAGACCAGCTGGCAGATGTGCTCACAAAAGCATTAGATACTGCCACCTTTGAAAGCTTGGTCTCTAGGATTGGCATGCTAAACATGGAATAACAAGCAACATCTTGTTTTTCTATGAATAAAAGCATTAAAATGTTTTCAGAAAATCAAAAATCCATCCTTAAAAATAGCTAAAAATGAAGTTTTCATTAAAATCCTTAAAAGTCTGCCATAACCACTGTTTGTTCAAAAGTCTGCTCTACTTCAAAGTCTGTCCACTGCTGAAAGCCATCCTCTGTCCTCTCATTTCCTTGATAAACTCTGTTGTTCAAAAGCAGTGTCTTATCCACTGATATGCTATCCACTGATAGTGAAAATCATCCACTGCTTCCATCTTTCCGTTGTAACCACTGCCTTCATCAGTAACTTTCATAAAAGTATTGTCCTTCATTTCATCAGAGTTTGGCATGTGGGCAGTACATAGTGGTCAGTACTTTTGTAACCGCTGCCACGTCAGCCTTCACTTTTTCCTCTATAAAACCCCCACTTCACACCAAAACAGGGTTTTACTGTCGAATTGAATTCTCAAAAATTCTCTTCTCAAAACAGTTTTTCTTCAAATTCCTTCACAAATCTCTTCGATCATCATCTCCAAAATGACAAAATCGAAGCCATCTGCAAAACCCACTTCCAAATCAACGTCTAAACAAGCCTCTCAAAAGGCAACACCCACCGAAATTCCACACAAACCATCTCACAATCTTCTGGGTTTACTCACAAAACCTGGTACCACAGAAATTTTCGATTCCATCATTGATACCATCTCCGCATCAAAGTACAAAACTTTGTTAACAGCGGATGCACCAATTTACTTGACAACCCAACGAGAGTTTTGGAAGAATGCAACCCTTGAAAAACAAGGAGACACCGTAATAGCCATCAACTCTTCCCTAAAGGGTAAAGCCATCAAGATTACAACACAATCAATTTCAGAGGTCTTTCAACTCGATGATCAGGAAGGTACAATTTCTTTCCCCAAAAACGAGTTAAAAAATGATTTTCTGGAAAGAGGGTATAATGCAGAAGTAAAAAAGGATACCTTACAAAAAGGTTACTTCCCTTCTGCAACAAGGTTTTTATTTCATACCCTTCTCATGTGTGTTTCAAACAAAACCACTGCTTTTAATGAAATACCATTAAAAATTCAAAATTTGGGATATGCTATTCTTCAAGAAGAAAATTTTAATTATCCCGGGAAATTTTTAATGATCTGGTTAAAAATGTTGAAACAAAATCATTCTTACTGTTTCCAAGATTTCTAAGCTATTATTTTGAAAAGAAATTCAGTAAGGATGATATTGCTGCAATAAACCAAGGTGACTCTTTACAAATGCACAGCTTAACTGCTGAAACTTTTACCAGAATGTCAACACCTTGCAAAACACAAGCAAAGGTGCCTGAGCAGAATTTAGCAGCTACCACTGCTCCTCAGGTATCTGCTGCTGAGCCCACTGCTCAAGGTGATCAAAGTAGCAACACAACTGCTTTGAAACCCACACCTAAAATCACCAAAAAGCCACAGAAAAAGAAAAATCAAAAACCCCCTAAACCCATCAAAAAGGCAACTCTGGAGGATGAGATACCAGAGCAAATGCCTGTGACAACACAAAAGTCACAAGAAACCACTGATGCTTCTTCCTTACAGCAGTTGGTAAAAATATCTCAACCCATAACCGAAACTCCTCCTGTTTCTTCTAAAAAAGAACAGGTTGTACACATAGGGACTCCACATCATGATGCTCTGGATTCACTTGTTTCCATCATCCACAGCCCAATGCTCGGGGCAAATCCTCTTTCTACACCAAACATTACATCCACAATTCCCCCACCAACTAAACTTCTGTTGGATGCAATTGATTTGAACCAGGCACTAACCAGTCCTTCTCAATCACCTATTAATGAGAATATACCTCAACAAATGACTGGGTCTGATGTATCAATCCTTGCTAACCCACCAACACAACCTGAGGAGGTTACACCCCTTGAGTTACAAGTAACTCTTGGTGGTATTCCAAGTGAAGCAGCCACTACAAATGTTGAACCCACTGGTTTACATTTGGACAGTGGTTACATCAATAAGGCTTCCTTGGAGGCAATTCCTTACATAGCACCTCTGCCAACCACCAGTGGATTTATTTTTACCACTGGCAACATCAAAAGGTTGTCAAGTGTTGAAGGAAGAAGACCCCAGTACCAAGAAAAAGGGGCATCAGTGGTTAATGTTTGGAGTACACTCCCTACCTCAACCACTGATAAAACCACTGCTAGTGGGAAATCAGATGATCTCATTAAATTGGGTGATGGTTTAAAATATTTGGAATTGACGGAACGTGTTGATAAACTGGATACTTCAGTTGCAGATATCAAAGAAATGCTGCAACAGTTGTTGACAGTACAAAAGATGCAATCCACTGTTGTTCCACCTCAAGCACCTAATCCACCACAAGCTTCTGCTACAAATGAGCTCTGGAACCTCTTCCAACCTTTTCTCCAACAACAAAAAGAGATGGCTGATCAGCAACATGAAATACATGTCCAAAAGCTGAGAAACATCATGGAGTCTAGGTTCAAGAACACTCAAGCAGACATTAAGGCAATCAAGGCCCATTTATTGGAAACCACTGGCACTACTCCTCCAACAGTTCTTTTCATTGATCAACTTCCCCCAGATAATGCCAAAAAGGGGGAGAAAATTCAGGAATGGAAGAAGAAGGGAATCGATGATGGTCTTTACATTGAACCAGAAAAGGATGCTATGACCAGAAAAATTCCCTTGCCAGATGGTAGCAAAAATGTTGATGCTACTCAAGAAGCACTTGATGAAGGAGTAGCAAGTGTAAAAAGGGATAGAGTGGCAAAGGATATTTCAAGGTGGAATGAGGAGAAAAGAGCTTTCATGGAGCTGTATGCGCAGGGTTGTTCTGAGTCAAAGGATACTAAAAATCCCAAGCCAAAAAGGAAACCTAAGTCCATCCCATCCAGAATTTCAAAGCATATTTCGAAACCACCATCCAAAAGCCATCAGCATCAAACCTCCACCCAAACAGCTGTTGTAACTCCTGCTGTATCAACTACTGCTGGTACTTCAGAGGTTTCAACATCTGTTATCACTTCAACACACACCACTTCAACACACACCACAACCACTGCTCTACCACCACCATCATCACCACCAAAAACAAACTCACCACCATCATCTCCTGCTAAAAAACAGAAGACAACAGATGTTACAACATCTGTTGTAATGACAACAGTGGTTGAAACACCAGTTGTTTCAACAGTTGTTAGTCAACCACAAACCACTGCCACTCAAACTACCACCATTGTTCCACCCAAAGAATCATCAGTCCCTCCTCAAACAAAAAGGAGAAGGCTAATTCTAAAAGATGATGACACATCTCCACCACCTACATCTTCAAAATCTCTGTCACTTGTCACAATTCCAAGACCCATGCCTCTCTCTTCAGCTCAAATTCTAAAGCCATTACCTCCTGCTGGTGTCTCATTTCCTCTGGAACTCATTGCAGTTAGGGAAGAAATCAAATCTTTTTACTATGAAGATGACCCAGCTAAAAGGAGTTTGCCATCAGTTGAAGGATATCCTAGGCCTAACAATATTGAAGAATATTTGAAACTCAAGGCCAAGCAAGCAGAGGATATCTCAATCAAAAATAAACAAGGGAAATCTGATAGGGAATTTCAGCAAAACTATCAGTTTCTACTCACACAGGTCAGAGCTATGGAGCAATTCGCCAAAAATGTATGTCAGCAAATCTCAGAAAGGGCAGTTGAGTCCTTGAGAAAAGACTACATTGAGAACATCATGACCTACAAGAAATACAAGGGGGAGAAACACATGTACAAAAACTGGACCATTCCTGAGCTTGAAAATGAGGCAACCAGGATTCAAGACATGATAAAAAATAAGGTAAAGCAGACTCCTCCTGAAAAATTCAAACAATTTGAAGCTGATAAGATCTTAGAGTTGAAGAGAATGAAAGAGGAGCTGATAGCAGCTGATTATGGGTCAAAGAATTCTGTGACAAAGTGGGGAGAAGATAGGGTCAGGGCTACCTACAAAAAGTTAGAGGAACTTAGAAAGAAAGATCCAACAGTTCCACAAAAGCCTGACTACTCCAAAGCAGAGGTCTCAAAAAGACCACCAAAGCTGCAAATCAAAAGAACCACTGCTCCAGCTGGTGCTGCCATCTACAAAAGAAGAAGTCAAAACCAGTCAGGTGCTGAAACAGTTCAAGATCTAAAAGCTGGAAATGTTGTTGTAAAAGAGGGCATTAGATTAATGATGAAAGAAGATCTTGAATTGGAACAATCTGCAAATACTGCTCAGCCAGTCATGAATAGGCCAGCATCTCCAAACTCCTCATCAAATAAAAATCTACCAAGAAACCCATCAGGCTCAAAAGTACTAAAGTGGGAAACTGACAAACAGACCCATGTACTGACTATGTTCAGGTCTGATGGAGAAGTGAAGAAAATCTCAAGGGAACAAGCACTTGGCCTAAGTCTTGAAGATTTGCAGGATCTCCTTGATCTTCCACTTAGCAGGGATGATGATGACACAGATGCCTTAACCTTTGAGCTACAACTTAAAGGGCAAATTAGGGAACTGTTGATGAGGCAATAAAGATTCCACAATAATGAAGAGTTTTGGCATTATCTGTTCCAGGGAGAGATTGTTGGGATTGAACCCTACCAGAGGAACAGATAATTAAAGCCAAAACTGGATCAGAGCAGTGGATCCAGAATAAGCAGATGTTACATACAAGTCTCTCCCCTTGATAGTGATTTCAACATCTGCTGACCTCCTATCTACTAATCGTGCAAACTGCTGACCCACAACTGCTGTTCAAGTAAAGACCTGATAAAAGACTAAAGCTCTGATGTTCAATCTACTGCCTTGGTTCAAGCACTGCTGATCCGGACAAGTACTGCTGGGTTCACAGCAGTGGAGGGATGCAGCAGTTGTTTATTCTGTCTTTATGTAATGTAATGTAATAGCAGTAGTTAGCATAGCAGTGTTTGTATTGATCAGAGGTTAGAGTTTGTTAGGAGGTTAGATGTCACTTTCATGGTGACGTCAGCTTAGATGCTCAGTGGTTTGCTAGTGCCTATAAATAGAACAGTGCTCTGTACTGTTCTATTAGCTCTTTGCAAAACCGTCTTCTCTGCACGAACAAACACTGAGCTCTGGCTGAGGGGGAGTTTGTATTAAACATTGCATTGTAATCGTTGTTGAAATTAAATTCAATCTTTCGGTTCATTGTGAAAAGTGTTTGATAAAAGCAATACTCTCGTTTGATTGTATGCAAAGTTTGTTTCCATCTTAATTCCGCTGCACAACTCATCCATCTTCATTCTAATTCAAACGAAAAATACAATCAAAACCAAACTCAGATCCAACAACACTCTATCAAGTGTCAACTCCAACATGAGTGTTACATAAACAACAGATCCGGAAAAAAAAACACTGAAAGTTAGATCAAAATACAAGGCATCAGTTCTCCAAGGTGATGTAGCATCAATGACAAACTTTCAGACGCAAATTACCCATTTGTTATTAGAGATTCATCACACGCCAGGTTAAAAAAATATAAATCAACTTCATAATAAAAAAAAATTGTAAAAAAGAAACTAAAATTTTGGATAAAAAAAAGCGATCGGAACCTGTCAGGATTCAATGTTTAACATCAATCAAAATTTGTCAGTGGATTGACAGACCATTGAATTTTATTGTCACCTCGCCTTTTTTTTTCCAATTAATTGAAATAAAACAAAATGAAGCACAGACTACATATGTTAAAACTAAATTGAAATAAATCAAAAAGATAAAATTTTAGTTTAAAAAAAAACAATTAGAATCGGATGGAAAAACAAAGTTGAATTGTAGAAGTGGAGTGTGGATAGTGAGATATAAATAGAGGCAAGAGATTGGTTCAGTTGCGGCGCTTTAAAGTTTAAACCCTTTTGTCTAAAAGATGTTGGTCGGGCCGTATTATGGCCCACGGCCCATTCAAACTCTTTTGTGCTTATGGTATTAAACTAGTGGTATTCTTCGGTTACTAGGGTAAGGTACAGAAAATACCACCGGTTAGAGGTGCACAAACCGGTTAATTTTAATAACCGGTTCGGTTAACCAGTTATACCGGTTAATTTGACTTTTTGACTTTAACCGGTTAATGCTTTAACCGGTTATTACTTTAACCGGTTATTTTTTTAACTGGTCCGGTTAATTACTTTAACCGGTTCGGTTAATTAACCGGTTATTTTCGGTTATTAACAGGTTTTTTTGCCTTTTTTTTGAATTTTTCGGTTATTTTTTCGGTTAACCAGTCTATCGGTTAAAAAACCGGTTTAAAAAAACCGGTTAATAACCGGTTATTATACTAAACACTTATAACCGGTTACTAACCTACGGTTAAAAATAACCACTAACCGGTTATTCCTAAATCGGTTATTAATCGGTTACGGTTTCGGTTAATAACCGGTTACGGTTAATTAACCGGTTATTTTGTGCACCTCTACCACCGGTTAATTAGTAGTAACCAGTTATTAACTAAAATTGTAATCGGTTAATAACCAATCGAAGAATAACTGGTTAGTGGTTATTTTTAAACGTAGGTTAGTAACCGGTTATAGATATTCAGTATATGAACCGGTTATTAACCGGGTTTCTTAACCCGTAGACCGGTTAAACGAAAAATTCAAAAAAGGGCAAAATAACCGGTTAAAGTAATTAACCAGACCGGTTAAAGTAATAATCAGTTAAAGCATTAACCAGTTAAAGTCAAAAGGTCAAATTCACCAGTATAACGGGTTAACCGAACCGTTTATTGAAATTAACCGGTTTGTGTAGCGTGAATTCAGTCGATATGTCCAGTTCGTTACATTTGTTATGATACTGACACTTAGTATAACAACTGATAAAAAAAATAAAAATAAAAACCCAAAAGATAAAGTCATGATAGACCTAAAGGAATATCGAACGGTGTGATACCGGCATTAGTTATAGCAATCGAAAGAGAAAACCCAAAGTACAAAGTCGTGATTTGCTCAAAAGGATATTGATGTGTTTCATGTCAGTCGAAAACCATAAAAACAAGTACTGGTATCGGTAACAATGTTGTTTGGTTGCTACTGGTTCGATACGGTACGGTATTAGTACTCGGTATAGATATTTTGAACACAACTCCGAAAACAAGTGTGTGTTATAATATCTCAATGCTAATTGTTCTCGACAAAAACGAATAGGTCATACTGGCCTACTAGCCTAGAACTAGAGTGTGTCGCTATGGCCTAAATTTGTAGCGCCATGCTTCACTATCTTCATATATTTGTTGTGTGGGAGTGAGAATTTGTTTCGAATGGATATTATGTGAGAGAGGGTGTCAAACGATTTATGTTATTCGATTCGATTTATGCTAAGAAAAAGGCTCCTGTGAATTTCCTTACAGACCCTATGGAAGGGAGATCTACTCTGCGACCAGCGGATCTGCTCGTCTTTGGTTGGGCTATGGGAAACATGCTTGTGTGGACCTCACGGGGGTTTCCCTTTGGTTGGTTTAAGGGAAAACGGGTTTGTAGCCGGACAAACAACAAGAAAGATAGAATCGAAGAAAGTTGATAAGCACGCTAAAGCTTGTGTAGAGAACGAGCATGTTTTTGTCCCTTTTGCCTTTGACACATTTGGCTCCCTAGCACCAGAAGCTATCCAATTCCTGACCAGGGTCCAACGGGTCATCCACAACAATTGCTCAGCCTCAAGGGGACGGGTTTGTCTTTGGTAGATTAGGGTTTGCAATTCAGAAAGGGGTGGTTGCGCAGCTTGTTGCCCGTCTACTTTCTGTTTTGATGTAATTTGGCAAGTTGTCATTTTGAATGATATAAATATTTTATGTTAAAAAAATAAAAAAATAAAAGGTTTAAGTTGTGTTTTTGTTAAAAAAAAAAAAAAAAAAAAAGCCTTTTGTATAACAATCTCCTCCTCCATGGCTTCACACACATCATTGCTCCCAAGTGATTTCTACCATTTATGTTGTTCTTACTATTTCGAACAATTAAAGGAAGTAAGAAACTAGAATGTCCTCTTAACCTAATAATTTGATTTTATATAATATTTTAGAGTAATTATGTATATCTAACTATCATTTCAAGAATAATAATAATATGATAATGATGATGACATGTATTTGCATTTGTCTCTCTTTGTCTCTTCTCATCAAACTTTATTTTGTACATATTGTCAAGAGCAACGTTATGCATAATGTTAAAAGGGTTAACCATGGTTTAGTTTAAACTTTTAACTCATTGGTGGTTCAACAATTAAACTTTTATTCATAATGTTTTCACAATTAACTTCAGTTTACTTTTCACGTTTGCCATTATATACCAACTACCACAAACTAAAACATTTAGTGAAAGTCACATGTGGTAAACTAATCTTAAATGCCCATGTGGACTCCGAATATATACAACTAGTGATGTAGAAGTGTACATAAACTAATTATGTGAATTGTGAAGTCATGTAATTATTATTATTATTATTACTATTACTATTATTTCTAAGTTATGTAAAAGTTATTTAAGGTATGTTAAGCCCATGTCACTTTTCCGAAGTGTTTGTCGCGTTTAAACTGATTACGTTTACGCATCAGTTCGCGTATAACTTTTCAGAAAGCGATTTAGAGCTCAAAATCGAACAAGAATTGATATGTGCAAATGATAAACATATTTATACAAATCCCAAGTATGAAACACAATATTTCATTGGTTTTGTATTCTTATGATGGCCGTGGAGGCACAGATGTCACAGCACACAGGGCTTAAATAAGTGGCTATGTAAACCTGAATAAAACGTGTTTTGTAATCAAGGGTTTATCCCTATGAAAATCCTTTATGTAAATATGGGTTTCATCCCACGTTTTATGAAATAAAAACTATGATGATTTGAAAACTCTGATATTTTTCCTGACACTCGGTCCTGAAGATAATTTCGTTGCGAAAGTTTTAATAAACATCGGTACCACTGTATCTGCTCACGGGTCCCGCCCAGGGTGGAGTCGAGGGTTGTGACAGAAGGTGGTATTAGAGCCACTGGTTTAAGCTAATTAAGTATTGTGAAAATACTTCAAATTAGTAGTTTGGGAATAAATGAATATAACTTCTGTGACCACTGTGATGCTAAAATAATATTATATAAAACCTCGTGTACTGGTTCTACCTCAGCCCCCTCTTTAAGATTTGTTTCCTTATCTGTATCAAATGCCTATGCAGCCTCGTGTACTGGTTCTTCCACAACCTGTTTAACACTTGGTTCTACACCTGATGTACATCCAGGTCTAGGGACTTCAGGAGTTGTAAAACTTTTACCAGATCCCCTACCTAGTTTCACATGTACTACTTTTTCTGGGCTTGGGTACTAGTTTTTTGGGTTGGGCTTGTCGTTTAATGGGCTGGGAACTAAACTTGGCTTTTGTTTTAATGGGCTGGGAACTGGACTGGGCCTGTGGTTTACTGGGTTGGGAACAGTAGTGAGTCTTATATTCAGACATAATTAGGCTATGTTGAACGAACACTTCAAGGAATGGTTCAGTCCAATTTTTAGCCTTGATTGCAAGTTCCAACACATCTTTATCATCATGAAACAGTTTAAAATCACCATTATCCGCATCCATCCCGTACATATAAAAATCCTCACTTTCATATTGGTTGGTTTCCAGTGCATAATCTACTAGCTTAAAGTATGCGAGATGGTCAAAATCCATTACCAACAACTTAGAATCACCTCCAATATACTGAGGTTGATCAAAAGAAAAGTCTAAACAACCACCACACCAAAGCATAACATCTATACGATCCATCAGTTAAATCAGTGTGTAAAATCACAATGCAATCAACCCTAACATAAACCTTACCTCTTGGTTGTCTGAATTTTGGCTGCAATCTAACAGGGTATTAGGGTTCGATCGCCAATCATCGCAGTAAACTGGGTGTGGGTGATGAAATGCAACTAATTTAAGGATTATATCTATATAATACAGGGACAGGGGTTATTTAATGGGTCTCTGTCCACGTATGCTTCCAACTCATCATCTCCATGCCACGTAAGCTTAAAAAACTAACTTAGTTAGTGTTTTTTAACGAAGAGGTGACAGTAACACCAACTAGTCGAGTAGATGGTGGTGGGAGCCAATTTGAAAGTTGAAAGTGGTATTGACCAATTTTGCATAGTTTATGGTGGATGGTATGATTCAACCACTTTAGGGTGTTTAAGTCATTTTCTACCCAATGATATCATGTCATGTAAAGTCTCTATTCCACTCCCCATTTTACACTCAATCACTGGCAATGATTCAAACACATGGAGAATGGTAAAGAATTAAAAAAATTTGTGATTGGTTGAAAAAAGTTAGGACCCACCATTAAACCCCCTCCCTCCTCTTCCTGTATCAGTGAGTATACACCGAAGAAAGCAGTCCCCACTCACCGAAAAGAGGCCGACGATCATTCACCCCGCGACAAACAAACTCCTCAATCACACTCACCGACATCACACCGAAACCCCTCCTAGGATGATATAATCTATTTCCCTCTAAATGAATGGTACTTTTAGCAAAAATCTAACTATTCACAACCTAAAGGAACGGTACTTTTAGCTAACTCGTATAAAAAAATCTAACTATTCACAAAAAAACAACGTACACCTGGAAATCCAAAATATTATTCGATCTGTGTCAGTCACATGATATAACCACACCACACCACTTTTAGATCTACACAAAACTTGTCATTCTCTCAACCACCATCTTCTGACACACTCATTTCCGATCACCGGCCATCTGAAATGGAATACAAAAACCTCGGCCGATCAGGCCTCAAAGTCTCCCAACTCTCCTACGGCGCATGGATCAGTTTCGGCAACCAACTAGACGTCAAAGAAGCCAAAACCCTCCTTCAAACCTGCCGTGACAACGGCGTTAACTTCTTCGACAACGCAGAAGTCTACGCCAACGGTCGAGCCGAAGAAATCATGGGCCAAGCAATCCGAGAGCTCGGATGGAAACGTTCCGACATAGTAGTCTCCACCAAGATATTCTGGGGTGGCCCTGGCCCCAACGACAAAGGCTTGTCCAGGAAACATATTGTCGAGGGGACAAAAGCTTCGTTGAAGCGGTTGGATATGGAGTACGTGGATGTTATTTATTGTCATCGGCCGGATATTTGTACTCCTGTTGAGGAAACTGTGCGGGCAATGAACTATGTTATTGACAATGGTTGGGCATTCTATTGGGGCACCAGTGAGTGGTCTGCTCAGCAGATTACGGAAGCGTGGGCGGTTGCTGATCGGTTGGATCTTGTTGGGCCGGTTGTTGAGCAGCCGGAGTATAATATGTTTTCTAGGCATAAGGTATGGATCGAAGGTTAATCACTTAATTCTTGTTTGATTTGTTTTTGTTGATGGTTTGATTGGGTTTTGGAAGTTTTGGTTTAGTTTTTGGGTACGGATGAGCATTTGGTACCGGTAGCTAGGGGTGTTTATCGGGTTTTGTCTTCGAGTTTTGGGTTTTTCGGGTCGGGTTGTTCGGGTTTTTGTGTAGGAAAAATTGACCCGATAACCGACCCATTTATAGTTCGGGTTAGTCGGGTTTGGTTAGTTCGGGTCAGGTTATTCGATTTTCGAGTTTAGATGCAATAAGAAAAATAAATGTTTTTTTTTTTTTACAAAATATCATCAAAATTCATATTGACATTATGTTATTATAATATTTAAAAGTCTCAAAACTTAATGTTCCATATATTAAAAACTCCAAACCAAAACACTTCTAAAAGAAAAAAACAACAATGTTCTGGTTTTTATTCGGGTTTCGTGTTTCGGGTTTTTCGGGTCGGGTTTTGGTGGGGGGAAAAGTGACCTAATAACCGAGCCATTTAAAGTTCGGGTTGGTCGGGTTCGGGTTTTTCGGATATTCGCTAATTCGGGTTCGGGTGGCTTTGAATTCGGGTCGGGTTTTGGATAAAAATGAACAGCGGCGGTACCGTGCTAATCCCTATTTTTGGGTTTATTGCACCAATTAATTATGGGGTTAGATACCTAAAATTATTCATTTTATTTGGTAATTGGTTTCTAAACAAAGAAGAATGCAAAATAATTTGTGGGGTTGGTGATTGGCTTTTAAAGTAATTAGGCAAGAAAGTTTGTTGTTTAAGAAGGGTCAAATAAATTGGTTTGAGAATTGAGATATAAATCACTACTTTCAAATTCCAAAGGGGGCATGAGTTTTAGATGATTAGAGTATATTAACAGGGGTGTTAAATGGGTCGTGTTTGTGGGTAGGCGGGTCAACCTGAAAATTCGACAAGAAACCCACCACGGCACGGACCCAAAAGCCGTGTCAGGTACAATATTTGTGGGTTGACACTTGACACAAAAAGTCGAACATAACTTGTTAAACCCAATTTTTTTTTACTATAAAGTTACAAATTACCTTTAATCTATAAAACTTTATGCTCATTTCTCTGTTATCTTTATAATTTTTAACATAAAATACTGGACTACTTTAAGTTATGACATTAGCACATCTTTTTAAAAAATGTATAAAAAATGGGTTAAACGGGTCAACCCGCGTGTTATGGACTGAAACCATTGCAAGGTATCTCTCACCCACCAGACTAGTCTTTTGCGTTGAGTTTTCTCGTTTGGTATGTAACATCGCAACTCCACCAAGTGACCCTATCACCACCTGCTTAAGTAAACATGTTCACAGCCAAAATAAAACTTCACCGAACCTGTTTAGATTAATCCCAAATCCACAAATTTATAAAACAATTGCTTATTACATGTGAAAACGGATACTTGAAATCACAAATTATTTAAAGAGAATACATTTTTTATTTATTTACAATTATGGCTGATAATTCATAGGATGGTTTTTGGTTGTTTGCGTGTTATGCAGGTTGAGAGTGAGTATCTTCCTCTTTACAAAAACCATGGCATCGGACTTACAACATGGAGTCCTCTTGCATCTGGAGTTCTGACCGGAAAATACAATTCCGGGGTTCCACCGGACAGTAGATTTGCGTTGGAAAATTATAAGGTAATCTTGAAGTTTACTATCTACATTCAAGCTCTTTGATTACTTATTCTTAAAGTTTATATTCATTATGTTAAAATTATGCCGACTTTGAAATCGTATTGTGGTGTTAAACTATTGCAGAATCTGGCGAGTCGATCGTTGGTGGATGACGTGCTGAAGAAAGTGAGGAAGCTACAACCGATTGCTGATGAACTTGATGTGCCAATGTCTCAACTTGCAATCGCTTGGTGTGCTGCAAACCCCAATGTATCATCGGTTATTACTGGTGCTACAAAGGAACATCAGGTGAGGTCACATCTGCAAACCCCAATGTATCATGGATTCAACGACTTTTTTTTCCATTTTCCCTTCTTTTAGTTTATTAAAAACACCCCCACCACACGCGCACACACCATCTGTATGAATCGTAATCGTTAGAGGTGGTGTGTTTGACTCGTTTACTTGTAATAAAGTCAAATGGGTTACTTTTTTTTCTGAAAATAGTAGCTTATGATAAAATGGGATGAAAAAAGTGTACTTATAGTGCCCAAGGGTGTGTTTAGGATTGTTTTTATCTTTTCTTTTTTCTTTTAGTGTTTGGATGAAGAAAAGTGTGCATGCTTATTATCTTGGGTGAAACAAATTGTTTTGAATTTTGACCCTTTATTCAAACACGGCCTAGGGCAATTTTGACCCGTTTACTTATGAAGCAAACGGTTTACCTTTTTCTCTAAAAATTAGTGGCTTATGAGAAAATGGGATGATAAAGTGTACTTTTAGTGCCTAGGATGTGCTTGGATTTGCTTATAATTTTTTGCCTTTAAGAAAACAAATAAGCACTTTTAAGTGTTTCGATGAAGAAAAGTGTTCACGCTTATATTACTATTAAAACAGCTTTGACCCTTTATCCGACCTGCCCATTTCATCACCTCTAAATCAAATACTGTCGTCATTCTGCATCTGTAAAATAACATGTTTTGGGTTGCCATGAAATGCAGATTCAAGAAAACATGAAGGCCATTAATGTGATTCCAAAGCTTACGCCAGATGTGATGGAGAAGATTGATGCCGTTGTCCAGAGCAAACCCAAGAAGCCAGATTCGTATAGGTGAAGGAACACACACAAAGACAATTAGTTTTCAGTTGCTGGCCCGATATTTTTACAATAAGACTTGTGTTTGAACTTTGAATTCGACCCATTTTATTGGGGATGTGATATATTTATACATTTAAGGGTAGCAATTATCGGGGTTGTGTTTTATTTTAAACGGGTCAAATGAAGGATTAAAAGTTGTCTGCAGTCTATGTTATAACTTATAAACATACATATATCATAATAAAATGGTTTTGTCATTATTAATTGGATTTGCTAATCATAGCCCTGACCATGATTCAAGGGCTATGAGTAACTTATCCTAACCACTACTAGGTGGTGGTTGTTTAGATCTAACAGTAAATTAGTTTAATAAACTAACCCTCATATAACCATCGCCTTTTCCTGTTGTCGCCATTAGTCGCCATAAAAACAAATGTAGCGGACCTAGTTTGATACTTTTTTTCTCTTCTAAAATGCCTATTTCAACTTGAGATTTTTGGCCAAAACTCGTTTTGATCAATTAGCTGACCGGACCCATCCATTTTTTTACGCTTAATAAATTTCTAGGAAGCGATCAAGCATATTTTAGCGGGTAAAGACAACCCGACCATTTTAAATCTGCAAACTTTAGTCGCACTCATTTGCTTCGTGTTCAATCTATCTACAAATATTTACAATATAATTACATCTCATCTTTTTGCCTAATTTTGTTGCTGCACCATAAGACCTGCATTCTACCATACACTATCACAATGGTCGTGTAATAATCTATATCAACTCCCAGATGTTAAGATACACCCAATGGCCTAAAAAATGGGTAAATTGCCAAAATTGTCACTAAGTTAACAATACATTTTAACTGGGGTTGTGATTTGGATGGAAATGACAACAAAATCAAAACGTCAGGTGTCCAGATATAAAAAGTTTTTTTGAATGTAACAGACAAATTAGCCCAAACCTTAGGGACGATTTTGACATTTAACTCAAAATCATAAAAACTAAATTAGAAAAACAGAAATGTGGAAATATGTTTAGTAAACAAATATAATTAGAATAATGATACTTTGGTTAGTTGTTTAGATAGATAGAATTCTTCTAAATCAAATAATAACCTGAATATCAGTTTGGTAAACCAAGATTATTTAGGAAAATCAGAACTAAATCAGCCATTCATATGAGTAGACTTTTGTTTATATAAATAAATCAAAAGGACTGGACTTCTTTTTATAGGAATAAATCAAAACAAGACTAGCAGTTAGTTAAGGTGTCATATTGTCATGAATTTAAGTAGATATGAATAAATCAAAACAAGACTAGCAGTTAGTTAAGGTGTCATTGTCATGGATTTAAGTAGAGTTGTTAGTTAGGCACAATAACGTAGATTGAAAATTGAATTAACTGATGTGATTTTACTTGGCTTTTTTTTTTCAGTTCAACCCAAAGTTCTGTCATAAAAATGTATGAATCTAAATATTCTTAATCTTACGGTCTTGTTCGGTTTTATATGGTCGGTGTTCGGTATAAACTGTAAACCAAACCGTTTGTTACGGTTAAAAAATAATGAAACTGACCGACCAAAAATAAAAACCAACCACAAAACCAAACCGATAACTGATTTGGACGGTTTCATGGTTTTAAACTAAATTGTGAACACCCCTAGTTGATAAAGTCGGAATAAAAACCTACCTGATGAAACAATGGTTAACCGGGTGGGGTTAACTCACTGGTCTCGTCAAATAGGGTTAATCCCTTCTTTCCGAGGATCGCTGGCTAGATCGTCCGCTAGTTGGTTTCCTGCACAAGGAAACAAGCCGTGACTCGTAACAAGGAGGATGGGGTGGGGGGTGCTCCTTGTTACCACTCTCCGGCGTGAGAATCAGTAATTTGCTTGGGAAGCAAAGTGTGATAGTAGTAGTAGTGAGAGAGTTCAGAAGTGATACCTCAAACCTGGTTTGGGATGGGTATTTATAGCCGAGGAGTGAAGGAGGGTAGTTGAGTAGCTAGTCTGACATCGCACAGTCTCTTGCAGGTGTGTCAGACCTGTCGGTTACGGTGGTGATGCCACGTCCTGCTGTGGTGTCAGACTGTTGCACACATGTGGGTTGATAGGCGACTGTTCACAGTGCCACTTGCACTGTGGTGTCAGACCCACTTGCCTTGTAGGCAGGATGCGGTGCCAGGCCGCATCGCTGCTTGCGGTAACTGATGTTGTTCCCGCGTTATTTGTTCTGGCCAAGATGCTTTGCGGGATGCGGTGCCATGCCGCATCGCCACTTGGTGACTGTTACTGTTGTCCAGATCCCTTGTCGTAACGAAAATGTTCATAGGATGCGGTGCCAGGCCGCATCGCTATGCGTAACATTTGTTTCCGTACTTAGGGTAAGTCTTCTCATCACTGGACAGATTGGACCGCTGTGTTCGCGCGTGTCCGCACGGACACAGGTACGTTCCTGCTGGTGGGGGTTTTTGATAAGGGTAATGGTCACTCGCGGTCGTGCTGTCGCGAGATCTGGGACCATACCCCTTCAAGTCCCCCCAGTCTAGTGTTCCTTCTTTATGCAAGTTGCATGTGGGAGGGATACTGGACTATGGTGTCTAGAAGGTAGAATATGGGCCATGCAGATGGCTCCTACTTTCAGTAATTCAAGCTGCGGATCCGGTGTCCGGTCGGTCGGTAGGTCGTTCGAGTGGATTGTTTCTTCCTTTGAGAAGAATGTGTTTGTGTATGATGGTTTGACTTTTGAAGTTTTCGTTGTAGCATTTGAAAACATTGAATTCTGCACCGGTGAGCAAGTTCCGTCTGATGCGGAATTCTCAACCAAGGATTTGATGCGGTAATATGGTCTACCGTTTTCTGATGTCATCAGCCACCTGTTGGTGTTTCGAACCAACCTTTGAGACGGTGACTGAGGATGTTAGCAGGGTTCGTACCAACCTTTAAGATGGTGACGGAAGATGTCCTTAATCGCCACTCTAGTTGTAACCTCTGCGTCAGCTGATGCAGTGTTTGTAAGTACTTTGCTCAAGCTTTATGTTCAACTGGACATTCAACGATGATCCCTGCTTTGTGGGGTATTCGTGTTCTCCAGTTTAGCTCTGTAGTAACCGCACGTCCTCTGTGGTTTAGCTCTCAAGTAACCGCACGTCCTCTGAGGTTTAGCTCTCAAGTAACTGCACGTCCTTTGCGGTTACCTCGTTGCTGCACATTGTTGGACATGTGTAGTCGAGCCTCGTGGGGTACTTGCGTCATTGTTGGCCGTGTTTGGTCGAACAATTTGAATCTGGACTATGGGCAAATAAACATGGTCATAGGCATGGTTGTGCCCACCATTGTTTATTCTATGCAGTCCATAGGTGGGCAACTAGTCATAAGCAGACTTGTTACCACTGTACTGGAGCCACTTTCCTTCACGCTTTGGTGGAAAGTAGTTTTCCTTGAAGTAGCTTTGCCGGAGGAGATCACCTTAGATACTTGGGAAGTTGGGTGAAACTCTTCCGCATTCGTTCTGTAACCACTTTCCTTCACGCTTAGTTGGAAAGCAGTTTTGCTAGAAGTAGCTTTGATAAACCGCGTGGCGGTTTAGTCGTGGCTCTTCCGTAGCTACCGTTAGGGTAATTATATTCTGCCGCAGCTACTCGTGAGTGTCTGCGGTTTGCATCAAAGAACTCGCTTCTAGAGAGTTTGAAGCTTGGATGTGGCTCTTGAAGGATCAGGAGACAGGGTTGCTGATGTGCGGTTGCTCAGCGTACCTGTCCATCATCCTAAGGAGAAGTTGTTTGCGTTCCCTCTGTGATTGTGAACCGGACACGAGGGATTTGAAACTTGAAGAAGCTTGTATGGAACGCGGTTGGCCGCATCCTGAGAAGCGGTTTTCGCAGTCCAAAGAACCACACTGGTTCTGAGTATCTGACACACCTGTACGGGTTCGTGTGTGTCATCTCCGCATATTCCACGTATGCTTGTGGGTAAGTACGGTTTATTGTTTATACCCCTTTATATAATGTAGAGATATATATTTTTGCTTTTTTTGAGGGGTATGTAAAAAACGACATGCGGTATGGGTTATGGTGCGGTAAACCAGAGAAACTGCATGCCGTTTATGTTTAGATAATGTTGTCGCTTTTGCGCTGTATACGTGGCTAAACGCACGTGTGGGTTGGTGAAAGTTGGTAGGATTCTGTCATGTGCTGATCCGAAAGGACGTTTGCACTGCCCGAGGTCATAAATGCACTGTAGCAAGTAGTGTAAAAGTCTCTTCTGTCAGGCGCGTGAATGGCCACGCGCGCGTGATAACCGTCAGCGAAAATGTCGATGAACACGTGGCGACACGTGATTGGCCCTTTTTGAACGTGATGAGTCGGTTTACTGCATCGCATTAATTGCGATTAGTATATAAGGGGAAACCGTTTGTGGTTTCCTCACTTATTCAAAAATTTCAAAATTTTTCCAGTGAAAGAGTGTGCTCTCTTTGTCTTCTCCGATAAGCTTTATCTGAATTTCCGGTCAAGTTTCTGGGTTTTTTTGTAAACTCATTCTTCTATCTTCTTTATTCCTGATGGCTGAACCATCCGATCCACACCATACTGAGGGTGAAAACCCTGAACATTATTCCCTGGTGGCTAGGGAAGAAGAGGAAGACGGTGGTAGTGCCCCTGGCGGTGGCCTACCAGTATTGAAGTGGTCGAAGGTGTCGTTTAACCAACTGATGACCAGCATCCAGATGCCCCAAGAGTTTGGGGCTGTTTATCCCAAGGAGGGTGACACCGGTGCCGACGCTCCGACTGGTTATGTCACCATGTGGGCTGATTCTTTCCTTGACGGTAACCTTCGTTTACCGTTAACTATTTTTGTTGCTGAGGTTTTGGAGTTTTACAAACTCCATATCTCCCAGATGAGTCCTTTCGGGATGATTCGTATTAGAAACTTTGAGTACATGTTTCGTGCTCTTTGTTTGCCGATTACCGTTGAAAATTTCCGGCGGTTCTACCAATTGACGGTGAACACCGGGTTCTTTTATTTTAGCCAACGGTACGGGAGCACCAAGCTGTTGACCCCTCCGAAGGGTATTTCAAAGTGGAAATACAAGTTCTTCTATATTAAGGCTGCCGCGGTTGTTGCTAACATGACCTTGCGGAATGTTAATGAGACTATCCCTGTGGAGGATATTGCTCTTCCTAGTGCGGAGACTGTGGAGTGGTTCCCACGGTTGAGGACTATTGAGCATAAGCAGCTGGACAACAATCAGTTGTGGGTGCTGCGGATGATGTTGAGCAGGCCTGATAGGAGGGCAAGACCCGTTGTGCGGGAAAAGAATGGTGGTAAGTATTGTTAATTTTTTGCGGTTTCCTTACTTCCTTATTTGTTACTGATTTGTGAGTGTATTATCAGAGGATGTTGCGCTGTGGAAGATCTTTGATCCGAACTTCACGGGCAAGGTTGAGTTGGTTACATGCGCTGAAGGTGAAGGATTTAACTTGACCATTGTTAACAACTTCCGCGTTCCTAAACGCGAGGCATTGAACGCACCCTTGCCGCACGGCAAAGGTATAATCCATAACCTTCTTACTTGCCTTATAAGGTTCACCTTGCTGATCCTCTTGTTTGATGATCTAAACGCAGGTACTCTTGGGGTCCTGGGTAAATTTGAGGTGAAGGGTGCCCCCAAGAAACATGCGGAGAAAAAGCATGTAGAGAAGGTTGTGCGGGGTCGCGACAAGAAAAAACCTGAGGCTGTCGTTGTTCCTCCGTTGGTGCCGCAGGCGGCAGGTATCTCTCGATCTTGTTTCCGCAGATATACCGATTACGTGGTAGTATCTGACACCCTTGAGGGTTTGGGTGTTCCAGGTGGTGCGGCTGTAGGTGGGACCTCTGCGGGTTCCAAGTCTGCTGATGAGAAGAAGAGAAAGGCAGAGAAGGCTGTTGATGCCGGTGAGAAGAAGCGTCCGAAAATACAGACCAAACGGACAGCTGTTGTGAAACCTGTGGTTGCTTCTGGTAAGCGATTCATAACTTTTACAAGTATTTTGTCTTTGTACTTGTAGTTAAAGTGTTTTTGCTTTGTTTACAGAACCGCAAGATGAAGGGTTCTCCATGTTTGATGCTCCTCATTCTCCCCCGCATGACACAGCTGCGGATGCGGGGGTTAATAAAGAATTTACCAGGAGCCCTTCGATTAAAGTGGTGCATGAGCCCTCTGTGCGGGCGGAGGATATTGGGAAAGGGCCTGCGGCTCAGATCTATGACACGGTGGACTCCCATGATAATCTGATCTCCCCGCAGGACACTGATGGTCTGAACTTGAAGTTTGCTTATACTGAGAGGAAGAAATCTTCCACTGCTGAGAAAGCCTCTGGTTCTGCTTCTGGGGATGCGGGTTTTAAAGGGACTCCTATTCAGCCTGAAGAGTCTGAATTGGAGTTCTATTACCGCACCTATACTGAAGATCGGGCCATGACCTATCACCGTCCCCCATGGACTGTACTGCAAGGGGATGATATTTCTGCTGACCCCTCCCCGTGTAAGGAGATTTTGGGTGGTTTGGGCACCCCATTTGAAGTCAATCGGGCCCGTTCTTTGCCAAGTGAGGTCCAGATTAATCAACTCTCTTCCATGCTTGTGGGGAGTTCCATAATGGCAAATGCCATTATGGAAAACTACAAAGTGCTGGGGCGCAAGGAGGAGGAAAATGCGCGCTTGCGGGCTGAGGCCGAAGAGTTGGTGAAGGCTGCACGTGAGGGTGCAGAGGAGCTTGAAAGGCAGAAGGCTGCTTTTGAGAAGCATAAGCAGAGTGAGGAGTGGGCTGCAACTGCTGAGCTTAAACAGGTTCGTACCCTTGCAAAACTGCTTTCTGATGAGCGCAAGAGTTGGAAAGAATCTCTTTCTAACGAGCGCAAGACCCTTTCTGATGAGCGCAAGACTTGGAAAGAATCTTGGGCTAAACAGAATGAAACTCTCTTTCGTGTTCGTCAGGAGCTTACCAACGCTAAGGCCGCGAATGCTGCTTTGGTTAAGGAGAAAGCCGCAGCTGACGCGGTTGCCAAAGAGGCCAAGGAGGCAGAAGCTAGCCTTGCCAAGGCTCTTGAAGAGGCCAAGGGGGCGGAGGCCCGTGCTGCCAAGGCACTTGAAAGGGCAAATGCTGACCGCGCCAATTTAGACAAAACTGTTCAGGGCCTCCAGATATGAATTTCTTTTGCTCTTGAATTTGTATATATATCCCACAAGTATGTTGATTATTTTTGTGTACTTGTTTTTTCCTTGTTAAAAGGCTGAAGTGCGGAGCCGGGTGGCCGCTATTGAGGAGGTCAGTGCCCGTGCTGCCGATGCTGAAGCGCGGGCGAGGGAGGTTGCAGAGGCTAGAGATAGCCTTGCTTCTTCACTCGATCTGCTTAAGGACGATCGCGAATGGATGCGTATGCACGGTATCGGGCATGTAAGTATCAGTTGCCTTTGCTATCTTTTTTAGGTTTGCCTTTGATAACCGTACTATTTTTGTTTCGCAGATTGTTACGTCCATCCTTGACGCACCTGAGAATGTGGCAGGTGTTAATGAGATTAGGCTGCGCGCCCGGGATGCTGGTTTTAAAGCTGGCTACAACCGTTGCATTTCTCATATGAATGTTTTGGCCCAGGGCAAATATACTGACAAAAGGTCTGGGTTCCATGGTGTGGACACTGAAGCGCTTCTTGCTGCCGCTCTTGCGGCGTACAACGAGACGTCCATTGCCGCTCTTGAGGAACTTGAGCAATGCCTGGATGCGGAAGACTATGTAGACCGCTTGCGGGTGTTATATGCTGATGAGGAAGATGAGGAAAAGCCTGCAGGTGATGGCAAGGATGGTGCGGGTTCCAGCAGTACAAAGAAAGACTAGGCTGGCCTGCGTGCCTTTTTTGTTTCCGTAATGTGGATGCCGGGGCCGTGGTGGGCTGTAGACCGTCGCCTAGTTTCGCCATGCGGGCATAGGCGGCTATGTATAGGGCCCTGCGGCGGGACCCATACGAGGAATCGTCCTCATCAAGTGTGCGGACGTCGCAGTAAGAGGAACCGCGGTCTTCGTGTCTTCTCCGGGAGGCTGGATGTGTGGGAGCTCTGCTGTCGTATTTTAGAATACGACCCGCAGGTGTGTGCGGTGCCGGGGTAGGCCCCGCAGGTATTTGCGCTTCTGCGCAAGCTCTGTTGTATGTTGCGGCCAACAGAGCTTATTGCTGGTCGTACCAGGTATGAAGGTTCGTGCCTGGAGGTATCATAGAAGCGTACTGTGATAGATCGTGTCCGAACGTAAGGGATGCGCCCCCTTGCGTTGATGTGCCAATATGTTCAGCATTTGGGGCTAGGGGAATGGTCCTCGTAGGCCCTTGGTTTGCGGGGTTTAGGTTATCCCCGGTAGTGTTGTTCAGACGATCAGACATAATCTTTGGAGAGAAAGGGATGGTTGAAAAAAGTGCTAAGAGTAGCGGTGGGCGCCAATGATGAAACAATGGTTAACCGGGTGGGGTTAACTCACTGGTCTCGTCAAGTAGGGTTAATCCCTTCTTTTCGAGGATCGCTGGCTAGATCGTCCGCTAGTTGGTTTCCTGCACAAGGAAACAAGTCGTGACTCGTAACAAGGAGGATGGGGTGGGGGTGCTCCTTGTTACCACTCTTCGGCGTGAGAATCAGTAATTTGCTTGGGAAGCAAAGTGTGATAGTAGTCGTAGTGAGAGAGTTCAGAAGTGATACCTCAAACCTGGTTTGGGATGGGTATTTATAGCCGAGGAGTGAAGGAGGGCAGTTGAGTAGCTAGTCTGATATCGCACAGTCTCTTGCAGGTGTGTCAGACCTCTCGGTTACGATGGTGATGCCACGTTCCTGCTGGTGGGGGTTTTTGATAAGGGTAATGGTCACTCGCAGTCGTGCTGTTGCGAGATCTGGGACCATACCCCTTCACTACCCGAGTTTAATGGTGAGTAAGTAGTTTCATGTGGTTTCAACTATTTAACTTAGTTGTGTCAATTTGATCGGTAAAACAACTATAACTTGAGATATTTAGTATGCTCTATTAAAGTTAAAGCTATCAAACAACAATTTTGCATACATTTAAAGGTGAATTTTCAGGGTCTTTAGTCTACTTCGATAGTATTAACTATTAAGTGTTTTTATTGTTGTAACCGATGGCGGAGCTTTAACAAAAGTCCAGTGATGCCGAAAGAAAGTCATGAGACCCAAATTCTTTTTTTCTATCGCTATATTTCGGGATATACGTTTGGGTCGTGATTTAGTTCAGATCGGATCAAGTGATAATAACTTAATTTTTTTTCTATCGCTATGTTTTGGGTTAACTTGCTTACGATAAGGAAGACATTTTTACTGATACATATTTACTAGTTTTTCTTAGAAAAAATATTTAAAAAAAGTACATAACAAACAAGCAAAATCCCACTCATGTTATATAAAATACCTTTCCACATTAAACTAAGTAATTCATTAAACTAGGTTTATCACCCTAGCCGCGTTGCGGCAAACTTCTTTTGTTATTTAGTCTGTGTTTACATGTGTTTTGAAATCACTATGAGTGCGTTGCACCCGGAACCACTAACAAAAATAAAAAGAAAATGTAAAAAACAGTAAAAAATAATCGAAATAAATCAACCAAAAAAGTTGTATGTTAATGATGTTGTTCGTATGAAACCCGTGGTCAGAGATGAGCAAATAATACTGGGCACCGGTACCGAATTTTCCAAACCGAAGGATCCTAAGTACCGATTCGGTACCAACTTTTGGCGTTCCTAGTACCGGTTCGCTACTGATTTTTACCTTCATATGCCGGTACCGTAACCGGTATTTTCGGTACCGGTTGCCACCGAGCTCATCCCTACCCCTGAAACTAAAAAAAGAAATCATTAAAAGTTGAAGAAAATCAAGAAGAAAAAGTTGTATGATACCATTGTTGTTTGTACGGCACCCGTGATCAGGGATTGAGCAAATGGTACCGTGTAGCAGTACCGAATTTCCCGAACTAAAAGATTTTCAAACTCAATCCGGTACCGACTTTTGGCGTTTTCTGTATCAGGCTGGTGTCGATTTGTACATTCATGTACCGATAATGAACCTGTCACACCCCCAAAATCCACACGCGGAGTATCACCGCTTGGAGGCGTGACTGACCAGGATCAAGCCACCAATCATATTGAACATTGTAAGTAATAAATAAAGTTCAACCCATCAATATAAAAGGTGTTGATGTGTGCAAAATGCAACATATAAATTACATCAATTGTGGCATAAAACTAACCTTTTTTAGTACTAATGTTGGAAAAAGTGTGCTTTTGTCTTCCTTTTGTATTTTCAGGATTAAATGAGCTCAAATTAACAAAAGAAGAAAAAAGACAACAAAATCTAACATAAATACAAGAAAAGGAACAAACGTGACATGCCTGACCCCACGACAGCATCTTCCCAAGCAAAACAAGAAGACATAAGACTGAACACGCCCCGTGCTCAGCCAGCACGGGGGCGTGCCCAAGTGTCAGCAGAAAAGACAAAGTGGTAGAAGCTTCTATTGCCCACCACGGGGCCGCGGTCAACTATAAGATTCGCAGAATCCAGGAAAATCTTCATAGTACAGATATGCTTCTGCACACGGGGTCGTGCTCAGCGGACACGGGGCCGTGGTCAACTAATAAAGACAAGAGCAATTAATGAAGAAAGAGAAGGATGTGGACACGGGGCCGTGCCCACTGGACACGGGGCCGTGCCTGAGCTTCTGTTCAGCCTATAAATAGGAGTGATTGGCTCAAGCTCAAACCATCCCTTGGCACACCACCTCTCTCACACTTCACCCACCACCCACCACCACCATAACACCATCATCCATTGTCCATCATAGAGTGTGTGAGTCGTCTCGGGATCCAAGATTGATCGTAAGAGTTCTTGACAATCAAGGCCATGTTTGCCTAAGTCTCTTACATCACTTGGTGAAGACAAAGTGTCTAGTGTAATACTTTTTATTTTTAATCTTTTCGCACTTTTTAATTGGTTATGTATTAATGACTTTAATAACTAGTTTCTTATGTTGAAGGTGATTCTTCCTTATCGTTTGTCCGTGGTGTCTTGGCATTATTTTACTGTCTATATAAAATAAAAGATTTTCACCATTCATATCTCCACGGTCTATATGGAGGTATGTTGGCTACCTGGTCGGGGGTTAAGGGAACGGTTTGGTAAGAGTCTTCCCGTTGTTCAGCGTTTAGAGATCCTGCAAGGGACCTGGGTCAAATTTAGTAGGACCTCCTTCAATACTTAACGGTATTGGATGGCGGGGGTCCAAACTCTTTGATCCCCTCATAAGTTAAACTACTATTAATACTATAACCCGGCTACTTAGGACCGTATCCTTGCTGACTCAGACTACTTAGCCGAGGGTAACGTCACCTTCAAAAGAGGGGTCTACCATAATTTGCATTAATAACTTAATTAATTATCTTTCAATAATCCGACCCTTTAGGATTGTATCCTTGCTGACTCAAACTACTGGGTTGAGGGTAACGTCACCTCCAAAAGAGGGGCCTACTACAATAACTAAGATAATCTATTAAATAGTGTAAAAGTGCGGAAATAATCAAAGGTTACACTAAACACGAGTCGGAGCCAAGTGATTCATCTTGTCTATCTGTTTTTCTTTTATTTTTATTTTTCAGCATTTTAGTTAATTTTTATTTTCTTAGTTTAAAACATTTTTTCTGAACTTTTGATTTGATTAGACGTTGAGGATAAACTGGTACTAAAAGCTCTTGTGTCCTTGGACGACCTCGGTATCTTGCCAACACTATACTACGCTCACGATGGGTGCACTTGCCCATATGTGTGTTTAGTGTTAGTAAATATCGTGTTTTATAAATTTAAAACTTATCTAAAAAGTGTTAAAAATGGGCTTAATAAATATATTAAAAACTAACGACACTTCACACGCATCAAGTTTTTGGCGTCGTTGCCGGGGACACAAGAATTTTAAGAAAGTTAGTGAAGTGTGTGTAAAATGCAACATATAAATTACATCAAATAAGGCATAAAACTAACCCTTTTTAAGTACTAATATTGGAAAAAGAGTGTTTTTGTCTTCCTTTTGTATTTTCAGGATTAAATGAGCTCAAAAACGCAAAAGAAGCAAAAAGACAGCTAAATCCAACATAAATACAAGAAAAGGAATATTAGTGGACTGCCCGACCCCTCAACGGCACCTTCCAAAGCAAAATAAAGAAGTCAGAAGACTGAACACGCCCCGTGCTCAGCCAGCACGGGGCCGTGCCCAAGAAGCAGCAGAAAAGACAAACCTATAGAAGCTTCTATTGCCCACCACGGGCCGTGCCCAGCGGACACGGGGGCGTGTCGAAAGTACAGCAGGCGCATTTATTGTAATTGCGAATTACAATTAATGAGGAGAGAGAGTGTCAGACAGGCACGGGGCCGTGCCCAGCTCTCTGTTCAGCCTATAAATAGGAGTGCTTGGATTCATTTCAACTCATCCCTTGGCACACCACCTCTCTCACACTTCATCCACCACCCACCACCATCACAACACCATCATCCATTGTCCATCGTAGAGTGTGTGAGTCGTCTCGGGATCCAAGATTGATCGTAAGAGTTCTTGACAATCAAGGCCATGTTTGCCTAAGTCTCTTACATCACTTGGTGAAGACAAAGTGTCTAGTATAATACTTTTTATTTCTAATCTTTTGCACTTTTTATTTGGTTTTGTATTAATGACTTTAATAACTAGTTACTTATGTTGAAGGTGATCTTTCCTTATCGTTTGTCCGTGGTGTCTTAGCATTATTTTACTGTCTATATAAAATAAAGGATTTTCACCATTCATATCTCCACGGTCTATATGGAGGTATGTTGGCTACCTGGTCGGGGGTTAAGGGAACGGTTTGGTAAAGGTCTTGCCATTGTTCAGCGTTTAGAGGTCCTGCAATGGACCTGGGTCAAATTTAGTAGGACCTCCTTCAATACTTAACGGTATTGGATGGCGGGGGTCCAAACTCTTTGATCCCCTCATAAGTTAACTACTATTAATACTATAACCCGGATATTTAGGACTGTATCCCTGCTGACTCAGACTACTTAGCCGAGGGTAACGTCACCGCCAAAAGCGGGGCCTACCACAATACTGCATTAATAACTTAATTCATTATCTTCCAATAATCCACCATTTTAGGATTGTATCCTTGCTGACTCAAACTACTGGGGTGAGGGTAACGTCACCTTCAAAAGAGGGGCCTACTACAATAACTAAGATAATCTCTTAATTATGTGCAAAAGTGCGGAAATAATCAAAGGTTATACTAGATACGAGTCGGAACCAAGTGATTCATCTTGTCTATCTGTTTTTATTTTTATTTTATTTTCAGCATTTTAGTTAGTTTTTATTTTTCTTAGCTTAAAACATTTTTCTAAACTTTTTATTTTGATTAGACGTTGAGGATAAACCGGTACTAAAAGCTCTTGTGTCCTTGGACGACCTCGGTATCTTACCAACGCTATACTACGCTCAACGATGGGTGCACTTGCCCATATGTGTGTTTAGTGTTAGTAAAATATCGTGTTTTATAAATTTAAAACTTGGCTAAAATAAGTGTTAAAAAGGGCTTAAAATATACACCTAATATATACGACACTTACCGCACATCAGTTAGGAATCAGCGACCTAATCGTTTTTTTTTTCTTATTTTTATTTTTTTTAGGATTTTTCTTAGTTTTTCAGCTTCTGCAGAACTCAGCACGGGTCGTGCCCGCTGAACACGCCCCATGCCCAATCATTGGAACTGGCAATCCTGTTTTAAGTCAGACAGTAAGCTGAACACGGGGCCGTGCCAACTCAACACGCCCCCGTGCCCAAGATTCAGTTACTGAAAACAGAACCGTAAGATCCCGACGGTTGGTAAATTCTGACACAAACATGAGTGATACTGATACTTTTTACTTTCGGCACTCTTATGGTACGTGGTGTCAATTATGTGGTGGTACCCATGAGGAATTAGAATGTTATTTTCTAAATTATAAGCCCCACTATATAGACCCATCGTTTCCTTGTATCCTTAAGAGGGGAGAAAGTAAAAATAATCCCTATCTCTCCCTCGAATGCTCCTAACCAGATTTTCTAGGAGAAATGCTTCTCGATGAATTATTTCAATTAGAAGATCTAATTCTTAATTGGTTAAAAGAACTTAGGATAGATTTCAATAATTTATCTCAAGATGATAACCAAGAAGAAGTGTTGGAATCGCATTCAAACAACTTCGTTGTTTCCGACGATACTTCTAACTCTAGTGAGGACTTGAGCGATAGTCGTCCCTGTGTCGATTGTGCCGTGAAGGACTCCCCATCGACTTCGTTCGATGCATACATAGACCTGAGCGATTCGGCATACACCTTCTTTAACGAGAGCCCGGGAAAGGGTTGGACTTGTCCACCTACATATAGCATAGGAATCACCCTCACCGACAACCTCTTGCGTTCTCGTCTTAATCTAGATCAACTAAGGTATCTTAGTCACTTTGGGGTTGTTCCATCCAGTAAGGAACCGCCCGATCCGGAAAAGTTCCTTAAAAAATAGACAAACTTCATAAACAGCCCTCCGACACGGGGCCGTGCCCAGGTCAACACGCCCCCGTGTCCACCAAAAGATTCCCTTCTGACTTCTGTCAGAATACGGACAAAACGTGTCAAGATCTTGCCTGCACACGAGGCCGTGTCCAGCCGAAACGGGGCCGTGTCCAACATGCTGTCGTTTTCTATAAATGCAGCCA
Organism: Helianthus tuberosus; assembly: GCA_030545235.1. Taxonomy (NCBI): domain Eukaryota; kingdom Viridiplantae; phylum Streptophyta; class Magnoliopsida; order Asterales; family Asteraceae; genus Helianthus; species Helianthus tuberosus. Next base: position 150,575,902 of record CM060412.1, read on the forward strand.
AGAATCCTGCACATTTGGACCATCCAGGGACAGAGATTTGAAAGGATTTTCTAACTTACCATCCTAGGTATGTTCTAAAAGAAGGTTCTAACAAACATCTTGTCCTTTCCTCTTTTATCCATTACCTTCTTCTTCATCTTTCTTGCAACAACACCTCCATTAAAGCTTGATTTCAAGCTTTATTGTGATGTATGTTGAATTTTTGTTCAAGGAATCTTGTTAAAAATAAGTTACACAACGGTGACTCTCTACACGTCTATGGTGAAAAGCCTTCTCAAGGCCTTAAGCTTATGTCGTGTACCAAGGCAAACAAATGCTTACGCAAGGGTACCTTCGCCTTTCTCGCCCACATTGTGGAAAAGAGGGACAAAGGCCCAAGCATAAGCGACGTTCCCGTTGTACGTGACTTCCCTGATGTTTTTCCCGATGACCTTCTTGGTCCGCCTCCTGCTCGTCCTGTCGACTTTCGAATCGATTTGGTGCCTGGCGCAACGCCTGTCGCTAAATCTCCTTATCGTTTAGCACCCTCTGAGATGCAAGAGCTCTCAAGTCAACTTCAAGAGCTTCTTGATAAAGGCTTTATACGCCCTAGTACTTCTCCTTGGGGCGCTCCCGTTCTGTTCGTCAAAAAGAAAGATGGGTCATTCCGAATGTGCATTGACTATCGTGAGCTCAACAAGCTTACCATCAAAAACCGATACCCTCTTCCACGTATCGACGACCTCTTCGACCAGTTGCAAGGCGCAACCTGCTTTTCAAAAATCGATCTTCGTTCTGGGTATCACCAACTTCGAGTCCTCGAAGAAGATGTGCCTAAAACCGCCTTCCGTACACGTTATGGTCACTACGAATTCGTGGTCATGCCCTTTGGTTTGACCAACGCGCCTGCGGTGTTCATGGACTTGATGAACCGCGTGTGCAAAGCGTATTTGGACCGTTTCGTGATCGTTTTCATTGACGATATTCTCATCTATTCCAAGACACAAGAAGAGCATAAACAACACTTGCGTCTTATTCTCGAACTTCTTCGTGCTGAACGTCTGTACGCCAAATTCTCCAAATGCGAATTCTGGCTAAAAGAGGTTCAATTCCTTGGTCATACTGTCAACGAACTTGGTATACACGTCGACCCCGCTAAAATCGAAGCTGTGAAAAATTGGGTCACACCTACATCTCCATCTGAAATTCGTTCGTTTCTTGGTCTTGCTGGTTACTATCGTCGCTTCATCTCCAACTTTTCGAAAATCGCCGTCCCCTTAACCTCCTTGACTCAAAAAGGGGAACCTTTTGTTTGGGGTTCCAAACAAGAGGAGTCTTTTCAAACGCTCAAGGACATGCTTTGCAACGCTCCTATCCTCACACTCCCTGATGGGAACGACGACTTTGTCGTGTATTGCGATGCCTCCCGCCTCGGTCTAGGTTGTGTGCTTATGCAACGAGACAAAGTCATCGCTTACGCGTCAAGGCAACTCAAAATACATGAGAAGAACTACACTACTCACGACCTTGAACTTGGCGCAGTGGTTTTTGCGTTGAAGATTTGGCGACACTACCTTTATGGTACTAAGTGTGTGGTCTTCACCGACCATAGGAGCCTACAACACATCTTCGATCAAAAAGAACTGAACATGCGTCAACGCCGTTGGGTAGAATTGTTAAACGACTACGATTGTGAAATCAAATACCATCCAGGCAAGGCGAACGTAGTAGCCGACGCCCTTAGTCGTAAAACTCATGTAATGGGTATTCGCTGTCATCAAATGGTTAACGATCTTCAATGCCGCATACGTAAAGCTCAATATGCCTCCATTAACGAAGGAAACTTCGCGGCAGAGGTACATGGCGCTAAGGAACATGAGCTCGTGTCTAAATCCGATGGTATCTTATACTATCTCAATCGTGTCTGGATCCCAAATCGCGACAACCTTCGAGACTTTCTCATGAATGAGGCACACAAAACAAGGTATTCTGTTCACCCTGGAGCCGACAAGATGTACCACGATATGCGTACATCATATTGGTGGCCTGGGATGAAGAGAGACATCGCCTCATACGTTGCAAAATGCCTCACGTGCTCAAGGGTAAAAGCTGAACATCAACGTCCCTCTGGCTTACTTGAACAGCCAATAATTCCTATGTGGAAGTGGGAAAACATTGCCATGGATTTTATCACCAAGCTCCCCCGTACTTCTTCTGGTTACGATAGTATTTGGGTGATCATAGATCGATTGACCAAATCTGCCCACTTTCTTCCCATTCGTGAAGATTACAAGGTCGAGAAATTGGCTCGAATCTACACGGATGAAATCATTTGTCGTCACGGTACTCCCTTAGACATCATTTCCGACCGTGATGCTCGTTTTACGTCTCGTCTTTGGCAAACCTTTCAATCTGCTATGGGTACTGCTCTTAACCTTAGCACCGCTTTCCATCCTCAAACAGACGGTCAAACCGAGCGTACTATCCAAACCTTAGAGGATATGCTTCGTTCATGCGTATTAGATTTTGGTGGTAACTGGGATAGACACTTGCCCTTGGTCGAATTCTCGTACAATAACAGTTATCACTCGTGTATTAAAATGGCACCTTTCGAAGCATTGTATGGTCGCAAGTGCCGTTCGCCTAGTGGTTGGCATGAGGTTGGTGACTCTCAACTCTCTGGTCCCGAGCTTATACAAGAAGCAACGGACAAGATTTTACAGGTTCGAGACAACTTACTAAAAGCCAGGGAACGACAAAAGGTTTACGCTGACAAAGATCGCAAACACATGGAATTCGAGGCAGGAGACTTAGTACTTCTCAAGGTATCCCCTTGGAGAGGCGTAGTTCGATTTGGTAGGAGGGGAAAGCTCGCACCACGCTATGTGGGTCCTTTCAAGGTTCTTGAAAGGATTGGCACGGTTGCGTATAAACTGGATCTGCCTGAGGAGCTCAACAATGTACATCCTGTCTTCCATGTTTCCAATCTAAAGAAGTGTCACGCTGAGGAAAGACTTCAAGTTCCCCTCGAAGACCTCCAGATAAACGACACTTTGCATTTTGTGGAGAAACCCGTCGAAGTCGTGGATCAAAAGGTCAAGTTATTGAGGCGCAGCAAAATTCCTATCGTCAAGATTCGATGGGAAGGTAAACGTGGCGCCGAATACACTTGGGAACTCAAGAGTCACATGAAGGAAAAGTATCCACACCTGTTTCCTAAGTCTTCTTCAATTTCGGGACGAAATTCCCAAAAGGAGGGGAGACTGTAACACCCGACTCTTTTGTACTTTCCCTTTATAGAAAGTTTTGTTCGTATTTCTATTTTTGGAAACTTTGTATTCTTGTAATCGTTCTTTCCTTGTAAACCGTTGTAAAATCCGAGACTTGGATCATGAATGAAACTCGCATTTTGTTAATTACATGTTACACATACTTTATACATGCTCAAACATTCAATTTCGTGGAACAAATGATACTTATTCACAATTCTTGGATACTATGTGCCAAAATTGTAAATACGTGAAACTTATGAAAGATACGTACTTTGAACATAAACGACACTTGATTATAATACTTTACACTTAATTATACTTGGTTTATACTTCTCGTGCTTGAACTTACCTTAAAATATGCTTATATGACAAGAATGGCCCTTGAAAGTCCTTAAATTATCAATTAAACAACTTCAGGGACTAAAATGTCATTTTTGAAAGTTTATGTCTGATAAGCCAGCCCCCGGGCGGCCCGCTTTGACTTAAGGGATACCTAATGCGGGCCGCATTAGACCTCTGTTACGCGAAAATGTAATCTGCTTCAATCAGACGCGTTTTGGCACGAATCCCACACTCATTCTACTCCCCAATCACCTTCCTTCCACCTCTAAACACCTCCAATCACCACCAAACTTCACCATTATAAATACAACCCTCCTTCACACCATTTTACACTTTCACAACACTCAAAACTCTCCAAAATACTCTCTAGTTCTTGCAAGAATCTGCATTTTCGGGTAAACACATACCCTTGCACTAAAGTGAGCATATCTTGCTCATTTCTTAACCAAATCACTTGATTCTTCTTCCTACTTGTTTGGATAATCATAGGGTATGATTCCTTGACTTCTCCTTGGAGAAATCAGACCCGGAAATCCCCTGAAATCATCCACCAACTTTCTGTTTTGGTTTATGTTCTTCAAAGTTTACTTAAACTCATACAACTTGTGTCAAACACATCTCATACCTATGTCCCAATGCTTACAACCTCTCCCATGGTTGGTTAGGCTTAAAAACAAGGTTGAGACACTATAAATCAGAGGTTAAAACCTCAAATAATTCTGTTTTGTTTAGGGTATTTAACCCACAAATCATGTTCAAGCTTGTGCTTTGATGTAGAGTGATTATGGAGCAACTTGGGTTGTTCCAACATAAAATCCTCACATGGTTTGATGATTTCTCTTAGAATAGCTTGTTATATTATTGTACATACCTTAGTTCTTGACCCTCCTTGGTTGTTTTTACATCAAGTGTAGTGGTGAACATACAAGGGGTTCCTAAATGGAAGCTTGTCCTTCCTACCCCGTACATGACTTATATGATAAACTTGAGGTACCTAAATGGGGATTTAATCCTCTACCTCCTACTTGAATCATTGGACCTAATAATATACTTACCCTATATACGTATATACACTCATTCGAACCTTTAATGTTAAACTCGTGTTTATATGTTAAAGTAAGTAGAATATCATCTAAAGACCTAGAACACCAAGTATGATTCTAATGGGCGTACTACCCATGAAAACATTTTAACCCTAGTGGTTACATAGTGTCATACAAGGGTTACTAAGTTAAAAAGATGATTATTTTCCGTAGCATACTTTATTTTACCTTGTGATATGTTAAAACTCCGAATCTTCCGTTAAACGCCAAACTCATACACTTTGTTCCTTTGTGTAGAAGGACAAGGTGCTCCAACTTAGCTAATCCAACCACCAACACACTCTCGGATTCTCAAGTTCAAGACTTGCAAAACCGTGAGTATACTCGTATTTTCCCCTTTTACTTTTACCACTTTTGGGGTGTAACATGTTTACTTATCACAAACTTGCACATGAACATTTTGCTTAAACACATGAACATTTCTACTAATATGCTTGTATACGTGATTGCTTGATACATAAATTTGGGTGAGACTTATGTGTAGAACTTATCATTAACTTCGTACGAGCCAAACCTTGACATATGTAGCGCTATAGGATTAACGACCCGCCCGAAACTTGGGGTAATGTCATGAGCATATTGCGTTTTCTTGGTTTGATATGTTAGACACATGCCATATTTAGTGGATATCTTGGATCACATGCTTATTATGAGGAATTGTTCAAAACTTATCTTTTGCTATGTATGTACCAAACTTGTATACTCGCCATTGCTTTTGCATTGAATTGTATTTTTAAACATGTTACAGGTTGATGATGATGGTACTATGAAAAGAAGTAGCGTTGATGCCTAGATACACATATAGACGTTAGGTTTAATATGTTGTATCAATTTTTCTTATGTTGTTATGTACTTCTTCGAACTTGTTGTATTTGAATTTCTTGTAATGTTGACAATCACTTTATGCAATGTAATCGGTTTATTAAATATTGTCACAAATAGCGTTATGATGTCTCTAGCAATCTTCACACTTCGTCTCATCCCGATGTTTCCGCCATTGGTTGGGGTGTGACAGATTGGTATCAGAGCCATAACTATAGGGAATTAGGAAAATTGCCATGCTTTTGCCCTAGTCTATAGTTTTAGGAACTTTGTCTCTTATTTGTTGTTTAAGTCTTATGCATTCTACCTTTCATGCTTCCTAGCTACACTTCTTGTTGTTAAATTTACATGCCTTTCCTAAGGTTAACACAAAGACACTTTTGATTATTTGTATACTCTTGTAACACAAACGAGACGACTTTACCAAAATAGGCGTGAAACCCACAATTTGGTAAACGACTCTCATTCTACCTTGATCTATTTTTGCACGAAATTTCACCATTAAGCTAGGAGTGAGATCCACAACTTAATGGTAATTTCCTTTTCAACTCTAGTGGACCCTTGTCAAGTGTTGAAATTTTATTTGACCCGACAAGTACCAACCACATTTAGGGTACGAAATCTTCAAGTTAGGGGTAACCCGCACCTTGTCGATTAAGTCCCACTCCTCGATTTTCGATCTCGCCAAAGTCCCGATTGTTTGATCGATTAGAGACGTGTAGTAACTGGAAGGGTAAGATACCGTTAATCGCTTCTCGACGAGAGTATCTTACCTATAGGCCAAAGCACGCTTTCTCTAATTCGAAAGGACCTTCGACCCACTTTGGAATAGTCGACGTTTCTCTACCCGAAACAATCCAATGTTTTATTGAGCCTCTCTTTTATGTATCTCAATTTATATGTGATTTTATACTTGAGCATTCTTCATTTCAAACTTTTTTTTAACTCGTTTTGCACGTCATCGCAACCAAGAACAATAATAATCCTCGTGAACAAACTAAATTTACATCTTTTACGCAAATCATACGTGTTATGCTTGTTGAATACATGTTGGAAAACTTATGCTTTATGTGAACTTACATGATACATGAACAATTACATGTTTTTACATGCAAAAACCTTACTTTTAATTCATGATCGAGGTCTCATCCTTTCCTTCTCTTTCAATCTTCTAGATGTCGACTAGCATTTCCAAGAAAAGCAAGTCAAAGAAGGGTTCGACTTCCAAAACCATGTCACAAAAGGATTGCATGAGATTCATGGCCAAACAATTTGCTAAGGTCCTACCCGATGTTGTTAGCAAGATTCAAACAAACACCGATTCACCACATGGCTCTGTCGACTCAAAGGCAGACAAACCCAAATCAGCCTTCCAGTTTAAGCAATTCATGGCTTGTAAACCCTTGGAGTTTACTGGCAAAAATGGCGCTACCGCCATGATGAACTGGATCGATGCAATCGAGCTTACCTTCCTGCAAAGTGGCTGCCCTGATGAACTAAGAACCTTGAACGCAACTGGGGTGTTTCGTGAAAAGGCACTCGAATGGTGGACAACAGAACGCAACAAGAGGGGAAACGAGGTTGCACATGCTATGCCTTGGGGCGAATTCAAACAACTTATGAAAGACCACTTCTGTCCTCCCCACGAACTCCAAAAGTTGGAGAACGAATTTTGGGACCTCACTCAGAAAGGGGGTGACATGGATGGCCTGATTACGCGTTTTAAATAACTCAGTGTCCTCTGCCCTGGACAAGTTGAGACCGTCCCCAAGTCAATAGCCAAATTCGTTCGTTGTGTTGCACCTTCCCTGACAAACCACCTTGCCTCTGCCAACCCCCAAACCTTAGAAGATGCTTTTCGCATAGCCACCGAACTTAACAACAACTGCGTCCTTCATGGAACCTTTGACAAGGTTTCAACGAAGAGTGCACGTCAGGCTACAGTCGACTCTACTACCGATGGACCAGTATCTTCCCAATCATCCAGGAGAAACCAAGGCAGGAAGCGGAAGGCTTCTAGCCAAAATTGTGCGGTTGTCACTCCGCCAAACCCACAACCCCTACAAACCGTACCCGCTAATGCCAACGAGGAAGCCCCACACAAGGGTTATGTTGGGACGCTACCTAAGTGTGGAAAATGCCAATATCATCACCCTCCAAACGCTCAATGTCGAAAGTGCGACAAGTGTGGCCGAAATGGGCATACAGCGCCATACTGCCGCATGACATCAGATCAAGTCGCTCCTGTGCGAGCATGCTTCATTTGTGGCGATACCAAACATATGGCCAACGTCTGCCCTCAACGTTACCAATCGCAACAGCCTCGACAGCAACAACCACAACAACAACCTCAACCACCACAACAGCAGCAACAACAAGCTTTGCCACCCGCTCGAGGTCGAGCTTTTCTTCTCACTACTGCTCAGGCTCAGAATGCGAACGACGTCATTACTGGTACGTTTCTTGTTAACCATGTTTATGCTTCATGCCTATTTGATACCGGTGCCGATAAAAGTTTTGTGTCGTTAGAATTCGAGTCTTTGCTCAAGTGTAAACGCTCTAAGTTACCACAATCTTTCGCCGTCGAAGTCGCTAATGGCAAAACCGTCGTTGTTGATTCCGTCCTCTCCAATTGTTCTTTGATCCTTAACGATCATACGTTTTCAATCGATCTCATACCTATGCAAATGGGTAGTTTCGACGTCATAGTAGGCATGGACTGGCTTAAGCGAGTTCGTGCTGAAGTTGTCTGTTCGGAGAAGTTCGTTCGCTTACCTCTTCCAAACGGTGACTCTCTACACGTCTATGGTGAAAAGCCTTCTCAAGGCCTTAAGCTTATGTCGTGTACCAAGGCAAACAAATGCTTACGCAAGGGTACCTTCGCCTTTCTCGCCCACATTGTGGAAAAGAGGGACAAAGGCCCAAGCATAAGCGACGTTCCCGTTGTACGTGACTTCCCTGATGTTTTTCCCGATGACCTTCTTGGTCCGCCTCCTGCTCGTCCTGTCGACTTTCGAATCGATTTGGTGCCTGGCGCAACGCCTGTCGCTAAATCTCCTTATCGTTTAGCACCCTCTGAGATGCAAGAGCTCTCAAGTCAACTTCAAGAGCTTCTTGATAAAGGCTTTATACGCCCTAGTACTTCTCCTTGGGGCGCTCCCGTTCTGTTCGTCAAAAAGAAAGATGGGTCATTCCGAATGTGCATTGACTATCGTGAGCTCAACAAGCTTACCATCAAAAACCGATACCCTCTTCCACGTATCGACGACCTCTTCGACCAGTTGCAAGGCGCAACCTGCTTTTCAAAAATCGATCTTCGTTCTGGGTATCACCAACTTCGAGTCCTCGAAGAAGATGTGCCTAAAACCGCCTTCCGTACACGTTATGGTCACTACGAATTCGTGGTCATGCCCTTTGGTTTGACCAACGCGCCTGCGGTGTTCATGGACTTGATGAACCGCGTGTGCAAAGCGTATTTGGACCGTTTCGTGATCGTTTTCATTGACGATATTCTCATCTATTCCAAGACACAAGAAGAGCATAAACAACACTTGCGTCTTATTCTCGAACTTCTTCGTGCTGAACGTCTGTACGCCAAATTCTCCAAATGCGAATTCTGGCTAAAAGAGGTTCAATTCCTTGGTCATACTGTCAACGAACTTGGTATACACGTCGACCCCGCTAAAATCGAAGCTGTGAAAAATTGGGTCACACCTACATCTCCATCTGAAATTCGTTCGTTTCTTGGTCTTGCTGGTTACTATCGTCGCTTCATCTCCAACTTTTCGAAAATCGCCGTCCCCTTAACCTCCTTGACTCAAAAAGGGGAACCTTTTGTTTGGGGTTCCAAACAAGAGGAGTCTTTTCAAACGCTCAAGGACATGCTTTGCAACGCTCCTATCCTCACACTCCCTGATGGGAACGACGACTTTGTCGTGTATTGCGATGCCTCCCGCCTCGGTCTAGGTTGTGTGCTTATGCAACGAGACAAAGTCATCGCTTACGCGTCAAGGCAACTCAAAATACATGAGAAGAACTACACTACTCACGACCTTGAACTTGGCGCAGTGGTTTTTGCGTTGAAGATTTGGCGACACTACCTTTATGGTACTAAGTGTGTGGTCTTCACCGACCATAGGAGCCTACAACACATCTTCGATCAAAAAGAACTGAACATGCGTCAACGCCGTTGGGTAGAATTGTTAAACGACTACGATTGTGAAATCAAATACCATCCAGGCAAGGCGAACGTAGTAGCCGACGCCCTTAGTCGTAAAACTCATGTAATGGGTATTCGCTGTCATCAAATGGTTAACGATCTTCAATGCCGCATACGTAAAGCTCAATATGCCTCCATTAACGAAGGAAACTTCGCGGCAGAGGTACATGGCGCTAAGGAACATGAGCTCGTGTCTAAATCCGATGGTATCTTATACTATCTCAATCGTGTCTGGATCCCAAATCGCGACAACCTTCGAGACTTTCTCATGAATGAGGCACACAAAACAAGGTATTCTGTTCACCCTGGAGCCGACAAGATGTACCACGATATGCGTACATCATATTGGTGGCCTGGGATGAAGAGAGACATCGCCTCATACGTTGCAAAATGCCTCACGTGCTCAAGGGTAAAAGCTGAACATCAACGTCCCTCTGGCTTACTTGAACAGCCAATAATTCCTATGTGGAAGTGGGAAAACATTGCCATGGATTTTATCACCAAGCTCCCCCGTACTTCTTCTGGTTACGATAGTATTTGGGTGATCATAGATCGATTGACCAAATCTGCCCACTTTCTTCCCATTCGTGAAGATTACAAGGTCGAGAAATTGGCTCGAATCTACACGGATGAAATCATTTGTCGTCACGGTACTCCCTTAGACATCATTTCCGACCGTGATGCTCGTTTTACGTCTCGTCTTTGGCAAACCTTTCAATCTGCTATGGGTACTGCTCTTAACCTTAGCACCGCTTTCCATCCTCAAACAGACGGTCAAACCGAGCGTACTATCCAAACCTTAGAGGATATGCTTCGTTCATGCGTATTAGATTTTGGTGGTAACTGGGATAGACACTTGCCCTTGGTCGAATTCTCGTACAATAACAGTTATCACTCGTGTATTAAAATGGCACCTTTCGAAGCATTGTATGGTCGCAAGTGTCGTTCGCCTAGTGGTTGGCATGAGGTTGGTGACTCTCAACTCTCTGGTCCCGAGCTTATACAAGAAGCAACGGACAAGATTTTACAGGTTCGAGACAACTTACTAAAAGCCAGGGAACGACAAAAGGTTTACGCTGACAAAGATCGCAAACACATGGAATTCGAGGCAGGAGACTTAGTACTTCTCAAGGTATCCCCTTGGAGAGGCGTAGTTCGATTTGGTAGGAGGGGAAAGCTCGCACCACGCTATGTGGGTCCTTTCAAGGTTCTTGAAAGGATTGGCACGGTTGCGTATAAACTGGATCTGCCTGAGGAGCTCAACAATGTACATCCTGTCTTCCATGTTTCCAATCTAAAGAAGTGTCACGCTGAGGAAAGACTTCAAGTTCCCCTCGAAGACCTCCAGATAAACGACACTTTGCATTTTGTGGAGAAACCCGTCGAAGTCGTGGATCAAAAGGTCAAGTTATTGAGGCGCAGCAAAATTCCTATCGTCAAGATTCGATGGGAAGGTAAACGTGGCG